>CM059425.1:1137347-1572347 GCA_030390025.1 Squalus acanthias
ATCCCAGGAACCAGTCTGGTGAACCTTCGTTGCACTCCTTCTATAGCAAGTATATCCTTCCTTGTGTAAGGAGACCAAAACTGTACACAATACTCCAGGTGTGGTCTCACCAGGGCCCTATATAATTGCAGTAAAACGTCTTTACTCTTATACTCAAATCCTCTTACAATAAAGGCCAACATACCATTTGCTTTCCTAATTGCTTGCTGTACCTGCATGTTAACTTTGAGTGATTCGTGTACAAGGACACCCAGGTCCCTCTGAACACCAACATTTCCCAATCTCTCACCATTTAAAAAATACTCTGTTTTTCTATTTTTCCTATCAAAGTGGATAACTTCACATTTCTCCTCATTATATTCCATTTGCCATGTTCTTGCCCACTCACTTAGCCTGTCTATATCCCCTTGAAGCCTCTTTGCATCCTCCTCACAACTTACATTCCCACCCAGCTTTGTATCATCAGCAAACTTGAATATATTACATTTGGTCTCCTCATCCAAATCATTAATGTAGATTGTGAATAGCTGAGGCCCAAGCACTGATCCTTGCGGCACCCCACTAATTACAGCCTGCCAACCCGAAAATGATCCGTTTATTCCTACTCTCTGTTTTCTGTCTGGTAACCAATCTTCAATCCATGCTAGTATATTACCCACAATCCCATGAGCCCTAATTTTGTTTAAAAACCTCTTGTGTGGCACCTTATCGAATGCCTTCTGAAAATCCAAATACACCACATCCACTGGTTCCCCTTTATCTATTCTGCTAGTTACAACCTCAAAAAACTCTAACAGATTCATCAAACATGATTTCCCTTTCATAAATCCGTGTGGACTCTGCCCAACCCTATTATTATTTTCTAAGTGCCCTGTTACCATGTCCTTAGTAATAGATTCTAGCATTTTCCCTGCTACTGATGTCAGGCTAACTGGTCTGTAGTTCCCTCGTTTTCTCTCTCCCTCCTTTCTTAAATAGTGGGGTTACATTTGCTACCTTCCAATCCGTGGGAACCGTTCTAGAATCTATGGAATTTTGGAAGATGACAACCAATGCATCCACTATCTCTATAGCCACCTCTTTCAAAAACCCTAGGATGCAGACCATCAGGTACAGAGGATTTATCGGCTTTCAGTCCCATTAAGTTCTCCAGTACTATTTTTTTACTAATACTAATTTCTTTCAGTTCCTCATTCTCGCTAGACCCTTGGTTCTCCACTATTTCCAGAAGGTTTTTTGCGTCTTCTTCCCTGAAGACAGACACAAAGGGCTTGAATTTCATCGGGCCGTTGAGGCGGGATTGGAGGCATGTGGGTGGTTAAAATTGCAAAAACTGGCGGGCGGGCCCAACCCCGCCTCCATCCCGCCTCCAAGCAATTTTCATTAAATCGTGTCTACTGGTCCCGTCTCCGTCCGGCCTCCAAGAGGCAGGATAGGCCGTTAAGGCCCTTAACAAGCACTAAATTGCCTCTATAATGCCATTTTGATAGGCCTGTGTGATTTTAACCCTTTCCCACATGAAGCACGCCTGTTCTGAAACACGACGGTCAAACCTGGCAGTAGCACAATTGGATTGCTGACTATCAGCTGCAGCTCTACCATTAAATAGGAGATTTGATCAGCCATCATTTGCAGGTGGCAGGACTTTGCTGTCTCAGGTCTGGGGGAACTTTTAGAAGGCATAACCACAGCTGTGGAAGTTTGGAGCCTGACACCCATCTCCAGTGTGACGTCCTGGGAAACCCCTCTCGCCACCTTGACTGAGCATATACCAGAAGCATGGGAGCCATTTATTTCCTTCCCTTCTGGACATCAGATGAGGACGAAGACCAGCCGCGGCACCAGCAAAACCATGAACAACAGCAGCAGCAACAACAGCAGCAGCAACAGCAGGAGCGCCAAGCTGCTGCTCACCCACCTGAAGCTGCACAGGCCAGAAGGGGCCAGCGCATGGAAGCCCTTCGGCGCAGGAGATACCCCCCAAACAGGGTCTACAGACACAGGGTCAGCTACCTCAACATGTCTGAGCAGCAGTGCCAAAGGCGGCTCCGACTTTCGCGAGAGGTAGTGGGTGACATCTGCGCAATGCTACAACAAGACCTGGAGCCCAGAGGACCAGGTGGACAACCCTTACCAGTGGCCGTCAAAGTCACCACCGCACTCAACTTTTTTGCCTCAGGCTCATTCCAGGGATCAGCAGCAGACATCAGCGGCATCTCCCAGGCGGCCGCACACACTTGCATCACGCAGGGTAACCGATGCCCTCTTTGTCATCGCGCACAATCACATCCATTTCACCAAGGATCGAGCAAGTGTCACGGCGCGTGCGGTTGGATTAGCTAATCTGGCTGGCTTTCCAAGGGTGCAGGGCGTCGTTGACTGCACACATGTGGCCTTTAAGGCACCCCATCGCAATCCAGGTATTTTTGTCAACCGCAGGGGCTTCCACTCCCTTAACGTTCAGCTGGTGCGTCACCACAAGAAGGAAATTTTGCATGTTTGTGCCAAGTACCCTGGCAGTTGCCATGACTCCTTCATACTGCGCCAGTCTAGTGTGCCTCCGCTATTCAGTCCGCCAGACCAACTTAACGGATGGCTACTTGGAGACAAGGGCTATCCCCTGAAGACGTGGCTAATGACGCCGTTGAGGAGCCCATCCAACGAAGCTGAGGAGAGCTACAACTCCAGCTACATGTCCACCAGAACCATAATCGAGCAAACCATCGGTTTGCTGAAGATGCGCTTCAGATGCCTGGATAGATCAGGTGGAGCCCTGCAATACTCAGCAGCCAGGGTCTCCAGAATCGTCGTGGTTTGCTGTGCACTTCACAACATGGCACAGCATCGTGGCTTGCAGATTCCTGAGGACCAAGTGGCTCGTCACATATCCTCCTCAGATGAGGAGGAGGAGGTGGAGGAGGAGGAGAGTGAAAACGAACATCTTGCAGAGGCCCATCAACCAGCGGCAGCAGTACGCGAGAACATTGCTGGCCGGGATGCAAGGAACGCACTCATCTTGGCCAGATTTGCTTAGCCTAGCCAATCAAGCACTTTTGCCTCGCAGCTTCTTACCCGAGCATCGAAAATGGCCAAGAATCAGCGGATTCCTAGCAATTTGAACATCATACTGACAATTACAAGTAATCCTAAGCCCCCAATGTGGAAGTCCCATTCGCGAAATGACACACGCCACAACTACAGCAGTAGCCATCAGATTTTTTATTTACAGTAATCAACTGATGGCTTTTTAACATAAAACATCAAAATCACCCAAGTGACTACCCTTGTGACTATTTGTGCACTATCTTTCTCTTACGCGTGCTCCTACGTGGTGCTTCCCCTGTGGCTTCAGCAGATGTGGAGGCCCCTTGCTCACTTTCTTGCTGATCCTGTCTCGACACCTTTGGTGGGCATCCTCTGGGGTTGCGAACCTGTGAGGGCTCGCCAACAGTCTGCTGCTCCTGCGGCTGTGCAGGGGTTGAGACGCCGATCTCAGTTGTGTGCGGACTCTGGTGGGGCTTTGACTGAGGACTTGTCAGTGGCATGGAAGTGTGAGCGCTTGGAGAGGAGCCCCCACTTCCTTGTTCTCTGCAAACAACATCCCTCTCATGGGTCAGGTCCACCTCAGCGCTTGCAAGTGGATTGAGAGCACCTTGCTGCACATCAGGGGGGCCATGGGGACCCGTATCTGCACTGGAAGTCCTACTCAGAAGGACTTCCATGAAGGTCTGGTTTCTGTGTTCAATAGATGACCATCGCTCCTCCAGAGATGTCATTCTATTCAGAACACTCACCATGTTTTCTGCACTCTGGCGACTTAGCTCCTCCATGGCTGCAGCCATCCTCTCGTCTACTGTAGCCATCCTTTCGACGGAGGTTGCCATCATTTGCACGGAGGTTGCCATCCTTTCCGTGGTGATGCGTTCATGCGCCAATGACTCCACAAAGGCTCTGCTCATGTTCGCAATGGACTCCTCCATTCGCTCCACACTCGCAGCAACCCTGGAGACAAAACCTGCCAGAGACTCCTGCATCTGTTCCTGGAGTTCCAGCACCGCTGATCTTATGGATGGACCCAGAGGCAGAGGGTCGACATGCAGCTGAGCCGAGCTGAGAGAGTCCTGCGCCCTCCGACTAGGACTCTCCACTGCAGTCCCTGTCTCCACTATCTGCTGATGCTCACTTGTGAGCTGTGATACACCAGGTGACAACACTACTCTATCTCGCAGTGTTCCCTCCGAGGTGTGAATGTCTGCGCTGGTGCTGGGTGCGCTGAATTCTGCTGACGCTGCACCCTCAGAGGTTGCAGCTTCCTCTGAGGAGTCTTGAGGCTCATGCTCTTCCTCCTGGATAGTGGGGACGGGTGCTTGCGATGGTCCTGGGGGGGGGGGGGGGGGGTAAAGGAAAGAGTCAGAGAAAGGGATCAAGGGATATGGGGAGAAAGCAGGGACAGGGTACTGAATTTGGATGATCAGCCATGATCTCATTAAATGGCGGAGCAGGCTCGAGGGGACAAATGGCCTACTCCTGCTCCTATCTTCTATGTTTCTATGTGAGGCCAAGGTTACATGCACATTGCATATTGCAGATGATCATAAGTCCATCTGTTAGAGCTTCAGAATCATTATCAGCGACTCATGCAATGTCATTGAGAGAGATGGAAAACTATTCTGTCACCAGCTTGCTGTGATGCACCCGTCTGTCCGTCCCCCACTTGGGAATCTTCCTCCACTCCCACCATCTCCAGGACCGCCTCCTCCCAGGGGGTGAGCTGGGCTAATGAAGGTGGCCCTCCTCCTGTCCTCGCTCTTTCCCTCTTATTGTGAGCTCTCTTTTCCTGCAATGAGGGAGACAAGTGGAGTTTGAGTGAGAATGAAGGAGTGAGTGTAGAGAATCCATAGCATAGATGCTTAGAAGGAGACAAAGATGGAGTGAGGTGGCAAGATTGGTGAAATCAAGCGTAGGTCCCTTGCAGTCAGAATCAGGGGAATTTATAAATGGGGAACAAAGAAATGGCAGAACAATTAAATACATACTTTGGTTCTGTCTTCACAAAGGAGAACACAAATAACCTCCCAGAGATGTCGGGGAACATAGGGTCTAATGAGAGGGAGGAACTGAATGAAATCAGTATTTGTAGGGAAATGGTGTTAGGGAAATTGACAGGATTGAGGCCGATAAATCCCCAGGGCCTGATAATCTACATCCAAGGGTACTTAAGGAAGTGGCCCTAGAAATAGTAGATGCATTGCTGGTCATCTTCCAAAACGCTATAGACTCTGGAACAGTTCCCATGGATTGGAGGGTAGCTAATGTAACCCCACTATTTAAAAAAGGTGGTCGAGAGAAAACGGGGAATTATAAGCCTGATATCGGTAGTGGGGAAAATGCTAGAGTCCATTATAAAAGATGTAATAGCAGAGCACTTGAAAAACAGTGACAGGATCGGACAAAGTCAACATGGATTTACAAAAGGTAAATCATGCTTGACTAATCTACTGGAATTTTTTGAGGATGTAACTGGTAGAATAGATAAGGGAGAACCAGTGGATGTGGTGTATTTGGACTTTCAGAAGGCTTTCGATAAGGTCCCGCATAAGAGATTAGCGTGCAAAGTTAAAGCACATGGGATTGGAGGTAAAATACTGACTTGGATAGAAAACTGGTTGGCAGACAGGAAGCAAAGATTTGGAATAAACGGGTCTTTTTCTGAGTGGCAGGCAGTGACTAGTGGGGTACCGCAGGGATCGGTGCTAGGACCCCAGTTATTCACAATATATATTAATGATCTAGGCGAGGGAAGTAGATGTAATATCTCCAAGTTTGCAGACGACACAAAGCTGGGTGGGCGTGTGTGCTGTGAGGAGGATGCAGAGAAACTCCAGTATGATTTGGACAGGTTGGCTGATTGGGCAGATGCAGTATAATGTGGATAAATGCGAGGTTATCCACTTTGGTGACAAAAACAGGAAGGTAGATTATTATCTGAACGGCAATAGATTGGGAAAAGGGGAAGTGCAACGAGACCTGGGTGTTCTTGTGCACCAGTCGCTGAAGGTAAGCATGCAGGTGCAGCAGGCGGTTAAGAAGGCAAATGGTATGTTGGCCTTCATAGCGAGAGGATTCGAGTACAGGAGCAAGGATGTCTTGCTGCAGTTGTACAGGGCCTTGGTGAGACCACACCTTGAGTATTGTGTGCACTTTTGGTCGCCTTATCTGAGGAAGGATGTTCTTGCCATGGAGGGAGTGCAGCGAAGATTCACCAGACTGATACCTGGGATGGCAGGAATGACGTATGAAGAGAGATTGGGTCAATTGGGCTTGTATTCGCTAGAGTTCAGAAGAATGAGAGGGGATCTCATTGAAACTTATAAAATTCTAACAGGACTAGACAGACTAGATGCAGGAAGGATGTTCCCGATAGCGGGGGAGTCCAGAACCAGGGGTCACAGTCTAAAGATAAGGGGTAAGCCATTTAGGACTGAGATGAGGAATTTCTGCACCCAGAGAGTGGTGAACCTGTGGAATTCTCTACCACAGAAGACAGTTGAGTCCAATTCATTAAATATATTCAAGAAGGAGTTAGATATATTTCTTAAGGCTAAGGGGATCAAGGGATATGGGGAGAAAGCAGGGACAGGGTACTGAATTTGGATGATCAGCCACAATCGCATTGAATGGTGGAGCAGGCTCGAGGGGCCGAATGGCCTATTCCTGCTCCTATCTTCTATGTTTCTATGTTTCTAAGACCAAGGGCCCTCCCTGTGTGTTGTAAGTTGTAATTGCATCACAGTGATAGGGAGTGTGAGGGCTGCATAGTCGAATAGTTAGGTGAATGTGACCATAGAGAGAGAGGGAATGGGTAAGGGTGCATGGATGTCACTGTCAAGTGGGATGTGGAGGAAGAGATTGCTAAAGCTGAGTGCTGATGAGGAGAGGCAATGGGGATCAGATTGAGGGTGATGGGAAATTCATACTCACTTTTCCAGTGCGCAGAAGGTCATGAAGCCTCTTCCTGCACTGAAGCCAGGTTCTGCGGGTTATTGACAAAGAGTTGACCTCCTCTGCCACCTGGATCCACACAGCCTTGGTTTGCTGGGGAGGCTTCTTCCTCCCTGAAGAAGGGAAGAGCAACTCTTTGTTTGCTCTTGCTCCCTCTATTAAAGCCTGCAGGACAACGTCATCAATGCGGGGTGCAGACCTAGGTCTCTGGCTGGCCATTCTTCCTGCAGGTGCCTCTAACATGCAAGGGCAAAAGCTTGGCAGTCTGCAGAAGAAGCAAGGCTTGCTGCAGACCTTAAATGCAGCAGCAATGATGATGTCATCGGAGGCGACTTTCAGACTGGAAAAACTCACTGGCCATGGGTTCCCACATGTTGGAACTCAATTGGCCAATTAGGTTAAAATGGCATCATTCTCCCACATCGATTTAGAATTGGGTGGCGAACACGAAATGCGGATTACACAACCCCAGCCCGCCCCAGTATCAAAATCCAGCCCATAGTATTTGTTTAATTTCTCTGCCATTTCCTTATTCCCATTATAATTTCTCCCGTCTCAGCCTGTAAGGGACCCACATTTACTTTCGCTAATCTTTTCCTTTTTACATACCTATAGAAGCTTTTACAGTCTGTTTTTATGTCTCTCGCTAGTTTACTCTCATATTCTATTTTCCCTTTCTTTATCAATTTATTGGTCCTCCTTTGCTGAATTCTAAAATTCTCCCAATCCTCAGGCTTACTGCTCTTTTTGGGAAATTTTAAGCCTCTTCCTTTGATCTAATACTATCTTTAACTTCTCTTGTTTGCCACGGTTGGACTACTTTTCCTATGTGGTTTTTGTGCCTTAAGGGAATGTATATTTGTTGTCAATTATGTATTAATTCTTTAAATGCTAGCCATTGCTTCTCTATGATCATACCTTTTAATGTAATTTCCCAATCTACCTTAGCCAACTCGCCCCTCATACCTACGTAGTTTGCTTTGTTTAGATTTAAGACCCTAGTTTCGGATTTAACTAAATCACTTTCAAACTCAATATAAAATTCTATCATATTATGGTCACTCTTCCCTAAAGGCCCCTTTACTGCAAGGTTACTAATTAACCCGATCTCATTGCACAATACTAGATCTAAAATAGCCTGTTCCTAGTTGTTTCCTCAACATGCTGATCTAGAAAACTATCTTGCATGCATTCCATGAATTCGTCCTCCACACTATTACTGCAAATTCGGTTTGCCCAGTCTATATGTAGATTAAAGTCCCCCATGATTACTGTATTACCCTTGTTACATGCGCCTCTAATTTCCTGATTTATACTCTGCCCTACATTCCAACTACTGTTTGGGGGCCTATAAACAACTCCCACCGATGTTTTCTGTCCCTTGCTGTTTCTTTGCTCCACCCAAACTGATTCTACTTCTTGATTTTCAGAGCTAAGATCCGTTCTCTCTGCTGTCTTTACCCCATCCTTTATTATCAGGGCTACCCCTCCTCCTTTTCCATTTTGCCTATCTCTTCTAAAAGTTAAGTAGGCTGGAATATTTAGTTCCCAATCTTGGTCACTTTGCAACAACGTCTCCATAATGGATATTAGATCAAACCTATTAATTTCTATCTGTGCTATTAATTCATCTATTTTGTTGCGAATGTTTCGCGCTTTCGGATATAGTGCCTTTAGCTTTGGCTTTTTTCTATTTTTCCCTGATGTCACCTTAGTCACTGATGCCTTATTACCTCTATTATTCTCTCTGTCCTTTCCTGACCCACTCTGCTTATTTTTACCCAAAACTTTGCTCTGCTCTAGAGCCTTGACATTTCTCTAGCTGCTTTTAAATTTACTCTTTCCTGTATCCTTCCACCCCCCCCCCCCCCTTTCATTAGTTTAAAGCTCTGTCTACTGCCCTAGTTAGAAGCAAGACTCCTGCATAACAGGTATGGTACCGTTGTGATGATGTGAAAGGACCAATAATCTAAAAGGCTGGATTAATAACCCAGGGAACGTGAATCATGGCATTTCAAGAATTTGAATTCAGTTTTAAAAATCTGGCCAAAAAGAACAGGGATCAGTAAAAGCGATCATGAAGCTGTTGTTAAAAACCCAACTGGTTCACTAATGTCCTTTAGGGGAAAAAACCCTGCCCTCTTTATCTGGTCTGGCCTATATGTGACTCCAGTCCAACACCAATGTGGTTGACTCTTAACTGCCTTCTGAAGTGTGTCAATCTGTTCTATCAAGAAGGGTCACCACCATACGGCCCTTCGAGCCCGCTCTGCCATTCAATAAGATCATGGCTGACCTTTTACATCATCTCCACTTTCTCGCCCAATCCCCATATCCCTTGATTCCCCTAGTGCCCCAAAATCTATCGATCTGTCTTGAATATACTCAGCAGCTGAGCATCCACAGCCCTCTGGAGTAGAGAATTCCAAAGATTCACCGCCCTCTGAGTGAAGAAATTTTTCATCTCAGTCCTAAATGGCCGACCCCTTATTCTGAGTCTATGCCCCCTCGTTCTAGACTCTCCAGCCAGGGGAAACAGCCTCTTAGGATCTACCCTGTCAAGACCTCTAACAATTTTATACTTTTCAATGAGATCACCTCTCATTCTTCTAAACTCCAGAGAATATAGGCTCATTCTACTCAATCTCTCCTTATAGGACGGGGCTCTCATCCCAGGAATCAGTCTAGGGAACCTTCATTGCACCCCCTCGAATACAAGAATATCCTTCCTTCGGTAAAGAGACCAAAACTCTACACAGTACACCAGGTGTGGTCTCACCAATGCCCAATATAAATGCAGCAAGACTTCCTTACTCTTATACTCCAACTCCCAGACTGAATATAGAAAGTTCAGAGGGGAAGTGACAAAGGAAATAAGAGGTGCAAAGGGAGAGTATGAGAATAGATTGGCAGCTAACTTAAAAGGGAGAAGCAGAGAGAGGGGAGAGGCAGAGAGAGGGGAGAGGCGGAGGGAGGGGAGCAGCGGGGAGAGGCGGAGTGAGGGGAGAGAGGGGAGAGCGGAGGGAGGGGAGCGGCGGAGAGCGGGGAGCGGCGGAGTGAGGGGAGAGGCGGAGAGAGGGGAGAGGCAGAGAGAGGGGGGAGAGGCGGAGTGAGGTGAGAGGCGGAGTGAGGGGAGAGGCGGGGAGAGCGGCGGAGAGAGGCGGAGGGAGGGGAGAGAGGGGAGAGCGGAGCGGCGGAGAGAGCGGCGGAGAGGGGGGAGGCAGAGAGAGAGGGGAGAGGCAGAGAGAGAGGGGAGAGGCGGAGGGAGGTGAGAGGCGGAGAGAGGGGAGCGGCGGAGAGAGGGGGGAGGCGGAGGGAGGGGAGCGGCGGAGAGAGGGGAGAGGCGGGGAGAGCGGCGGAGAGAGGGGAGAGGCGGAGGGAGGGGAGAGAGGGGAGAGCGGAGCGGCGGAGAGGGGGGAGGCAGAGAGAGAGGGGAGAGGCAGAGAGAGGGAGGAGAGAGGGGAGCGGCGGAGAGAGGGGGAGGCGGAGGGAGGGGAGCGGCAGAGAGAGGGGAGAGGCAGAGAGAGGGGAGAGGCGGAGAGAGGGGAGAGGCGGAGAGAGGGGGCAGGCGGAGTGAGGGGAGAGGCGGAGAGAGGGGAGAGGCAGAGAGAGGGGAGAGGCGAGGGGGGGAGGCGGAGTGAGGGGAGAGGGGGAGGCGGAGTGAGGGGAGAGGCGGAGAGAGGGGAGAGGCAGAGTGAGGGGAGAGGCGGAGAGAGGGGGGGAGGCGGAGTGAGGGGAGAGGCGGAGGGAGGTGAGAGGCGGAGGGAGGGGAGAGGCGGAGGGAGGGGAGAGGCGGAGGGAGGGGAGAGGCGGAGAGGGGAGAGGCGGAGGGAGGGGAGAGGCGGAGGGAGGGGAGAGGCGGAGTGAGGGGAGAGGCGGAGGGAGGGGAAAGGTGGAGGGAGGAGGGAGGGGAGAGAGGGGAGAGGCAGAGAGAGGGGAGTGGCAGAGAGAGGGGAGAGGCAGAGATAGAGGGGAGAAGCAGAGAGAGGGGAGAGGCAGAGAGAGAGGGGAGAGGCAGAGAGAGAGGGGAGAGGCAGAGAGAGAGAGGGGAGAGGCAGAGAGAGAGGGGAGAGGCAGAGAGAGAGGGGAGAGGCAGAGAGAGAGGGGAGAGGCAGAGAGAGGGGAGAGGCAGAGAGAGAGGGGAGAGGTGGAGAGAGGGGAGCGGCAGAGAGAGGGGAGAGGCAGAGAGAGGGGAGAGGCAGAGAGAGGGGAGAGGCAGAGAGAGGGGAGAGGCAGAGAGAGGGGAGAGGCAGAGAGAGAGGGGAGAGGCAGAGAGAGAGGGGAGCGACGGGGAGAGGCGGAGAGGCGGAGGGAGAGGAGAGGCGGAGGGAGGGGAGCGGCGGAGAGCGGGGAGCGGCGGAGAGCGGGGAGCGGCGGGGAGAGGCGGAGAGAGGGGAGAGGCGGAGAGAGGGGAGCGGCAGAGAGAGGGGAGAGGCAGAGAGAGGGGAGAGGCAGAGAGAGGGGAGAGGCAGAGAGAGGGGAGAGGCGGAGAGAGGGGAGAGGCGGAGAGAGGGGAGAGGCGGAGAGAGGGGAGCGGCGGGGAGAGGCGGAGGGAGGGGAGAGGCGGAGGGAGGGGAGAGGCGGAGTGAGGGGAGAGGCGGAGGGAGGGGAGCGGCGGAGAGAGGGGAGCAGCAGAGAGAGGGGAGCGGCGGAGAGAGAGGGGAGAGGCAGAGAGAGGGGAGAGGCAGAGAGATGGGAGAGGCAGAGAGAGAGGGGAGAGAGGGGAGAGGCAGAGAGAGGGGAATGGCAGAGGGGTGCAGCTCAGGCAGAGGCTGCGTTTCCTTGAAGTGTCCAAACAGCAGTGTTTCAGGAGGCTCAGGTTGTCACATCAGGTGTTGGCAGACATCTGCAGCCTCCTAGAAGAAGACCTGCTTCCTGCTGGACCTGGTGGCCACACATTACCAGTGGCCGTCAAAGTCACCACCGCCCTCAATGTTTTTTCCTGTCATATCCAGGATCTCCCAGTCAGCGGCCCACAAATGCATAAGACAGCTGACTGATGGCTTGTTTGCCAGTGCTGGTAATTATGTCAACTTCGCCTGCGATGACGCCAGTCAGAATGAGCGGGCACTGGGTTTGTGGCTGTGGCTGTGGCTGGCTTCCACAGGTGCAGGGCGTCATCGACTGTACACACGTGGCAATCAGGGCACCCCCAGATCACCCAGGAGTATTCATCAACTGCAAGGGCTTCCGCTCCATCAATGTGCAGCTGGTGTGCAACCACAAAAAGATTTTTTCTGCAGGTGTGCGCCAGATTCTCCAGGAGCTGCCATGATGCTTTCGCCCTGCGGCAGTCCAAGCTCCCTGACGTCTTCTGACCTGCAAGCCAGCTTAAGGGGAACCCAACAGAAACCCGATCAATGAAGCCTAACAGCGCTACAATAAATGCCATATGACCACCAGATATGTGATCAAGCAAGCCATCGGTATACTGAAGATGCGCTTCAGGTGCCTAGACAGATCAGGAAGCGTCCTTCAGTACGCACCAGCCAGAGTCTCCTGAATGATCATGGTGTGCTGCGCTCTATACAACATTGCGCAGCAGCGAGGCTTGGACCTGCAGGAGGAACAAGGCGCAGAGTGCAGATCCTCTTTGGACAATGACGAGGAGGAGGAAGGTGATGAAGGCAATGCACCCCCAGCTGCTCACATTGCTGTCCGGGATGCCAGGGAAGCCCTTATTAATGTAAGGTTCACTTTGGCTGCACCAATGGACCCATTTCACAAGCACATGCAATGGCCACTCTTCCCGCCCCCACTCCCCTGCCAATGACAGACACAAAGCAGTGCTGCAAACAACCAACCACCCCTTGAACATCCCCCCCAATGGTCCCCATCAATTCATGGCTTCCCATTCATCATCTAACAAGTTAAAAGGCAACTTGCCACCCAGCACCCAAGAATGGACAAGATGGGAAAGTGGTGCAAAATAAAAGCTGATTTTGAGGGGCTGAGAATAGAACTTGTGAAGATAAAATGGGCAACAATATTGACAAATAACGATGTAGAACGACAATGGTGTTCAACAGAGTGCAGGAAAAATATATTCCACTAAAAGGAAAGAACAAACTAAATACTAATGAGACTCCATGGATGAATAAAGACATAAGGGAACAATTGAGGGTAAGGAAAGAGGCGTACATTAAGTACATAGACTGCAGAGGAGTGCATGATAAGAGAGAATACTAAGGGATTAGGAGAGAAGTCAAAAAAACCAATTAGGAAGCCAAAGAGGAACTATGAAATTAAATTATCAAGGAACATAAAACAAAATAGTAAAATATTTTACAGGCACATCAATAAATAAAGGAAGGTTGGGATGGGAATAGGGCCATTAAGGGATAGACAGGACAATACCACAGGTAACGATAGGGAGATGGCAGAAATATTAAATCATTATTTCGCTTCGGTATTTACCAGGGAGATAGAACAGGTGGACATGACATTGGATGATGAGATGAGTAATGAGATAAGTGCATTTAAAATAAAAAAGGGGATATACTAAATAAACGAATCAAACTCAAAGGGTAACACGGTGGCATAGTGGTTAGCACTGTTGCCTCACAGCGCCAGGGACCTGGGTTCAAATCCGGCCTCGGATGACTGTGTGGCGTTTGCACATTCTCCCCGTGTCTGTGTGGGTTTCCTTCGGGTGCTCGGGTTTCCTCCCACAGTCCAAAGATGTGCAGGTTAGGTTGATTTGGCTATGATAAATTGACCCTTAGCGTTAGGGGGATTAAATACGTGGGGTTACGGGGATAGGGTGGGATATGTGTCGGTGCAGGCTCGATGGGCCAAAATGGCCTCTATCTGCATTGTTGTGATTCTGTGATTCAGGATAAAACACCGGTCCGGATGGATTGCATCCATGCATTTTAAAAGAATCTAGGGAAGAGATAGCAGAGGCATTACGACACATATTTAATAATTTGTTAGAAAAAGGTGTAGTGCCAGAGGACTGTCGGACAGCTAACGTAATATCTATATTTAAGAAGGGGGATAGAACATGTCCAGGGAATTATAGACCAGTCAGCTTAACATCGGTGGTAGGAAAAATAATGGAATCCCTACAAAAGGAGAAAATAGAAGAACATCTAGAAGCGAAAAGTATAATAATGAATAGTCAGCATGTATTTCAAAAGGGAAAATCTTGCTTGACCAACCTTATTGAATTTTTTGAAGAGGTAACAGAGAGAGTAGATAATGGTAATGGAGTAGATGTAATTTGTCTAGATTTTCAAAAGGCCTTCGATAGACTAATGAATAAGGTCAGAGAATGCGGAGTCAGGGGACAAGTAGCAGAATGGATTGCTGGCTGGCTTCAAGACAGAAAGCAGAGACTGGGAGTAAAGGGTGGCTATTCACAGTGGCAGAAGGTGGGTAGTGCTGTTCCACAAGGATCAGTGCTGGGACCACTGTTGTTCACAATTTACATTAACGGTTTAGACTTTGGAATCAAAAACACAACTTCTAAATTTGCGGATGATACCAAATTGGGGGGATAGTCAATACTGAGGAGAACTGCAACAAATTACAGAAGGGCATTAATAAACTTGCAGAATGGGCAAATAATTGGCAAATGAAGTTCAACACAGATAAATATGAGGTATTACATTTTGGTAGGAAGAATAGGGAGGTCACTTATCACTTGGAGAGTGTGAGTCTGGCTGGGGTAGAGGAACAAAGGGATCGGAGTACAAATACACAAATCACTAAAAGTTGTGCCACAGGTTAGCAAGGCCATAAAAAAAGCGAAGCAAGCACTAGGGTTTATTTCTAGAGGGATAGAATTGAAAAGTAGGGAAGTTATGCTAAACCTGTATCAAACCTTGGTTAGACCACACTTAGGGGGAGAAATTCAGTATCGCCCCATTTGGGGCGCAATTATCGGCCGGGCGCAAAGATTAGCGCCTGGCGCTAATTATCGCCTCCGACTGCAAACTTGGCTTTTATTGCCCCTGGAGGTGATTGGAGCGCTGAATCAGGCGCTTCACACCTGTCTTACGGCGCAAAGGCCGAGGAGCGAGACGCTACCTCAGAGCGCTGGCGAAGCTCATATGATGTCAGTCAGCAATGGAACACAGACACAATGACGCCGGCCAGTTCTTAAAGGGGAGAGTTTATCTTGCTCTCCATCCACATCCTGCTCATTGCAGCCTTGAATCTCGGCCTGGAGAGACCTGTACATCAAATCTGCTGGAAAGAACAATGGAGAGCCCCAGGGAAAGAGCTCAGAGTGCAGCCCCCACAGTCTCTTCTAAATCGATACAAGGAAGGGCAAATCTAAATGAACCTGCAAAGTGCTGCTCAGTACCCAAAACTCCTTCACACAGCGTTGAATCTCTCCAGAAGTCTCTCTCTCTCTCTCAGAATGCGTGTTTCAACAATGTCACCAACAAAAAAAGGCAGGAAGCGGTTGCCTTTAAATAGCACTCCCCCAGTCCCTTCCTGACTGCAAAACGCTCTCCTCAACCTGTTGTTGCTAGCGGCAGGCGGTAAGGCAGGGGGCGGCACTCAATATCTGCTCCGGGGCGCTACCGGGGCATTACGCACTCAACTGACGTCACGATCTGCCGGCGCAGGAGATCGTGGCGGTAGTGTTTAGCGCCACCGCAAAATGTCTAGTTAATTTCACGAGCAGCGCAAACATCGCCGCGCCCGGGCGCTAGTTGCTTTGCGCCCCATTAGCGCCCTCTTAAGGCGCTGACGGGAGGCGCAACTAACTGAATTTTTCCCCCTTAGAGTACTGCGTGCAGTTCTGGTCGCCATATTATAAAAAGGATATATAGAGGCACTGGAGAGGGTGCAGAGAAGATTTACAAGGATGATACCAGAAATGCGAGGGTACACATATCAGGAAAGGATGAACAGGCTGGGTCTCTTTTCTCTTGAAAAAAGAAGGCTGAGGGGTGACCTAATAGAGGTCTTTAAAATTATGAAAGTTTTTGATAGAGTGGATACAGAGAGAATGTTTCCACTTGTGGTGAAAAGCATAACTAGAGGCCATCAATATAAGATAGTCACCAAGAAATTCAATAGGGAGTTCAGGAGAAACTTTTTTACCCAAAGAGTGGTGAGAAATCCGCGTTTCGGAGCTGGAGCTGTGGCTGGAGTCACTGTGGAGCATCCGCGAAGCTGAGATCTTTGTGGATAGCACGTTTAACAAGGTGGTCACACCGCAGGTAAAGAGTGCACAGGCAGACAGGGAATGAGTGACCGCCAGACAGAGTAAAAGAACTAGGAAGGTAGTGCAGGAGTCCCCTGGGTCCATCTCCCTCTCCGACAGATTTTCTGTTTTAGATACTGCTGGGGGAGATGGTTTCTCAGGGGAATGCAGCAAGAGCCAAGTCCGTGGTACTACGAGTGGCTCAGCTGCACAGGAGGGGAGGGAAAAGAGTGGGAGAGCAATAGTCATAGGGGATTCTATCGTAAGGGGAACAGATAGATGTTTCTGTGGCCGCAGACGTGACTCCAGGATGGTATGTTGCCTCCCTGGTGCCAGGGTCAAGGATGTCACTGAACGGCTGCAGGCATTCTGAAGGGGGAGGGTGAACAGTCTATTCACATTGGTACCAACGACATAGGTAGAAAGAGGGATGAGGTCCTGCAACGAGAATTTAGGGAGCTAGGTAGCAGATTAAAAAGCAGGACCTCAAAGGTTGTAATCTCTGGATTACTCCCGGTGCCACGTGCTAGTGAGTATAGGAATAGGAGGATAGAGCAGATGAATGTGTGGCTAAAGAGTTGGTGCAGGAGGGAGGGCTTTACTTTCCTGGATCACTGGGTCTGCTTCTGGGGAAGGTGGGACCTGTACAAGTCGGACGGGTTGCACCTGAACCGGAACGGGACCAACATCCTGGCGGGGAGGTTTGCTAGTACTGTTGGGGGGGGGGGATTTAAATTAACTTGGCAGGTGGATGGGATACGGAGTGGAGCTATAGTAGGGGGTGATGCACAGCCAAATATAGAGGAAAAAACAAGTCAGCCTGGAAGGCAGAGAAAATATGTAACAGCACAAGGGAGTATGGCAAGGCTGGATGGCACTTATTTTAATACAAGGAGTCTTGCGAGTAAGGCAGATGAATTGAAGGTGTTGATGAACACATGGGAGTATGATGTTGTTGCTATCATAGAGACATGGTTGAGGGAGGGGCAGGACTGGCAGCTCAATATTCTGGGGTATAGAATCTTCAGGCGAGACAGAGGGGGATGTAAACGAGGAGGGGGTGTCGCAATATTGATCAAGGAGTCAATTATTGCTGTAAGGAGGGATGATATCTTAGCAGGTTCCTCTAATGAGGCCATATGGGTAGAACTTAAAAACAAAAAGGGGGCAAGCACTTTGCTGGGAGTGTACTATAGGTCCCCAAACAGTCAGGGGGAGATAGAGGAACAGATATGTAGGCAAATCTCAGAGAAGTGTAGAAATAATAGGGTAATAATAGTAGGGGATTTCAACTTCCCCAATATTAACTGGGATAGCCAGAGTGTGAAAGGCTTAGAGGGTGCAGAATTCTTAAAGTGCATCCAGGAGAGCTTTTTGAGTCAGCATGTAGAAAGTCCTACAAGAGAGGGGGCGGTACTGGACCTAATTCTAGGGAATGTAGCCGGGCAAGTGGTAGAAGTGTTAGTAGGAGAGCATTTTGGTGAGATTTAAGGTAGTCATGGAAAAGGACAAAGATGGACCGGAAATAAAGGTTCTAAATTGGGGGAAGGCCGATTTTAATATGATAAGGCAGGATCTGGCCAAAGTGGACTGGGATCAGCAACTTGTAGGAAAATCCACATCAGAGCAGTGGGAGTCTTTCAGAAAGGAAATAGAGAGAGTACAATTGGAACATGTTCCCGTAAAGGTCAAAGGTGGGACCAACAAGCCCAGGGCACCCTGAATGTCAAGGGATATACGAGAATGGATTAGGAAAAAAAGGGAGGCTTTTGGCAGATACAAAGGACTAAAAACAGTGGAAGCCCTAGAGGAGTATAGAAAGTGCAGGGGGGTACTTAAAAAAGAAATTAGGAGAGCGAAGAGGGGGCATGAAAAAACACTGGCGGGCAAAATAAAGGAAAATCCCAAGGTGTTTTATAAGTATATTAAGGGCAAGAGGATAACCAGGGAAAGAGTAGGGCCCATTATGGACCAAAGTGGCAATCTGTGTGTAGAGCCAGAAGATGTAGGTGAGGTTTTAAATGAATATTTTGCATCTGTGTTCACTCTGGAGAAGGACGATGTAGGCATAGAAATCAGGCAGGGGGATTGTGATATACTTGAACAAATTAGTATTGAGAGGGAGGAGGTACTAGTGCTTTTAGCGAGCTTAAAAGTGGATAAATCCCCAGGCCTAGATGAGATGTATCCCAGGCTTATGTGTGAGGCAAGGGAGGAGATTGCCAGGGCTCTGACACAGATTTTCAGAACTTCTCTGGCCACAGGGGAGGTGCCAGAGGACTGGAGGACAGCTAACGTAGTACCATTATTCAAGAAGGGTAGTAGGGATAAACCAGAGAATTGCAGGCCAGTGAGCCTAACATCAGTGGTAGGGAAATTATTGGAAAATTCTGAGGGACAGAATTAGTCTCCACTTGGAGAGGCAAGGATTAATCAAGGATAGTCAGCATGGCTTTGTCAGGGGGAGATCATGTCTGACCAATTTGATTGAATTTTTCGAGGGGGTGACTAGGTGTGTGGATGAGGGTAGTGCAGTTGATGTGGTCTACATGGACTTCAGTAAGGCTTTTGACAAAGTCCCACATGGGAGACTGGTCAACAAGGTAAGAGCCCATGGGATCCAGGGCAATTTGGCACATTGGATCCAAAATTGGCTTAGTGGCAGGAGGCAGAGGGTGATGGTCGAAGGTTGTTTTTGTGACTGGAAGCCTGTGTCCAGTGGTGTACCGCAGGGATCGGTGCTGGGTCCTTTGCTGTTTGTAGTGTACATTAATGATTTAAATATGAATGTAGGAGGTATGATCAGTAAGTTCGCAGATGACACGAAAATTGGTGGGGTGGTAAATAGCGAGGAGGGAAGCCTCAGGCTACAGGACGATATAGACGGGTTTGTTAGATGGGCAGAACAGTGGCAAATGGAATTTAACCCTGAAATGTGTGAGGTGATGCATTTTGGGAGGACTAACAAGGCAAGGGAATACACAATGAATGGTAGGACTCTAGGAAGGACAGAGGGACGTTGGTGTGCATGTACATAGATCCCTGAAGGCAGCAGGACAGGTAGATAAGGTGGTTAAAAAGGCATATGGGATACTTGCCTTCATTAGCCGAGGCATAGAATATAAGAGCAGGGAGGTTATGATGGAGCTGTACAAAACGCTAGTTAGGCCACAGCTGGAATACTGTGTGCAGTTCTGGTCGCCACACTATAGGAAGGATGTGATTGCATTGAGAGGGTGCAGAGGAGATTCACCAGGATGTTACCTGGCCTGGAGCGCTTCAGCTATGAAGAGAGACTGGACAGGCTGGGGTTGTTTTCCTTAGAGCAGAGAAGGCGGAGGGGGGACCTGATTGAGGTGTACAAAATTATGAGGGGCATAGATAGGGTAGATAGGAACTTTTCCCCTTAGTAGAGGGGTCAATAACCAGGGGGCATAGTTTCAAGGTAAGGGGCAGGAGGTTTAGAGGGGATTTGAGGAAAAACTTTTTCACCCAAAGGGTGGTTGGAATCTGGAACTCACTGCCTGAAAGGGTGGTAGAGGCAGGAACCCTCACAACATTCAAGAAGCATTTAGATGAGCACTTGAAACGCCATAGCATACAAGGCGACGGACCAAGTGCTGGAAAATGGGATTAGAATAGACAGGGCTTGATGGCCGGCGTGGACACGATGGGCCGAAGGGCCTCTTTCTGTGCTGTATAACTCTATGACTATGACTATGAGAACATTGTACTCGCTACCACAGGGAGTGGTTGAAGCGAATAGTATAGATGCATTTAAAAAAATGGGGAGGCTGGACAAGTATATGAGGGAGAAGGGAATAGAGGGTTACACTGATAGATTTAGATGAGGAAAGATGGGAGGCTACTCGAGTGGAGCATAAACGCCGGCATGAACTGGTTGGGCCGAATGGCCCGTTTCTGTGCCGTATATCCTATGTAATCTTTATGTGACCTAACTAAAGAACAGAAACTTAACAACACAACATTTTCTCATACACCCTTGTGCAACTACAAAGCCTTACTCTTCCTTTTCCTACTACTCCTATGTGGCTTGGGCAGAGGTAGAGGCAGGCTGCTCAGATACCTACTCTGACTGCTGAGATGCTCTTGGCTGACATCCTCTGGGTTTTGGAGCCCGTGAGGGCCTCACCAAAGACTGCTCCACTTGCACCTGTGCAGGGGCAGACTCGGCCATCGGGAGACGAGGCAGCATGTAGGCTACTGACTGAGGGGGAAGGGGGCAATGGGTGAGAGGTGGAAGTGCTTTGAGTCGAGTCCCCGCTTTCATGTCCCCTTTTGCCATCATCCATGTGATGGAGTAGGCTTGAGAAGGCAGAGTGAGGGGTTCCGGTGATGCGCACAGCAGGGTGTAGGTGAATGTCCAACTCGCCTTTCTTGACCTGGTTAGGCCATTGAAGCGCTTCCTGCACTGAATAAATCCATGAGTGTGGCACTACGCTCCTGCTGGTGACCTCCTGTGCCACCTCCAGCCACGTCTTCTTGGTGTCAGCAGCCAGTTTCTTCCTCCTGTTGCTGGAGAATAGTATCTCTCAATGACTCCTCACTGCCCCCAGCAGCACATCAAGGGAGGAGCCGTTCCGCGGGGCGCAGCCTTTGAGCGTCCTGATTCCCTACTAACACTGCCTCTGTTGCTTCCAATTCCAAGCTCCTCATAATTCCATCTTTGGATTGGCCCTTTAAATATTGGAGTTGAGATCGTGTCATTGCGGGTCCTCATCACGCCCGCTGCCGCAGATTGGCAATCCGGCAAACCCGGAAGTCAAATGATAATGAGGTGGCTGCGTTAAAAAGCCACAGACAGACACGTTGAACTTACTGTCATAAATCGCAAGTAACAACTCAGGAAGTACTACTGGGCGGCCAGCTGGGGCGCCGTCCAGGGAGTATAAATACTCAGGCATGGGCCCACCTTGGGCAGAGACAATCTGGAAACAGGAAGCTAGTGACTGCTAACTAGACCTCCATGTTTTGTTACAAGTTGATTAAAGCCTTGCTTTATGTTCAAGTGCGTAGTGAGTCTTTATTACGTCAATTTAATCAACTTGATATCGTCTCCACGCTTTGGGTGATTCGGAACAACCAGCTGCAACTCGAACCACAGAAGGGAACTTGGGCAAGAAACTGATCCATCATGGAAAAACTCCTTAGACCCGCTCGTCTCGACCTGGACCCGAATGCACCTGCGGCAGCAAAGGTATGGAAGCATTGGTTTCGTACCTTTAGCAACTTTCTTGAAGAATGTGGGGCGGATGTCCCTAATAAGTTACGAATGCTTATCAACTACGTGTCTCCTCATGTGTATGATTATATTGAGGACTGTATAGACTATGACACTGCTATCGAAATCTTACAGCAGCTATATGTCAAGTCCCCAAATGAAATCTTTGCTCGACACCTACTGGCCACAACTCGGCAGCAGCCTGGGGAATCACTCGATGAATTTCTCCAGAAACTTCGCAGGCTCAGCAAGGATTGTAACCTTAAAGCAGTTTCAGCCGAACAGTATCAAGAGGAACTAATCCGCGATTCCTTTATCAATGGAATCGCGTCCCCTTTTATACGTCAGCGCCTGCTGGAAAATAAAACCCTCAATTTACGGGCTGCTTATGACCAGGCGTGTTCCTTGGACTTGGCCAAGAAAAATGCAGACACTTATCTCCCACCACGTGCACGGGCGGCGGCTATCTCCTTTAATGAGTCTTTCGGTAGGTCTCGGGCGGATGCCCCCACTGATGTTGACTCTACTCTAACAGACGACGACCCTACCCTAGAGGCCTTCGCTGATGACGACCCCGCCCTAGCAGCATCCTGGCAATCAGGAAGAAAGTGTTTCTTTTGTGGAGGGGCGTGCCATCACAGAAAATTTTGCCCGGCTCGTAATGTGACCTGCAATCATTGCAGCAAGAAAGGACACTTTTCCAAGGTATGCCAGTCACGGGCCTTTGCTAACAAGAAAGGCCGCTCCTCTAAAGTATACCGGTCGAGAGCTCCTGTTAGCTTCACAGCTGCTATCTATGGAGCTGCTCCTCCCCCAAGAACTACTGTTAAGGCTACAGTTGCTGAAGGGAAAATTGCCCCTCCTCCCATCACGGCTGTTTTTCCCCAAAGTTTGTCCCATGCAGCCACGAAGGTTTCAGTAAATGGGCACACTCTAAGCGCGCTAATCGACTCCTGCAGCTCTGACAGCTTCATTAGTAAGCGGGCTGTCAACAGGTTAAAACTGCACATTTATCCCTCGGACAGGGAGATTGCAATGGCTCTGACGACTCTGACCACCAATTCTTCTGGCTTCTGTCTGGTCAACCTCATCCTCAACGGCCGCACGTATCTCTCCACCCGGCTCGGAGTACTCGCAAACTTATGCAGCGATGTGCTTCTGGGACAGGACTTCCAGAAGCAGCACAAGAAGATCACTTTTGAGTTTGGAGGGTCAAGGCCGGAGCTTACCATTTCTAAGGTGCCGTTTTGTGCACTCTCGGCGGCCTTACTCGGTGAACCCTCCCTGTTTGCCAATCTTCCCCCCCGCTGTAAACCCATAGCCACCAAATCGCGGCGCTTTAGCCAAGATGATCGAGCGTTTATTGAGGCGGAAATCTCTCGCCTTTTAGTCGACGGTATTATCGAGCCATGTTCATCTCCCTGGCGGGCTCAGGTTGTCATCGTGAGGAATCCCTTAAAACAACATAAAAAACGTCTGTGTATCGATTATTCGCAGACTATTAATCTATATACCGATCTGGATGCCTACCCGCTGCCACGCATAGATGACATGGTCAACAACCTTGCCAAATACAAGGTATTCTCGACCTTCGATTTAAAAAGCGCGTACCATCAGGTGCCACTGCAAGACTCCGACAAGAAGTATACGGCCTTTGAGGCCAATGGTCGGCTTTTCCAGTTTCGCCACCTTCCATTCGGGGTCACCAATGGAGTGGCCGTCTTCCAACGGGCCATGGATGGCCTAGTCCGGCAAGAGAACTTGACGGATACCTTTCCGTATTTAGACAATATCACTATTGCCGGCCATGATCAAAAGGAGCATGACGCCAATCTTCAGAGATTTTTTGACGTACTCCGCCGTCGCCACTTAACGTTAAACGAATCCAAATCGGTGAAGTCGGTGCCATCGGTGAACATTCTTGGCTACTGGGTGGGCAACGGTGTTATTAAACCGGACCCAGAGCGACTTCGTCCACTTCAGGAGCTCCCTCCCCCGACGTCAATAAATAAACTAAAACTAGAAAATTAAAAAGTAATATAAGGGTTAAGTCATGGCAGTAGAGCTCGGACCTGTGTCATGCTCCTCCTGTAACATGTGGGAAATCAGGGACGCTTCCTGTGTCCCTGACAACCATGTGTGCGGGAAGTGTGTCCAGCTGCAGCTCATGTGGGACCGCATGACGGCCCTTGAGCTGCGGATGGACTCACTTTGGAGCATCCACGATTCTGAGAGGGTTGTGGATAGCACATTTAGTGAGTTGGTCACACCGCAGGTTAAGGCCAGTGTAGATAGTACATGGGTGACCAAAAGGCAGAGCAAGGGCAGGAAGGTAGTGCAGAAATCCCCTGGGGTTATCTCCCTTAGCAACAGGTTCACCGCCTTAGGTGCTGTTGTCGGGGGGGATGACTCATCGGGGGAAGGCACCAGCAGCCAGGCTCATGGCACCATGACTGGCTCTGTTGCAAAGAAGGGAGGGAAAAAGAGTGGCAGGGCTATAGTAATAGGGGATTCGATTGTAAGGGGAATAGATAGGGGTTTCTGTGGTCGCGACCGAGACTCCAGGATGGTATGTTGCCTCCCTGGTGCAAGGGTCAAGGATGTCTCGGCGCGGGTGCAGAACATTCTGGAGGGGGAGGGGGAACAGCCAGTTGTCGTGATACATGTTGGTACCAACAACGTAGCTAAAAAAAGGGAAGAGGTCCTACAAGTAGAATTTAGGGAGTTAGGAGCCAAGCTAAAAAGTAGGACCTCGAAGGTAGTAATCTCTGGATTACTACCAGTGCCACGTGCTAGTAAGAGTACAGAGAACAGGATAGTTAGGCTAAATACGTGGCTTGAGCAGTGGTGTAAGAGGGAGGGTTTTAAATTTTTGAGGCATTGGAACCAGTTTTGTGGTAGGTGTGACCTATACAAAAGGGACGGTCTACACCTGTGCAAAGATGGAACTGATGTTCTCGGGGTAATTTTTGATAAAGCAGTTCGGGAGCATTTAAACTAGTATGGCAGGGGGCTAGAAACCTATGTAGTGAAATAGAGGAAAGTGAAAGGCAGACAGAAATAAATGGTAAAAGGGTGAGGAACAAAAAACAAAGGGCCAAACTAATTCATAAAAAATGTGAGCATAAAAAAAGCCTGAGGGTTTTATACCTTAATGCGAGAAGCATCAGGAACAAGGTAAATGAATTAGCTGTGGAAATAGAGGTTAATAATTATGATCTAATTGGGATTACGGAAACATGGTTGCAGGGTGAGCAGGGCTGGGAGCTTAACATACAGGGGTATTCAGTATTTAGGAAGGATCGACAAAAAAGAAAGGGAGGAGGGGTAGCATTGCTGGTAAAAGAGGGGATAAATGCAATTGAAAGGAAGGATATTAACTCAGTTAATACAGAATCTATATGGGTGGAGCTAAGAAATAGCGAGGGGCGAAAAACATTAATAGGAGTGGTATATAGGCCTCCAAATAGTAAAATAGAGGTTGGGGAGGGCATCACGAGGGAAATTAGAGAAGCGTGCAATAAGAGCACAGCTGTCATCATAGGTGACTTTAACTTACATATAGATTGGACTAGCCTAATCAGTAAAAATAATGAGGAGGAGGAATTCCTTGAGTGTTTAAGGGATGGTTATCTGGATCAATATGTCGAGGAACCAACTCGGGAACAGGCTATATTGGACTGGGTACTGTGCAATGAGAAGGGACTAATTAGTAATCTTGTTGTACGGGGACCCTTGGGTCAGAGCGATCATAACATGATCGATTTCTCACTCGAAATGGAGAGCGAAGAAATTGACTCAGAGACTAAGGTCCTGAATTTAAACAAGGGGAATTATGATGCCATTAGACGGGAACTGAGTAGGTCTGATTGGACAACGTTCCTGGGAGGACTGGAGGTAGATAAACAATGGCAAGTATTTAAAGATAGAATGACAAAATTGCAAAAATTGTTTATACCAATCTGGCATAAAAGGAAATCTAAAAAGGTGACTCAACCGTGGATAACAGGGGAAATTAGAGACAGCATAAAATCCAAAGATAGGGCGTATAAAATAGCCAAAAAAAGCGCCAGAGCGGAAGATTGGGAACAGTTTAAGATAGAGCAAAGGAGGACAAAGGGCTTAATCAAGAGGGGCAAAATAGCTTACGAAAGCAAGCTGGCGGAAAATATAAAAATTAACTCCAAAAGCTTTTATAAGTATATCAAGAGGAAAAGACTGGTGAAAACCAAAGTTGGTCCATTGCAGTCAGATACGGGGGGATATATAACGGGAAATAAGGAAATGGCAGACCAACTAAATGCATACTTTGGGTCAGTCTTTACGAAGGAAGACACAAAAAACCTCCCTGGGATATCGGGAAAAATAGGGACATTGGCAAAGGAGGAACTGACGCAAATCAATATCTCTAAGGATATGGTGTTAAGGAAGCTAAAGGGATTGAAGGCGGACAAATCCCCAGGGCCTGATAACATGCATCCTAGGGTACTGAAGGAGGTGGCCCTAGAGATAGCGGATGCACTAAGTATGATTTTTCAGAATTCATTAGACTCGGGAACAGTGCCCATGGATTGGAGGGTAGCTAACGTTACCCCACTATTCAAAAAGGGGGGTAGGGAAAAAGCAGGTAATTACAGACCTGTAAGCCTTAAATCAGTTGTGGGCAAAATGCTGGAGTCCATCATTAAGGATGAAATAGCGGAGCACTTAGCAAATGGGGACAGGATAGGACAGAGTCAACATGGATTTACAAAGGGTAAATCGTGCTTGACTAATCTATTGGAATTTTTTGAGGGAGTAACTGGTAAAATAGATGGGGGAGAGCCAGTAGATGTGGTGTACCTGGACTTCCAAAAGGCCTTCGACAAGGTCCCACATAAAAGATTAGCAGGGAAAATTGAAGCTCATGGGATAAAGGGGAAAGTATTGACGTGGATAGAGAACTGGCTGTCAGATAGAAAACAGAGAGTTGGAATAAATGGCTCATTTTCTGAATGGCAGGCAGTAACAAGTGGGGTACCGCAGGGATCTGTCCTGGGTCCCCAGCTGTTCACAATTTACATTAATGACCTGGATCAGGGAGTCGGATGCAGCATTTCCAAATTTGCAGACGACACCAAACTAGGAGGGGGGGTGGGCTCAGAGGAGGAGACCAGGAAGCTCCAGAGCGATTTGGACAGACTGGGTGATTGGGCAGATAAATGGCAGATGCACTATAATGTGGACAAGTGCGAAGTTATCCACCTTGGGTGCAGGAACGGGAGGGCAAATTATTATTTAAATGGCAATAAATTGGGAGAGGGGGAAGTACAGAGAGACCTGGGTGTTCTTGTACACCAGTCACTGAAGGCGAGCATGCAGGTGCAACAGGCGGTCAAGAAGGCAAACGGTATGCTGGCCTTCATAGCAAAAGGGTTGGAATACAGGAACAGGGATACCTTGCTGCAGCTGTACAGGGCACTGGTGAGACCACACCTCGAGTACTGTGTACAGTTTTGGTCGCCTCATCTGAGGAAAGATGTTCTTGCCATGGAGGGGGTGCAGCGGCGATTCACCAGGCTGATACCAGGAATGGCGGGATTGACCTATGAGGAGAGACTATGTAGTTTAGGGATGTACACACTGGAGTTTAGAAGATTGAGAGGGGACCTCATAGAAGTGTATAAAATTCTGACAGGTCTAGACAGTCTAGATGCAGAAGGAATGTTTCCCTTGGCGGGTGAGAACAGAACTAGAGGACATAATTTAAGGATAAGGGCTAAACCATTTAGGACAGAAATGAGGGGGAATTTCTTCACTCAGAGGGTGGTGAACCTGTGGAACTCATTGCCACAGAGGGCAGTGTACGCCAGCTCATTAAATATATTTAAGAGGGAATTAGATATATTTCTACAGGCAAAAGGGGTTAAGGGTTACGGAGAGAAGGCGGGGACGGGATACTGAATTGGAGGATCAGCCATGATCTCATTAAATGGCGGAGCAGGCTCGAAGGGCCGGATGGCCTACTCCTGCTCCTATCTTCTATGTATCTATGTATCTATGAACCTCGGCTCTCTTCGTCGGGCACTTGGCATGTTTGCTTATTACGCAAAATGGATACCACACTTCTCCGATAAAATACAGCCCCTGCTCCATGCGAAGTCTTTTCCATTGGAAGCTACGGCTATTTCTGCCTTCAACCTCCTCAAACGACAGCTGGCGAAAGCCACGCTTCGCTCCATTGACGAAAATCTTCCTTTTGTGGTCGAATGCGATGCATTGGAGGTGGCGATCTCCGCTACCTTGAATCAAGGTGGCCGACCCGTGGCATTCCTATCCAGAACCTTGCAGGGTAGCGAGCTCCATTACCCCCCCGTCGAGAAGGAGGCTACGGCCATCATCGAGGCTGTACGCCAATGGGGTCATTTTCTTGCTCGGCGTCATTTTACGCTTATAACTGACCAGCGCTCTGTGGCCTTCATGTTGGATAACCGGAGGCGCACGAAAATCAAAAATAATAAAATTCAACTCTGGAGGATGGAGCTGGCTGCCTTTGGATATACTATCTGTTACCGACCCGGCAAACAGAACGTGGCCCCAGATACCTTCACACGGGCATTTTGCTCCTCAATGTCAACGTCGACTCTGGCGGATTTGCATATGGACTTATGCCATCCTGGTGTGACCCGCATGTTGCACTTTGTGCGCTCCAAAAATCTACCATTTTCAACCGAGGACGTAAAGAAAACATGCTCCTCCTGTAGGATTTGTGCAGAATTGAAACCACAATTCTTTCGCCCATCAGATGGCTTACTCATACATGCAATGCAGCCTATGCAGAGGCTCAGCATAGACTTTAAAGGGCCATTGCCTTCGTCGACAAGGAACACCTACCTACTTACGATGGTGGACGAGTATTCACGCTTTCCCTTCGCCTTCCCCTGCCCTAATATGCTTACCTCTACGGTAATTAAATGCCTCGATCAGGTCTTTTCCCTTTGCGGGATGGCCGATTTTATCCACACTGATCGGGGTCCCTCCTTTATGTCGAGTGAACTTAAAAGTTATCTCTCCCAACGGGGAATCGCCTCAAGTAGGACGACACCATATCACCCAATCGGTAACGGACAGGTTGAACGATACAATGCCATCATCTGGAACGCTGTCCGTCTGGCACTAAGGTCACGCAACCTGCCGGACCAGCAGTGGGAAACGGTGCTCCCCGACGCGTTACACTCTATCAGGTCTCTTCTCTCCACGTCTACTAATGTCACGCCTCATGAGCGATTCTTCAAATTCCGGCGTCGCTCTACACATGGGACGTCTCTACCGTCATGGTTGGTAGCTCCAGGCCCGGTACTACTCCGGAGGTTCGTCCGGTCTGCCAAAAATGACCCTCTCGTTGACGAGGTGGAGTTAACGGAGGTAAACCCCACGTATGCGCACGTACGGTACCCTGATGGCCGGGAGACCACCGTCTCGCTCCGAGATCTGGCTCCCTGCCCAACCGGTCACACGGGCCCGAATGATGAAGGATCCCCGACAATGATATCAACACTCCGCACCCCTATGAAAATGACGCCCCGCCTGGGACATCGGGGGATCTGCCGGCAACGCTACCGGATCAACTCAGGGAGCTGGATGCTCCCCGTAGGATGGCCACCCGAAACCAGGACGCCGGACAATCTCCAGCCACGACCCGGGATGAGGCCAGCTCAGCACCTGTGGGGACCCGCACCCGGAGTCATGATATTCCCAGTCCTCCACAGGATGATCAAGATGACGCGGACTCTACTGACTTACCGGTACGGGCCAAGCGACCCAGGGACCAGGACACGGTCCGGGGAGACGTGCCTTCCAGTCACAAGCAGAGAGCTAAACGTCTGCGGCTATTTCTGGTCCGCCTAGTCCGTTAAAGGAAGACTGGACTTCCAAACCTTTTAGGGAGGAAGAATGTCATAAATCGCAAGTAACAACTCAGGAAGTACTACTGGGCGGCCAGCTGGGGCGCCATCCAGGGAGTATAAATACTCAGGCATGGGCCCACCTTGGGCAGAGACAATCTGGAAACAGGAAGCTAGTGACTGCTAACTAGACCTCCATGTTTTGTTACAAGTTGATTAAAGCCTTGCTTTATGTTCAAGTGCGTAGTGAGTCTTTATTACGTCACTTACTTCCTGGTTTCCCAGGCAACATCGGACCCCCCGCTCCCAAAACGTCTCCCGAGTAAATATATGATTCTTTCACACTGAGGCCCCAAGTAATTAATTCAGTGCAGGCACCTGACCCACTGGCCAATCAATAAATACATTATTCTGGGAAGTGTAGAATTAATATTAAAATTTTGCAGGTCTAATTCAATTACTGTGTGGAAAGTATAGTGGCATTCCTGAATATTACAACTAATTAAAAAAAAAAATTCCCAACTTTTTTTTTCAAATAGTGCACTGTTGATACTTTTAGGCAGTCTGTGTTATGCAAAACCGTGATATGGGCAGTTTTTTCCATCTAAAAGCCTGTTGCCCACATTCTTTGCCTTTTCCTGTACCAAACAATTATTTTTTTATTGACTTTTTCCCAACCGTCCTTTTTGTGTTGCAATTCTTTTCATTGTCTCAATTCCTCTTCTATCCCTTTTCTTCAATATTCCATCCTGCCCCCCCCCATTACTCAATATTGCAACTCCCTCAAATACTCGTTGCCCCATTTCTTACTCCATCCATTCAACTACTCACTACTGATGTCAGCCGTGGCTCAGTGATAGCACTCTTGCCTCTGAGTCAGAGGGTTATGGGTTCAAGGTCTACAGACATGAGCACATAATCCAGGCTGACACTTCAGTGCAGTACTGAGAGAGTGCTACACTGTCGGAAGTTTTGGATGCAATGTTAAACTGTTATCCCATCTGCCCTCAGGCGCTTTTTGAAGAAGAGCAGGGGAGTTCTCCTGGTGTCCTGGGGCCAATATTTATTCCTCAATCAACACCCCTAAAACAGATGATCTGGTCATTATCATATTATTGTTTGTGGGACCTTGCTGTGTGCACATTGGCTGCTGCACTTCCCTGCAATAATCCTAAGTGTGTGGTTTTCAGTCACATATCTGTGACTGTGATAGGCCCTCTTCGGTGGCACTGTGGGCCCTTGCATTAAAAAGCTGCTTATTCTGTAAGTGACATGGTACAGGTGATTCAGCAAGACCTCTGTGAGGCTGCACTGAGTGACACCACTATTCCTGGCCAGAATGGAGATGATTGGTTAATTCCCCTGTCAGTCACTGCTGTCAGTGACTGGGATTGATTTTACGCACATTTGTATTCATAGAATCATAGAAGATAGGAGCAGGAGTAGGCCATTCGGCCCCTCTAGCCTGCTCCGCCATTCAATGTGATCATGGCTGATCATCCAAATTCAGTACCCTGTCCCTGCTTTCTCCCCATATCCCTTGATCCCTTTAGTCTTAAGAAATATATCCAACTCCTTCTTGAATCTATATAATGAATTGGCCTCTACTGCCTTCTGTGGCAGAGAATTCCACAGGTTCACCACTCTCTGGGTGAAGAAATTCCTCCTCATTTCTGTCCTAAATGGCTTACCCCTTATCCTTAGACTGTGACCACTGGTTCTGGACTCCCCGACCATCGGGAACATCCTTCCTGCATCTAGTTTGTCCTGTCCTGTCAGAATTTTATAAGTTTCAATGAGATCCCCTCTCATTCTTCTAAACTCCAGCGAGTATAAGCCCAATCGACCCAATCTTTCTTCATACGTCATTCCTGCCATCCCAGGTATCAGCCTTGTGAATCTTCGCTGAACTCCTTCCATGGCAAGAACATCCTTCCTCAGATAAGGCGACCAAAACTGCACACAGTACTCAAGGTGTGGTCTCACCAAGGCCCTGTACAACTGCAGCAAGACATCCTTGTTCCTGTACTCAAACCCTCTCGCTATGAAGGCCAACATACCATTTGCCTTCTTAACCGCCTGCTGCATCTGCATGCTTACCTTCAGCGACTGGTGCACAAGGACACCCAGGTCTCGTTGCACTTCCCCTTCTCCCAATCTATTGCCATTCAGATAATAATCTGCCTTTCTGTTTTTGACACCAAAGTGGATAACCTCGCATTTATCCACGTTATATTGCATCTGCCACGCTTCTGCCCAATCACCCAACCTGTCCAAATCATCCTGGAGTTTCTCGGCATCCTCCTCGCAGCACACACGCCCACCCAGTTTTGTGTCGTCTGCAAACATGGAGATATTACATCTAGTTCCCTTGTCTAGATCATTAATATATATTGTGAATAGCTGGGGTCCAAGGACCGATCCCTGCGGTACCCCACTAGTCACTGCCTGCCACTCGGAAAAAGACCCGTTTATTGCAACTCTTTGCTTTCTGTCTGCCAACTAGTTCTCTATCCAAGTCAATACCTTGCCCCCAATTCCATGTGCCTTAACTTTACACGCTAATCTCTTATGCGGGACCTTATCAAAAGCCTTTTGGAAGTCCAAATACACCACATCCACTGGTTCTCCCTTATCTATTTTACCAGTTACATCCTCAAAAATTCCAATAGATTAGTCAAGCATGATTTACTTTTTGTAAATCCATGTTGACTTTGTCCGATCCTGTCACTGTTTTCCAAGTGCTCAGCTATTACATCTTTTATAATGGACTCTAGCATTTTGCCCACTACCGATGTCAGGCTTACCGGTCTGTAATTCCCCGTTTTCTCTCTACCACCCTTTTTGAATAGTGGGGTAACATTAGCTACCCTCCAATCCATGGGTACTGTTCCAGATTCCATCGAATGTTGGAAGATGATCAGCAATGCATCTACTATTTCTAGGGCCACTTCCTTAAGTACCCTAGGATGTAGATTATCAGGCCCTGGGGATTTATCGGCCTTCAATCCCTTCAATTTCCCTAACACCATTTCCCTACAAATACTGATTTCTTTCAGTTCCTCCCTTTCATCAGACCCTATGTTCCCCAACATCTCTGGGAGGTTATTTGTGTCTTCCTTTGTGAAGACAGAACCAAAATATGTATTTAATTGGTCTGACATTTCTTTGTTCCCCATTATAAGTTCCCCTGATTCTGACTGCAAGGGACCTATGCTTGATTTCACTAATCTTTTTCTCTTCACATATCTATAAAAGCTTTTACAGTCAGTTTTTATGTTCCCTGCAAGCTTACTCTCATATTCTATTTTCCCCTTCTTAATTAATCCCTTTGTCCTCCTTTGTTGAATCTTAAACTGCTCCCAATGCACAGGGTTACTGCTTTTTCTGGCCAATTTATATGCCCTCTCCTTGGATCTTATGCTATCCCTAATTTCCCTTGTTAGCCATGGTTGAGTCACCCTTTTTGTTTTATTCTTATGCCAAACTGGGATGAACAAATTCTGTAGTTCGTCCATGCGGTCTTTGAATGTTTGCCATTGCCTATCCACCGTCAACCCTTTGAGTGACATTCCCCAATCAATCCTACCCAACTCGCACCTCATACCATCATAGTTTCCTTTATTTAAATTCAGGACCTAGTCTCTGAGTCAACTACTTCACTCTCCATCCTAATGAAGAATTCTATCATATTATGATCGCTCCGACCCAAGGGGCCTCGCACAACAAGATTGCTAATTAATCCTTTCTCATTGCATAATACCCAGTCTAAGATGGCCTGATCTCTGGTTGGTTCCTCGACATATTGGTCCAGGAAACCATCCCGTAAACACTCCAGGAATTCCTCCTCCATAGTATTGTTACTAATTTGGTTAGCCCAATCTATATGTAGATTAAAGTCACCCATGATGACTGCTGTGCCCTTATTGCACGCTTCTCTAATTTCCCTTTTAATGCCATCCCCAACCTCCGCATTATTAAGTAACTATCCTCCACTCACTGCATTCTGCTGGAGAAATAACCCTGCTTTTATCAGGAGAAGTTGCTGCAGTTTGGGTCGTGAGTTCTGTTTGCTGCAGTTCGTAGAGACTCTTTTTTAAATAGACTCTGTAAATAGACTTTGTTTGCTGTAAATTCTGCCGTAAGTCCCGACCCGTCTCCAACTCACTGGCTAACACCGTGGTGTCAATAGACACTGCAGGTTTTCTATTCTGTCGTGGCAGGAGTAGTCTTTAAAACTCTGTTATGGAATTAGGTATTTATCCAGCAGAGATAGTTCTGGAGGTTGCGCCATCTTTCATTTGGTAAGCTCCGAGCAAGTATGTTGAGGAACAATTGAGAGCATGGCTGTTGAATAAATGTACAGACAGAACCTCAAATTGCTGTTGCTGATATTAGTAGATGAACAAATTCACGTGACATTCTTTTCATAGAATCATGGAATAGTACAGCACAGAAGGAGGCCATTCGGCCCATTGAGTCTGCGCCGGCTCTTTCGAAGAGCAATCCAGTTAGTCCCAGTCCCCTGCTCTTTCCCCATATCCCTGCAATTTTTACACTATTTTTAAATAAATGAGTTAATGTCTATATTAAAATATTGGGTAGAGGAATGCCAAACTAAACATTTGTCCACTGATTTGGATCACAGTTATTTCTAGCGAGAGTGAATTGTTTTTATTGTATTGTTTTCTCTTCAGTTTCAGTTCCACACGCACCACGCACAATGCAAATATAATAAAATTCTTTGATCTTCACTGCTCCAAGTCCATCAACACATTAAATTTAAAATCCTCTCTAAGTCCTTGCATACCTTTGCCCCACTCTATCTCTGCAAGCCCTCCAGCCCTACAACCCCTTCTAACTGCAGCCGATCATTCCTCATACCTTTTCCCGACCTTCTGTGGTGGAGCCTTTGCCCTCCCTCGTCTTACTCTCTGGAATTCCAAGACATCTTTGCCTTTCCACTTCTCTCTAAATCTTTTTTTGAAAAACTTTCTAAATCCCCCTCTTCCTTCAGCCAGGTGAATCCCTCATCAACTTTCCTAATCTCTTTCTTCCTGGCTTGGTGTCCATTTCCATCGGGACATTCCTTACGTTAAAAATGCTGTACAAGTTCAAGTTGTTGTGAATCACAAATCCAACCAGGGAAAATCTAGATGAGCTTGACAGCTCGATGAAAAGCTGCTCCTCACAGCCACAAACAAATACATTTAAATACTTATTTCTAAATGAGGAAAAAATCTTTACGGTGAAATTGGTCTTCGGCAGTAGCGCGAAACGGGCTCATAGGCCGGAATTTTGCCGGTACTCAGCGGGTCAGGAAACCACTGTCAAATCATGCACACTTGCCTTTCCCAATGTTGGGTATGCCAGCGCAGTGGTGGGGGACCTAATTTAAACAATTATTGGCTTGTTGACAAGCCCTAAGAGTGAATTTAACCTTACCTTTTGACTTTAACAGCTCGCCCAGGGCTTCCACATTGCTCCTGGACCCCGTCTGTTAATTTGAGGCAGAAGTTGAGTGGCCATTGTATCAGCTGATGAGTGACAGCTTGAAATGTAGTATAAAAGCTCCCACTTCACACCTGTTCATTTTCTAAGCGCAGAGGCGTTGCTTTCTCACTTTGGAAGACAGATTGAGCTTCATGAAGGCTGCAAGTGTTTGGAGCAAACTCTGTATCCAGTGTCACCTCATTGCAGCAACCTCTCTCACCATTGACAGATCGTTTTAGTCATCTTAACTTCAAATGCTATCTATTCCATCAGCATGGGTGCCCTTTATACTCTCCCACCTTGGTCCTCAGAATCCCACCACGATCAGCCCCAACACCAGCAGCACCAGGCACACCAGCAGCACCAACAACAACACCAACCTTCTCCACAATCAACTGATGCTGCACAGGACAGAGGGCATCAGCACCCGATCACATTCCTGCCCGGGAGGCCAGGGATGGCCTCACCATGGCCAGATTTACTTCACTTGACGCTGTACACCCTGGCTGCCACATGATGCGCCAGGTTGGCACCACCCCACACCAACACCATAAAGCATCCCTACAATGCCCAAACCATTCCTTTCACACTCATCACTATTGCGGGGGGTACCGATATGTCTCACCATTCACTGCAACTCACTAGAGAGACACCGCATGACACACTCACTAGAAGGAGACACACCGCGGGACACACTCACTGGAAGGAGACACCGCGGGACACACTCACTGGAAGGAGACACATTATAAGGAGGTCGGGACCCAGGAGCGAGGTCGAGGCCCAGGATCGAGGACTGGGCCCAGGAGCAAGGACAGGACCCAGGTCGAGGCCCAGGGGCGAGGACAAGGCCCAGCAGCGAGGTCGAGGCCCAGGAGTGGTGCAGCGTGGCCCAGCAGCGGGGTCAGGAGGACCACACTGCAGCCTATGAAACCCAGGCAGGGAGGACCTGTGGGAAGGAGGGAGGAGGACGGTAGGAGTATGTTTGTGTGTGTGTGCTAGGCCGGTGTAGCAGAGCCTGGTCTCCAATCATCTTGGATCCCCTTGCCATTAGACCAAGACCTTGCTCTGTCAAGCCTGTGTGGTAGCTCGTGTGCAACGGCCACCCCATGTTAAAATAATTCACGCACAGGCATCTTCCACCTTTTAAAAAGAAGTTCGGGACCTGGAACGTCAGGACCCTCATGGACAACCCCAACAGCGACAGACCAGAACGCCGTACTGCTATCGTTGCCCGGGAACTCAGACGTTTCGACATAGACATCGCCGCCCTAAGCGAGACCTGGCGGGAAGGGGAAGGCCAGCTCAAGGAGCAAGGCGGTGGTTACACCTTCTTCTGGAAAGGCAAACCTGAAGAAGAACGCCACCTCCATGGGGTAGGCTTCGCCATAAAAAATGAGCTAGTTGAACGTCTCAGAGACTCCCCTTGTGGAATAAACGAACGCCTCATGACTCTACGGCTCACCCTAGCCCGGAACCAGTGCGCTACGGTCATCAGTGCGTACGCCGCAACATTGGAAGCCACAGACAAGACCAAAGAGGAATTCTACTCCAGCCTCGAACAATCCCTGTCCCGAGTCCCAACGGGCGACAAGCTGAACCTCCTTGGAGACTTCAACGCCAGAGTTGGAAAGGACACAGACCTCTGGGGAGGTGTGATCGGCAGAGAGGGGGTAGGGAAAGCCAACTCCAACGGTACCCTCCTCCTGATAACCAACACCTTGTTCCGTCAGAGAGACAAGTATAAGGTGACGTAATAAAGACTCACTACGCACTTGGTTGAACATAAAGCAAGGCTTTAATCGACTTGCAACAAAACATGGAGGTCTAGTTAGCAGTTACTAGCATTCTGTTTCCAGATTGTCTCTGCCCAAGGTGGGCCCACGCCCAAGTATTTATACTCCCCGGACGGCGCCCCAGCTGGCCGCCCAGTAGTACTTCCTGAGTTACTTCTTGTAGAAGTTGTGATTTATGACACAAAGCTTCATGGCAACACCCTCGCTCCAACACTGGCATCTGCTGGACTACGTCATCATCCGAGCGAGGGACCGCAAGGACATCCGCATCACCCACGCCATGACAGGAGTTGATGACTGCTGGACAGACCACCGCCTAATCTGCTCTGTCATCTCCATCAACGTAGCCCCAAAACAGCGGCAGCAACAGAAGCAATGCTGCAGGAAAATCAACGCTGGAGCACTCAAAGACCCTGCTAAGAAAGCCCTATTCAGCCTGTGCCTCACTGTGACTCCCAGTGATTCAGAGACGCAGAGGGCTGGATTTTGAATGACCCGTGGAGTCGGGTTTGGAGGCGTGTGGGAGGTTAAAGTTGCAGATTCGGGGGTCCCGACCCCATCGCGACTCCATCTTGCCTCAACGCAATTTTGACAAAATCGGTCGCGGGGTTCCCGACTCCGTCCCGCCTCCAAGAGACGGGAGAGGCCATTAAAGCCCTTAACAAGCCCTAAATTGGCTCTGTAATGCCATTTTGAAACGTTTTAGCTAGTTTAACCCTTTTCCGACGTGAAGTACGCCTGATGTGAAACACTCCAGTGAAACCTGGCGGGAGCACAAGTGGATAGCTGAGTATCAGCTGCAGGTCCACTATTACAACGGAGATTTGATGAAGGTAGTAGTAGTATTAGGTCTGAAAGTCACCTCTGATGCTGCTGCATTGAACGTCTTCAGAGACTGCCTGGCCTTGCTGTGAGAGGACCTGGATGGAAACTCTCTCTCTCTCTCTCTCTCACTCTCTCTCTCTCTCCTGCTGCTCATTTTGCATCCAGATCCACTCACAGCAAAGGCCAGGCAGTCTCTGACCTGCAATGATGACATCATCAGAGGCGACTTTCAGACGGAAACCACTAATTGGTTCATGGGTTCCCACATGCTGGAACTCAATTGCCCAATTAAGTGAAAATTCCATCATTCATCCACATTAATCTGGAGTCGGGGGGGCAACACAAAATGCGGATGACACGACCCCAACCCGACCCCAAGACAAAATCCAGCCCAGAGTGTCCACAGCGCCTGGTCTGCACTCAAGGCCTCCATAATCAGCACCTGTGAAGAGACGCTCAGTCACTCGACCAGGAAACACCAAGACTGGTTCGACGAGAACGACCAGGAGATTCAGGAGCTAATAAGCTGCAAGCGCAAGGCATTCCAGATCTGGAAACAGCAACAGAACTCGAGAGCAAGAAAGCAGCTCTACAGACGCCTAAAGGCCGAGGTCCAACAAAAAACTCGCGACCTAAAGAACAGATGGTGGGTGGAGAAAGCGCAGGAAATCCAGCAGCTAGCCGACAACCACGACATGCGTGGATTCTTTAGCGCAGTCAAGACCACCTACAGCCCAAACACCCAAGGTCCTACCCCACTGCGGGCCAAGAACGGAGAGGTACTCATCAAGGATAGAGAGGCAGTCAGTGCCCGCTGGAAGGAGCACTTCGAAGATCTCCTCAACCGAGACTCTGTCTTCGACGCGAGTGTCCTCAACTCCATCCCACAGCATGCTACCCGCCACCACCTCAGCACAACCCCAGCGCGGCATGAGGTTGAAAAGGCCATCCGACAACTGAAGAACAACAAGGCCTCAGGAGCAGATGGAATCCCCGCCGAGGCGCTAAAGCATGGCGGAGAAGCAGTATTGGCGCGAATACATGAACTCATTTCTCTTATTAGAAAGGAGGAGAGCATGCCAGGGGATCTCAGAGACGCCGTAATCATGACCATCTTCAAGAAAGGTGACAAGTCCGATTGCGGTAATTACAGAGGAGTCTCCCTGCTGTCTGCCACAGGGAAAATCATTGCAAGAATCCTCCTCAATCGCCTTCTCCCAGTGGCTGAAGAGCTCCTCCCAGAGTCACAATGCGGATTCCGCCCACTAAGGGGCACAATGGACAGGATCTTCACCGCGCGTCAACTACAAGAGAAATGCAGGGAACAGCACCAACTGCTGTACATGGCCTTCTTTGACCTCACAAAGGCCTTCGACACCATCAACCGTGAGGGATTATGCAGTGTCCTCCTCAAATTCGGCTGCCCTCAAAAGTTTGTCACCATCCTCCGCCTGCTTCACGACGACATGCAAGCCGTGATCCTGACTTACGGATCCACCACAGACCCAAGTCACGTATGGACCAGGGTCAAGCAAGGCTGTATCATCACACCAATGCTCTTCTCGATCTTCCTGGCTGCAATGCTCCATCTCACCCTCAGTAAGCTCCCCGCTGGAGTGGAGCTAATCTACAGAACAAACGGGAAACTGTTCAACCTCCGTCGCCTCCAGTCCAGATCCAAGGTCATCCCATCCTCTGTCATCGAATTACAATATGCAGACGACGCTTGCGTCTGCACACACTCTGAGGCCGAACTCCAAACTATCGTCAACACCCTCACTGAAGCGTACGAGAGCATGGGCCTTACACTAAACATCCATAAGACAAAGGTCCTCTACCAACCTGCCCCCGCCACACAGTACTGCTACCTGATTATCAAAACCCATGATGAGGCCTTGGACAACGTGGACCTCTTTCCATACCTCGGGAGCCTACTGTCCACAATGGCAGACGTCGATGACGAAGTCCTACACCGCCTTCAGTGTGCCAGTACAGCCTTCGGTCGGCTGAGGAAGAGAGTGTTTGAAGACCAGGACCTCAAACCCAGCACCAAGCTCATGGTCTACAGAGCAGTAGTAATACCCACCCTCCTGTATGCTTCAGAGACATGGGCCATGTATAGCAGGCACCTCAAAGCACCGGAGAGGCACCACCAACGCTGCCTCCGCAAGATCCTGCAAATCTATTGGTAGGATCGGCGCACCAACGTCAGTGTTCTCGCTCAGGCCAACATCCTCAGCATCGAAACTTTGACCACGCTCGATCAACTCCGATGGACGGGCCACATCATCCGCATGCCCGATACGAGACTCCCAAAACAAGCGCTCTACTTGGAGCTCCGACATGGCAAGAGAGCCCCAGGTGGGCAGTGGAAACACTTTGAGGACACCCTCAAAGCCTCCTTGGAAAAGTGTAACATCCCCACCGACAACTGGGATTCCCTGGCCCAAGAGCACACAAAGTGGAGGAAAAGCATCCGGAAAGGCGCCGAACACCTCGAGCCTCTTCGATGGGAGCAAGCGGAAGCCAAGCGTAGACAGCAGAAGGAGCGCACGTCAACCCAGACAGTGGTGAACCTGTGGAATTCTCTACCACAGAAAGCAGTTGAGGCCAATTCATTAAATATATTCAAGAAGGAGTTAGATATATTTCTTAAGGCTAAAGGGACCAAGGGATATGGGGAGAAAGCAGGGACAGGGTACTGAATTTGGATGATCAGCCATGATCGCATTGAATGGCGGAGCAGGCTCGAGGGGCCAAATGGCCTACTCCTGCTCCTATCTTCTATGTTTCTAACACAAAAACCCCACCCACCTGCCCCTTCAACCACCGTCTGCCCCACCTGTGACAGAGACTGTAGGTCTCTCATTGGACTCATCAGTCACCTGAGAACTCATTTTTAGTGTGGAAGCAAGTCATCCTCGGTTCCGAGGGACTGCCTAAGAAGAAGAATATAATATCCACCCATAATGTCCTTTAGGGAAGGAAATCTGCCGTCCTTACCTGGTCTGGCCATATGTGACTCCAGACCCACAGCAATGTGGTTGACTCTTAACTACCCTCTGAAATGGCCTAGTAAGCCACTCAGTTGTACGCAACTGCTACGAAAAACAATAATAAGAATAAAACTGGAAAGACCACCCGGCATCAACCTCGGCACCGGCTTCGGACAACGACACATCCATCCCAGTCAACCCTGCAAAGTCCTCCTCACTAACATCTGGGGATTTGTGCCAAAATTGTGAGAGCTGTCCCACAGACTAGTCAAGCAACAGCCTGACATAGTCATACTCACAGAATCATACCTTTCAGCCAATGTCCCAGATTCCTCCATCACCATCCCTGGGTATCTCCTGTTCCACCGGCAGGACAGACCCACCAGAAGTGGCGGCACAGTGGTATACAGTCGGGAAGGAGTGGCCCTGGGAGTCCTCAACATTGACTCCGGACCCCATGAAGTCTCATGCCTTCAGGTCAAGCATGGGCAAGGAAACCTTCTGCTGACCAAGCTGGCCGAGTTCTGAAGGACACAGCTGCCAAAGTAGGACTGCAGCAGGTGGTGAGAGAACCAACACGAGGTAAAAACCTATTTGACCTCGTCCTCACCAATCCACCTGTCGCAGATGCATCTGTCCATGACAATATTGGTGGCAGTGACCACCGCACAGTCATTGTGGAAACGAAGTCCCGTCTTCACACTGAGGACACACTCCATCGTGTTGTGTGGCACTACCACCGTGCTAAATGGGATAGATTCAGAGCAGATCTAGCAGCTCAAAAGTGGGCATCCATGAGGCACTGTGGGCCATCAGCAGCAGCAGAATTGTATTCTACCACAATCTGTAACCTCATGGCATGGTATATCCCTCACTCTACCATTACCATCAAGCCAGGGGACCAACCCTGGTTCAATGAGGAGTGCAGAAGAGCATGCCAGGAGCAGCACCAGGCGTACCTAAAAATGAGGTGCCAACCTGGGAAAGCTGCAACACAGGACTACATGCATGCTAAACAGCGAAAGCAGCATGCTATAGACAGGGCTAAGCAATCTCACAATCAATGGATCAGATCAAAGCTCTGCAGTCCTGCCACATCCAGTCGTGAATGGTGGTGGACCATTAAACAACTAACGGGAGGAGGAGGCTCCATGAATATCCCCATCCTCAATGATGACGGAGCCCAACATGTAAGTGCAAAAGACAAGGATGAAGCATTTGCAACCATCTTCAGCCAGAAGTGCCAAGTGGTTGATCCATCTCGGCCTTCTCCTGAGGTTCCCACCATCACAGAAGCCAGTCTTCAGTCAATTTGATTCACTCCACGTGATATCAAGAAACAGCTCAGCGCACTGGATACAGCAAAGGCTATGGGCCCTGACAACATCCCGGTTGTCGTGCTGAAGACTTGTGCTCCAGAACTAGCCGTGCCTCTAGCCAATCTGTTCCGTACAGCTACAACACTGGCATCTATCCGACAATGTGGAAAATTGCCAGGTATGTCCTGTCCACAAAAAGCAGGACAAATCCAACCCGGCCAATTACCGCCCCATCAATCTACTCTCAATCATCAGCAAAGTGATGGAAGGTGTCGTCGACAGTGCTATCAAGCGGCACTTACTCACCCATAACCTGCTCACTGATGCCCAGTTTGGGTTCCGCCAGGACCACTCGGCTGCCGACCTCATTACAGCCTTGGTCCAAACATGGACAAAATTGCTGAATTCCAGAGGTGAGGTGACAGTGACTGCCCTTGACATCAAGGCAGCATTTGACCGAGTGTGGCATCAAGGAGCCCCAGTAAAATTGAAGTCAATGGGAATCAGGGGGAAAACTCTCCACTGGCTGGAGTCATACCTAGCGCAAAGGAAGTTGGTTGTGATTGTTGGAGGTCAATTATCACAGCCCCAGGACATCGCTGTGGGAGTTCCTCAGGGCAGTGTCCTAGGCCCATCCTTCTTCAGCTGCTTCATAAATGACCTTCCCTCCATCATAAGGTCAAAAGGGGATGTTCGCTGATGATTGAACAGTGTTCAGTTCCATTCGCAACTCCTCAGATAATGAAGCAGTCCATGCCCAAATGGAGCAAGACCTGGACAACATTCAGGCTTGGGCTGATAAGTGGCAAGCAACATTCATGCCACACAAGTGCCAGGCAATGACTATCTCCAACAAGTGAGAGTCTAACCACCGCCCCTTGACATTCAACGGCATTACCATCGCCGAATCCCCCACCATCAACATCCGGGGGACCACCATTGACCAGAAACTTAACTGAACCAGCCACATAAATACTGTGGCAACAAGAGCAGGTCAGAGGCTGGGTATTCTACGGCGAGTGTCTCACCTCCTGACTCCCCAAAGCCTTTCCACCATCTACAAGCACAAGTCAGGAGTGTGATAGAATACTCTCCACTTGCCTGGATGAGTGCAGCTCCAACAACATTCAAGAAGCTCGACACCATCCAGCACAAAGCAGCCGCTTGATTGGCACCCCATCCACCACCTTAAACATTCACTCCCTCCACCACCGACGCACCGTGGCTGCAGTGTGTACCATCTACAAGATACACTGCAGCAACTCGCCAAGGCTTCTTCGGTAGCCCCTCCCAAACCCGCGACCTCTACCACCTAGAAGGACAAGAGCAGCAGGCAAATGGGAACACCACCACTTCCAAGTTCCCCTCCAAGTTACACACCATCCTGAGTTGAAAATATATCGCCGTCCCTTCATCGTCGCTGGGTCAAAATCCTGGAACTCCCTCCCTAACAGCACTGTGGGAGCACCTTCACCACACAGACTGCAGCGGTTCAAGAAGGTGGCTCACCACCATCTTCTCAAGGGCAACTAGGGATGGGCAATAAATGCTGGCCTTGCCAGCGATGCCCTCATCCCCATCCCAGAAATGAATATAAAAAAATGTATTTCTTTAAATTAGCCCTTGTAAATCATAGAATCATAGAATAGAAATTTACAGCACAGGAGGAGGCCATTCAGCCCATTGTGCCTGTGCCGACCGAAAAAGAGCTATCCAGCCTAATCCCACTTCCCAGCCCTTGGTCCGTAGCCTTATAGGTTACGGCACTTCAAGTGCATATCCAAGTACTTTTTAAATGTGATGAGGGTTTCTGTCTCTACCACCCTTTCAGGCAGTGAGTTCCAGACCCCCACCACCCTCTGGATGAAAAAACTTCTCCTCAACTCCCCTCTAATCCTTTTACCAATTACTTTAAATCTATGCCCCTAGTTATTGACCTCTCTGCTAAGGAAAATAGTTCCTTCCTATCCACTCTATCTAGGCCCCTCATAATTTTATACACCTCAATTAAGTCTCCCCTCAGCCTCCTCGGTTCCAAAGAAAACAACCCCAGCCTATCTAATCTTTCCTCATAGCTAAAATTCCCCAGCCCCGGCAACATCCTCGTAAATCTCCTCTGCACCCTCTCTAGTGCAATCACATCCTTCCTGTAATGTGGTGACCAGAACTGCACGCAGTATTCTAGCTGGGGCCTAACTAGTGTTTTATACAGTTCTAGCATAACCTCCCTGCTCTTATATTCTATGCCTCGGCTAATAACGGAAACTCCCTTGTTGTTTCGTGCCTTGGGACATTTTACTACATTAAAGGTATATAAATGCAAGTTGTTATTGTTAACCTCTGTTAAAATAGTGGGTAGATTAATGAATGTATGAACACACTATATATTTGTCCGCTAAGATCACTAACAGTAATTTCTAGCTCGTGCTGTCAAGCACAGAACTCTGTCGCACCTCCGAAGGCTGCACACATTTCCACACTTTCTAGAAATGACTGAGAAGATCCCTGTCTTGTGCTGTCGTCTCATAGTATAATCACTACTTTGGAATATCCTAATAGTTAACGATTTGTGATAGTGCTCCTTTTATATAAAACTATCCTTGGATGACCTTCAATATGGTACAATGGAGATAATCTGAAATTTAAAAAATTGAAGGTCAGAGAAGTAATTTATCAAAAATATGTCACTACAGCACTATACAAGAGGTAATAGAAGCCAAGTAACTAATATTTAAACATCAGATTTTATCCAGAATCTATTAAACTGTAACGAACATTTAAGCTGTGAATCAGTGTGTTGAAGGACACTATCTTCTGGTCCTGCGTAGGGTCTGTTAAAATTCTGCCCTTATTAATCTGTAGATAAATTAACTGCACTTTCAGTTTTGGAAACTTCCACAGGTGCAGAAACTTGAGAGCAACAAGTTTTACTTTTGCACAACAAGCTGAAATTGGTCTTTATAGGAACAGGAGGTCATTCAGCCCCTCCAGCCGGTTCTGCATTCAATGAGATCTGTAATGGCTTATCTGTATCCTAACTCCATTCACCCGCCTTGCTCCATATCCCTTAATACCCTTGGCTAGTAAAAAGCTATCGATCTCTGATTTGAAATTATTAATTGCGCTCGCCTCTACTGCTTTTTGTGGGAGAGAGTTCCACACTCTACCACCCTTTGCGTGAAGTAGTGTTTCCTAACGTCTCTCCTGAACGGCCTGGCTCTGATTTTAAGGTTATGCCCCCTTGTCCTAGACTCCCTCACCAGCGGGGAAAGTTTCTCTCTATCTACCCTTTCAATTCCTTTCAAAATCCTAAAAACCTCAATCAAATCACCCATAACCTTCTATACTCCAGGGAATACAAGCCTAGTTTCTGTAATCTCTCCTCATAATCTAACCCTTGGAGCCCTGGTGACATTCTGGTGAATCTGCGCTGCACTCCTTCCAAGGACAATATATCCGTTCTAAGGTGCGGTGCCCAGAGCTGCTCACAGTACTCCAGATGTGGTCTAACCAGGGCTTTGTATAGCTGTAGCAAAACTCCCCTTTATATTCTAAGGGGTAAAAATTAGGTCGCGCCCCATTTGGGGCGCAAATATCGTCTGGATGCAAATATTAGCACCTGGCGCTAATTATCGGCACTGACTGGAAACTTCACTTTTACCGCCCCGGGAGGTGAGTGGAGCGCTAAATCAGGCGCTGCACACCTGTCTTAAGGCGCAAAGGCCAAGGAGTGAGGCGCTAACTCAGAGCGCTGGCGAAGCTCATGTAATGTCAGTCAGCAATGGAACACACACACAATGGCACGGGCCAGTTCTTAAAGGGGATGGTTAATCTTGCTTTCCATCCACATCCTGTTCATTGCAGCCTTGAATCTCGGCCTGGAGAGACTTGCACATCAAATGTGCTGGAAAGAACAATGGAGAGTACCAGGCAAAGAGCTCAGAGTGCAGCTCCCACAGTCTCTGCTAAATCGATACAAGGAATGGCAAATCAAAATGAACCTGCAAAGTGCTGCTCAGTACCCAAAACTCCTTCACACAACGTTGAATCTCTCCAGAAGTCTCTCCCTCTCTCTCTCAGAATGCGTAGTTCAAAAATGCCACCAACAATAAAAGACAGGAAGAGGACCCCTTTAAATAGCGCCCCCCCCAGCCCCACAGCGATTGATAGCGTTCCAGTCTTCTGGTCGTTGGATGCGCCAGGTGGTAAGGCAGGGGGCGCCACTCAATTTCTGCTCCGGGGCGCCACAAGGGCGTTGCACCATGGAATGACGTCACAATCTGCGCGCGCAGGTGGTCGCAGCGGTAAAGTTTAGCGCCGCCGCACAATCTCTAGTTAAGTTCCCGAGCGGCGCAAACATCGCTGCGCCCGGGCGTTAGCGGCTTTGCGCCCCATTAGCGCCCTCTTAAGGCGCTAACGGGAGGCGCAACCAACTGAATTTTTACCCCTAACCCTCAAGTTGTCAAGGCTAACATTCCATTAGCCTTTTTGATTACTTTTTGTATCTGTCTATCACATTTTAGTGTATATATGGACCCCTAAATCTCTTTGGACCTCCACTGTTCCTAGCTTTTCACTATTTAAATAATACCCGGATCTATCCTTTTTTTTGTCCAAATTGGATGACCTCACACTTACCTGCGTTGAAATTCATTTGCCACAGTTTTGCCCACTCACTTCATAGAATCATAGAATGGTTACAACACAGAAGGAGGCCATTCGGCCCGCCGAGCCCGTGCCGGCTCTCTGCAGGAGCACTTCAGCTAGTCCCACTCCCCCCCTCTCCCCGTAGCCCTGCAAATTTTAGGCCTTAATCTATCAATGTCTCTTTAATTTTATGCTCCCGTCGACACTACTTACTACACCACCAATCTTTGTGTCATCGGCAAACTTGGACATATGGCTCTCTGTTGTGTTATCCAAGTCATTAATAAATATAGTGAATAGTTGAGGCCCCGGCACAGATCCAAGTGGGACACCACTAGTCACTTCCTTCCAATTCAAGTACATTCCCACTATCCCTACTCTGTCTTATACCACCGAACCAATCGCCTAACCAGGTCAATAATTTAGAATCATATAGCGAGAAATTGGTTTGCACCCGAAAACAGGCGCGGCAATTGCAATGCGGGATCAACCCGCGCCCATTCAAATTAATGCAGGCAGCATGCTAACTTCGTGCTGCCTGCTGATTAACATGATTGTGGCGTTCAGGCCAACACTGAACACGCTGCTGAGTGGCTGAATGCTCAGCAGGGGGCCCAAGTTCGTGCAAGGCTTGAACTAATTAAAGCTAGCCTGCAGTTCTTAAAGGCAGTTTGCACCTCTTAAAGGGGAGGTGCAATCAGCCTGCAGCAGGTGATTAAACTGGCTGGTGAAGAGAGTCAGAATAGCAAAAAGATCTACCGATGTTACAACAGGGGAGAGAGCGTGCGCCAAGGTTCTCTAATGCAGCACTGGAGGCCTTGGTGCAGGAGGTGAACACGAGGAGAGCGGTCCTGTTTCCACAGGGGGCCAGAAGGCCCTCCAGGCAAATGTGCAAAAGGCATTGGGAGCAGATAGCCGCCATGGTGAATGCCAGCAGTACAGCCCTGAGGACCTGGATGCAGTGCAGCAAGAAGTTCAATGACCTCACACGAGTGTTCAAGGTCAGTGAATTCATCTTCAAATGCCATATGCCGCCAACTGCACCACTAGCCTCACACACTGCTCAATACACCACACCCCCATCACTCACCTACCAACAAGCTCTACCAAACACGACTCAAACCTCATAATCATAGATTCACCTCACTCTCACACCCTTACAGCTTCTGCAATCCTCACACCCACAACTCACAGCTTGCACACACTGTCACTTCTCTTGTAGGACAAGGTGGCTCACATCCAGAGGCAGCAGGACCTAACCGGCAGGGGACGGGCACGCTGGCATAACCTGATCCCAATGGAGGAGACGGCGCTGGCCATTATTTGGAGGGCCAACGCTGAGCCCATGGCCAGCGGCGGGACTGAAAGAATACAGGATGACAGTATCTTCATATGTAATCCTCCTTCTCACATCCCACTTCCCCTTCATACTACAATCTGTTCTGATTTACAAGCTGCAGATGGTGTAAACATGCACCTCTTGTTTCCCCCCCCCCCCCCGCACCTCTCCTTTCAGATAGCCAAGAACACCCACCAGGCACTGGTGGAGGAGTATAAAATAGAAGAGCAACAAGGCGCTGATGATGAAGACACATCACCGTCACTCGATTTCACATTCGTAGCCACCAGCTCAGATACTGACACTCTGCATACTTTAGAGGATATGTTAGACGCGAGATATGCATGTGGTGAGACACCGGGCACGAGTGGCCTGCAGCCAGGGCAGGGGGAAAGGGTAGCGCAGGTGCCAGCTCCCCGGAGGGCGAGGCCGCACAGGGGTTCTGCTGCAGAGGAATCGGATGAGGAGATCGATGGGGCGGCCTACAGAAGAACGCTGATGGGTATGCACAATGAAATGCTTGGTGCCAGAAAGCCTGAATGCAATGTCAAAGAGCATGGAGGAGTCCAGGTCCAGCCTTACACAGGGCTTTGTGCAGAGCTTGCAGCCCATGATTTCCAGCATGGAAGTGATGGGCAACTCCATTAGCACACTTGTGGACCCAACCAAGATGCAGCGTCAGATGGCCAATGTCTCAGCTTCCATTGCAACACAAGCAGAACATAAGAACATAAGAAATAAGAGCAGGAGTAGGCCATACGGCCCCTCGAGCCTGCTCCGCCATTCAATAAGATCATGGCTGATCATCGACCTCAACTCCACATTCCCGCCCGATCTCCATATCCCTTGATTCCCCGAGAGTCCAAACATCTATCTATCTCAGCCTTGAATATACTCAAAGACTCAGCATTCACAGCCCTTTGGGGCAGAGAATTTCAAAGATTCACAACCCTCTGAGTGAAGAAATTCCTCCTCATCTCAGTCTTGAATGGCCTACCCCTTATCCTGTGACTATGCCCCCTAGTTCTAGACACTCCAGCCAGGGGAAACAACCTCTTGACATCTACCCTGTCAATCCCCTTCAGGATCTTCTATGTTTCAAAGAGATCACTTCTCATTCTTATAAACTCCAGAGAGTATAGGCCCATTCTACACAATCTCTCATCATAGGACAGCCCTCTCATCCCAGGAATCAATCTAGTGAACCTTCATTGCACTGCCTCCAAGGCAAGTATATCCTTCCTTAGATAAGGATACCAAAACTGTGCACAATACTCCAGGTGTGGTCTCACCAAGGCCATGTACAATTGTAGCAAGATTTCCAAACCCCTTGCATTAAAGGCCAACATGCCATTTACCTTCCTAATTACTTTCTGTACCTGCATGCTAGCTTTCTGTGTTTCTTGCACGAGGACACCCAAATCTCTCTGAACACCAACATTTGAAAGTTTCTCACCATTTAAAAAATATTCTGCTTTTCTATTCTTCCTACCAAAGTGAATAACCTCACATTTCCCTACATTATACTCCATCTGCCACCTTACTGCCCACTCACTTAGTCTATCTATATCCCTTTGGAGACTTTGTGTTCTCCTCACAGCTTACTGTCCCACCTAGCTTTGTATAATCAGCAAACTTGGATACATTACACTCGGTCCCTTCATCTAGGTCATTAATATAGATTGTAAATAGCTGAGGCCCCAACACTGATCCTTGCGGCACCACACTAGTTACAGCCTGCCAACCTGAAAAAGATCAGTTTATCCCTACTCTCTGTTTTCTGTCCATTAACCAATCCTCTATCCATGCTACTATATTACCCCCAACCCCATGAGCCCTAATCTTGTGTAATAACCTTTTATGTGGCACCTTATCGAATGCCTTTTGGAAATCCAAATAGACTACATCCACTGGTTCCCCTTTATCTACCCTGCTAGTTACATCCTCAAAAAACTCGAATAAATTTGTCAAACATGATTTCCCTTTCATAAACCCATGTTGACTCTGCCTAATCATGTTATGATTTTCTAAGTGACTTGATACCACTTCCTTAACAATGGATTCCAGCATTTTCCCGATGACTGATGTTAGGCTAACTGGCCTGTAGTTCCCCGTGTTTTCTCTCTCCCTCCTTTCTTGAACAGCGGTGTTACATTTGCGACGTTCCAATCCACTGGGACCATTCTAGAATCTAGGGAATTTTGGAAGATCAAAACCAATGCATCCACTATCTCTTCAGCCACCCCTTTTAGAACCCTAGGATGTAGGCTGTGAGGTCCAGGGGATTTGTCGGCTTTTAGTCCCATTAGTTTCTCTAGTATTTTTTCTCGACTTATAATAATTACATTAAGTTCCTCACCCTCATTAGACTGTTGGTTCCGCACCATTTTTGGTATGCATTTTGTGTCATCTACTGTGAAGACAGATACAAAATATTTGTTTTACGTTTCTGCCATTTCCTTATTCCCCATAATAATTTCTCCTGTCTCAGCCTCTAAGGGACCAATGTTTACTTTTGCTACTCTTTTCTTTTTTACATACTTGTAGAAACTCTTACAATCTGCTTTTCGCTAGTTTTCTCTCATATTCTATTTTTTCCCTTTTTATCAATTTTTTGGTTAACCTTTGCTGGTTTTTGAAACTCTCCCAATCCTCAGGCTTACTATTATTCTTTGCAACATTATAAGCTTTGTCTTTCAATCTAATGCTATCCTTAACTTCTTTAGTTAGCCACGGTTGGATCACTTTTCCCGTGGAGTTTTTGTTTCTCAATGGAATGTATTTTTGTTGAGAATTATGAAATATTTCTTTAAGTGCTAGCCACTGCTTATCTACCGCCATACCTTTTAATCTATTTTTCCAATCTACCTTAGCCAACTCGCCCCTCATACCTATGTAATTGGCTTTATTTAAGTTTAAGACTCTAGTTTTGGACTTAGGCAAATCACTCTCAAAATTGAGGTGAAATTCTATCATATTATGATCACTCTGCCCCAGAGGATCCTTTACTATGAGACTGCTAATTAACCCTGTGCAAGATCTAAAATAGCCTATTCCCTGGTTGGTTCCATGACATATTGTTCTCAGAAACTGTCCCGAATGCATTCCATGAACTCGTCCTCCAGACTACCTTTGTCTATATGAAGATTAAAGTCCCCCAAGATTATTGCATTACCTTTGTTGCAAGCTCCTACTATTTCTTAATTAATATTCTGTCCAACGGTATAGCTACTGTTAGGGGGCCTATATACTACTTCTACCAGTGTTTTTGCTGCTCCTTGTTTTTCCTTATCTCCACCCATACTGATTCTACTTCCTGATCTTCCGAGCCGAGATCCTTTCTCGCTACTGACTTATGTCATCCTTTATTATCAGGGCTACTCCCCTTCCTTTCTCATTCTGCCTGGTTTTTCGAAACGTCAAGTACCCTGGAACATTTAGTTCCCAACCTTGGCCACCTTGCAACCAAGTCTCTGTAATGGCTATTAGATCTAACCCATTTATCTCTATTTGTGCCACTAGTTCATCTATCTTGTTACGAATGCTTTGTGCATTCAGATAAAGAGCCTTTAATTTAATTTTTTTACCATTATTCCCTGCTTTGACTTTATTCTCTGCTGCTACCATTAAACTCTTTGGCGGAAAAATTAGGTCGCGCCCCATTTGGGGCGCAAATATCGTCTGGACGCAAATATTAGCGCCTGGCGCTAATTATCGGCACTGACTGGAAACTTCACTTTTACCGCCCCGGGAGGTGAGTGGAGCGCTAAATCAGGCGCTGCACACCTGTCTTAAGGCGCAAAGGCCAAGGAGTGAGGCGCTAACTCAGAGCGCTGGCGAAGCTCATGTAATGTCAGTCAGCAATGGAACACACACACAATGGCACGGGCCAGTTCTTAAAGGGGATGGTTAATCTTGCTTTCCATCCACATCCTGTTCATTGCAGCCTTGAATCTCGGCCTGGAGAGACTTGCACATCAAATGTGCTGGAAAGAACAATGGAGAGTACCAGGCAAAGAGCTCAGAGTGCAGCTCCCACAGTCTCTGCTCAATCGATATAAGGAATGGCAAATCAAAATGAACCTGCAAAGTGCTGCTCAGTACCCAAAACTCCTTCACACAACGTTGAATCTCTCCAGAAGTCTCTCCCTCTCTCTCTCAGAATGCGTAGTTCAAAAATGCCACCAACAATAAAAGACAGGAAGAGGCCCCCTTTAAATAGCGCCCCCCCCAGCCCCACAGCGATTGATAGCGTTCCAGTCTTCTGGTCGTTGGATGCGCCAGGCGGTAAGGCAGGGGGCGCCACTCAATTTCCGCTCCGGGGCGCCACAAGGGCGTTGCACCATGGAATGACGTCACAATCTGCGCGCGCAAGTGGTCGCAGCGGTAAAGTTTAGCGCCGCCGCACAATGTCTAGTTAAGTTCCCGAGCGGCGCAAACATCGCTGCGCCCGGGCGTTAGCGGCTTTGCGCCCCATTAGCGCCCTCTTAAGGCGCTAACGGGAGGCGCAACCAACTGAATTTTTACCCCTTTGTCCCTTCCTGTCACACTCTGCTTATATTTACCCAATTCGCTACACTGCTCTATTGCCTTCACCTTTCTCTTTAGATTTCTAAATTTCCCCTCATCTGACGTCTCCCCTCCCCCTTTTTTTAGTTTAAAGCCCTATCTACAGCCGTAGTTATTCGATTTGCAAGGACGTTGGTCCCAGCCCGGTTTAAGTGGAGCCCGTCCCGACGAAACAGCTCCCTCTTTCCCCAGTACTGGTGCCAGTGCCCCATGAATTGAAACCCCTTTTTCCCACACCACTCTTTGAGCCATGCATTTAACTCTCCGATCTGCTTGACCCTATGCCAATTTTTTCCCGTGGCTCAGGTAGTAATCCAGAGATTATTACCCTTGTGGTTCTGCTTATTAATTTAAACCCTAGCTCCTCAAACTCCCTCAGCAGTACCTCATCCTTAGTTCTACCTATGTCGTTGGTTCCTACATGGACCACGACTACTGAATCCTCCCACTCCCACTCCAAGTTGTTCGCCAGCCGTGAGGAGATATCCTTTACCCTGGCACCGGGCAGGCAACACCGCCTTCGGGACTCTCTTTCGCGGCTGCAGAGAACAGTATCTATCCCCCTGACTATACTGTCCCCTACTACTACCACATTCCTTCCTGCTCCCCCCCCGGACTTGGATTGCCCCCTGTACCACAGTGCCGTGGTCAGTTTGCCCATCCTCCCTGCAGTCCTTTTCCTCATCCATACAGGTAGAAAATACCTTGTTCCTGTTGGACAAAGTCCAGGGCTGAGGTTCCTCCATCACTACATCCTGGGTCCCCATACCTTCCTGACTCGCAGTCACACCCTCCTGTCCCTGACCACTGACGAACTCTAAAGTACTACTTAACCTAAAGGGTGTGACTGCCTCCTGGAACAAAGTGTCCAGGTAACTCTCCCCCTCCCTGATGCCCCGCAATGTCTGCAGCTCGTACTCCAGCTCAACAATTCTGAGCCGAAGTTCCTCGAGCTGCAGACACTTACTGCAGATGTGGTTGCTCGGGATCTCGATGCTCTCCACAGACTCCCACATTCTGCAGTTACGACATACCCCCTGCCCTGCCATCTCTAACCTTATTTTATTTATTAATGAATGAGTTAATGATTTTATTCAATCGATATTTTTGGTTTATTGTTTGATTATTTTATTTAGTTTAAGTTATTAATTTAATAAGTACCAGCAAGTTAGTTTCTCAGTTCTTAATTTAACCCCCTTCCCTAACTTAGAGAGCAAAAATTAGCTGTAATACTCACCAACCAATCACCTACCTGCTCTCCTGTGACATCACTCTTTCACGTTGTTTTTGAATCGGAGTCTCGCCGCTGCCGCTGCTTTAATTCAGCTCCGCTCTCGGGCCGCTCTTTATCCTCTCGCCGCTGCCGCTGCTTTAATTCAGCTCCGCTCTCGGGCCGCTCTTTATCCTCTCGCCGCTGCTTTAATTCAGCTCCGCTCTCGGGCCGCTCTTTATCCTCTCGCCGCTGCCACTACTTTAATTCAGCTCCGCTCTCGGACCGCTCTTTATCCTCTCGCCACTGCTTTAATTCAGCTCCGCTCTCGGGCCGCTCTTTATCCTCTCGCCGCTGCCGCTGCTTTAATTCAGCTCCGCTCTCGGACCGCTCTTTATCCTCTCGCCGCTGCCGCTGCTTTAATTCAGCTCCGCTCTCGGGCCGCTCTTTATCCTCTCGCCGCTGCTTTAATTCAGCTCCGCTCTCAGGCCGCTCTTTATCCTCTCGCCGCTGCCGCTGCTTTAATTCAGCTCCGCTCTCGGGCCGCTCTTTATCCTCTCGCCGCTGTCACTGCTTTAATTCAGCTCCGCTCTCGGGCCGCTCTTTATCCTCTCGCCGCTGTCACTGCTTTAATTCAGCTCCGCTCTCGGGCCGCTCTTTATCCTCTCGCCACTGCCGCTGCTTTAATTCAGCTCCGCTCTCGGGCCGCTCTTTATCCTCTCGCCGCTGCTTTAATTCAGCTCCGCACTCGGGCCGCTCTTTATCCTCTCGCCGCTGCTTTAATTCAGCTCCGCTCTCGGGCCGCTCTTTATCCTCTCGCCGCTGCCACTGCTTTAATTCAGCTCCGCTCTCGGACCGCTCTTTATCCTCTCGCCACTGCTTTAATTCAGCTCCGCTCTCGGGCCGCTCTTTATCCTCTCGCCGCTGTCACTGCTTTAATTCAGCTCCGCTCTCGGGCCGCTCTTTATCCTCTCGCCACTGCCGCTGCTTTAATTCAGCTCCGCTCTCGGGCCGCTCTTTATCCTCTCGCCGCTGCTTTAATTCAGCTCCGCTCTCGGGCCGCTCTTTATCCTCTCGCCGCTGCTTTAATTCAGCTCCGCTCTCGGGCCGCTCTTTATCCTCTTGCCGCTGCCGCTGCTTTAATTCAGGTCCACTCTCGGGCCGCTCTTTATCCTCTCGCCACTGCTTTAATTCAGCTCCGCTCTCGGGCCGCTCTTTATCCTCTCGCCGCTGCCACTGCTTTAATTCAGCTCCGCTCTCGGGCCGCTCTTTATCCTCTCGCCGCTGTCACTGCTTTAATTCAGCTCCGCTCTCGGGCCGCTCTTTATCCTCTCGCCGCTGCCACTGCTTTAATTCAGGTCCGCTCTCGGACCGCTCTTTATCCTCTCGCCGCTGCCACTGCTTTAATTCAGCTCTGATCTCGGGCCGCTCTTTATCCTCTCGCCGCTGTCACTGCTTTAATTCAGCTCTGATCTCGGGCCGCTCTTTATCCTCTCGCCGCTGTCACTGCTTTAATTCAGCTCTGATCTCGGGCCGCTCTTTATCCTCTCGCCGCTGTCACTGCTTTAATTCAGCTCCGCTCTCGGGCCGCTCTTTATCCTCTCGCCGCTGCCGCTGCTTTTATTCAGCTCTGCTCTCGGGCCACTCTTTATCCTCTCACCGCTGCCGCTGCTTTTATTCAGCTCCGCTCTCGGGCCGCTCTTTATCCTCTCGCCGCTGCTTTAATTCAGGTTCGCTCTCGGGCCGCTCTTTATCCTCTCGCCGCTGCCACTGCTTTAATTCAGCTCCGCTCTCGGGCCGCTCTTTATCCTCTCGCCGCTGCTTTAATTCAGCTCCGCTCTCGGGCCGCTCTTTATCCTCTCACCGCTGCCGCTGCTTTAATTCAGCTCCGCTCTCGGGCTGCTCTTTATCCTCTCGCCGCTGCCACTGCTTTAATTCAGCTCCGCTCTCGGGCCGCTCTTTATCCTCGCGCCACTGCCACTGCTTTAATTCAGCTCCGCTCTCGGGCCGCTCTTTATCCTCTCGCCGCTGCTTTAATTCAGCTCCGCTCTCGGGCCGCTCTTTATCCTCTCGCTGCTGCCACTGCTTTAATTCAGCTCCGCTCTCGGGCCGCTCTTTATCCTCTCGCCACTGCCACTGCTTTAATTCAGCTCCGCTCTCGGGCCGCTCTTTATCCTCTCGCCGCTGCTTTAATTCAGCTCCGCTCTCGGGCCGCTCTTTATCCTCTCGCTGCTGCCACTGCTTTAATTCAGCTCCACTCTCGGGCCGCTCTTTATCCTCTCGCCGCTGCCACTGCTTTAATTCAGGTCTGCTCTCGGGCCGCTCTTTATCCTCGCGCCACTGCTTTAATTCCCAACATCTGAGTGCTGCAGTGGAAGCTCAGACTGTGGCCATCATGGCTGCATTTACCAGTGTAGAAAGGGCCTTGCAGGGTGTCACAGCAGTCCAGCAAGATGTCCTCCAACAGATTACTAGGATTGCTGAGGCGCCACCCTGAGGTAGTGGCGGAGGCTCCTTGGAGCACGAACCTGCTGTCCTCTCTCAGGATGACAGCATTCGTCCTCCCACCCCTGCTACTCCGCCAGTGCCCTTGCTGTTGCCTGTCAGCCAGCCAGTCCAGACTGCTGCTGCCCATGCCGAGGTGGTGCAATCCACAGCCGGGCCTTCTCGGCCCAAAGCTGCTCGAGGTCATCCTCCAAGTCCATCTGTAGTCTCCCCCACTGAAAATCAGCAGCCTTCCACCTGCCATGCTGCAGCCACTGGGGTAGCACTGCGTAGGAGCACTAGGACAGGCAAAGACACACAAGGCACTAGAAGACAGGCACTAAGGGAATGCACAAGGGCAATTAGTTGACTTTGTTATGTAATATTGGATGGATTGATGTGTAATGTTGGATTGGAATGTTTCTTTTGTGGTGTCTTTTATTTCAGCATTGTGCCAAGTAGTCACTGTGATGGTCAGTAACAGAGGCAAGGTAAGGTGTGGGACTGTTGTTGAATCGGGAATTGGGGTTGCGTTCACTGGTACTGCAGTCGGATGAGTCGATCACAGACAACTGGGTCAGAAAGGGGCTGTCTGGGTTGCCTCCTTCCTTCTGCCTCCTCCTCTTCTGCTTCCTCCTCCTCCTCCTCCTCAGCTGTGCCCTCTTGATGGCAAGGTCCTGGAGCATGCAGCAGACCACGAGGAATCTTGAGACGTGCTCTGGCGAGTACTGCAGAGCTCCTTCAGAGCGGTCCAGGCAGCGGAAGCGTTGTTTGAGGACGCCAATGGTCTGCTCTATCTGATTCCGTGTGGCAGCATGGCTTTCGTTATATGCATGCTGCCCACGTGTGCGTGTGTTGCACAGCAGATTCACGAACCAGGTGGTCAGTGGATAGCCCTTGTCGCCCAGTAGCCCCCCTCTGGTTAGTCATGGTGGCTCAAAGACTCAGGGAACAGCAGACTGGCGCAGAATTAAAGCACATGACTGCTGTCAGGATACCAGGCATTCACCATCATGATGTGCTGAGCATTGTTGCATGCCAACTGCACATTCAGCGAGTGGTAACCTTTGCGATTGCGGTACATCTCAGCATTTAGATGCGGTGCCTGCAAAACCATGTACGTGCAATCGATGGCGCCCTGCACCATTGGGAAGCCTGCTCTCCTGGCAAAGCCACGTGCACACTCCGCCTGCTTCTCATTGAACTCCAGGGGAACCATTGGACTCTAGGGGAATTGAGGGATTTAGGGCTCGGGTGGGAAAGTGGAGTTGAGGTCGAAGATCGGCCAAGATCTTATTTAATTGCGGAGCAGGCTCGAGGGACCGTATGGCCTACTCCTGCTCCTAATTCTTGTGTTCTTATGTTCTCTGGTCAGAGAGAGGACAATGGACTCCCCTCTCCTGGCATAAAGAACGTCTGTCACCTCTCTTATGCAGCACTGGACGGCGAACTGGGAGAGGTTACAAATGTCACCTGCTCCAGCCTGGAAGGATACTGATGCGAAGAAATTCAGGGCTACGGTCACCTTCACAGTCACTGGCAACACTGCCCTTGCCTTGGTGTGAGGCTGCAGGTCCTGTTGCAAGAGGTGGCAGTGTTCTGTGAGCAGCTCCTTCGTAAAGCGCAGACGCCTCACACAATGCTCCTGGTTCAGGTTAAGGTTAGAAAATTGCTCTCAGAAGACCCTAGGTGGGTAAGTCCTCCTGCTGAGAACCCTTCTCCCCCTCACCACACAACCCTGTCACGGCAACCTCTGCAAGACATGCCAGATCATCAACACAGATACCATCATCACACGTGAGGACACCATCCACCAGGTACATGGTACATACTCATGTGACTCGGCCAACGTTGTCTACCTCATACGTTGCAGGAAAGGATGCCCCGGAGCATGGTACATTGGCGAGACCATGCAGACACTGCGACAACGTATGAACGGACACCGCGCAACAATCGCCAGGCAGGAGTGTTCCCTCCCAGTCGGGGAACACTTCAGCAGTCAAGGACATTCAACCTCCGATCTTCGGGTAAGCGTTCTCCAAGGCGGCCTTCGAGACACACGACAACGCAAAATCATCGAGCAGAAACTGATAGCCAAGTTCCACACCCATGCGGACGGCCTCAACCGGGATCTTGATGTAAAATCACGTCCGTTGGCCGGATGCAGTTGGGGGTGGGACTGGAACCCGGAAACCAGCTAACCCGCTTCCCAAGCCGCATCCATTGGAAAAATCGCGGTTCATGTGTCTGTCTTCATGGAAGAAGACACAAAAAACTTCCCAGAAATAGTGGAGAACCAAGGGTCTAGCAAGAATGAGTAACTGAAAGAAATTAGTATTAGTAAAAAAATAGTACTGGAGAAATTAATGGGACTGAAAGCCGATAAATCCCCTGGACCTGATGGCCTACATCCTAGGGTTTTGAAAGAGGTGGCTACAGAGATAGTGGATGCATTGGTTGTCATTTTCGTGTTTGATAAATCTGTTAGAGTTTTTTGAGGTTGTAACTAGCAGAATAGATAAAGAGGAACCAGTGGATGTGGTGTATTTGAATTTTCAGAAGGCATTCGATAAGGTGCCAAACAAGAGGGTATTAAATAAAATTAGGGCTCATGGGATTGGGGGTAATATACAAGCATGGATTGAGGATTGGTTAATGGACAGAAAACAGAGAGTAGGAATAAACGGGTGATTTTCGGGTTGGCAGGCTGTAACTAGTTGGGTACCACAAGGATCAGTGCTTGGGCCTCAGCTATTCACAATCTATATCAATGATTTGGATGAGGGGACCAAATGTAATATATCCAAGTTTGCTGATGATACAAAGCTGGGTGGGAATGTAAGTTGTGAGGAGGATGCAAAGAGGCTTCAAGGGGATATAGACAGGCTAAGTGAGTGGGCAAGAACATGGTAAATGGAATATAATGTGGAGAAATGTGAAGTTATCCACTTTGGTAGGAAAAATAGAAAAGCAGAGTATTTTTTAAATGGTGAGAGATTGGGAAATGTTGGTGTTCAGAGGGACCTGGGTGTCCTTGTACACGAATCACTGAAAGTTAACATGCAGGCACAGCAAGCAATTAGGAAAGCAAATGGTATGTTGGCCTTTATTACAAGAGGATTTGAGTATAAGAGTAAAGACGTCTTACTACAATTATATAGGGCCCTGGTGAGACCACACCTGGAAAAGAAAGACTTGCATTTATATAGCGCCTTTCACGACCACCGGACGTCTCAAAGCGCTTTACAGCCAATGAAGTTCTTTTTGAAGTGGAGTCACTGTTGTAATGTGGGAAACGCGGCAGCCAATTTGCACACAGCAAGCTCCCACAAACAGCAAAGTGATATTGACCAGATAATCTGTTTTTGTTATGTTGGTTGAGGGATAAATATTGGCCAGGACACCAAGGATAACTCCCTTGCTCTTCTTCGAAATAATGCCGTGGTTTTTTTTACGTCCACCAAGGAGAGCAGATGGGGCCTCAGTTTAACGTCTCATCCGAAAGATGGCACCTCCGACAATGCGGAACTCCCTCAGCACTGCACTGGAGTGTCAGCCTAGCTTTATGTGCTCAAGTCCCTGGAGCAGGACTTGAACCCACAACCTTCTGAATCAGCAGGCGAGTGTGGTACCAACTGAGCCACAGCTGACAGTGTGTGCAATTTTGGTCTCCTTACCTAAGGAAGGGTATACTTGCCACAGAGGGAATGCAATGAAGGTTCACCAGACTGATTCCTGGGATGGGGAGATTGTCCGATGAGGAGAGATTGAGTAGACTAGGCCTATATTCTCTAGAGTTTAGAAGAATGAGAGGTGATCTCATTGAAACATACAAAATTCTTACACGGCTCGACAGGGTAGATGCAGGGAGGATGTGTCCCCTGGCTGGGGAGTCTAGAACCAGGGGTCACAGTCTCAGAATAAGATGTCAGCCATTTAGGACTGAGATGAGGTGAAATTTCTTCACTCAGAGGGTGGTGAATCTTTGGAATTCTTTTCCCCAGAGGGCTGTGGAGGCTCAGTCGTTGAGTATATTCAAGACAGAGATCGATAGATTTTTGAATATTAAGGGAATCAAGGGATATGGGGATAGTGCAGGAAAGTGGAGTTGAGGTAGCAGATCAGCCATGATCTTATTGAATTGCGGAGCAGGCTCGAAGGGCCAAATGGCCGACCCCTGCCCCTATTTCTTTTGTTCTTATGAGGGATTACAGTTACGTGGCTAGACTGGAGAAGTTGGGGTTGTTCTCCTTAGAGCAGAGAAGGCTAAGAGTAGATTTGATAGAGGTATTTAAAATCATGAAGGGTTTCGATAGAGTAAATAAAGAGAAACTGTTTCCAGTGGCTGAAGAGTTGATATCGAGAGGACACAGAATTAAGGTGATTGGCAAAAGAACCAGAGGCGACGTGAGGGAAAACTTTTTTACGTAACGAATGGTTAGGATTTGGAATGCTGCACCTGATTGTGTGGTGGATACAGATTCAATATTAGCCTTCAAAAGGGAATTGGATAAATACTTGAAGGAGAAAAAAATTCAGGGATATGGGGAAAGAGCGGGGGAGTGGGACTAACTGGATTGCTCTTTGAAAGAGCTGTCAGACTTGATGGGCCGAATGGCCTCTTTCTGTGCTGCACTATTCTATGATTCTATGCGGAGGGGGAGAAGGGCTCTCAGCAGGAGGCCATATCCGCCCAGGGTGTTCAAGGAGCAATTCTCCTACCTGAACCTCAGCGAGGAACAGTGTGTCAGTCGTCTGCGCTTTACCAAGGACGACCTCACTGAATTCTACCACCTGCTGCAGCCACAACTGCAACCTCAGAGTAGGGCGAGGACCACTTTGCCAGTGACTGTGAAGGTCACGGTGGCCATGAACTTTTATGCCTTGGACTCCTTCCAGGCTGGAGCGGGAGATATTTGCAACATCTTCCAGTTTGCCGTGCACTGTTGCATAAGGGAGGTAACTGAGGCGTTGTATTCCAAGAGAGCTGAATACATTTCCTTCTCTCTGGCCAGAGAGCAGCAGGCGGTGCGAGCATTTGGCTTCACAAGGATCACAGGCTTCCCCATGGTGCAGGGTGCCATTGACTGCACGCACATCGCTTTGCAGGCGCCACATGTCAACTCTGAGATGTACAGCAACCGAAAGGGGTTCCACTCCCTCAATGTCCAACTTCAATCACCACAACCATCTTCCTTTGTGCTAAGTACAACTCCAGCCAGTGGAGAGTTTTCCCCCCGATTCCCATTGACTTCACTTTTACTAGGGCTCCTTCATGCCACACTCGGTCAAATGCTGCCTTGATGTCAAGGGCAGTCACTCTCACCTCACCTCTGGAATTCAGTTCTTTTGTCCATTTTTGGACCAAGGCTGTAATGAGGTCTGGAGCCGAGTGGTCCTGGCGGAACCCAAACTGGGCATCAGTGAGCAGGTTATTGGTGAGTAAGTGCTGCTTGATAGCACTGTCGATGACACCTTCCATCACTTTGCTGATGATTGAGAGTAGACTAATGGGGCGGTAATTGGCCGGATTGGATTTGTCCTGCTTTTTGTGGACAGGACACACCTGGGCAGTTTTCCACATTGTCAGATAAATGCCAGTGTTGTAGCTGTACTGGAACAGCTTGGCTAGATGCGCGGCTAGTTCTGGAGCACAAGTCTTCAGCACGATAGCCGGGATGTTGTCAGGGCCCATTTTGCTGTATCCAGTGCGCTCAGACGTTTCTTGATATCACGTGGAGTGAATCGAATTGGCTGAAGACTGGCTTCTGTGATGGTGGGGACCGCAGGAGGAGGCTGATATGGATCATCCACTCGGCACTTCTGGCTGAAGATGGTTGCAAACGCTTCAGCCTTGTCTTTTGCACTCATGTGCTGGGCTCCACCATCGCTGAGGATAGGGATATTCATGGAGCCTCCTCCTCCCATTAGTTGTTTAATGGTCCACCACCATTCACGACTGGATGTGGCAGGACCGCAGAGCTGTGATCTGATCCGTTGATTGTGGCATCGCTTAGCCCTGTCTATAGCATGCTGCTTCCGCTTTTTAGCATGCATGTAGTCCTGTGTTGCAGCTTCCCCAGGTTGGCGCTTCATTTTTAGGTACGCGTGGTGCTGCTCCTGGCATGCTCTTCTACACTCCTTATTGAACCAGGGTTGGTCCCCTGGCTTGATGGTAAGGGTAGAGTGAGGGATATGCCGGGCCATGAGGTTACAGATTGTGGTGGTATACAATTCTGCTGCTGCTGATGGCCCACAGCGCCTCATGGATGCCCAGTTTTGAGCTGCTAGATCTGTTCTGAATCTATCCCATTTAGCACGGTGGTAGTGCCACACCACACAATGGTGGGTGTCCTCAGTGTGAAGACGGGTGGTGTCGAGCTTCTTGAGTGTTGTTGGAGCTGCACTCAACCAGTCAAGTGGAGAGTATTCCATCACACTCCTGACTTGTGCCTTTTAGATGGTGGAAAGGCTTTTGGGAGTCAGGAGGTGAGACACTCGCCACAGAATACCCAGCCTCTGACCTGCTCTTGTTGCCACAGTATTTATGTGGCTGGTCCAGTTAAGTCTGCTTGACCACAATACAAAAATAAAAGCTAACACAAAATTAACATTCCAAACCAAATTTATAAATGAAATCATACCAAATTGCATACAAATGTAAACTAATCACCCTTGTGCATTCCCCTAGTGCCTGTCTTCCGTGTGCCTTTGCCTGTCCTAGTGCACCTACGCAGTGCTACCCCAGTGGCTGCAGCATGTCTGGTGGAATGCTGCTGACTTTCATTGGAGGAGACTGCAGATGGACTTGGAGGACGACCTCGAGCAGCTCTGGGCTGTGGACTGCACCATCTCAGTATGGGCAGCAGCAGTCTGGGCTGGCTGGCTGACAGGCAACAACAAGGGCACTGGCAGAGTGGCAGGGGTGGGAGCATGAATGCTGTTATCCTGAGAGAGGACAGCAGGTTCGTGCTCCACAGAGTCACTGCCACTCCACCGGGGAGTCACGTCAGCAATCCTAGCCATCTGTTGGAGGACAGATTGCTGGACTGCTGTGACACCCTGCAAGCCCCTTTGAACACTGGTAAGCGCAGCCACAATGGCAGAAGTCTGAGCTTGCGTGGCAGCAAACTGAGCTTGCATGACTTCTATCTGAGCTTCCACTGCAGCACTCAGATGCTGGGTGGCTTCTGCTTGTGCTGCAATGGAGGCTGAGACGCGGCCATTAGACGCTGCATCCTGGTTGGGTCCGCAAGTGTGCTATTAGAATTGGCCATCACTTCCAAGCTGGAAAGGATGGGCTCCAAGCTTTGCGGAAAGCCCTGTGCCAAGTTGGAGCCCAACTCCTCCATGCTCCTTGACATTGAACGCAGGCTTTCTGGCAGGCTTCCCAATGCACCAAGCATTTCATTGTGCATACCCATCAGCCTTCTTCTGTATCCTGCTCCATCGAAGTGCTCATCTGAGTCCTCTGCAGCAGAAGTCGTGTGCGACCTCGCCCTGCGATGAGCAGGCACCTGCGCTACCCTTGCCCCCTGCTTTGGCTGCAGGCCACCCATGCCTGGTGACTCACAACGTGCAGATCTTGCCTCTAAACTACCCTCTAAAGTCCGCAGTTCCTGAATCTAAGCTGGTGGCTGCAAGTGTCCGATTGAGTGACTGTGTTTCTTCTTCATCACTCTTCCTCTTTCTAGAGCACCGCAAATTGGCTGCCGCGTTTCCCACATTACACCAGTGACTCCACTTCAAACAGTACTTCATTGGCTGTAAAGCACTTTGAGACGTCCGGTGGTCGTGAAAGGCGCTATATAAATGCAAGTCTTTCTTTTATAGATTTAATGATGAATCACTTATTAAGAGTCACACAGAAACAGCACTGAAATATGCCCTTTGTATGTAAATCTGATGGCGTGTAAACAAGTTGCCAACATGCACTTAATTGTTTGCTGAATTGTACTTGCATTGCTGGCTCATAGCGCACTGAATACAGCAAAGGCTATGGGCCCCGACAACATCCCAGCTGTCGGGCTAAAGACTTGTGCTCCAGAACTAGCCGCGCCTCGAGCCAAGCTGTTCCAGTACAGCTACAACACTGGCATCTATCCGACAATGTGGAAAACTGCCCAGGTATTTCCTGTCCATAAAAAGCAGGTTCCTGTTGTTTAAAAAGGGAGAAAGGGATAGACCGAGTTATTACAGACCAGTCAGCCTAACCTCGGTGGTGGGAAAATTATTGAAAAAATTCTGAGGGACAGGATACGTAGAAACATAGAAGATAGGAGCAGGAGTAGGCCATTCGGCCCCTCGAGCCTGCTCCGCCATTCGATGAGATCATGGCTGATCATCCAAATTCAGTACCCTGTACCTGCCTTCTCCCCATATCCCTTGATACCTTTAGCTTTAAGAAATATATCTAACTCATTCTTGAATATATTTAATGACTTGGCCTGAACTACCTTCTGTGGTAGAGAATTCCACAGGTTCACCACTCTCTGGGTGAAGAAATTCTTCCTCATTTCTGTCCTAAATGGCTTACCCCTTATCCTTAGATTATGACCCCTGGTTCTGGACTCTCCGACCATCGGGAACATTCTTCCTGCATCTAGTTTGTCCAGACCTGTCAGAATTTTATATGTTTCGATGAGATCCCCTCTCATTCTTCTATACTCCAGCGAGTATAAGCCCAATCGACCCAATCTCTCCTCATATGTCATTCCTGCCATCCCAGGTATCAGCCTTGTGAATCTTCGCTGAACTCCTTCCATGGCAAGAACATCCATCCTCAGATAAGGCGACCAAAACTGCACACAGTACTCAAGGTGTGGTCTCACCAAGGCCCTGTACAACTGCAGCAGGACATCCCTGTTCCTATACTCAAACCCTTTCGCTATGAAGGCCAACATACCATTTGCCTTCTTCACCGCCTGCTGCACCTGCATGCTTACCTTCAGCGACTGGTGCACAAGGACACCCAGGTCTCGTTGCACTTCCCCTTCTCCCAATCTATTGCCATTCAGATAATAGTCTGCCTTTCTGTTTTTGACACCAAAGTGGATAACCTCGCATTTATCCACGTTATATTGCATCTGCCACGCTTCTGCCCACTCACCCAACCTGTCCAAATCATCCTGGAGTTTCTCAGTATCCTCCTCAGAGCACACATGCCCACCCAGCTTTGTGTCATCTGCAAACTTGGAGATATTCCATTTAGTTCCCTTATCCAGATCATTAATGTATATTGTGAATAGCTGGGGTCCAAGGACCGAACCCTGCGGTACCCCACTAGTCACTGCCTGCCACTCGGAAAAAGACCCATTAATTCCTACTCTCTGCTTTCTGTCCGCCAACCAGTTCTCTATCCAAGTCAATACCTTGCCCCCAATCCCATGTGCCTTAACTTTACACGTTAATCTCTTATGCGGGACCTTATCGAAAGCTTTTTGAAAGTCCAAATACACCACATCTACTGGTTCTCCCTTATCTATTTTCCCAGTTACATCCTCAAAAAATTCCAGTAGATTAGTCAAGCACGATTTACCTTTTGTAAATCTTCATTTAGAAAGACACGGATTAATCAGGGACAGTCAGCGTGGATTTGTTAAGGGAAGGTCGCGTCTGACTTACTTGATTGAATTTTTTGAGGAGGTAACAAGGAGGGTCGATGAGGGTAGTTTTTTTAATTCGTTTATGGGATGTGGGCGTCGCTGGCCAGGCCAGCATTTATTGCCCATCCCTAATTGCCCTTGACAAGGTGGTGGTGAGCCGCCTTCTTGAACCACTGCATTCCATGTGGTGAAGGTACTCCCACTTGTGCTGTTAGGTAGAGAGTTCCAGGAGTTTAACCCAGCAACGATGAAGGATCGGCGATATATTTCTAAGTCAGGAAGGTGTGTGACTTGGAGGGGAACTTGGAGGTGGCGGTGTTCCCATGCGCCTGCTGCCCTTGTCCTTCTAGGTGGAAGAGGTCGCGGGTTTGGAAGGTGCTGCCGAAGAAGCATTGGCGAGTTGCTGCAGTGCATCTTGTAGATGGTACACACTGCAGCCACGGTACACCGGTGGTGGAGGGCGTGAATGTTTAAGGTGGTAGATGGGGTGCCAATCAAGCGGGCTGCTTTGTCCTGTATGGTGTCGAGCTTCTTGAGTGTTGTTGGAGCTGCACTCATCCAGGCAAGTGGAGAGTATTCCATCACACTCCTTACTTGTGCCTTGTAGATGGTAGAAAGGCTTTGGGGAGTCAGGAGGTGAGACACTCGCCACAGAATACCTAGCCTCTGACCTGCTCTTGTTATGTGGCTGGCCCACAGGATCACCCCCAGGATGTTGATAGTGGGGAATTCGGCGATGGTAATGCCATTGAATGTCAAGGGGCGGTGGTTAGACTCTTGCTTGTTGGAGATAGTTATTGCCTGGCACATGTGTGGTGCAAATGTTACCTGCCACTTATCAGCCCAAGCCTGAACATTGTCCAGGTTTTGTTGCATGCGGGCATGGACTGCTTCATTATCTGAGGAGTTGTGAATGGCACTGAACACTGTGCAGTCATCAGTGAACATCCCCATTTCTGACCTTATGTTGGAGGGAAGGTCATTGATGAAGCAGCTGAAGATGGTTGGGCCTAGGACACTGCCCTGAGGAACTGCTGCAGCGATGTCCTGGGGCTGTGATGATTGACCTTCAATCACCACAGCCATCTTCCTTTGTACTAGGTATGACTCCAGCCAGTGGAGAGTTTTCCCCCCCAATTCCCATTGCCTTCAATTTTACGAGGGCTCCTTCATGCCACACTTGGTCAAATGCTGCCTTGATGTCAAGGGCAGTCACTCTCACCTCACCTCTGGAATTCATGTTTGAACCAAGGCTTTAATGAGGTCGGGAGCAGAGTGGTCTTGGCGGGACCCAAACCGGGCATCAGTGAGCAGGTTACTGGTGAGTAAGTGCCGCTTAATACACTGAAGGCGGTGTTGGACTTCGTCATCGACGTCTGCCCTTGTTGACAGTAGGCTCCCGAGGTATGGAAAGTGGTCCACGTTGTCCAAGGCCTTGTCGTGGATTTTGATAATCGGGGGGCAGTACTGTGTGGCGGGGGCAGGTTGGTAGAGAACCTTTGTTTTACGGATGTTTAGTGTAAGGCCCATGCTCTCGTACGCTTTAGTGAAGGTGTTGACGATGGTTTGGAGTTCGACCTCTGAGTGAGCGCAGACGCAAGCGTCGTCTGCATACTGTAATTCGCCGACAGAGGATGGGACGACCTTAGATCTGGACTGGAGGCGACGGAGGTTGAACAGTTTTCCCATTTGTTCTGTAGATTAGCTCCACTCCAGCGGGGAGCTTACTGAGGGTGAGATGGAGCATTGCAGCAAGGAAGATCGAGAAGAGCGTTGGTGCGATGACACAGCCTTGTTTGACCCCGGTCTGTACGTGAATTGGGTCTGTGGTGGAACCGTTGGTCAGGATCACGGCTTGTATGTCGTTGTGAAGCAGGCGGAGGATGGTGACAAACCTTTGAGGGCAGCCGAATTTGAGGAGGACACTCCATAATCCCTCACGGTTGACAGTGTCGAAGGCTTTTGTGAGATCAAAGAAGGCCATGAACAGCGGTTGGTGCTGTTCCCTGCATTTCTGTTGTAATTGACGCGCGGTGAAGATCATGTCCATTGTGCCCCTTAGTGGGCGGAATCCGCATTGCGACTCTGAGAGGCGCTCTTCGGCCACTGGGAGAAGGCGATTAATGAGGATTCTTGCAATGACTTTCTCTGTGGCAGACAGCAGGGAGACTCCTCTGTAATTACCGCAATTTGACTTGTCACCTTTCCTGAAGATGGTCACAATTACGGCGTCTCTGAGATCCTGGCATGCTTTAGTGCCTTGGCAGGGATTCCATCTGCTCCTGAGGCCTTGTTGTTCTTCAGTTGTCGGATGGCCTTTTCAACCTCATGCCGGGCTGGGGTTGTGCTGAGATGGTGGCGGGTAGCATGCTGCGGGATGGAGTTGAGGACACTCGCGTCGAAGACAGAGTCTCGGTTAAGGAGATCTTCGAAGTGCTCCTTCCAGCGGGTACTGACTGCCTGTCTGTCCTTGATGAGTACCTCTCCGTTCTTGGCCCGCAGTGGGGTAGGACCTTGGGTGCTTGGGCTGTAGGTGGTCTTGACTGCGCTAAAGAATCCACGCACGTCGTGGTTGTCGGCTAGCTGCTGGATCTCCTGCGCTTTCTCCACCCACCATCTGTTCTTTAGGTCGTGAGTTTTTTGTTGGACCGCGGCCTTCACGCTTCTCCACTGGACTAGTGATCTAGTGACTAGTGGATCGCGAGTGGAGCTCGGGGCCAGTGATCACGAGAATATCAGTGCTAATTTGATCCTGTGAGAGACAGCATCATTCATGTCCGAGGCCGGGACCCAGGAGCGAGGACGAGCCCAGCAGCGAGGTCAAGGCCCAGGGAAGATGCGGCACGGGCCAACAGCGAGGTCAGGAGGACCACAATGCATCCTACGAAACCCAGGCAGAGAGGACCTGTGGGAAGGAGGGAGGAGGACAGTAGCAGTATGTTTGTGTGTGTGTGCTAGGCCGTGGTAGCAGAGCCTGGTCTCCAAACGTCTTGGATCCCCTTGCGATTGGACCAAGACCTTGCTCTGTCAAGCCCGTGTGGTAGCTGATGTGCAACGGCCACCCCACATTAAAAGAATTCACGCACAGGCATCTTCCACCCTTTAAAATGAAGTTCAGGACCTGGAACGTCAGGACACTCATGGACAACCCCAACAGCAACAGACCGGAACGCCGTACTGCTATCGTTGCCCGGGAGCTCAGACGTTTCGACATTGACATCACCGCCGTTAGCGAGACCCGGTGGGCAGGGGAAGGCCAGCTCAAGGAGCAAGGCGGTGGTTAAACCTTCTTCTGGAAAGGCAAACCTGAAGAAGATCGCCGCCTCCATGTGGTAGGCTTCGCCATAGAAAATGAACTAGATGGGCGTCTCAGAGACTTTGCTAGCAATATAAACTAGCGCCTCATGACTCTTCAGCTCACCCTAGCCCAGAACCAGTGCGCTACGGTCATCAGTGCGTACGCCCCAACACTGGAAGCCACAGACAAGACCAAAGAGGAATTCTACTCCAGCCTCGAGCAATCCCTGTTCCGAGTCCCAATGGGTGACAAGCTGATCCTCCTTGGAGACTTTACCGCCAGAGATGGAAAGGACACAGACCTCTGGGGAGGTGTGATCGGCAGAGAGGGGGTAGGGAAAATCAACTCCAACGGTACCCTCCTCCTGACAAAATGCTTAGAACATGGCCTTGTCATAACCAACACATTGTTCCGTCAGAGAGACAAGTACAAGGCTTCATGGCAGCACCCTCGCTCCAAGCACTGGCATCTGCTGGACTACATCATCGTCGAGCGAGGGATCGCAAGGATGTCCGCATCACCCGCGCCATGACAGGAGCTGACGACTGCTGGACAGACCACCGCCTAATCCGCTCTGTCATCTCCATCAATGTAGCCCGAAAACAGCGGCGACAACAGAAACAATGCTGCAGGAAAATTAACGCTGGAGCACTCAAAGACCCTGCTAAGAAAGCCTTATTCAGCCTGCGCCTCACAAACAACCTGATGACTCTCAGTGATGCAGAGACACAGAGTGCCCACAGCGCCTGGTCTGCACTCAAGGCCTCCATAATCAGCACCTGTGAAGAGACGCTCGGTTACTCGACCAGGAAACACCAAGACTGGTTCGACGAGAACGACCAGGAGATCCAGGAGCTAATAAGCCGCAAGCGCAAGGCATTCCTGATCTGGAAACAGCAACAGAACTCGAGAGCCGCTTGATATCACTGTCGATGACACCTTCCATCACTTTGCTGATGATTGAGAGTAGACTGATGGGGCGGTAATTGGCCGGATTGGATTTGTCCTGCTTTTTGTTGGCAGGACATACCTGGGCAGTTTTCCATGTTGTCGGATAGATGCCAGTGTTGTAGCTGTACTGGAACAGCTTGGCTAGAGGCATGGCTAGTTCTGGAGCACAAGTCTTCAGCACGATAGCCGTGATGTTGTCAGGGCCCATAGCCTCTGCTGTATCCAGTGCGCTCACCCATTTCTTGATATCATGTGGAGTGAATCGAATTGGCTGAAGACTGGCTTCTGTGATGGTGGAGTCCTTGGGAGGAGGCCGATATGGATCACCCACTCGGCACTTCTGGCTGAAGTTGGTTGCAAACGCTTCAGCCTTGTCTTTTGCACTCACGTGCTGGGCTCCACCATCATTGAGGATGGGGATATTCATGGAGCCTCCTCCTCCCGTTAGTTGTTTAATGGTCCACCACCATTCACGACTAGATGTAGCTGGTCTGCAGAGTTTTGATCTGATCTGTTGATTGTCAGATCGCTTAGCCTGTCTATAGCATGCTGCTTCCACTTTTTAGCATGCATGTAGTCCTGTGTTGCAGCTTCCCCAGGTTGGCACCTCATTTTTAGGTACGCCTGGTGCTGCTCCTGGCATGCTCTTCTACACTCCTTATCAAACCAGGGTTGGTCCCCTGGCTTGATGGTAATGATAGAGTGAGGGATAAGCTGGGCCATGAGGTTGTAGATTGTGGTGGAATACAATTCTGCTGCTGTGGATGTTGATGACCCACAGCACCTCATGGATGCCGAGTTTTGAGCTGCTAGATCTGTTCTGAATCTATCCCATTTAGCACGGTGGTAGTGCCACACAACACGATGGAGGGTGTCCTCAGTGTGAAGATGGGACTTTGTCTCCACAGTGACTGTGTGGTGGTCACTGCTACCAATACTGTCATGGACAGATGCATCTGCGACAGGTAGATTGGTGAGGACGAGGTGAAGTAAGTTTTTCCCCTCGTGTTGGTTCTCTCATACTGGTAGCTATGTCCTTCAGAACTCGGCCAGCTCAGTCAGTAGTGGTGCTACCGAGCCACTCTTGGTGATGGACCCCCACCCAGAGTACATTCTGTGCCCTTGCTACACTCAGTGCTTCTTCCAAGTGGTGTTCAACATGGCGGAGTACTGATTCATCAGCTGAGGGAGGGCAGTAGATGGTAAACAGCAGGAGGTTTCCTCGCCCATGCTTGACCTGAAGCCATGAGACTTCATGAGGTCCGGAGTCAATGTTGAGGACTCCCAGGGCCACTCCTTCCCGACTGTATACCACTGTGCCGCCACCTGTGGTGGGTCTGTCCTGCCGGTGGGACAGGACATACCCAGGGATGGTGATGGAGGAGTTTGGGACATTGGCTGAAAGGTATGATTCTGTGAGTATGACTGTCAGGCTGTTGCTTGACTAGTCTGTGGGACAGCTCTCCCAATTTTAGCACAAGTCCCCAGATGTTGGTGAGGAGGACTTTGCAGGGTCGACTGGGCTGGGTGTGCTGTTGCCGTGTCCGTAGCTGGTGCCGAGGTCGATGCCAGGTAGTCCGTCCGGTTTCATTCTTATTATTCTGTTTCGTAGCGGTTTGTTACATTTGAGTGACTTGCTGGGCCATTTCAGAGGGTAATTAAGAGTCAACCAGATTGCTGTGGGTCTTCGGGGGGGTTTAAACTAATTTGTCAGGGGGATGGGAAAAAGGGCTGTAGTCCAGGAGCCAGTGGTGAGTGTAGGGAGGTACTGAGGAGGGTATCAAGGTCGCAGGAATGTACCGGCAGACAGGAAGATGGCTTGAAGTGTGTCTACTTCAATGCAAGGAGCATCCGGAATAAGGTAGGAGAACTTGGAGCGTGGATTGGTACTTGGGACTACGATGTGGTGGCCATTACGGAGACATGGTTAGAACAGGGACAGGAATGGTTGTTGGAAGTTCCGGGGTATAGATGTTTCAGTAAGAGTAGGGAAGGTGGTAAGAAAGGTGGAGGAGTAGCATTGTTAATCAAGGATAGTTTAACAGCGGCAGAAAGGCAGTTCGAGGGGGATCTGCCGTCTGAGGTAATATGGGCTGAAGTTAGAAATAGGAAAGGAGCGGTCACGTTGTTAGGAGTTTTCTACAGGCCCCCAAATAGTAATAGAGATGTGGAGGAAGAAATTGCAAAGCAGATTATGAATAGGTGTGGAGGTCACAGAGTAGTTGTCATGGGTGACTTCAACTTTCCAAATATTGATTGGAACCTTTATAGGTCAAACAGTTCGGATGGGATAGTTTTTGCACAGTGTGTGCAGGAGGGTTTCCTGACACAATATGTGGATAGGCCGACAAGAGGTGGGGCCACGTTGGATTTGGTACTGGGTAATGAACCGGGCCAAGTGTTTGATTTGTATGTGGGAGAGCACTTTGGAGATAGCGACCACAATTCGGTGACTTTCACTATTGCAATGGAGAGGGATAGGGCCATACGGCAGGGCAGGGTTTATAATTGGGGGAGGGGTAATTATGATGCGATTAGGCAAGAATTAGGGAGCATAAGATGGGAACAGAAACTATCAGGGAAAGGCACAAACGAAAAGTGGAGCTTTTTCATGGAGCAATTACTGCGTGTCCTTGATAGGTATGTCCCTGTCAGGCAGGGAGGAAATGGCCGAGTGAGAGAACCATGGTTCACAAAAGAGGTTGAATGTCTAGTCAAGAGGAAAAAGGAAGCGTATGTAAGGATGAGAAAACAAGGTTCAGTTGGGTCGATTGAGGGGTACAAGGTAGCAAGGAATGAGCTAAAAAAAAGAGCTTAGGAGAGCTAGGAGGGGGCATGAGAAGTCCTTGGCGGGTCGGATCAAGAAAAACCCCAAGGCTTTTTACTCTTATGTGAGAAATAAAAGAATGACCAGGGTGAGGGTAGGGCCGGTCAAGGACAGTAGTGGGAACTTGTGCATGGAGTCAGAAGAGATAGGAGAGGTGATGAATGAATACTTTTCGTCAGTGTTCACCGAGGAGAGGGGCCATGTTTTTGAGGCTGAGAGTGTGATAAAGGTGGATAGGCTGGAGGAGGTAGATGTTCTGAGGGAAGATGTTTTAGCAATTTTGAAGAACCTGAAGGTCGATAAGTCCCCTGGGCCAGATGGGATATATCCTAGGATTCTTTGGGAGGCAAGGGAGGAGATTGCAGAGCCTTTGGCTTTGATCTTTGGGTCCTCACTGTCCACGGGGATGGTGCCAGAGGACTGGAGAGTGGCGAATGTTGTTCCTCTCTTCAAGAAAGGAAATAGGAATGACCCTGGTAATTATAGGCCGGTTAGTCTCACTTCGGTGGTTGGTAAGATAATGGAAAAGGTCCTGAGGGATAGGATTTATGACCATTTGGAAAGAGGCAACTTAATCAGGGATAGTCAACACGGATTCGTGAAGGGTAAGTCTTGCCTAACAAATTTGATTGAATTCTTTGAGGAGGTAACTAAGTGTGTAGATGAAGGTAGAGCAGTTGATGTTGTATACATGGATTTTAGTAAGGCGTTTGATAAGGTTCCCCATGGTCAGCTCATGAAGAAAGTAAGGAGTTGTGGGATAGAGGGAAATTTGGCCGATTGGATAAGTAACTGGCTATCTCATAGAAGGCAGAGGGTGGTGGTGGATGGAAAATTTTCAGACTGGAGACCAGTTACCAGCGGTGTGCCACAGGGGTCGGTGCTGGGTCCTCTGCTGTTTGTGATTTTTATCAATGACTTGGAGGAGGGGACTGAAGGGTGGATCAGTAAATTTGCTGATGACACCAAGATTGGTGGAGTAGTGGATGAGGTGGAGGGCTGTTGTAGGCTGCAAAGAGACATTGATAGGATGCAGAGCTGGGCCGAAAAATGGCAGATGGAATTTAACCCTGATAAGTGCGAGGTGATTCATTTTGGTAGGGCAAATTTGAATAAGGATTACAGGGTTAACGGCAGGGTTCTGAGGAACGTGGAGGAACAGAGGGATCTGGGGGTTCATATCCACAGATCTCTGAAGGTTGCCACTCAAGTGGATAGAGCAGTAAAGAAGGCCTATAGTGTGTTAGCGTTTATTAACAAGGGGTTTGAGTTTAAGAACCGTGAGGTTATGCTACAACTGTACAGGACCTTGGTGAGACCACATTTGGAATATTGTGTGCAGTTCTGGTCACCTCACTATAGGAAGGACGTGGAAGCATTGGAAAGAGTGCAAAGGAGATTTACCAGGATGCTGCCTGGTTTGGGGGGGAGGTCTTATGAGGAAAGATTGAGGGAGTTAGGGCTTTTCTCTTTGGAGCGGAGGAGGATGAGAGGCGACTTAATAGAGGTTTATAAGATGATGAGGGGGATAGATAGAGTGGATGTTCAGAGACTATTTCCTCGGGTGGAGGTAGCTGTTACAAGGGGGCATAACTATAAGGTGCATGGGGGGAGATATAGAAGGGATGTCCGAGATAGATTCTTTACTCAGAGAGTGGTTGGGGTGTGGAATGGACTGCCTGCTGTGATAGTGGAGTCGGACACTTTAGGAACTTTCAAGCGGTTATTGGATAAGCACATGGAGCACACCAGAATGATAGGGAGTGGGATAGCTTGATCTTGGTTTCGGACAATGCTCGGCACAACATCGAGGGCCGAAGGGCCTGTACTGTGCTGTACTGTTCTATGTTTCTATGTATGGAGTCACATATAGGCCAGACCAGCAGATTTCCTTCCCTAAAGGTCATTAGTGAACCAGATGTTTTTTTTTACGACAATCTGATAGTTTCATGGTTACCATTACTGATACTAGCTTTTTAATTCCAGATTTATTGATTAACTGAATTTTAATTTGAACTCACATCTCTGGATCATTAGTCCAGGCCTCTGGATTATTAGTCCAGTAACATAACCACTATGCTACCGTTCCCGTTATAATGAGTGAAAAAATAAAAGAAAGACCTACATTCCTACAGTGCCATTCACAACCTCGGGACATCCCAAATCGCTTTACAGCCATTGAAATACATTTAAAGTTTAGTCACTGTTGTAATGTACAAAACGCGGCAGCCAGTTTGCGCACACCTGAGAGAGCAGACAGGGCCTCTAAACTTTTAGGAACAATATAAGTGCATTATGTTCAACAATCCCGTCACTTTCTTGTTAATCAACCCCATCTACCCACCTTCTCCCCATATCCCCAACCCCACCTACCCACCTTCTCCCCATATCCCCAACCCCACCTACCCACCTTCTCCCCATATCCCCAACCCCACCTACCCACCTTCTCCCCATATCCCCAACCCCATCTACCCACCTTCTCCCCATATCCCCAACCCCATCTACCCACCTTCTCCCCATATCCCCAACCCCACCTACCCACCTTCTCCCCCTGACAAAGCCATGCTGACTACCCTTGATTAAACCTTGCCTCTCCAAGTAGAGACTAATTCTGTCCCTCAGAATTTTTTCCAATAATTTCCCTACCACTGATGTTAGGCTCACTGGCCTGTAATTTACTGGTTTATCCCTACTACCCTTCTTGAATAATGGTACTACGTTAGCTGTCCTCCAGTCCTCTGGCACCTCCCCTGTGGACAAAATTGAGAGGTCGCACAACACCAGGTTATAGTCCAACAGTTTTATTTGAAATCACAATCTTTCGGAGCTATCGATCGCCCATCCGCATCACCTCCCCTGTGGCCAGAGAGGTTCTGAAAATTTGTGTCAGAGCCCCTGCAATCTCCTCCCTTGCCTCACACAGCAGCCTGGGATACATCTCATCTGGGCCTGGGGATTTATCCACTTTTAAGCCTGCTAAAACCTCTAGTACCTCCTCCCTCTCAATGCTAATTTGTTCAAGTATATCACAATCCCCCTGCCTGACTTCTATGCCGACATCGTCCTTCTCCATAGTGAACACAGATGCAAAATATTCATTTAAAACCTCACCTACATCTTCCGGCTCAACACACAGATTGCCACTTTGGTCCCAATGGGCCATACTCTTTCCCTGGTTATCCTCTTGCCCTTAATATACTTATAAAACACCTTGGGATTTTCCTTTAATTTGCCCGCCAGTGTTTTTTCATGCCCCTGCTTCGCTCTCCTAATTTCTTTTTTAAGTAACCCCCTGTACTTTCTATACTCCTCTAGGGCTTCCACTGTTTTTAGTCCTTTGTATCTGCCAAAAGCCTCCCTTTTTTTCCTAATCCATTCTTGTATATCTCTTGACATCCAGGGTTCCCTGGACTTGTTGGTCCCACCCTTGACCTTTTCGGGAACATGTTGGCGCTGTACTCTCTCTATTTCCTTTCTTAATGACTTCCACTGCTCTGATGTGGATTTTCCTACAAGTAGCTGATCCACTTTGGCCAGATCCTGCCTTATCATATTAAAATCGGCCTTCCCCCAATTTAGAATCTTTATTTCCGGTCCATCTTTGTCCTTTTCCATGACTACCTGAAATCTCACCGAATTATGGTCACTGTCACCAAAATGCTCTCCTACTGACTCTTCTACCACTTGCCCGGCTACATTCCCTAGAATTAGGTCCAGTACCGCCCCCTCTCTTGTAGGATTTTCTACATGCTGGCTCAAAAAGCTCTCCTGGATGCACTTTAAGAATTCCGCACCCTCTAAGCCTTTCACACTCTGACTATCCCAGTTAATATTGGGGAAGTTGAAATCCCCTACTATTATTACCCTATTATTTCTACACTTCTCTGAGATTTGCCTACATATCTGTTCCTCTATCTCCCCCTGACTGTTTGGGGGCCTATAGTACACTCCCAGCAAAGTGCTTGCCCCCTTCTTGTTTTTAAGTTCTACCCATATGGCCTCATTAGAGGAACCTGCTAAGATATCATCCCTCCTTACAACAGTAATTGACTCCTTGATTAATATTGCGACACCCCTTCCTCTTTTACACCCCCCTCTGTCTCGCCTGAAGATTCTATACCCTGGAATATTGAGCTGCCAGTCCTGCCCCTCCCTCAACCATGTCTCTGTGACAGCAACAATATCATACTCCCATGTGTTCAGCAACACCTTCAATTCATCTGCCTTACTCGCAAGACTCCATGCATTAAAATAAATGCCATCCAGCCTTGCCATACTCCCTTGTGCCGTTACATATTTGCTCTGCCTTCCAGGCTGACTTGTTTTTTCCTCTATATTTGGCTGTGCATCACCCCCTACTATAGCTCCACTCCGTATCCCATCCCCCTGCCAAGTTAGTTTAAATCCCCCCCCAGGTGAGGCGAGAGTGACTGCACTTGACTCAAGGCAGCATTTGACTGAGTGTGGCATCAAGGAGCCCTAGTAAAACTGAAGTCAATGGGAATCAGGGAGAAAACTCTCCACTGGCTGGAGTCATACCTAGCACAAAGGAAGATGGTTGTGGTGGTTGGAGGTCAATCATCATAGCCCCAGGACATTGCTGCAGGAGTCCCTCAGGGCAGTGTCCTAGGCCCGACCATTTTCAGCTGCTTCATCAATAACCTTCCTTCCAACATAAGGTCAGAAATGGGGATGTTCGCTGATGACTGCACAGTGTTCAGTGTCATTCACAACTCCTCAGATAATGAAGCAGTCCATGGCCGCATGCAACAAGACCTGGACGACGTTCAGGCTTGGGCTGATAAGTGACAGGTAACATTCATAAGAACATAAGAAATAGGAGCAGGAATAGGCCACTTGGCCCCTCGAGCCTGCTCCGCCATTCAATAAGATTATGGCTGATCTTGGGCTCTCGCGCCGCACAAGTACCAGGCAATGACTATCTCTAACAAGCGAGAGTCTAACCACCGCGCCTTGACATTTAGCAGCATTACCATCACCGAATCCCCCACCATCAACATCCTGGGGGTCACCATTGCCCAGAAACCTAACTAGACCAGCCACATGAATACTGTGGCAACAAGAGCAGGTCAGAGGCTAGGTATTGTGTGGCGAGTGTCTCACCTCCTGACTCCCCAAAGCCTTTCCACCATCTACAAGGCACAAGTCAGGAGTGTGATGGAACACTCTGCACTTGCCTGGATGAGTGCAGCTCCAACAACGCTCAAGAAGCTCGACACCATCCAGGATAAAGCAGCCCGCTTGATTGGCATCCCATCCACCACCTTAAACATTCACTCCCTCCACCACCGGCGCACCATGGTTGCAGTGTGTACCATCTACAAGATGCACTGCAGCAACTCGCCAAGGCTTCTTCGGCAGCACCTCCCAGACCCGCGACCTCTTCCACCTAGAAGGACAAGGGCAGCAGGCGCATGGGAACACCACCACCTCCAAGATCCCCTCCAAGTCACACACCATCCTGACTTAGAAGTATATCGCCGTTCATCGTCGCTGGGTCAAAATCCTGGAACTCCCTCCCTAACAGAACTGTGGGAGCACCATCACTACACGGACTGCAGCGGTTCAAGAAGGCGGCTCACCACCACCTTCTCAAGAGCAATTAGGGATGGGCAATAAATGCTGGCCTTGCCAGTGATGCCCACATCCCACAAACAAATATTTAAAAAATCCTCTATTCTTTGCCTTACTTGACATTCATGCACAATATTTTTAAAGGAGTTAGTAAACACAGAATTAACTGCTTCCTCCAAATATTTACAACTTTGCAAGAAAACATATCTTCAAATCTCAAGCCGAGCCTGAGGTTTGTTATTTTATATTTATGTTCTCTAGTGCTACATTCAGTTGTAAAACTGGATTAAGAGTCTAGGTTCTATCTTGATTTCCCTTTGGTGGAGGGAAATTTCACATAGCAGTCCATGAAAGGGGCAAACTTGTGTGTGGTGATTCCCTGGAAGAGTAGGCAGCCTGCTGACCTGCTCCCAGGTTCCTTCTAGTCCCATTCTGTAACTAGATGAGTATTATCAGGATACTGAAGTTGTGATATTCACTCCTCCCTTTTGAGTATGTGCCTATCCTTTGCTCTAAAACCCCCCCTCCTCCCAACTACCCACCGAGACGGGGAATTTTCCATGGTAAATTATTATTAACACGGGTGGAGGTCCTTATCTCTCTGTATGTGGCACATTGTCTATTTCTGTAAAGTATTACCTAAAATTCCTTGGTAACAATCTATTTCTGCAAATGATCAACACGAGTGCACCTGCACTGTTCAGCGAGGTGATGCCTAGCCCGTGGGTTCACTGCAATTGTTTTCAATCTTGGAAATCATCCCACAAAAGTGATAGTTACTAAGATACCAGTAAACTTAAACGTTATTCTAAGTGCAAATGGTGGTCAGAATAATAAAGCAGTTTACTAGGTTTCATAAATGGTCTAAGGAAATGCTATTTTTTAAAAATCGTTCTTGGGATGTGGGCGTCGCTGGCAAGGCCCACCCCTAGTTGCCCTTGAGAAGGTTGTGGTGAGCCGCCTTCTTGAACTGCTGCAGTCCGTGTGGTCATCCAGGCAAGTGGAGAGTATTCCATCACACTCCTGACTTGTGCCTTGTAAATAGTGGAAAGGCTTTGGGGAGTCAGGAGGTGAGACACTCTCCGCAGAATACCCAGCCTCTGACCTGCACTTGTTGCCACAGTATTTATGTGGCTGGTCCAGTTAAGTTTCTGGTCAATGGTGACCCCCAGGATATTGATGGTGGGGGATTCGGTGAAGGTAATGCCGTTGAATCTCAAGGGCCGGTGGTTAGACGCTCGCTTCTTGGAGATAGTCACTGCCTGGCACTTGTGTGGCGCGAATGTTACCTGCCACTTATCAGCCCAAGTCTGAATGTCGTCCAGGACTTGCTGCATGCGGGCATGGACTGCTTCATTATCTGAGGAGTTGCGAATAGCAATGAACACTGTGCAGTCATCAGTGAACATCCCCACTTCTGACCTTATGATGGAGGGAAGGTCATTGATGAAGCAGCTGAAGATGGTTGGGCCTAGGACACTGCCCTGAGGAACTGCTGCAGCGATGTCCTGCAGCTGTGATGATTGACCTCCAACCACCACAACCATCTTCCTTTGTGCTAGGTATGACCCCAGCCAGGGGAGAGTTTTCCCCCCGATTCCCATTAACTTCAGTTTTACTAGGGCTCCTTGATGCCACACCCGGTCAAATGCTGCCTTAATGTCAAGGGCAGTCACTCTCACCTCACCTCTGGAATTCAGTTCTTTTGTCCATTTTTGGACCAAGGCTGTAATGAGGTCGGGAGCCGAGTGGTCCTGGCGGAACCCAAACTGGGCATCAGTGAGCAGGTTATTGGTGAGTAAGTGCTGCTTGATAGCACTGTCGACGACACCTTCCATCACTTTGCTGATGGTTGAGAGTAGACTCATGGGGCGGTAATTGGCCGGATTGGATTTGTCCTGCTTTTTCTGGACAGGACATACCTGGGCAGTTTTCCACATTGTCGGATAGATGCCAGTGTTATAGCTGTACTGCAACAGCTTGGCTAGAGGCGCGGCTAGTTCTGGAGCACTAGTCTTCAGCACGACAGCCGGGATGTTGTAAGAACATAAGAAGTAAGAGCAGGAGTAGGCCATACGGCCCCTCGGGCCTGCTCCACCATTCAATAAGATCATGGCTGATCATCGACCTCAACTCCACTTTCCCGCCCGATCTCCATATCCCTTGATTCCCCTAGAGTCCAAAAATCTATCTATCTCAGCCTTCAATATACTCAAAGACTCAGCATTCACAGCCCTCTGAGTGAAGAAATTCCTCCTCATCTCAGTCTTAAATGGCTTACCCCTTATCCTGTGACTATGTCCCCTAGTTCTAGACACTCCAGCCAGGGGAAACAACCTCTCAGCATCTACCCTGTCAATCCCCTTCAGAATCTTTTATGTTTCAATGAGATCACCTCTCATTCTTCTAAACTCTTGAGAGTATAGGCCCATTCTACACAATCTCTCATCATAGGACAGCCCTCTCATCCCAGGAATCAATCTAGTGAACCTTCGTTGCACTGTCTCCAAGGCAAGTATATCCATCCTTAGATAAGGAGACCAGAACTGTTCACAGTACTCCAGGTGTGGTCTCACCAAGGCCCTGTACAATTGTAGCAAAACTTCCTTACTCTTATACTCCAACCCCCTTTCAATAAAGGCCAACATGTCATTTGCCTTCCTTATTGCTTGCTGTACCTGCATGCTAGCTTTCTGTGTTTCTTGCACGAGGACACCCAAATCTCTCTGAACACCAACATTTGAAAGTTTCTCACCATTTAAAAAATATTCTGTTTTTCTATTCTTCCTCCCAAAGTGAATAACCTCACATTTCCCTACATTATATATACTCCTTCTGCCACCTTACTGCCCACTCACTTAGTCTATCTATATCCCTTTGCAGACTCTTTGGGCTAAAAATTCAGCTGCTTGCGCCTCCCGTTAGCGCATTAAGAGGGCGCTAATGAGGCGCAACTCAGCTAACGCCCGGGTGCAGCGCCGCCCACGCCTCCCGCAAAATTCAGCGGGAGGTTAGCGGCGGCGCCAGCCGGTAGCGCCCTGTGGCGCTGCGCCGCCGGCGATGACGTCATCACCGTGCGCAGCACCCCGCTTGCGCTCCAGCCGCGATCTTCGGTCGCGCCCCCTGACTTACCGCCAGACGCTATGTCCGACGGGTTCAGGGGGCGTACGTGCGGCCGGGGCGGCGATATTTAAAGGGGAGGTGGCAGGCGGCCATTTTTGTTGCTGGCCGCCTGCCAGCACCTTCCCCCGTTGCTGTCCCCGGCCCCCGTGAAGCCCCCCCACCGTGAAGTGCCGGCTGCACTCCAAGAGCCCGGCACTTCTCTTGAGTGCTGGGCTCTTTTGCCGGCACTCCCGATCCCTGGGGGCCCAGCTGGGCCCCGGTTCGCGCTGCGCAGGGCCCCACCCCTTTAAGAAGGGGAGGAAGGCCTGCAATACCGCGGTGCGACGTGCCGCAGCGCCGCCAGGATATTCCCTCGCAGCGCCCCAAGAGGGATGCGGGGTGCTTCCACTAGCGCCCCGCTTCCCTCTTGGGGCGCAACCACTCAAGTTCCGGCGCGGTGGCGCTAATTTTTTCAGGGCGCTAAACGTAGCGCCCCGGCGAGGTTAGCGCCCCAAATGGGGCGATACTCAATTTTTCCCCCTTTGTGTTCTCCTCACAGCTTACTATCCCACCTAGCTTTGTATCATCAACAAACTTGGATACATTACACTTGGTCCCTTCATCTAGGTCATTAATATAGATTGTAAATAGCTGAGGCCCCAACACTGATCCTTGCGGTACCCCACTAGTTACAGCCTGCCAACCTGAAAAAGATCCATTTATCCCTACTCTCTGTTTTCTGTCCGTTAATGAATCCTCTATCCATGCTACTATATTACCCCCAATCCCATGAGCCCTAATCTTGTTTAATAATGTTTTATGTGGCACCTTATCGAATGCCTTTTGGAAATCCAAATATACTACATCCACTGGTTCCCCTTTATCTACCCTGCTAGTTACATCCTCAAAAAACTCGAATAAATTTGTCAAACATGATTTCCCTTTCATAAAACCATGTTGACTCTGCCTAATCATGTTATGATTTTCTAAGTGGCTTGATACCACTTCCTTAACAATGGATTCCAGCATTTTCCCGATGACTGATGTCAGGCTAACTGGCCTGTAGTTCCCTGATTTTTCTCTCCCTCCTTTCTTGAATAGCGGTGCTACATTTGCGACCTTCCAATCTGCTGGGACCTCATCAGAATCTAGGAAATTTTGGCAGATCAAAACCAATGCATCCACTATCTCTTCAGCCACCTCTTTTAGAACCCTAGGATGTAGGCCGTCAGGTCCAAGGGATTTGATGGCTTTTAGTATCATTAGTTTCTCTAGTACTTTTTCTCTACTTATATTAAGTACGTTAAGTTCCTCAGCCTCATTAAACCCTTGGTTACCCACCATTTTTGGTATGTTATTTGTGTCATCTACTGTGAAGACAGATACAAAATATTTGTTTAACGTTTCTGCCATTTCCTTATTCCCCATAATAATTTCTCCTGTCTCAGCCTCTAAGGGACCAATGTTTACTTTTGTCACTCTTTTCCTTTTTATATACTTGTAGAAACTCTTACAATCTGCTTTAATATTTCTTGCTAGTTTTCTCTCATTCTATTTTTTCCTTTTATCAATTTTTTGGTCAATCTTTGCTGGTTTCTGAAACTCTCCCAATCCTCAAGCTTACTATTATTTTTTGCAACATTATAAGCTTCTTCATTCAATCTAATGCTATCCTTAACTTCTTTAGTTGGCCACGGTTGGATCACTTTTCCCGTGGAGTTTTTGTTTCTCAATGGAATGTATTTTTGTTGAGATTTATGAAATATTTCTTTAAATGCTAACCACTGCTTATCTCCCGCCGTACCTTTTAATCTATTTTTCCAATCTACCTTAGCCAACTCGCCCCTCATACCTATGTAATTGGCTTTATTTAAGTTAAGGGCTGGATTTTATATACCGAGACAAGTTGGGGGCGGGACTGCTGCCTTCCGGGTTCTAGTCCCGCCCCCAGCGACGCACCGACGCTATTTTCCCCTGATTGGCCTTGTTAAGCCTACCCTGTGAGCTTGCTGGCCAATTAAGGGAAAGCTGGTGTCAGTTGACATCAGTTGATGACGCTTCATCTGCCGGTTTTCTTAAAAGGACATGAACCATCTATTTTTGACAGATGATTTGACAGTGTTTGACAGCATTGAGGTGTTGTTAAACACTGACAATCACTGTTCAAAGGTGAGCCCTTGCACCTAAGGCTCTCCAATGACTCTCTTCTTTGGATTAAACAGATGGCAACTGCAGGTGAGGGTACAGAAGTGATCTGGCACTTCTCCCAATGAGGTGAGGCCACCAAACACTTCAAAACTTGTCACCTACAGAAAAATCTAAACACATTAAAAATGACTTTCCCAACATTTCCTTACCTCTGATACTCACCAGTGTCCCATTGCATCCTTCATACCACTTCTGCAGCTGTCATCTATACACAAACATAACAACAGACCCACAGCTGCCTCACTTATCCTGGCGGGGTTCCCCGACATCAGGAAGCCCACAGCAGAAGTCGCAAAATGGGAAAAAGCCTCTTCACTGACTGTTAACTGCCTGTTAACAGGCAGTTAAGTGGCTATAATCCTCTTCCCGCTGCTAGCAGTCGGGTCCCTGCGCAAATCGGGGACCCGACTCCCGGGAAGATTGGTTGGAGGCGGGTTGGGAGCAGGTTCGGGACCCGCTCCCATTCTTTTTGATTTTTCCAGCAGTCCCGCCTCCAAACCCGCCTCCTCAGGGCTGGTAAAATCGAGCCCTAAGACTCTTGTTTCGGGCTTAGGCTAGTCACTCTCAAAATTAATGTAAAATTCTATCATATTATGATCACTCTGCCCCAGAGGATCCTTTACTATGAGATTGCTAATTAACCCTGTCTCATTACACAATACAATATCTAAAATAGCCTGTTCCCTGGTTGGTTCCATGACATATTGTTCTAGGAAACTGTCCCGAATGCATTCCATGAACTCGTCCTCCAGACTACCTTTGCCAATTTGATTTGTCCAGTCTATATGAAGATTAAAGTCCCCCAAGATTATTGCATTACCTTTGTTGCAAGCTCCTACTATTTCTTGATTAATATTCTGTCCAACGGTATAGCTACTGTTAGGGGGCCTATATACTTCTCCTACCAATGTTTTCTGCCCCTTGTTATTCCTTATCTCCACCCATACTGATTCTACTTGCTGATCTTCCGAGCCGAGATCCTTTCTCTCTACTGTCCTTATGTCATCCTTTATTATCAGGGCTACTCCCCCTCCTTTTCCATTCTGCCTGTCTTTTCGAAACGCCAAGTACCCTGGAACATTTAGTTCCCAACCTTGGCCACCTTGCAACCATGTCTCTGTAATGGCTATTAGATCAAACCCATTTATCTCCATTTGTGCCACTAGTTTGTCTATCTTGTTACGAATGCTTCGTGCATTCAGATAAAGAGCCATTAATTTACATTTTTTACCATTATTCCCTGCTTTGACCTTATTCTCTGCTGCACTGCTACCATTAAACTCTCTGTCCCTTCCTGTCATACTCTGCTTACCCAAATCACTACACTGCTCTATTGCCTTGACCTTTCTATTTAGATTTCTAAATTTCCCCTCACCTGACCCCTCCCCCCCATTTTTTAGTTTAAAGCCCTATCTACAGCCCTAGTTATTCATTTCGCCAGGACGCTGGTCCCAGCCCGGTTTAAGTGGAGCCCATGCCGACGGAACAGCTCCTTCTTTCCCCAGTACTGGTGCCAGTGCCCCATGAATTGTTGGGGCCCACTGCCTTTGCTGTATCCAGTGCGCTCAGTCGTTTCTTGATATCACGTGGAGTGAATCGAATTGGTTGAAGACTGGCTTCTGTGGTGGTGGGGACCTCAGGAGGAGGCCGATATGGATCATCCACTCGGCACTTCTGGCTGAAGATGGTTGCAAACGATTCCGCCTTGTCTTTTGCACTCGCGTGCTGGGCTCCACCATCATTGAGGATGGGAATATTCATGGAGCCTCCTCCTCCCGTTAGTTGTTTAATGGTCCACCACCATTCACGACTGGATGTGACAGGACTGCAGAGCTTTGATATGATCTGTTGATTATGGGATCGCTTAGCCCTGTCTATACCATGCTGCTTCCGCTTTTTAGCATGCATGTAGTCCTGTGTTGCAACTTCCCCAGGTTGGCACCTCATTTTTAGGTACGCCTGGTGCTGCTCCTGGCATGCACTTCTACACTCCTTACTGAACCAGTGTTGGTTCCCTGGCTTGATGGTAATGGTAGAGTGAGGGATATGTTGGGCCATGAGGTTACAGATTGTGGTGGAATACAATTCTGCTGCTGCTGATGGCCCACAGCACCTCATGGATGCCCAGTTTTGAGCTGCTGGATCTGTTCTGAATCTATCCCATTTAGCACGGTGGTAGTGCCACACAACATGATGGAGTGTATCCTCAGTGTGAAGACAATCTGTAACCTCATTCGTCTCCACAATGACTGTGCGGTGGTCACTGCTGCCAATGCTGTCATGGACAGATGCATCTCCGACAGGTAGATTGGTGAGGACGAGGTGAAGTAGGTTCTTCCCTCGTGTTGGTTCTCTCACCACCTGTCGCAGGCCCAGACTGGCAGCTATGTCCTTCAGGACTCGGCCAGCTCGGTCAGTAGTGGTGCTACCGAGCCACTCTTGGTGATAGACATTGAAGTCCCCTACCCAGAGAGTACATTCTGTGCCCTTGTTACTCTCAGTGCTTCTTCCAAGTGGTGTTCAACATGGAGGAGTACTGATTCGTCAGCTGAGGGAGGGCGGTAGGTGGTAATCAGCAGGAGGTTTCCTTGCCCATGCTTGACCTGAAGCCATGAGACTTCATGGGGTCCAGAGTCAATGTTGAGGACTCCCAGGGCCACTCCTTCCCGACTGTATACCACTGTGCTGCCACCCCTGGTGGGTCTGTCCTGCCGGTGTCCAACAGTGGATAGCATCTTCCCACTAATTCCTAATGTGAGGAACCTTATCAAATTATTTCTAAATATTCAGGTAAAAACCAGGCTACCCTCATCCACCAACTTAGTGGCTTCTGCAAAAATCTCCATCAAATTAGTAAGACGCAACCTTCTTTTCCAGAAGATGTATTGGATGTCCTTGATGACTCCTTGTCTGCCAAGGTGATCACATAGAGCAACTCTTATGATTCCTTTGAGCATCTTTCCTATAACTGAAATCAAACTAATCAGCCTATAGTTCCCTGGTACTGCCCTCTAATCGTTTTTGAAAATTGGAACTACCTGAGCATCCTTCCAGTCCAAGGGATCAGTCTCTGACTCTAGCTAGCTATTGATGCGGGTAAGGGGCTCACAAAGCACATATCCCGTACCTTTAAGGACCTTCAGGTAGATGTCATCTGGGCTGGCAGCCCGATTTATTTTAATTCTGTCTAGCACTCAACGGGGACTTAAGAACATAAGAAATAGGAGCAGGAGCAGGCCATTCGGCCCCTCGTGCCTGCTCCACCATTTAATGAGATCATGGCTGATCCGATTTTGGCCTCATCTCCACTTTCCTGCCCGCTCCCCATAACCCTTGACTCCCCTGTTGCTCAAAAATCTGGCTATCTCAGCCTTGACTATATTCAATGACTCAGCTTCCACAGCTCTCTGGTGTAAAGAATTCCAAAGATTCACGGCCCTCTGAGAGAAGAAATTCCTCAACATCTCCGTCTTAAATGGGCGACCCCTTATTTTGAGACTATGCCCCCTAGTTCTAGATTCCCCCACGAGGGGAAACATCCTCTCAGCATCTACCCTGTCCAATCCCCTCAGAATCTTATGGGGGAGAAATTCAGTATCGCCCCATTTGGGGCGCAATTATCGGCCGGGCGCAAAGATTAGCGCCTGGCGCTAATTATCGCCACCGACTACAAACTTGACTTTTATCGCCCCTGGAGGTGATTGCAGCGCTATATCAGGCGCTTCACACCTGTCTTAAGGCGCAAAGGCCGAGGAGCGAGGCGCTACCTCAGAGCGCTGGCGAAGCTCATGTAATGTCAGTCAGCAATGGAACACACACACAATGGCACGGACCAGTTCTTAAAGGGGATGGTTAATCTTGCTTTCCATCCACATCCTGCTCATTGCAGCCTTGAATCTCGGCCTGGAGAGAACTGCACATCAAATGTGCTGGAAAGAACAATGGAGAGTACCGGTCAAAGAGCTCAGAGTGCAGCCCCCATAGTCTCTGCTAAATCGATACAAGGAATGGCAAATCAAAATGAACCTGCAAAGTGCTGCTCAGTACCCAAAACTCCTTCACACAACGTTGAATCTCTCCAGAAGTCTCTCTCTCTCTCTCTCAGAATGCGTAGTTCAAAAATGGCACCAACAATAAAAGGCAGGAAGTGGTCACCTTTAAATAGCGCTCCCCCTTTCCTTTCATGACTGCAGAACGCTCCCCTCAACCTGTCGTTGCTAGCGTCAGGCGGTAAGGCAGGGGGCGCCACTCAATATCCGCTCCGGGGCGATACCGGGGCGTTGCGCACTCGAGTGACATCATGATCTGCCGGCGCAGGAGATCGTGGCAGTAGTGTTTAGCGCCGCCGCAAAATGTCTAGTTAATTTCGCGAGCGGCGCAAACTTCGCCGCGCCTGGGCGCTAGATGCTTTGCGCCCCATTAGCGCCCTCTTAAGGCGCTAACGGGAGGCGCAACCAACTGAATTTTTCCCCCTATATGTTTCAATAAGATCACCTCTCATTCTTCTAAACTCCAATGAGTATGGACCCAACCTGCTCAACCTTTCCTCATAAGACAACCCTTCCATCCCAGGAATCAACCTACTGGACCTTCTCTGAACTGCCTCCAATGCAAGTATATCCCTCCTTAAATAAGGGGACCAAAACTGTACGCAGTACTCTAGGTGTGGTCTCACCAGCGCCCTGTACAGTTGTAGCAAGACTTCCCTACTTTTATACTCCATCCCCCTTGAAATAAAGGTCATGATGCGGAGATGCCGGTGTTGGACTGGGGTGGACAAAAATGAGAAGTCGCACAACACCAGGTTATAGTCCAACAGTTTTATTTGAAATCACAAGCTTTCGGAGCTTACGTGGCCCCTAGGAAGGGGCCTTGAAATAAAGGCCAACATTCCATTTGCCTTCCTAATTGCTTGCTGTACCTGCATGTTAACTTTTTGTGTTTCATGGACGAGTACACCCACATCCCTCTGCACCGCAGCATTCTGTAGTCTCTCTCCATTTAAATAATATTTTGCTTTTCTATTCTTCCTACCAAAGAGGATAACTTCACATTTTCCCACATTATACTCCATCTGCCAAATTTTTGCCCACTCACTTAACCTAGCTATCTTCTTCTTCTTCAGCAGTCCCTCGGAACCGAGGATGACTTGCTTCCACATTAAAAAATGAGTTCGCAGGTGACTGATGAGTCCAATGCGGGACCTACAGTCTCTGTCACAGGTGGGGCAGACGGTGGTTGAAGGGGTGGGTGGGTGGGGTGCTTGGGTTGATGTGCGCTGCCTGCGCTTGTCTTCCGCTTGCTCCCGGCAAAGAGACTCAAGATGTTCGGCGCCTTCCCGGATGCTTCTCCTTCACTTTGTGCGGTCTTGGGCCAGGGATTCCCAGGTGTCGGTGGGGATGTTGCACTTTTTCAAGGAGGCTTTGAGGGTGTCCTTGAAGCATTTCCTCTGCCCACCTGGGGCTCTCTTGCCGTGCCGGAGCTCCGAGTAGAGCGCTTGTTTTGGGAGTCTCGTATCGGGCATGTGGACAATGTGACCCGTCCATCGGAGCTGATCGAGCGTGGTTAAAGCTTAGGTGCTGGGGATGTTGGCCTGAGCAAGAACACTGACGTTGGTGCGCCTATCCTGCCAATGGAATTGCAGGATCTTGCGGAGGCAGCATTGGTGGTACCTCTCCAGTGCTTTGAGGTGCCTGCTGTACATGGTCCATGTCTCTGAGGCATACAGCAGGGCGGGTATCACTGCTGCTCTAGAGACCATGAGCTTAGTGCCCGGTTTGAGGTCCTGGTCTTCAAACACTCTCTTCTTCAGGCGACCGAAGGCTGCACTGGCACACTGAAGGCGGTGTTGGACTTAGTCGTCGACGTCTGCCCTTCTATATCCCTTTGCAGACTCTTTGGGGTAGAAATTAGGTCGCGCCCCATTTGGGGCGCAAATATCGTCCGCGCGCAAATATTAGCGCCTGGCGCTAATTATCGGCACTGACAGGAAACTTCACTTTTACCGCCCCGGGAGGTGAGTGGAGCGCTAAATTAGGCGCTGCACACCTCTCTTAAGGCGCAAAGGCCTAGGAGTGAGGCGCTAACTCAGCGCACGAGCGCAGCGCAGCTGCTGCCAGTTAGCGCGGGAACACAGACACACTGACGCCGGACACTTCTTAAAGCGGGGGGGGCCACTTGCTCCCCAGCCACACCCTGCTCATTGCAGCCTTGAATCTCAGCCTGGAGAGACCTGTAATCCATTTTGCTGCCAAGAATGGAGAGGGTGAGAGAACGCGCTCATCGCTTCACCGAGCGGGCCTTGGATGCTCTGGTTGACGCAGTGGAGCGCAGACGATGCATGCTGTTCCCAGAGAGTGGCAGGAGGCCTTTGCCACGCGAGTTCAGAAGAGTGTGGAGGGAGGTGGCTCAGAGCGTCTCCTCCAGGAGCATGGTGCCCAGGACCCATGTCCAGTGCCGCAAGAAGTTCAACGACCTCACTCGGGTCGTCAGGGTGAGTGGCTTTTTCTCAATACCTCTCCATCCCTCCATCTCAACCTCACTCTATGGCCAGAGGGTCTTAAAACCCCAATGCACAACACTCATCCAACACCTATGGCCCTTTCATCAAACACACACACACATTCCACACTTTGCATACAGTAAGGGCTATTCACCTATGGGAGGCACATCAGGCAAGACCATGGCTGCATATTGTAAGGGCTATTCACCTATGGGAGGCACATCAGGCAAGACCATGGCTGCATATTGTAAGGGCTATTCACCTATGGGAGGCACATCAGGCAAGACCATGGCTGTATATTGACTCAGATGCTGTCCTTTTTCTTGCAGGCTAAGCTGGCTCATAATCGGAGACAGCAGCAACGGACGGGTGGAGGGCGGCTTCAGCTGCAACCCCTCAGCGATCTGGAGGAGCGCGTCCACAGGATTGTGGCAAGCCGGGTGATCGGTCCCGTCGCCACTGGAGACGCCGACCCCGTTGTGGACAGCAATGGTAAGGTCATCACCTTTTTGTCCTCTGTCCTTCCACTTGTCCCTCACAATACCAGCCTTTGACACTTTCAATCCAACTTGCTAACTCGCTGCACTTATTCCTCCCTTACTGCCACCCTGTCCTCACGCTAAAGCCACTCTTGTACCTCCCTGCTTTCAGATGGTGATTCACCAGCTGAGGAGATGGTCCCTGAAGCTGCCACTGGGAGTGATGCTGCAGCTGAGGAGGAAGCCGGAGCATCAGTGCCACCCTCTCCCGAGGAAGCCCATGGCCACACTGGGAACACGCCTTCCCCGGAGGGGAGCAGGGGGGAAGGGGCTGATGATGGTGAAGTTCCAGGACCCAGCGGGCTGCAGCAACGCCATGGGGGGGGGAGGGAAGAACGGGGGAGCAGGGGGAAGGGGCTGATGATGGTGAAGTTCCAGGACCCAGCGGGCTGCAGCAACGCCATGGGGGGGGGAGGGAAGAACGGGAGCCTTCTCCCCAGAGGGAGAGTATGCCAGACACTCCTAATGCAATGGACGCAGAGGAGGAGCGGATGATTGCAGAAATGAACAGCCAGGCGGTGGTCATGCACACTGAGCTCATGGGTGCAGTGGGAAGGGTGCCCGAATGCATTGAGGCACTGGCAAGGAGTGTGGAGCACTTCGCTGTAGCACAGGCGGATGCCACACTAAAGCTTACTGCTGCAATTCAGTCACTGGCTGCCAGGAACCCATCTGAGCCTGCTCTCATGCAGACTCAGATTGAGGCCACGCGAGCACTGACTGCTGCCATCCTCGATGGTTCGTGCACATGTCCCCGGGGCTGTCACCGCGCCGCAGCAGGCCAGCAATCTGTTCTCAGGCAAATTGCTCCGGATGCTGAAGTGCTGCCCCGTGGGAGTGCCAGTGTGTCGGGCGAGCAGGGAGTTGCTGTCCTCTCTCACGATGACAGCATTCCTGCTGCCAACACTGTCACTTCTCCACTGCACTTGCCACCGCCTGTAGGACAGACTGCTGCCGCCCATGCAGAGTTGGTGCAGTCTGCAGCCGGGCCCTCCAGGCCCAGAAGTGGTCGAGGCCGTCCTTCAGGGGCATCTGCAGTGTCAGGGTCTGACAAGCAGCAGCCTTCCACCAGCCTTGCTGCAGCCACTGAGGTCCCATTACGGAGGAGCAGTAGGGTTAGAAGGGGGGAAGTGCGCAAGGGAAGGAGATCACCCTCGAAGGGCAAAAAGTAGGAGGTGTGCCAAAATGCTGGTCATTTTTTTATTAAAGGCCGAGGTTCATGGCCCAACTTTTGTTTAGTGTTTTGGACATTATCTCCAGGTTGTGAGAACCAGTTATATTATTGACTGTTTTTTTGTGTTTATTTCTATGAGTTTGTCATGAGGAATTGACACACACAGAGTTTGTACAATAAATAAGTTTCTGTATTCAAAATATACATGGCTGGTGGTTGGAATTATTGGTGCCTTGGCCGGCTTAGGGGTTGCGTGCTGGGTTGATTCGTGTTTGTAGCACTGGCAGGGGCCCTAGAAGCGGCTTGCTATTAGTCGTTGACGGACGGCCCTTGCAGTTTGACCATTGTGGGCCGCCCTCCTGCCTTGGTGCTGCTGCTGATCATCGTCCTCGGCCTGTTCCTCCTCTTCCTCCTCCTCCTCTTGTGGTGCTGCAAGGCCTGGTGGCATTGGCTGCGTCCTGAGGATTGCCATGTTGTGCAACATGCAGCACACCACTACGAATTTGGAAACTTGCTCAGGCGAGTACTGCAGGGCTCCTCCGGAATGGTCCAGACAGCGGAATCGTTGTTTGAGCACGCCGATTGTGCGCTCAATAATGTTCCTCGTTGCTTGTTGGCTTTCCTGGTACCGCAGCTCAGCAGGGGTGTTTGGCGCACGGAGCGGTGTCATCAGCCAGGTGCTCAATGCGTACCCCTTGTCCCCCAGAAGCCAACCAACTGGCTGATGCGGTGCCTCGAAAATTTCTGCCACAGTACTCTGGCGCAGGATGAAAGCATCGTGGCAGCTGCCCGGATAGTGGGCATTGACAGCGAGAATCACCTGTCTGTGGTCACAGACCAACTGCACATTCAAGGAATGGAACCCCTTTCTGTTCCGGAACTCCTCTGCATTCTCTCGCGGAGCACGCAAAGCCACATGCGTGCAGTCAATGGCGCCCTGCACCATGGGGAAGCCCGCTACCCTCACAAAGCCCATAGCACGGTCATGCTGCTTGTCTGGGGTCATAGGGAAGGAGATGAAGTCTCGTCTCCTTGTGAAGAGGGCATTGGTGACCTGCCGAATGCAGCGATGCACCGCAAACTGGGAGATATTGGCGAGGTCCCCAACAGCAGCTTGGAATGAGCCAGTGGCGTAGAAGTTCAAGGCCACTGTGACCTTCACTGCCACCGACAGAGACGTCCTGGACCTCAGCTGAGGCTGCAGATCTGGCTGCAGCAGGTGGCAGAGCTCAGTGACCACCTCCTTGCTGAATCGCAGCCTTCGCAAACACAGCTCCTCGGACATGTGGATGTAGGAGAGCTGTTCACGATATACCCTGGGAGGGTAAGCTCTCCTGTACATGCGCCTGATGGGCCTCCTCCGTCTGGCCATCATTGCCACTCTCTGTCTGCGTCTCACTCTGCTCCGATTGAGCTGGAGCAGGACGACGCCCCCAATCATTGCAGCCCCCATCTTCTCTTTGCCAGAAAAGTAATGAGGTACAGCAACGAAAGTAGCAGCAAAGTTAGGATGAACTAGGCAAAACTACCTCACAAAGCGTTGAGTCAATGTAGAAGTCTCTCTCTCTCTCTCTCCGAATCTCTCTCTCTCTCTCAGAACGAGTGGTGCATAAATGTCGACCACAGAAAAAGACAGGAAGAGGCCCCCTTTAAATAGCGCCCCCCCCAGCCCCAGACCGATTGATAACGTTCCAGTCTTCCGGTCGTTGGAAGCGCCAGGCGGTAAGGCAGGGGGCGCCACTCAATTTCCGCTCCGGGGCGCCCCAAGGGCGTTGCACCACAGAATGACGTCACAATCTGCGCGCGCAGGTGGTCGCAGCGGTAAGTTTTAGCGCCGCCGCACAATCTCAAGTTAAGTTCTCGAGCGGCGCAAACAGCGCTGCGCCCAGGCGTTAGCGCCTTAACGCCCCATTAGCGCCCATTTAAGGCGCTAACGGGAGGCGCAACCAACTGAATTTTTACCCCTTTATGTCCTCCTCACAACTTGCTTTCCCACCTATCTTTGTATCGTCTGCAAATTTGGCTACAGTACACTCGCTTCCTTCATCCAAGTCATTAATATAGATTGAAAATAGTTGAGGCCCCAGCACTGATCCCTTGTCATAGAAACATAGAAGATAGGAGCAGGAGTAGGCCATTCGGCCCCTTGAGCCTGCTCCGCCATTCGATGAGATCATGGCTGATCATCTAAACTCAGTACCCTGTACCTGCCTTCTCCCCATATCCCTTGATACCTTTAGCTTTAAGAAATATATCTAACTCAACCTTGAATATATTTAATGACTTCGCCTCAACTACCTTCTGTGGTAGAGAATTCCACAGGTTCACCACTCTCTGGGTGAAGAAATTCTTCCTCATTTCTGTCCTAAATGGTTTATCCGTTATTCTTAGATTATGACCCCTGGTTCTGGACTCTCCGACCATCGGGAACATTCTTCCTGCATCTAGTTTGTCCAGACCTGTCAGAATTTTATATGTTTCGATGAGATCCCCTCTCATTCTTCTATACTCCAGTGAGTATAAGCCCAATTGACCCAATCTCTCCTCATATGTCATTCCTGCCATCCCAGGTATCAGCCTTGTGAATCTTCGCTGAACTCCTTCCATGGCAAGAACATCCTTCCTCAGATAAGGCGACCAAAAGTGCACACAGTACTCAAGGTGTGGTCTCACCAAGGCCCTGTACAACTGCAGCAGGACATCCCTGTTCCTATACTCAAACCCTTTCGCTATGAAGGCCAACATACCATTTGCCTTCTTCACTGCCTGCTGCACCTGCATGCTTACTTTCAGCGACTGGTGCACAAGGACACCCAGATCTCGTTGCACTTCCCCTTCTCCCAATCTATTGCCATTCAGATAATAGTCTGCCTTTCTGTTTTTGACACCAAAGTGGATAACCTCGCACTTATCCACGTTATATTGCATCTGCCACGCTTCTGCCCACTCACCCAACCTGTCCAGATCATCCTGGAGTTTCTCGGTATCCTCCTCGCAGCACACACTCCCACCCAGCTTTGTCAGTACGATGGTAATAGAGAAGATACATTTAGTAGCTAGATGTAGGGCTAGGTGATGCTTTACTGAATCCTAACATGGAATTTTTCATAACTGTGGAGCTAGATCGATAGGTTTGATCAAATTGGATCCAATTAAGTTTTTCTGCCGTGTACAGAATTTAAACACAAGGGGATATATTTACAAATTAACAGAAGAAAATAGAAAACAAAGGAAGACATGTTTTGCTAAAAGGGTGGGTTGGATGTGGGACAGATTACTGGCATAGGTGGTGGAACAAGAAACCTAACTGGTTTTCAAGAAGGATCTAGACAGTTTCTTGTGAATAAATGGGGTTCAGGGTTATTGGAACTACATCAAGGGAATACTGTGGATACAGTGACCCTGAACGATTAGTCCTCAGCAAAGGCCTCAGCTTTATCCCCTTACACCCTCACCTCAATGAATTTTGAGCTCTTCTTCTGTCGCCTTTGCCTCCACGCCCACTTCTTTGGCCAGGAGTCTTGCCCCCACACAGCAGACCCTTTCTCCCGTCTTTAGAATTCTTGTTTCACCTGGACCCCTCGTTCTGGCCTCTTACCTTCTCTTGTTATTTTCATTGGAACTGCTGGCGTGACATCGGCAATTTTCATTTATCTACTCCCTTCACTCGCTCTAACCTACCTCCCTCTGAACTTGCAGCACTCCGTTCTCTCAGGTCCAACCCTGACATTGTCATTAAACCCACTGACAAGGGCGGCGCTGTTGTTTTTTCGCGAACAAACCTCTACCTTGCATTACTCTACGATTCCATTCTCCCAGTTTCTCCGTCTCCGTCGCATCTGTTCTGACGATGCTACCTTCCAGACCAGTGCTTCCGATAGGTCTTTTTCAAACACTGAGGAATCCCCTCCACTCTGGTTGACAGGGCCCTCGACCATGTCCATTCCTTCAGGAGAGAAGTTAGGAAACACTTCTCCAGCAAAGGTAGAAGTGTGGAACTCTCTCCCACAAAAAAGTAGTAGATGCTAGGTCTATTAATAATTTTAAATCTGAGAGCGATAGATTTTTGCTAGACAAGTGTATAAAAGGATATGGAGCCAAGGCAGGTGGATGGAGTTAAGATGCAGATCAGCCATGGTCTAATTGAATGGTGGAACAGGCTTGAGGGGTTGAATGACCTACACACATTCCTATGTCCATTTCCCGCACTTCTACCTTCACCACTTCCCCTCCCTCCCAGAATCAGAATAGGGACCCCTTGTCCGCACCTTCCACCCCACCAGCCTCCACATTCAACGGATCCCCTCCGCCATTTCCGCCACCTCCAGCGTGATGCCACCACCAAACACACCTTCACCTCCCCTCCTTTCAGCATTCCGAAGGGACCTTTCCCTGTGCAACACCCTGGTCCATCGTTTCATCACGCCAATCAGCTCCCAGGAGGCGGATCGCTCACTTAGATATTTTAATGAGGTCACGTACCTCTGATTTTTTCACTGTTCCAGCTTTTATGCTGGCCAGCCATATTCCTGGGCCTCGGGAAACTCAATAGCTGAAGGGAGGTGAGGTCTGCTGCATGGAAGAGGTAAGTACTTTTCCAGCACTGCTTGTGGACCAGGAGGAGCAGGAGTGCTTCCACCACCGGCCCACAAAGCAAACCTGTTAACCTCCCCAGCAGTCGGACCCCCACCCCCTGCGATCGCCGACCCCTCCCCACAATCGCCGACCCCACCCCCGTGGTCAACGATGGTCCTACGACCCCCACCCCTCCCTCTGATCGCTCTCTGAGCAACCTCTGATCTCTTACCAACCCCCATCTCTGCCCCCGATCACTCCCCGACCCCCCATCTCTGACCCCCCATCTCTGACCCCGATCACTCCCCGACCCCCCATCTCTGACCCCCCATCTCTGCCCCCGATCACTCCCCGACCCCCCATCTCTGACCCCGCATCTCTGACCCCGATCACTCCCCGACCCCCCATCTCTGACCCCGTTCACTCCCCGACCCCCCATCTCTGACCCCCCATCTCTGACCCCGATCACTCCCCGACCCCCCATCTCTGACCCCCCATCTCTGACCCCGATCACTCCCCGACCCCCCATCTCTGACCCCCCATCTCTGACCCCGATCACTCCCCGACCCCCCCATCTCTGACCCCCCATCTCTGCCCCCGATCACTCCCCGACCCCCCATCTCTGACCCCCCATCTCTGCCCCCGATCACTCCCCGACCCCCCATCTCTGACCCCCCATGTCTGACCCCCCATCTCTGACCCCGATCACTCCCCGACCCCCCATCTCTGACCCCCCATCTCTGACCCCCCATGTCTGACCCCCCATCTCTGACCCCGATCACTCCCCGACCCCCCATCTCTGACCCCGATCACTCCCCGACCCCCCATCTCTGACCCCGATCACTCCCCGACCCCCCATCTCTGCTCTTGATCACTCCCCGACCCCCCATCTCTGACCCCCCATCTCTGACCCCGATCACTCCCCGACCCCCCATCTCTGCCCTTGATCACTCCCCGACCCCCCATCTCTGCTCTTGATCACTCCCCGACCCCCCATCTCTGACCCCCCATCTCTGACCCCCCATCTCTGCCTCCGATCACTCCCCGACTCCCCATCTCTGACTCCCCATCTCTGACCCCCCATCTCTGCCCCCGATCTCTCTCCGACCCTCCTTCTCTGCCCCCAATCTCTCTCCGATCCCCCATCTCTGCCCTCGATCACTCCCTGACCCCCCATCTCTGCCCCTGCTCTCTCCCTGACCTCCCATCTCTGCCCCCAATCTCTCTCCGACCCCCCATCTCTGCCCCTGCTCTCTCCCTGACCTCCCATCTCTGCCCCCAATCTCTCTCCGACCCCCCATCTCTGCCCCCGATCTCTCTCCAACCCTCCATCTCTGCCCCGATCACTCCCCGACCCCCCATCTCTGCCCCGATCACTCCCTGACCCCCCATCTCTGCCCTCGATCACTCCATGACCCCCCAATCTCTACCCCCAATCTCTCTCCAACCCCCCATCTCTGCCCCCGATCACTCCCTGACCCCCCATCTCTGCCCCCGATCACTCCCTGACCCCCCATCTCTGCCCCCGATCACTCCCCGCCCTCCATCTCTGCCCCCGATCACTCCCCGCCCCCCATCTCTGCCCCCGATCACTCTCTGACCCCCCATCTCTGCCCCGATCACTCCCTGATCCCCCAATCTCCGCCCCGATCACTCCCCGACCCCCCAAACTCTGCCCCGATCACTTTCTGACCCCCCATCTCTGATCCCCCATCTCTGCCCCCAATCTCTCTCCGATCTTCCATCTCTGCCCTCGATCACTCCCTGACCCCCCATCTCTGCCCCCGATCACTCCCTGACCCCCCATTTCTGCCCCTGTTCTCTCCCCGACCCCCCATCTCTGCCCCGATCACTCTCTGACCCCCCAATCTCCGCCCCGATCACTCCCCGACCCCCCAAACACTGCCCCCAATCTCTCCCTGACCCCCCATCTCTGCTCCCGATCACTCCCCAACCCCCCCATCTCTGCCCCGATCACTCCCTGACCCCCCAATCTCTGCCCAATCTCTCTCCGACCCCCCATCTCTGCCCCCGATCACTCTCTGACCCCCCATCTCTGCCCCGATCACTCCCCGACCCCCCATCTTTGCCCCGATCACTCCCTGACCCCCCAATCTCTGCCCCCAATCTCTGCCCCCGATCACTCCCCGACCCCCCAATCTCTACCCCCAATCTCTCTCCGACCCCCCATCTCTGCCCCGATCACTCCCCGACCCCCCATCTCTGCCCCGATCACTCCCTGACCCCCCAATCTCTGCCCCCAATCTCTCTCCGACCCCTTGCGATCACCCCCGACCCTACAAACCACGCCATACCCGCTCCCCCCCCCCGCCTCCCTTGTGATCTCTACCCCAGCAGGAGAAAACCTACCTGCTCCTGGGCTGCGGCCTCTTCTGCAGCGTTCCCCGCCCGACAGGGAGCCAAGCTTGTCAATCAGGCTGGCTTCCAGGTGGGGAAAAACGCACGCCATGGAGTTAAATCCGGGCTTCCCAACCAGAACTCTGCCCCCTCCCCCCCCGCCACCCCCCCCCCTCCCCCCGCTTGGAAATCCTGCCCCAGTAAATATCGGGGCCATTAACTCCGTTTCTCTCTCCACAGATGCTGCCTGACCTGCTGTGCTGAGTATTTCCAGCATTTTCTTTTTTATTTCAGATTTCCAGCATCCGCAGTATTTTGCTTTTGTTGTCCTGTGGATCGGTGGGCGAGATGGGCCAAAGGCCTTCTCCTGCCTGAAACTGGTGCTATGTTACTATTACTATGTTACCCGGTTATTATGTTACTTCTTACGATGAAAATTATACCACTATTGCGGGTTTACTTGAATGCTCTGAACAGAACCGATTCTACATGATATGCTATAGATACAGTGAATGTGACTGTACCACCACTTGACACCGATAGAATCCTGTAAAAGGATTGACATCTGCAGATGCTTGGAAATTGTAAACCAGGATATTCATTTTCAACAGGCAGTCACAATGAAGCTGCCCTTTGCTGTCTGAAATTGACCGTCTGCTCACTGTCAGTAATTTGAAACCAGTGAGCTGTGTTTTTGATCTTAATGCGGAGATGCCGGTGTTGGACTGGGGTGGACAAAATTGAGAGGTCGCACAACACCAGGTTATAGTCCAACAGTTTTATTTGAAATCACAAGCTTTCGGAGCTATCGCTCCTTCCTCAGGTGAAGTAAATTGGATACAGAATCGCCAGAGCATATATAGATGGAAAAAAAAGCATGTGTACTTTACAATTGCAGACCAATAAATTAAATCATCCTGACTATCTGCCGAGGTGTGATAAAGTTAATTAAGTCAGCCAGGAAGGTACCACATCAAAAGACATAGCAAGATACAACTGAGACAATGAGGTGTAGTCGCAGGGGTTCTAACGTGTCAAAAGCTGCCGTCTGTATGTAAAACGAAAAGCTTTAAAAAAAATTACTTTTTTACTGGGAAAATTTTTACTTTTTTACTGGGAATCACATCTGTGAACAAGCTAACGACGACTCGAGTCCGGATCACGTCATGTATCGTGACATAAACCCAAGATCCCGATTGAGACCGTCATCATGAGTGCGGAATTTGGCTATCAGTTTCTGCTCGATGATTTTGCGTTGTCGTGTGTTTCTAAGGTTGCCTTGGAGAACGCTTACCCGCAGATCCGAGGCTGAATGTCCTTGACTGCTGAAGTGTTCCCCGACTGGGAGGTAACAATCCTGCCTGGCGATTGTTGCGCGGTGCTCGTTCATACGTTGTCTCAGTGTCTGCATGGTCTCGCCGATGTACCATGCCGCGGTGCATTCTTTCCTGCAACGTATGAGGTAGACAACGTTGGCCGAGTCACATGAGTATGTACCATGTACCTGGTGGGTAGTGTCCTCACGTGTGATGGTATGAACGAGCACCGCGCAACAATCGCCAGGCAGGATTGTTACCTCCCAGTCGGGGAACACTTCAGCAGTCAAGGACATTCAGCCTCGGATCTGCGGGTAAGCGTTCTCCAAGGCAACCTTAGAAACACACGACAACGCAAAATCATCGAGCAGAAACTGATAGCCAAGTTCCGCACTCATGAAGACGGTCTCAATCGGGATCTTGGGTTTATGTCACGATACATGACGTGATCCGGACTCGAGTCGTCGTTAGCTTGTTCACAGATGTGATTCCCAGTAAAAAAGTAAAAATTTTCCCAGTAAAAAAGTAAATTTTTTTTAAAGCTTTTCGTTTTACATACAGACGGCAGCTTTTGACACGTTAGAACCCCTGCGACTACACCTCATTGTCTCAGTTGTATCTTGCTATGTCTTTTGATGTGGTACCTTCCTGGCTGACTTAATTAACTTTATCACACCTCGGCAGATAGTCAGGATGATTTAATTTATTGGTCTGCAATTGTAAAGTACACATGCTTTTTTTTCCATCTATATATGCTCTGGCGATTCTGTATCCAATTTACTTCACCTGAGGAAGGAGCGATAGCTCCGAAAGCTTGTGATTTCAAATAAAACTGTTGGACTATAACCTGGTGTTGTGCGACCTCTCATTTTTGATCTTAAGCAGAGATTGGGCTTAGAGTCATAGTCATAGAGTTATACAGCACAGAGGCCCTTCGGCCCATCGTGTCCACGCCGGCCATCAAGCCCTGTCTATTCTTTGAGAAGAGCCCCCACTTTAACATTGTAAATACCGCGCATGCGCGAAAATTTAAAGAGACCGCGCACTAAAAGAAACAGGTCGCACAGAACAAAGCGCAGCTTACAGGGAACATTGGTGCCAACCCACAATCCACCAAATTTAATGGATTCAATTTTCCAACTTGCCATGGTGGGATTTGAACTCCCAACCTCTGGAGAGCGAATCCAGCACTAAAACCACAGGTTACCATACTCTCCAACTGATGAATCTGTACTCCCCCATGTTGAGCATCACGTCAGGGAAGTCAGAGCACTGATTGTTAAGTTATTTTAGTCAGGGACTTTCAAGTGAAACTTTCAAATTTGGTAGGGTGTGAAACAGATCAGCAGATCGGTCGCACATTATATACACCACCTGATTTGCCTTTCCATTGTCTTGTCATTGAACGGGACCAACATCCTTGCAGGGAGGTTTGCTAGTACTGTTGGGGGTTTAAACTAACTTGGCAGGGGGATGGGATACGGAGTGGAGCTATAGTAGGGGGTGATGCACAGCCAAATATAGAGGAAAAAACAAGTCAGCCTGGAAGGCAGAGCAAACATGTAACGGCACAAGGGAGTATGGCAAGGCTGGATGGCATGTATTTTAATGCAAGGAGTCTTGCGAGTAAGGCAGATGAATTGAAGGTATTGATGAACACATGGGAGTATGATATTGTTGCTATCACAGAGACATGGTTGAGGGAGGGGCAGGACTGGCAGCTCAATATTCCAGGGTATAGAATCTTCAGGCGAGACAGAGGGGGGTGTAAAAGAGGAGGGGGTGTCGCAATATTAATCAAGGAGTGAATTACTGCTGTAAGGAGGGATGATATCTTAGCAGGTTCCTCTAATGAAGCCATATGGGTAGAACTTAAAAACAAAAAGGGGGCAAGCAGTTTGCTGGGAGTGTACTATAGGCCCCCAAACAGTTAGGGGGAGATAGAGGAACAGATATGGAGGCAAATCTCAGAGAAGTGTAGAAATAATAGGGTAATAATAGTAGGGGATTTCAACTTCCCCAATATTAACTGGGATAGTCAGAGTGTGAAAGGCTTAGAGGGTGCGGAATGCTTATAGTGCATCCAGGAGAGCTTTTTGAGCCAGCATGTAGAAAGTCCTACAAGAGAGGGGGCGGTACTGGACCTAATTCTAGGGAATGTAGCCGGGCAAGTGGTAGATGTGTCAGTAGGAGAGCATTTTGGTGACAGTGACCATAATTCGGTGAGATTTCAGGTAGTCATGGAAAAGGACAAAGATGGACCGGAAATAAAGATTCTAAATTGGGGGAAGGCCGATTTTAATATAAGGCAGGATCTGGCCAAAGTGGACTGGGATCAGCTACTTGTAGGAAAATCCACATCAGAGCAGTGGGAGTCTTTCAGAAAGGAAATAGAAAGAGTACAACGGCAACATGTTCCCGTAAAGGTCAAGGGTGGGACCAACAAGCCCAGGGAACCCTGGATGTCAAGGGATATTCAAGAATGGATTAGGAAAAAAAGGGAGGCTTTTGGCAGATACAACGGACTAAAAACAGGAGTATAGAAAGTGCAGGGGGGTACTTAAAAAAGAAATTAGGAGAGCGAAGCAGGGGCATGAAAAAACACTGGCGGGCAAAATAAAGGAAAATCCCAAGGTGTTTTATAAGTATATTAAGGGCAAGAGGATAACCAGGGAAAGAGTAGGGCCCATTAGGGACCAAAGTGGCAATCTGTGTGTAGAAACATGGAAACATAGAAGATAGGAGCAGGAGTAGGCCATTCGGCGCCTCGAGCCTGTTCCGCCATTTAATGAGATCATGGCTGATCATCCAAATTCAGGTCATCGACCTGAAACGTTAGCTCTCTTTCTCTCTCCACGGATGCTGCCTGGCCTGCTGAGTTTTTCCAGCGTTTTCTGTTGTTAATCCAAATTCAGTACCCAGTTCCTGCTTTCTCCCCACATCCCTTGATCCCTTTAGCCTTAAGAAATATATCTAACTCCTTCTTGAATATATTTAATGAGTTGGCCTCAACTGCCTTCTGTGGTAGAGAATTCCACAGGTTCACCACTCTCTGGGAGAAGAAATTCCTCCTCATCTTAGTCCTGAATGGCTTACCCCTTATCCTTAGACTGTGACCTCTGGTTCTGGACTCCCCCGCCATCAGGAACATCCTTCCTGCATCTAGTCTGTCTAGTCCTGTTAGAATTTTATAAGTTTCAATGAGGTCCCCTCTCATTCTTCTAAACTCTAGCGAATATAAGCCTAATCGACCCAATCTGTCTTCATACGTCATTCCTGCCATCCCAGGTATCAGTCTGGTGTAGAGCCGGAAGATGTAGGTGAGGTTTTAAATGAATATTTTGCATCTGTGTTCACTATGGAGAAGGGTGATGCAGGCATAGAAATCAGGGATTGTGATATACTTGAACAAATTAGCATTGAGAGGGAGGAGGTACTCGAGGTTTTAGCGGGCTTAAAAGTGGATAAATCCGCAGGCCCTGACGGGATGTATCCCAGACTGCTGTGTGAGGCAAGGGAGGAGATTGCAGGGGCTCTGACACAAATTTTAAGTGAGAAGTCGCACAACACCAGGTTATAGTCCAACAGTTTTATTTGAAATCACAAGCTTTCGGAGCGCTGCTCCTTCGTCAGGTGCAGCCGCTCCGAAAGCTTGTGATTTCAAATAAAACTGAAGACTATAACCTGGTGTTGTGCGACTTCTCACTTTTGTCCACCCCAGTCCAACACCGGCATCTCCGCATCATGACAAATTTTAAGAACCTCTCTGGCCACAGGGGAGGTGCCAGAGGACTGGAGAACAGCTAACGTAGTACCATTGTTAAACTAGGAAATTACAGGCCAGTGAACCTAACATCAATGGTAGGGAAATTATTGGAAAAAATTCTGAGGGACAGAATTAGTCTCCACTTGGAGAGGCAGGGATTAATCAGGGATAGTCAGCATGGCTTTGTCAGGGGGAGATCATATGTCTGACCAATTTGATTGAATTTTTCGAGGTGGTGACTCGGTGTGTGGATGAGGGTAGTGCAGTTGATGTAGTGTACATGGACTTCAGTAAGGCTTTTGTCAAAGTCCCACATGGGAAACTGGTCAAGAAGGTAAGAGCCCATGGGATCCAGGGCAATTTGGCACATTGGATCCAAAATTGGCTTAGTGGCAGGAGGCAGAGGGTGATGGTCGAAGGTTGTTTTTGTGACTGGAAACCTGTGCCCAGTGGTGTACCGCAGGGATCGGTGCTGGGTCCTTTGCTGTTTGTAGTGTACATTAATGATTTAGATATGAATGTAGGAGGTATGATCAGTAAGTTCGCAGATGACACGAAAATTGGTAGAATGGTAAATAGCGAGGAGGGAAGCCTCAGGCTACAGGACGATATAGACGGGTTGGTTAGATGGGCAGAACAGTGGCAAATGGAATTTAACCCTGAAATGTGTGAGGTGATGCATTTTGGGAGGACAAACAAGGCGAGGGAATACACAATGAATGGTAGGACTCTAGGAAGGACAGAGGATCAGAGGGACCTTGGTGTGCATGTACATAGATCCCTGAAGGCAGCAGGACAGGTAGATAAGGTGGTTAAAAAGGCATATGGGATACTTGCCTTCATTAGCCGAGGCATAGAATATAAGAGCAGGGAGGTTATGATGGAGCTGTACAAAACGTTAGTTAGGCCACAGCTGGAATACTGTGGGCAGCTCTGGTCACCACACTATAGGAGGGATGTGATTGCATTGGAGAGGGTGCAGAGGAGATTCACCAGGATGTTACCTGGGCTGGAGCGCTTCAGCTATGAAGAGAGACTGAACAGGCTGGGGTTGTTTTCCTTAGAGCAGAGAAGGCTAAAAAAAGAGCTAAAAAAAGAGCTTAGGAGAGCTAGGAGGGGGCATGAGAAGTCCTTGGCGGGTCGGATCAAGAAAAACCCCAAGGCTTTTTACTCTTATGTGAGAAATAAAAGAATGACCAGGGTGAGGGTAGGGCCGGTCAAGGACAGTAGTGGGAACTTGTGCATGGAGTCAGAAGAGATAGGAGAGGTGATGAATGAATACTTTTCGTCAGTGTTCACCGAGGAGAGGGGCCATGTTCTTGAGGATGAGAGTGTGATAAAGGTGGATAGGCTGGAGGTGGTAGATGTTCTGAGGGAAGATGTTTTAGCAATTTTGAAGAACCTGAGGGTCGATAAGTCCCCTGGGCCAGATGGGATATATCCTAGGATTCTTTGGGAGGCAAGGGAGGAGATTGCAGAGCCTCTGGCTTTGATCTTTGGGTCCTCACTGTCCACGGGGATGGTGCCAGAGGACTGGAGAGTGGCGAATGTTGTTCCTCTCTTCAAGAAAGGAAATAGGAATGACCCTGGTAATTATAGGCCGGTTAGTCTTACTTCGGTGGTTGGTAAGATAATGGAAAAGGTCCTGAGGGATAGGATTTATGACCATTTGGAAAGGGGCAACTTAATCAGGGATAGTCAACACGGATTCGTGAAGGGTAAGTCTTGCCTAACAAATTTGATTGAATTCTTTGAGGAGGTAACTAAGTGTGTAGATGAATGACGTGGAGATGCCGGTGTTGGACTGGGGTGGACAAAAATGAGAAGTCGCACAACACCAGGTTATAGTCCAACAGATTTATTTAATTTTACAAGCTTTCGAAGCAGTTCGCTCCTTCGTCAGGTAAGTTAGCAATGAGAGAATCTCCCAGAATTCACAATTTAAACCCAGACAAAAAAGGCGGCCTTCGGGATACACGACAGCGCAAAATCATCGAGCAGAAACTGATAGCCAAGTTCCGCACACATGAGGATGGCCTCAATCGCGATATGGGGTTCATGTCACGATACAGAACGTGACTTGACATCATGGCCGGTCTTCCCAGGGGTTTTTTTTTTTAAAGAGACTAACACAAGAACACAAATTGACAGGATATGCAGCCAGCAGGTGGTTTGACACGTTGGACCCCCTGGGACACATCTCATTGTCTTGGCTGTGCTCTTTGTTGTAGGGAATAATGTGAATACATTTTGTCTGGGTTTAAATTGTGAATTCTGGGAGATTCTCTCATTGCTAACTTACCTGACGAAGGAGCGAACTGCTTCGAAAGCTTGTAAAATTAAATAAATCTGTTGGACTATAACCTGGTGTTGTGCGACTTCTCATTTGTGTAGATGAAGGTAGAGCAGTTGATGTCGTATACATGGATTTTAGTAAGGCGTTTGATAAGGTTCCCCATGGTCGTCTCATGAAGAAAGTAAGGAGTTGTGGGATAGAGGGAAATTTGGCCGATTGGATAAGTAACTGGCTATCTCATAGAAGGCAGAGGGTGGTGGTGGATGGAACATTTTCGGACTGGAGACCAGTTACCAGCGGTGTGCCACAGGGGTCGGTGCTGGGTCCTCTGCTGTTTGTGATTTTTATCAATGACTTGGAGGAGGGGACTGAAGGGTGGCTCAGTAAATTTGCTGATGACACCAAGATTGGTGGAGTAGTGGATGAGGTGGAGGGCAGTTGTAGGCTGCAAAGAGACATTGATAGGATGCAGAGCTGGGCCGAAAAATGGCAGATGGAATTTAACCCTGATAAGTGCGAGGTGATTCATTTTGGTAGGGCAAATTTGAATAAGGATTACAGGGTCAACGGCAGGGTTCTGAGGAACGTGGAGGAGCAGAGGGATCTGGGGGTTCATATCCACAGATCTCTGAAGGTTGCCACTCAAGTGGATAGAGCAGTAAAGAAGGCCTATGGTGTGTTGGCGTTTATTAACAGAGGGTTTGAGTTTAAGAACCGTGAGGTTATGCTGCAACTGTACAGGACCTTGGTGAGACCACATTTGGAATATTGTGTGCAGTTCTGGTCACCTCACTATAGGAAGGACGTGGAAGCATTGGAAAGAGTGCAAAGGAGATTTACCAGGATGCTGCCTGGTTTGGGGGGGAGGTCTTATGAGGAAAGATTGAGGGAGTTGGGGCTTTTCTCTTTAGAGCGGAGGAGGATGAGAGGCGACTTAATAGAGGTTTATAAGATGATGAGGGGGATAGATAGAGTGGATGTTCAGAGACTATTTCCTCGGGTAGAGGCAGCTGTTACAAGGGGGCATAACTATAAGGTGCATGGGGGGAGATATAGAAGGGATGTCCGAGGTAGATTCTTTACTCAGAGAGTGGTTGGGGTGTGGAATGGACTGCCTGCTGTGATAGTGGAGTCGGACACTTTAGGAACTTTCAAGTGGTTATTGGATAAGCACATGGAGCACACCAGAGTGATAGGGAGTGTGATAGCTTGATCTTGGTTTCGGACAATGCTCGGCACAACATCGAGGGCCGAAGGGCCTGTACTGTGCTGTACTGTTCTATGTATCTTCTATGTAAGGCTGAGGGGGGACCTGATTGAGGTGTACAAAATTATGAGGGGCATAGATAGGGTAGATAGAAAGGAACTTTTCCCCTTAGTAGAGGGGTCAATAACAAGGGGGCATAGTTTCAATGTAAGGGGCAGGAGGTTTAGAGGGGATTTGAGAAACTTTTTCACCCAGAGGGTGGTTGGAATCTGGAACTCACTGCCTGAAAGGGTGGTAGAGGCAGGAACCCTCACAACATTCAAGAAGCATTTAGATGAACACTTGAAATGCCATAGCATACAAGGCTACGGACCAAGTGCTGGAAAATGGGATTAGAATAGACAGGGCTTGATGGCCGGCGCGGACACGATGGGCCGAAGGGCCTCTTTCTGTGCTGTATAACTCTATTGACTCGATTTTGCCAGGCCCGAGGAGGCGGGATTGGAGGCGTGTGAGGTGGTAAAATTGCAAAAAATGGCGGGCGGGCCCGATCCCGCCTCCATCCCGCCTCCGAGCAATTTTCCCAAATGCGTGTTTTCTGACCCCGTTTCCATCCCGCCTCCAAGAGGCGGGATAGGCCCTTAAGGCCCTCAACAACCAGTTAAGTGCCTCTATAATCCCATTTTGAGAGGCCTTTCTGATTTTACTACTTTTCCCACGTCCTGCACGTCTCCTCTGGAACACGCCAGTGAATCCTGGTGGCCTCACAAGTGGACTGCTTACTAACAGCTGCAGCTCCACCATTAAAAAGGAGTTTTCAGCAATCATCATTTGCAGGTGGCAGAACTTTGTTGTCTCAGGTCTGGGGGAACTTTTAGCAGGCATACCCATTGTTGTGGAAGTTTGGAGCCTGACACCCATCTCCAGTGTGACCTCCTGGGAAACCCCTCTCGCCACCTTGACTGAGCGCTTCCTCAACTGAGGCATATACCAGAAGCATGGGAACCATTTATTTCCTTTCCTCCTGGACATCAGATTCGGACGAAGACCAGCCGTGGCAGCAGCAGAACCCTGAATAACAGCACCACCAACAGCAGGAGCAACAACAGGAGCACCAAGCTGCTGCTCACCCACCTGAAGCTGCACAGGCCAGAAGGCGCCAGCGCGCGACCACATTGCTGCCTGGGATGCAAGGGACGCACTCATCTTGGCCAGATTTGCTTAGCCTGCACAATCAAACACTTTTGCCTCGCACCTTCTTATCAGACCATCAAACCTGGGGATTCCTATTACTCTGACCACCATACTGACAATTGCAAGTCGCCCTAAGCCCTCAATGTGGAAGTCCTATTAGCGAAATGACACACACCACAACTGCAACAGTTTGCCATCAGAATTTTTTATGACAATAAGCAACTGATGGCTTTTCAAAATTAAACACAACATTACACCCAAGTGACTACCCTTGTGACTACTTGTGCATTATCTTCCTCTTACGCGTGCTCCTACGTGGTGCTTCCCCTGTGGCTTCAGCAGATGTGGAGGCCCCTTGCTCACTTTCTTGCTCCTCCTGTCTCGACACCTTTGGCAGGCGTCCTCTGGGGTTGTGAACCTGTGAGGGCTCGGCAACAGTCTGCTGCTCCTGCGGCTGTGCAGGGGTTGAGACGCCAATTTCAGTTGGGTGGGGACTCTGGTGGGGCTCTGACCGAGGGCTCTGTAGTGGCATGGTCGTGTGAGCGCTTGGAGAGGAGGCCCCACTTCCTTGTTGTATGCCACCAACATCCCTCTCATGGGTCAGCCCCACTTCAGGGACAGCACCTTGCTGCACTGCAGGGGGGCCATGAGGACCCGTTTCTGCACTGGAAGTCCTACTCCAGAGGACTTGCATGAAGGTCTGGTTTGTTTGCTCAATAGCTGACCATCGCTCCTCAAGAGATGCCAGTCTAATCTGAAGAATTACCATGTTTTCCATACCCTGGCGACTAAGCTTCTCCATGGACGTAGCCATCCTCTCCTCTACCGTAGCCATCCTCTCCTCTACGGTAGCCAGCCTTACCATGGAGGTAGCCATCCTTTCCAAGGAGGTTGCCATCCTTTCCATGGTGATGCGTTCATGCGCCAACGCCTCCACAAAGGCTCTGCTCATGTTAGCGATGGACTCCTCCATTCGCTCCACACTCGCAGTGACCCTGCAGACAAAACCTGCCAGAGACTCCTGCACCTGTTCCTGGAGTTCGAGCGCCGCTTTCCTTCTGGATGGACCCGGAGGCACAGGGTCGACATGCAGCGGAGCCGAGCTGGGAGCGTCCTCTCCACTGCGACGAGGACTCTCCACTGCTGTCCCTGTCTCCACCATCTGCTGATGCTCACTTGTGAGCTGTGATACACCAGGTGACAACACTACTCTATCTCGCGATGTTCCCTCCGAGGTGTGAGTGTCTCCGCTGGTGCAGGGTGCGCTTAATTCTGCTGACGGAGCGCCCTCAGAGGTTGCAGCTTCCTCTGAGGAGTGTGGAAGCTCAGGCTCTCGATGGTCCTGTGGGGGACAGTGGGGACGGGGGCTCTCGATGGTCCTGTGGGGGACAGTGGGGACGGGGGCTCTCGATGGTCCTGTGGGGGACAGTGGGGACGGGGGCTCTCGATGGTCCTGTGGGGGACAGTGGGGACGGGGGCTCTCGATGGTCCTGTGGGGGACAGTGGGGACGGGGGCTCTCGATGGTCCTGTGGGGGACAGTGGGGATGGTGGCTCTCGATGGTCCTGTGGGGGACAGTGGGGACGGGGGCTCTCGATGGTCCTGTGGGGGACAGTGGGGACGGGGGCTCTCGATGGTCCTGTGGGGGACAGTGGGGATGGGGGCTCTCGATGGTCCTGTGGGGGACAGTGGGGACGGGGGCTCTCGATGGTCCTGTGTGGGACAGTGGGGACGGGGGCTCTCGATGGTCCTGTGGGGGACAGTGGGGATGGGGGCTCTCGATGGTCCTGTGGGGGACAGTGGGGACGGGGGCTCTCGATGGTCCTGTGGGGGACAGTGGGGATGGGGGCTCTCGATGGTCCTGTGGGGGACAGTGGGGATGGGGGCTCTCGATGGTCCTGTGGGGGACAGTGGGGATGGGGGCTCTCGATGGTCCTGTGGGGGACAGTGGGGATGGGGGCTCTCGATGGTCCTGTGGGGGAGTAAAGGAAAGAGTTAGAGATGTGATTATTAAATAAATAAATTTAAAACAGAAGTAGATAGTTTCCTAGAGGTAAAGGGAATTAGGGGTTACGGTGAGCGGGCAGGAAATTGGACATGAGGCTGAGTTCGGATCGGTCAAGGCCCTGTGGGTGGCGGAGCGGGCCCAGGGGCTGAGTGGCCGGGTCTTGCTCCTACTTCTTATGTTCTTTCGATTTGAGGTTAGGATCAGATCAGCCATGATCTTATTGAATGGCGGAGCAGGCTCGAGGGGCCGATTGGCCTACTCCTGCTCCTATTTCTTATGTTCTTATGTTCTTATGTGAGGTAAAGGTTGCATGCACATTGAATTGTGCAGATGATCATAAGTCAATCTGTTAGAGCATCAGAATCATTATCAGTCACTCATGCAATGTCAATGAGAGAGATGCCAAACTATTCTGTCACCAGCTTGCTGTGATGCGCCCGCCTGTCCGTCCCCCACTTGGGAATCCTCCTCGATCCCGGCAATTTCCAGGGCTGCCTCCTCCGAGGTGGTGAGCTGGGCTACTGAGGGTGGCCCTCCTCCTGTCCTTGCTCTTTCCCTCTTATTATGGGCTCTCTTTTCCTGCAATGAGGGACACAAGTGGAGTTTGAGTGAGAATGAAGGAGTGAATGTAGAGAATCCACAGCATAGATGCTTAGAAGGAGACAAAGGGCCCTCCCTGTGTGGTCTAAGTTGTTGTCATTGCGTCACAGTGATAGGGAGTGTGAGGGCTGCATGGTCGAATAGTTAAGTGAATGTGACCATAGAGAGAGGGAATGGGTAAGGGTGCAGGGATGTCAGTGTCAAGTGGATGTGGAGGAAGAGGTTGGCAAAGCAGAGTGCTGGTGAGGAGAGGCGATGGGGATGAGATTGAGGGTGATGAGAAAGTCATACTCACTTTTCCTGTGCGGAGAAGGTCATGAAACCTCTTCCTGCACTGCAGCCAGGTTCTGCGGCACATAGAGATGGAGCTGACTTCCTGGGCCACTTGCAGCCACACAGCTTTAGTCTGTTGTGGTGGCTTTTTTCTCCCTGAGGAAGGGAAGAGCACCTCCTTATTAGATCTTGCTCCCTGCACCAGAGCTTGGAGGGAGGGCTCATCAAAGCGAGGTGCACACTTTTGCTTGCTGGTGGACATGGTTGGTAAATGAAGTCCTTCATACAATGACCAAAGCGTTTCCAGACTCCAGAAGAAGCAAGGCTGCTTGCAGGCCTTAAATCCAGCAGCACTGATGACGTCATCGGAGGCGACTTTCAGGATGGAAAGACTAATTGGGCCAGGGGTTCCCACACGCTGGAAATCAAGTGCCCAATTAGGGGAAAATCACACTTATTTCCCACTTCACATCGGAGTCAGGGTTCTGACACGAAAACCACCTGACACGCCCCAGCCCGACCCCAATGGCAAAATCGAGCCCTATGACTCTATGGGGGAAAAATTAGGTCGCGCCCCGTTTGGGGCGCAAATATCGTCTGGACGCAAATATTAGCGCCTGGCGCTAATTATCGCCACTGACTGGAAACTTCACTTTTACCGCCCCAGGAGGTGAGTGGAGCGCTAAATCAGGCGCTGCACACCTGTCTTAAGGCGCAAAGGCCGAGCAGTGAGGCGCTAACTCAGCGCGCGAGCGCAGCGCAGGTGCTGCCAGTTAGCGAGGGAACACAGACACACTGGCGCCGGCCAGTTCTTAAAGCGGGGGGGGCCAACTGTTAGGATCAGTAGGCAAAACTACCTCACAAAGCGTTGAGTCAATGCAGAAGTCTCTCTTTCTCTCTCTCCGAATCTCTCTCTCTCTCTCAGAACGAGTGGTGCATAAATGTCAACCACAGAAAAAGACAGGAAGAGGCCCCCTTTAAATAGCGCCCCCCCCAGCCCCACAGCGATTGATAGCGTTCCAGTCTTCCGGTCGTTGGATGCGCCAGGCGGTAAGGCAGGGGGCGCCACTCAATTTCCGCTCCGGGGCGCCACAAGGGCGTTGCACCATGGAATGATGTCACAATCTGCGCGCGCAGGTGGTCGCAGCGGTAAAGTTTAGCGCCGCCGCACAATCTCTAGTTAAGTTCCCGAACGGCGCAAACATCGCTGCGCCCGGGCGTTAGCGGCTTTGCGCCCCATTAGCGCCCTCTTAAGGCGCTAACGGGAGGCGCAACCAACTGAATTTTTACCCCATAAGGCAATATTTGATTCTTTTAATGGAAACCAAATGGGAGCACCATCACCACATCGACTGCAGCAGTTCAAGGAGACGACCCATCATCACCTTCTGAGTGCAGCTCGGGATGGGCAATATATGTGGGCTTTCCAACATCGTCACATCCCGAGAACAAATGTAAAAAATGTGCAACCATTGCATTAGCTGATAGAGTGGTGCCAGCCTGGAATGAGCCAGAAGCAGAAAGGTTGAGGGCATTGGTGACCTCGTTGGTTGGCTGAAGATGTCCTTGCAGCAGATGGCAAAGCTCTGCAACTGGCTCCTTGATCTCGGAGGCTGTTATCTTCAGTTATTGGCAGGCAGATAAAAGTTGGTGGCATAATGACGGGTGCTATCAATGCAGCTCAAGTTTCTACTGATCTTTCATGCCTTTTTCCATCTTGCACCACCCGAGCCATGAAATACTGCATTTGGGCATGTCCAAACCAGCCAGACCATGAACTTTACCTTCACTTACAGTGTGCTACGAGAGTCTGAAATGCAAAGTAATGGCAAACTAATGGGACTAAAGGCTGACATGTCCCCTGGACCTGATGGCCTGCATCCTAGGGTCTTAAAATGAGTGGCTGCAGAGATAGTGGATGCATTGGTTGTAATCTACCAAAATTTCATAGATTCTGGAAAGGTCCCAACGGATTGGAAAACCACAAGTGTCCCTATTCAAGAAAGGAGGGAGACAGATAGCAGGAAATTATAGGCCAGTTAGCCTAACATCTGTCATTGGGAAAATGCTGGAATCCATTATTAAGGGAGCAATAGCAGGACATTTAGAAAATCATAACACAATCAAGCAGAGTCAACATGGTTTTATGAAAGGGAAATCGTGTTTGACAAATGTATTAGAGTTCTTTGAGGATGTAACGAGCAGGGTGGATAAAGGAGAACCAGTAGATGTAGTGTATTTGGATTTCCAAAAGGCATTCGATAAGGTGCCACATAAAAGGTCACTGCACAAGATAAGAGCTCATGGTGTTGGGGGTAATATATTAGATTGGATAGAGGATTGGCTAACTAACAGAAAACAGAGAGTCGGGATAAATGGGTCATTTTCAGGTTGGTAAACTATAACTAGTGGGGTGCCACAGGGATCAGTGCTGGGACCTCAACTATTTACAATCTATATTAATGACTTGGATGAAGGGACCGAGTGTACTGTAGCCAAATTTGCTGACGATACAAAGATAGGTGGGAAAGCAAGATGTGAGGAGGACATAAAGGGCTGGATTTTCTCAGCCCTGAGGAGGCGGGTATGGAGGCGAGACTGCCGGGAAAGTTGCAGAATTTGGGGGCGGGTGGCAAACAGGAGGTCGGAGGGGGTCGGAGGGGTCTGAAAGTGTGACGTAGAGGTGAGTGATGGGTACAAGTGTGGAGTGGTAAGTATGTGAGGTGAGTGCAAAGTGTTAGAAAATGTTAACTTACCTTTGTTTCTACCTACAGCCTTCAGCCACTGTGGAGCCGGAGTCCCTGACATCTCCATTGTAGAGATCACAGACTGGCTGTTGCATCCTCCGATACAACAGCCAGCTGATTTCTGCAAAATAGAAAGGTTTAGTGAGTCCTGAACACAAGCACTCATCAAACTACACAGAATGTCAGTGTTTGACAGCTTCACAGAGCTGTCAAATGATGACATTTCTTCTTTCAAAAGTTCTTGACAGATAACGCGTTATACGTTGACGTGCTTTGTCACTGACTTCCCCCTAATTGACCTGCTGAGCCCGCTGGGCGGGCTTAACAAGGTCAATCAGGTGAAGATCCCGCTGGTTGGCCAGAAGCTGATGGAGGCGGGACTGAAACCCGACAAGTGGGAGTCCCGCCTCCAAAAGCTTCCCATTCAGAAAATCCAGCCCAAAGAGTCTGCAAAGGGATATAGATAGGTGAAGTGAGTGGGCAAGAAATTGGCAGATGGAGTATAATGCGGGAAAATGTGAGGTTACTCACTTTGGTAGGAAGAATAGAAAAGCAAAATATTATTTAAATAGAGAGAGATTACAGAATGCTGCGGTGCAGAGGGATCTGGGGGCCCTCATACATGAAACACAAAAAGTTAACATGCAGGTACAGCAAGTAATTAGGAAGGCAAATGGAATGTTGGCCTTTATTGCAAGGGGGATGGAGTATAAAAGTAGGGAAGTCTCGATACAACTGTACAGGGCGTTGGTGAGACCGCACCGGAAGTACTGCGTGCAGTTTAGGGGGTAAAAATTTGGTAGTGCCCTCTGTGGGGTGTTACCTTCGCCGGGGCGCTAATTTTACCACCCCGAAAGGGAGGAGGGGCGCTACTGGAAGCGCCCCGCGTCCCTCTTGGGGCGCTGCGAGCCAAAACTGCGACGCTATGTGCTGCAGAGCCACGCGCTGTGGCACATCATGCCGTGGTATTGCAGGCCCCTCCCCTTCTTAAAGGGGAGGGGCCTGGCGCAACGTGCCCCGGCGCCCAGCTGGGCCACCAGGGATCAAGAGGAGTGCCGGGCTCACGGAGAGCAGCCGGCAACCCGCGGGGGGGCTTCACGGGGGCCGGGGACAGCAACGGGGGCAGGTGCTGGAAGGCGGCCAGCAACAAAAATGGCCGCAGGTAAACCCCCCTGACCCCGTCGGACATAGCGTCCGGCGGTAAGTCGGGGGGTGCCACCCAATATTACAGCCGGGGCGCAAGCGGGGTACTGCGCACGGCGATGATGTCATCGCTGGCAGCACAGCGCTGCGCGCCGCAAACAGTTAGCACCGCCGTTAACCTCCCGCTGAATTTTGCGGGAGGCGTTAACAGCGCCGCGCCCAGGCGCTTGTTGATTTGCGCCCGGAGGCGCAAATCAACCGAATTTAGCCCCCTAGGTCTCCTTATTTAAGGAAGGATATAATTGCATTGGAGGCAGTTCAGAGAAGGTTCACGAGGTTGATTCCTGAGATGAAAGGGTTGTCTTATGAGGAAAGGTTGAGCAGGTCGGGCCTATACTCATTGGAGTTTAGAAGAATGAGAGGTGATCTCATTGAAACATATAGGGGTAAAAATTCACTTGGTTGCGCCTCCCGTTAGCGCCTTAAGAGGGCGCTAATGGGGCGCAAAGCCGCTAACGCCCGGGCGCAGCGATGTTTGCGCCGCTCGAGAACTTAACTTGAGATTGTGCGGCGGCGCTAAAACTTACCGCTGCGACCACCTGCGCGCGCAGATTGTGACGTCATTCCATGGTGCAACGCCCTTGTGGCGCCCCGTAGCGGAAATTGAGTGGCGTCCCCTGCCTTACCGCCTGGCGCTTCCAACGACCAGAAGACTGGAACACTATCAATCGCTGTGGGGCTGGGGGGGGCGCTATTTAAAGGGGGCCTCTTCCTGTCTTTTATTGTTGGTGGCATTTTTGAACTACGCATTCTGAGAGAGAGAGGGAGAGACTTCTGGAGAGATTCAACGTTGTGTGAAGGAGTTTTGGGTACTGAGCAGCACTTTGCAGGTTCATTTTGATTTGCCATTCCTTGTATCGATTTAGCAGAGACTGTGGGAGCTGCACTCTGAGCTCTTTGCCTGGTACTCTCCATTGTTCTTTCCAGCACATTTGATGTGCAAGTCTCTCCAGGCCGAGATTCAAGGCTGCAATGAACAGGATGTGGATGGAAAGCAAGATTAACCATCCCCTTTAAGAACTGGCCCGTGCCATTGTGTGTGTGTTCCATTGCTGACTGACATTACATGAGCTTCGCCAGCGATCCGAGTTAGCGCCTCACTGCTCGGCCTTTGCGCCTTAAGAGAGGTGTGCAGCGCCTGCTTTAGCGCTCCACTCACCTCCCGGGGCGGTAAAAGTGAAGTTTCCAGTCAGTGCCGATAATTAGCGCCAGGCGCTAATATTTGCGTCCGGACGATATTTGCGCCCCAAATGGGGCGCGACCTAATTTCTACCCCATAGAGTCATAATGGCACAGAAGCAGGCCATTCGGCCCATCGAGTCCATGCCGGCTCTCTGTAGAGCAATCCAGTTAGTCCCATTCCCCCACACAATCATAATTTAATAGGACAAAGTCAGCATGGTTTTACGAAGGGGAAGTCATGTTTGACAAATTTGCTGGAGTTCTTTGAGGAAGTAACATATAGAGTGGATAAAGGGGAACCAGTGGACGTAGTGTATTTAGACTTCCAAAAGGCATTTGACAAGGTGCCACACAAAAGATTATTGCTTAAGGTAAAAAATCACGGGATTGGGGGTAATATTCTGGCATGGATAGAGGATTGGCTATCTAACAGAAAGCAAAGAGTTGGGATAAATGGTTCATTCTCAGACTGGCAATCAGTAACTAGTGGTGTTCCACAGGGGTCAGTGCTGGGTCCCCAACTCTTTACAATCTATATTAACGATTTGGAGGAAGGGACCAAGTGTAACATATCAAAATTTGCAGATGATACTAAGATGGGAGGGAAAGTAGTGAGTGAGGAGGACATAAAAAACCTGCAAGGGGACATAGACAGGCTAAGTAAGTGGGCAGAGATTTGGCAGATGGAATACAACACTGGAAAGTGTGAGGTGATGCACTTTGGCAGGAAAAATCCTAGAGCAATTTATTATCTTAATGGCAATAAACTGGAGAGTACTGAAGTGCAAAGGGATCTGGGGGTCCTGGTGCACGAAACTCAAAAGGTTAGTATGCAGGTGCAGCAAGTGATTAAGAAGGCAAATGGAATGTTGGCTTTCATTGCTAGGGGGATAGAATATAAAAATAGGGAGGTATTGCTTCAGTTGTACAAGGTATTGGTGAGACCGCACCTGGAATACTGCATACAGTTTTGGTGTCCTTACTTAAGGAAAGACATCCTTGCTCTCGAGGCAGTGCAAAAAAGGTTCACTCGGTTAATCCCGGGGATGAGGGGGTGGTCATATGAGGAGAGGTTGGGTAGATTGGGACTCTACTCATTGGAGTTCAGAAGAATGAGAGGCGATCTTATTGAAACATATAAGATTGTGAAGGGGTTGGATCGGGTGGATGCGGGGAGGATGTTCCCGATGACGGGTGAGACGAGAACTAGGGGACATAGTCTTAGAATAAGGGGCTGCTCTTTCAAAACTGAGATGAGGAGGAACTACTTCACTCAGAGGGTGGTAGGTCCATGGAATATGCTGCCACAAAAAGCTGTAGAAGCTACAACATTAATTAAATTTAAAACAGAAATAGACAGTTTCCTAGAAGTAAAGGGCATTAAGGGTTACGGGGAGCGGGCAGGAATTTGGACATGAGTCTAGGTTCGGATCGGTCATGGCCCTGTGGGTAGTGGAGCGGGCCCAGGGACTGTGTAGCCTGATTCTGCTCCTATTTTGTGTGTGCAATTCTGTTAGATGCAGGAGATGGTTCTGTGATAGATAGTAGATTGGCGGTTAGGATCAGATCAGCCATGATCTTATTGAATGGCGGAGCAGGCTCGAGGGGCCGATTGGCCTACTCCTGCTCCTATTTCTTATGTTCTTATGTTCTTATCCCCGTAGCCCTGCAAGTTTATTTCCCTCAAGTGCCTATCCAGTCTCCGCTTGAAAACATTGAGTGTGTCCGCTTCCACCACTTCTGTCGGCAGCGAGTTCCAGGTCCTCACCATTCGCTGCGTAAAAAGTTTTTTCCTCACATCTCCCCTCTATCTCTTGCCCAAAGCCTTAAATCTGTGTCCCATAGTCCTTGTACCATCAACTAGTGGGAACAGCCTTTCCCTGTCTATCCTATCCAAACCCATCATAATCTTGTACACCTCTATCAAATCACCCCTCAACCTCCTTTGCTCTAATGAAAACAAATCCAGCTTCTCCAACCTGTCCTTGTAGCTAAGATCCCCCATCCCCGGAACCATTCTGGTAAATCTCCTCTGCATCCTCTCAAGTGCCTTCACATCCTTCCTAAAGTGTGGTGACCAGAACTGGACGCAATACTCCAGTTGTGGCCTAACCAGTGCTTTATAAAGTTTCAGCATAACTTCTCTACTTTTGTACTCATTACCTCTATTTCTGAAGCCCAAGATCCCATATGCTTTGCTAACCACTCTCTCAATATGTCCCGCCACCTTCAGGGACCTATGCACATTAACTCCTAGGTCCCTCTGTCCCTGCACACACTTTAAAACTGTGCCATTAGTGTATATTGCCTCTCCATGTTGCTTCTGCCAAAATGCATCACCTCACACTTCTCTGTATTAAATTCCATCTGCCACTTGTCTGCCCATTCTGCTAGCCTTTCTATGTCCTGTTGCAGTCAATTGGTATCATCATCACTGTTTGCCACACCCCCAAGTTGATGTCATCGGCAAATTTAGAAATTCTACTCTGTATTCCAATATCCAGGTCATTTATATATATCAAAAAAAGCAGTGGCCCCAGCACTGACCCTTGGGGAACATCACTGTCTACCATCCTCCAGTCTGAAAAACAGCCATTTACCACAACTCACTGTTTTCTGTCCTTAAACCAATTCCTTATACAAGCTGCCACTGACCCACCTATTCCATGAGCCTCAATTTTGTTAATCAGCCTTCAATGTGGTACTTTGTCAAACACCTTCCAAAAATCCATGTAAACAACATCCATTGCATTCCCTTCATCAATCCTCCCTGTTACTTCAATCAAAAAATTAAATTGGATTAGTCAAACACGATTTGCCTTTTACAAATCTATGTTGGCTCTCCTTAATTAGCTTAAACCTCTCCAAGTGCCCGTTAAATTTTTCCTTGATTATTGTTTCTAAAACGTTACCCACCACTGATGTTAAACTGACCGGCCTGTAGTTACTAGGATTGTCCTTACATCCTTTCTTGAACAATGGTGTCACATTTGCCACTTTCCAATCCTTAAGCACCTCCCCCGCATCTAGGGAAAATTGAAAAATTATGTCAAGGCCTTCCACTATCTCCTCCCCCAATTCCCTTAGCAACCTGGGATGCAAGCCATCTGGACCAGGTGACTTATCCACTCTAAGCATACTCAGTCTTTCTTGTACATCCTGTCTATCAATTCCCTTGAAGAATTCACCTGACATTCATCATACACCCTCTTTTTTTGTTTCATCATCTTCTCAATCTCCCTCGTCATCCAAGGAGCCCTTGCTTTGGTTCCATTACCCTTCCCTCTTGTTGGAATGTACCTAGCCTGTAGTTGCAACATCTCCTCCTTAAAGATCACCCATTGTTCCATTACAGTTTTTCCTGTCAGTCTTTGGTTCCATTTTACCCTGGCTAGATCCTTTCGCATCCCATTGAAGTTCGCCCTATTCCAGTTTAGAAGTTCCACTCTGGATTGTTCCTTGCTCCTCTCCATTGCTAATCTAAATCTTATGATACGATGATCACCCGTATCCAAGTGTTCTCCCACAGACACTTGGTCGACCTGGCCCACCTCATTCCCCAGCACCAGATCCAGTAATGCCTCCTTCCTAGTTGGGCCCTGAACATATTGGACAAGGAAATTCTCCTGAACACATTTCATAAATTCCTCCCCCTCCTTTCCCTTTACCCTAGCATTATCCCAATCGATATTTGGGTAATTAAAGTCTCCCAATATCACCATTCTATAGCTCTTGTATATCTCTGCGATTACCCTGCAGATTTGCTCCTCTACCTCCCTCTCACTAGTTGGAGGCCTATAGAACGCCCCCAATAGTGTGATCATTCCCTTTTTGCTCCTCAACTCTAACCAAATGGATTCTGTCCTTGTCCCTTCAAGAACATCCTCCCTTTCCAACACTACAATGTCTTCCTTAATCAGCACTGCTACCTCATCTCCCTTTTTTCCTTCCCTATCTTTTCTGAACACCTTGTACCCCTGAATATTAAGTGCCCAGTCCTCACCGTTTTTAAGCCACGTTTCCGTTCTTGCCACAACATCATATTGCCACACGGCTAATTGTGCTTGTAGCTCACCAACCTTATTCACCACACTTTGCGCGTTTACGTACATGCATTCTAAACACATTTTTGAATTTTTCGTAGTCTTTCTAAGTCTGCTCCTATCTAATATGGTACTACTTCCGCCTCTAGTACTACTTTCTTCTCTAGTACTATCCAACACACTCACTCTTTTATGCACCTTATTCCTCTTTTCTACTCCTATATGCTGGTTCCCATCCCCCTACCAAGCTAGTTTAAACCCTCCCCAACAGCACTAGCAAACCTCCCCGCGAGAATATTGGTCCCGGCTCTGTTGAGGTGTAACCCGTCCAGCTTTCACAGCTCCCACCTTTCCTAGAAATGGTCCCAATGCCTCAGGAATCTAAAGCCCTCCCTCCTGCACCATCTCTCTAGCCACGCATTCATCTGTTCTATCCTCCTATTCCTGTACTCACTAGCACGTGGCACCGGATATTACTACCTTTGAGGTCCTGCTTTTTAATCTCTTTCCTAGCTCCCTATAGTCTGCCTGCAGGACCTCAGCCCTCTTTCTGCCTATGTCGTTGGTACCGATATGGACAACGACCTCTGGCTGTTCACCCTCCCCCCTCAGAGTGTCCTGCAGCCACTCAGTGACATCCTTGACCCTGGCACCAGGGAGGCAACATACCATCCTGGAGTCACATCTGCGTCCACAGAAACGCCTATCTGTTCCCCTAACCAATGAATCCACTATCACTATTGCTCTTCCACTCTTCTTCCTAACCCCCTGTGCAGCTGAGCCACCCGTGGTGCTGTGGCCTTGGCTCTGGCTGCTCTCCCCAGAGGAACCATCAACCCCAACAGTTTCCAGAAGTGTGAACCGGTTAGCGAGCGAGATGTACTCTGGGGATTCCTGCCCTTCCTGCCTGGTCCTCCTTCTCTGTCTGGTGGTCACCCATTCCCTCTCTGCCTGCACATTCTGAGGCTGCGGGGTGACCACTTCTCAAAACGTGCTTTCCAAGTATTTCTCAGCCTTGCGGATGCACTGTCGTGACTCCAGCTGCCGCTCAAGCTCCAAAACCTGGAGCTCGAGTTGCTGCAGTTGGCGACACTTCCTGCACACTTGGTCATCCAGGCCGCAAGAAGCATCCAGGATATCCCACATGGCACAGGATGTGCAAATCACAGGACTGAGCTGCCCTGCCATGCCAAGGGTCATGAATCTTTGGAATTCTTTACCTCAGAGAGATGTGAAGGCTGAGTCAGTGAATATATTTAAGGCTGAGATAGACAGATATTTGAGCTACAGGGGAGTCGAGGGTTATGGGGAACAGGCAGGAAAGTGGAGTTGAAGCCAAGATCAGATCAGCCATGATCTTATTGAATGGCGGAGCAGGCTCGAGGGGCCGAATGGCCTACTCCTGCTCCTATTTAGAAAATCATAATATAGTCAAGCAGAGACAGGGAAATCATGTTTGACAAATTTGCTGGAATTCTTTGAGGATGTAACGAGCAGGGTGGATAAAGGGGAACCAGTAGATGTCATGTATTTGGATTTCCAGAAGGCATTCGATAAGGTGCCACATAAAAGGTTACTACACAAGATAAGAGCTCACGGGGTTGGGGGCAATATATTAGTATGGATAGAGGATTGGCTAACTAACAGAAAACAGAGAGTCGGGATAAATGGGTCATTTTCAGGTTGGCAAACTAACTAGTGGGGTGCCGCAGGGATCAGTGCTGGGGCCTCAACTATTTACAATCTATATTAATGACTTGGATGAAGGGACTGAGTGTAATGTAGCCAAATTTGCTGATGCTACAAAGATAGGTGGGAAAGCAAATTGTGTGGAGGACGCAAAGAATCTCCAAAGGGATATAGATAGGCTAAGTGAGTGGGCAAAAATCTGGCAGATGGAGTTTAATGTGGGAAAATGCAAGGTTATCCACTTTGTTAGGAAAAATAAAAAAGCAAATTATTATTTAAATGGAGAGAGATTACAAAATGCTGAGTTACAGCGGGACATGGGGGTCCTTGTACATGAATCACAAAAAGTTAGCATGCAGGTACAGCAAGTAATTAGGAAGGCAAATGGAATGTTGGCCTTTATTGCAAAGGGAATGGAGTATAAAAGTAGGGAAGTCCTGTTACAACTGTACAGGGCGCTGGTGAGACCATACCTGGAGTACTGCGTACAGGTTTGGTCTCCTTATTTAAGGAAGGATATACTTGCATTGGAGGCAGTTCAGAGAAGGTTCACGAGGTGTATTCCGGAGATGAAGGGGTTGTCTTATGAAGAAAGGTTGAGCAGGTTGGGCCTATACTCATTGGAGTTTAGAAGAATGAGAGGGGATCTTATTGAAACATATACGATTCTGAAGGGGCTTGACAGGGTAGATGCAGAGAAGATGTTTCCCCTCGTGAGGGAATCTAGAACTAGGGGCATAATTTCAGAATAAGGGGGCACCCTTTTAAATCGGAAATCAGGAGGAATTTTTCTCTCAGAGGGTCGTGAATCTTTGGAATTCTCTTCCCCAGAGAGCTGTGGAGGCTGGGTCATTGAATATATTTAAGGTGGAGATAGACAGATTTTTCAAAGGTAAGGGAGTCAAGGGTTATGGGGAGCGGGCAGGGAAGTGGAGTTGAGGTAGAAGATCAGATCAACCATGATCTTATTGAATGGCAGAGCAGGCTCGAGGGGCCAAATGACCTACTCCTGCTGCTATGTCTTCTGTTCTTATGTTGTTATGTTCTTATATTCGTTATGTTCTTGTGGTTCCCTGAGCTTCCTTGAAAGTCACTAGTAGAAGAACTGTTTTTCAATTACCTCGTTTTTGCATCTGTTCCTGTTCTGCTGAATAACAGCTTGTATTTATATAGCACCTTTAACCTAGTAACATCCCAAGGCGCTTCACAGGAGCGTTTTCAAACAAAATTAGACACCGAACCACATATGGGGATATTAGAACAGATGAGGTAGGTTTTAAGGAGCATCTTGAAGGAGGAGAGAGAGGCAGAGAGGTGTTGTAAGTGGTGTGGGTTGTGATAAGAGTCAGCCTTTCCCCTGACTCAGTGAGCGGTTCGAATCGCCCCCACGCCCCAGGTTCAAAACTTGGACTTATTTAGGGGTTGTGAATAAAGATGCAGTAGACCACAGGTTCCAATGAAAGAACTATAACTTTTATTAAAGTTAAAAGGTAACAAACTTAAACACACTTCACAATTAAACAGGTTTGGGGAGCACACGGTTACAGGCGAGGAAAATGACAGTATACAAGAAAAATAAAAACCTTTATCCCTCCCAAAACTTCCCACTTCTAGCTAGGTTTCAGTTTCAGGAGATCAGGGATAATGCTCACCAGACAGGGGTATTAACAGTACGAAATCCAGCCAGGTAAGTCGATGGTGATTCTGGTCATCGAACGTCTTCCTTTACCATGTGGCTTCTGGGCAGTGCTGCCAGAGACCCTTGCTTCCAGCGTAGTCGGTCGAGTCGAAAAAGAGAGAGAAATCTTGGGTCCTGCTGCAATTATAGTCCTCTTCGCACCCCCCTCCCCCCCACCACAAACTCCTCATGAAAAAAACTGGTTTTGTGATGCAGTGAGTTTTCAGGTGAGGCCTGTTCATTGTCTTGTTGAAAACTTGATGGGCTCTGTGTTTTGGGTGGGGCAGTTTTTCCCCAGAGCCTATTGTCCAAATGGTAATGTTTTGCTGGTCTTTGAATTCCCAGACCAGGCACATGCCATACATGTTTGGGCATGTTTCCTTTAAATTTCCAAAGTCCTTATTTTTTTCCTTTCGATATATGTTTTGGGGATCTGCAAATTTTGAAAATCTTACAGTCCCTCCTGCGATACTTCAGTTCACTACAGTATCGTCCTGGGTGGACAAAATTCCTGATCCCCGAAAACCAACCTTCCCCTGTATTACCTAAACTAAAACCCCAAACATACATTCCCCTTTAAATGTGGTGTTTTAGGTACATACAGGTAAGAAAATCTTTATTTCACAACCAAGCACGGAGAGGGTCCGACACCCCCGCACTGCTTGGGAAAACACATATCTTTATTAAAAAGAACAAAACACAAAAAAACAACAATCTTTATTCAGGAACACAGAATAAAAAAATTCAAACAGGTGTATCTCTCTCCACCTCAGCATAATGCTTCTTCCAAGTCCTTTCATTTCGGAACTGTAGTATTCTGCCCTTTCTCTTGCACTGAGTGCACACCAGGTACAATACTATTCCCAGTTGGCAAACTACGAGGAGGTGGGAAGCCATTCCGACCCATGAAGGGACCTCTATGTTTTCGAAGATGTCCCACCAGGGTGGGACTGTGATACCTTGAATCTCTCTCTCTATCTCGTGTGTATTCTGTTCTAAAGTGTAGAAATGTTTTTGAGAGAACTCTACAGCTTTTAGTAACTTGGTAAGGCGTTCTGGTAGAGGGGGAATTTCGTAGCCAAAATGTGCTACATATTTTTGCAGGTTGGTGAAATTCTGTGTTACAGTGAGGTGAACAGTGGAGGGTTCAGGAATGGGGACAATCCGTTCCTCGGCCACTTGAACTTCTGCCTCGGGTTTAAAGCAGAAACTGCTGTCACTTACCGGACACCAGAAGTGTCCATGCTGGTAATGGGACGCACATGTGGTGACACAATATGTCCCACCCCCTATATATGCTACCTGTGGGGAAACATGGCCGTGTGCCATCACCTCCATGGTACAATTAATAGGTCGTGCGCCAGCAGCTTTAAACCCGCACTGTGGTTTCGAATAGGCGTTCAAGTGCTGGGGACAGAGTATTATGTGTGGACCCCGGCTCCAGCACCCGGAGAGGTCAGTACCTGTCATGGCGTGCTCCCACTTTATGACATAAGGTGGAACCGCTGTAAAACGGATGTGTGCACCCCCTTGAATGACTCCAATGTTCTCCACCCTGTATACCGGTACGGGTCGGGCTGTCCCACTCATGACCGGCTTTCTCACTACTATCCCCATGATAGTGTGATTTGAACGCCCACAATCTATTGGGACAGGGTAGGCTTCAGAGGCTAGACGAAATTGGCATGGGCTCAGCGAATTACTAAACGGGTGGAGGGCTGCGAGGTGCTTGTTGCTGATCCAGGAGGGGACTAAACCTTGCTTTAAATCCTCCAGGTTGCTACGGCCCTCGCCCAGCAACCATGCCCCGTACAGCACACACACCTCATTCTGTGCAGCCTGATACGATGCATTCCTATCCTCCCGTATGAGTGCATTTACTGTTTTGGCATGCCTTTCCAATTCCGCAATAATTTCCTTTAAATGAACCGTCATAGCTTGGTCCTCATGTAGCTCTGAGCCTACCACTGTGTTCCCATCCTTCAGGATCTTTCTTAACTGGGTTTTTAAACCATTTATCTGTGTCTGTAATTCCATGTCATCCAGGCTATTTATTACAGAGGACCCTGTACTATAGGCAGTGAAGACATCATTTCAGGCTCCCCTTCTTTGTCTACCCATACCCATAGGGTTCTCAGGGTGTATTCTGTATAGCTCTACTTTGTCTATATTGGCAAAATCAAATTCGTAAAATTTCCTAAACATTTCCTTTAGCAGGGCCTGGTACAGTTGCTCCGTCTCCTTAGGACACCACTCAGGTAAGTATACCTCGGTGAGGTTTAATATTACTGAAGCTACTGCATAGTGTACCCGCTGGTATAGTACCTTTTCGGTTGGTACTAGGACTAACCCATTCCCTGGTCCCTTGGTTGTGGTAGGGCACTTTTCTTCCAGGGTTTTCGGTACCTGGGTCGTGGGTAGGGGCTTTCGGGTGTGTGCCACGAGTTCAGTGGCATTAACTGGGACCGGAATGTGTGGGACCACGCACCCATGCAGGCTAGAATCCCACCCTATCCCCTCCCCGGCATCCTGCCATTGGCTGGAGAAGATGATGGATACCCCTGTGGGGCAGGCTTCCTCTGATCCCCACATACAAACATAGACTCCCTGTTCCGACTCCCACCACTTATCCCAACAAACACTCACTCCTCCTTGGGTCCCTGTGATTGTCCGGTGGGTGTCGTTCCCTAATCTTTCCCAGTCGGTTGTATGGTCCCCTGCGTCCCTGCTCAGCTTCCTGAGCCACCACCACCTATTCAGGGGAATTCGTCCCTTACAGGTAAGGCACACACGCTTCCCCTCGGTGACACTGAGCCTTGTGGCAACGACCTGTATTCTGGGGCATGGGAGGGAGGCCTCCCCGTACGTGAACCCGGGCTGGTTGGAGTATTTAGTAGAGTTGGACCCCAGCCACCCTGGCCACCTTCCCTCGTGGAAGTAGATGGCGAGCTCCTCCACTCCCCGCTCGCCACCCCCTGCGGTGACGACTGGTGCTCTCACTCCTGAGCACCCATAGATGTGGGAGTCCTCCACGTCACCTCGCCTCCCAGCGCTCATTCCTATCAGAGCAAGTAGGAGTATGCCCCCCTTCATATCGACAATCCCTTCTGTAAGGAGACACAAGAGCATATAGCCAGGTCCCGAGTAGATTCTCTGGCTTGGGTGAAGCATAGTCGGGTCTTGCGACCTTGACTCAATACAAAAAATCTGTGTGGAGTTTGCACATTCTCCCCGTGTCTGCGTGGGTTTCCTCCGGGTGCTCCGGTTTCCTCCCACAGTCCAAAAATGTGTGGGTTAGGTTGATTTGGCTATGATAAATTGACCCTTAGTGTTAGGGGGGATTAAATATGTGGGGTTATGGGGATAGGATGGGATATGTTAGGGGGAATTAAATGCGTGGGGTTACGGGGGTAGGGTGGGATGTGAGTACTGTGGGGATTGGGGCAGGGACAGGGTGCTGGATTTGGATGATCAGCCATGATCGTATTGAATGGCGGAGCAGGCTCGACGGGCCGAATGGCCTACTCCTGTTCCTAGATTCTATGTTTCTATGTTTCTAAAACATTCTTGAAATTATAACATTTTAAAACTACCAACCACCTTACTTAAAATTTAACTAAAAACACCCAAACTTAACAATCTCAAAATTTTATAAACAAAAGCTATGTACATTCGCCGCCCGTCTCCGGACGGCTAGCCTAACTCCTGTCAGGACTGCAGCACCCTACTCCCTTTGGTGTGGCCGCCCTGTCCTGTACCTTTGGTCCCTTGCAGCCCATGGCTGCTGGCTGGGAACCTCTGTCCTCAGATCGACCCCTGGCTTGAGGGGCGGCCCTTTTAAACTGGGGAGCCGGTGACCACGGTTTCTTTGGCTGTGGTGTACGTGGGGACCTTCTAGGGGCTCTGGCTGGTGGGGGTTTTATGGCTGGTGGGTCTTTAACATGAGCCACTGCCCCCTGTTGTGTGGTCTGTGAATCTTCCACTGCCACTGGCTGGGGATTTCTATCCTCAGGCTGTACCTCTCCTAAACCTGTTTCAGGGTCAGGTGACTCTTCGCAGCCTGGTGCTGGTTCAAAGCCTGGGTCGGGGGCGGGGCTATCTGGTTCGGGCTCCTCCTCCTCTAAAACCCAGAGGATTGGGGGAATGTCCCAAACGGTGGGTGGGGTGGCCCCTCCCCTAAGACAGGCCACCGCCCCTGCTTGTGCATTCTGTGTAATCTCGCCTGCTGGAGGCTGAAGATTTCTATTCTGTTTTAGTTTGGTCAACTCTGCTACCATGGCTTGCAACTGCGGGGTGGTGAATTCCCCTGGGGTTGTTGAGCAAACCATCCCTCTGGCTTTGGATAGGGCTTGGGTCAGACCTTTTATCCTTTCCTCACAGGGCCCATGGTTTAAATCCTCATACTCCCTGCTCCTGGCTACCCTGTAGGCTGCCTTTATGTCTCTAAGCTGCCCTTCTAGCCCATCTACTTTCCCCATTAAGCGGGCGTTCTCCTCCCGTAAGGCCTGCTCATTTAACCTGGCCTCCTTACAGGAGGTCTCTTCCTGTACGTGTCTTTCAAGGGGACACAAGTAGGCAGGCTGCGCTGGTTCCAGTCAGAAGTCTGGGTTGTATGGGGCTGCTGCTACCTTCCCTGGGCCAGTCAATAGGGACCTCATGGCATCCAAAAATGACTCGACCGTGGCGGGAGGGATCCCTGTCTCTGCCTCTTGGGCTGGGGCTGAGGAATTCTTTCCCTTGTTATCCTTCCAAGGATTCTTACACTCCTTCCTCCAGTGACCATCCTTCCCACACCCATAACAGTTAAGCTTTGTGCTGGAAGGGTTATTCCCCTCCTGATGCCACTCCTTCCTACTCTGGCCGGGTTTTATCTCATGTACTTTCCCTTTTTGTGGGGGCTCTTCCGCCCCTCTCCCGTTCCGGTGGGCCAGGTTCAGCTGTCTGACCACTGCCTCTTCGGTGCCCCGGGGGTCTTTCGGGTCAAACCAAAGCTCAGCCTGGGTTTTGATCCGAGGCAAGCTGTTTGCCACTAGGCTATGGAGCCAGTGGGCCAGCTCGTCCCGGTTTAGGTGAGCCCTGTTAAGATCCCCACCACAAGCACCCCTGTACACGGGCCACAGCCTGTCTGCAAAAGCCTGTGGGGTCTCTCCTGCGAGCTGCACTGGTTTCTCCACCCGGGAGAAAGGACTTCCCTCATTCATCCCCATTGCCTCTAAAACTTCCTCAGTGATGGCCGCATACCCATTCTGTCCTCTCTTGCTCTCAGCAGAGAGAGACTGATATAACCGGCTGTCCAGTGAGAACAGGAGCATTTTTGCCATCTCAGCATCGTCACAGCCGTTAATGCCTGCTGCCTGTTCTACTTCTATGAAGTGGACTGAGGGGTCCCCTTGTTGGGTGAGTTTACTCAGGTGGCTTACCATAACCCTAAGCTGTTGTGTACCGTGGGGAGCCACGAACTGGCTTTGGAGGGGTCCCGCATCCCCGTTATCAGCGGGTGGGCCAAATCTGTCCTGCCGGGCCGGGCACATTGGCCCCGGTCCCAGCCTCTCTTGCGGGGTTTTTTCCACCTCAGCTTCTGCCCCTAACTCCACCCCTTCTTCTTGCCAGACTGCGCTAAAGCTTGGTGCTATGGGTGGTGGTCGTGGGCCCTCCCGCTCCTCAACCGGGTCGTCCCTTGGCGCTATCTTTGGTGTCTGAACCGTTCTCCCCAGGTTCCCTGTAAAGTCGACCTGGGCTGCACTTGGGCTTATAAGGCACACCACGCCTCTTGCCTTCCTTAGAGCAAGGCTGAGACTCTCTATCTGCTTCTGGCAGGGGCCGTGGTCCGCATCCTCAAACCCCTGTGCGCTCATTACCTTATAGGCTGCCTGTAAGCCTTTTACTGTCTCCTCCTGCTCTCTTACTTGTTTTGCCAGGCGGGCATTCTATTCCCACAACCTCAGCTCATTGTTCTTGGCCTCAGTGACCTGACACTGTAAATAATCCTGTTGGGTCTTGTGTTCCCCCACTAACTGCACCCTTTCCTGGTTTAGCGCCTGCAATGCTAACAGTAACTTCTCCCCTGCTAGGGCCTTCGTTTGGACTTCCAGGGCCGACTCCCGAATCTTGGCTGCCTGTGCTTCAACGAGCCTGTTCAAAAGTTGGATCTGTTTCTTGAAGCACATCAGCCAGACTGCCTTTTCTAAGGATTTTTTATGATCCTTCCCTTCTGTCCATTTAGCTGCTGCATCTACCGGGTTCCCAGTTTTTAATAGATTAGTGACCCACTTCTTTTCCATATTCACTTTGCTGAATACATAATCTGAAATCCTCTCTTCCATTACAGTTCTCTCTTCTGAATCAGTGTCTACTGCTTCACAACCCTTTTGCCAAGTCCTTGCCACGGTCGCCATTTTGTAGGGGCTACGGGTTGTTATAAGAGTCAGCCTTTCCCCTGACTCAGTGAGCGGTTCGAATCGCCCCCACGCCCCAGGTTCAAAACTTGGACTTATTTAGGGGTTGTGAATAAAGATGCAGTAGACCACAGGTTCCAATGAAAGAACTATAACTTTTATTAAAGTTAAAAGGTAACAAACTTAAACACACTTCACACTTAAACAGGTTTGGGGAGCACACGGTTACAGGCGAGGAAAATGACAGTATACAAGAAAAATAAAAACCTTTATCCCTCCCAAAACTTCCCACTTCTAGCTAGGTTTCGGTTTCAGGAGATCAGGGATAATGCTCACCAGACAGGGGTATTAACAATCCGGAATCCAGCCAGGTAAGTCGATGGTGATTCTGGTCATCGAACGTCTTCCTTTACCATGTGGCTTCTGGGCAGTGCTGCCAGAGACCCCTGCTTCCAGCGTAGTCGGTCGAGTCAAAAAAGAGAGAGAAATCTTGGGTCCTGCGGTAATTATAGTCCTCTTCGCCCCCCCCCTCCCCCCCACCACAAACTCCTCATGAAAAAAACTGGTTTTGTGATGCAGTGAGTTTTCAGGTGAGGCCTGTTCATTGTCTTGTTGAAAACTTGATGGGCTCTGTGTTTTGGGTGGGGCAGTTTTTCCCCAGAGCCTATTGTCCAAATGGTAATGTTTTGCTGGTCTTTGAATTCCCAGACCAGGCACATGCCATACATGTTTGGGCATGTTTCCTTTAAATTTCCAAAGTCCTTATTTTTTTCCTTTCGATATATGTTTTGGGGATCTGCAAATTTTGAAAATCTTACAGTGTAGGGAGGGAATTCCAGAGCTTGGGGCCCAGACAGCTGAAGGTGGAGCGATGGAAATCGGGGATGCGCAAGACGTCAGAATTGGAAGAGCGCAGAGATCTCGGGGAGTTGTAGGGCTGGAGAAGATTACAGCGATAGGGAGGGGCGAGGCCATGGAGGGATTTGAAAACAAGGATGTGAGTTTTAAAATCGAGCCGTTGCTTAACCGGGAGCCAATGTAGGTCTGCACGGCCGCGCAGCTTAGCAGGAACATTGGTGATGGGTGAACGAAACTTGGTGCGAGTTAGGATACGGGCAGCAGAGTTTTGGATGAGTTTAAGTTTATGCAGGGTGGAAGATGGGAGGCCAGCCAGAATCCAAGGTTTAGACGAGCACTATTGGAGCTTAACCAGTTAAAACTGTGCAGCTCACCAGCACCGAGCGCTGAGAAGCTTCCTGCTGCTTCCATCACCTGACATTACATCTGGAGCCACTTTGACATCAAAAATATTCCACTAACCTCTTCCCAAGCAGAATAGCAATGAGGTCATTATTAGACAACTGACAAATGAGAGTTTCAGCACTTGTTAGGTGGACAGCAAATACCAGGCGCTCCTCACAAGCTGCTTGATGAGTAGAAAATTCCCGACTACATTATGGACATGGACCACTTCCCATCCAACGGCAGGGCCAAGGCTTGAAGGTGCCAAGTTTCAGCAGCAGCAGCTCTCTGTGACCCAATCATGGTTTGCACTGAACCCTGGATATAGGTGCATGTGTTCTCATACCTGGCCTCCAGGTAACACCATCCAGCACCTGGCCCAAGTCTCACAGAGTCCTCATCATCTATACACTAGACATTTTCAGTCTTCAGTGTGGTGCAACGACCAATGCAGAACAGTTTGTGATGTGCCAGCCATCTTGATGCTCTAGACTGGCAAGGGTACGATAGTATAGTGGTTATGTTACTAGACTAGTAATCCAGAGGATATGAGTTCAAATACCACCATGGCAGTTTGAGAATTTGAATTCAGTTTAAGAAGTCTGGAAATAGAAAGCTGGTAGGACAGCAGGTTCCTCTCCCATGGAACCACTCTCCTGGGGCTGTGCCTCAGCACTCCTACAGCTCGATGCAACAACAGCACAGGAGTGATTTGACGCTCTGGAAGCCCCTGTCAATGCTGGCCCCTACTGTCAGATGACAGTGGTCTGAACTTCTGTGTCACATGTGTGAGCTGTCATGGAAGTTGTGAAAGATGTTACCAGAGGCTCCATTACGGTGGGCCCCACAGTCGTGTTCTCATGCTTGACAGAATTGTCTCCACGCTGTGTGCAAATCCCCGGCACAAGTTGGAGCTGGACTCCTCCAGTGCACCTAGCGTTTCCTGGTATATGCCTACCAGCCTTCTTTGGTAGTCTGGGCTCTCAAAATCAGCATCTGAGTCATCGGAAGAGGAACTAGTGTGAATAGCTGGGGTCCTCTGACCGATCCCTGCGGTACCCCACTAGTCACTGCCTGCCACTTGGAAAAAGACCCGTTTATTCCAATTCTTTGCTTTCTGTCTGCCAACCAGTTCTCTATCCAAGTCAATACCTTGCCCCCAATCCCATGTGCCTTAACTTTACACGCTAATCTCTTATGTGGGACCTTATCAAAAGCCTTTTGGAAGTCCAAATACACCACATCCACTGGTTCTCCCTTATCTATTTTACCAGTTACATCCTCAAAAAATTCCAGTAAATTAGTCAAGCATGATTTACCTTTTGTAAATCCATGTTGACTTTGTCCGATCCTGTCACTGTTTTCCAAGTGCTCAGCTATTACATCTTTTATAATGGACTCTAGCATTTTGCCCAATACCGATGTCAGGCTTACCGGTCTGTAATTCCCCGTTTTCTCTCTACCACCCTTTTTGAATAGTGGGGTAACATTAGCTACCCTCCAATCCATGGGTACTGTTCCAGATTCCATCGAATGTTGGAAAATGATCAGCAATGCATCTACTATTTCTAGGGCCACTTCCTTAAGTACCCTAGGATGTAGATTATCAGGCCCTGGGGATTTATCGGCCTTCAATCCCTTCAATTTCCCTAACACCATTTCCCTACAAATACTGATTTCTTTCAGTTCCTCCCTTTCATCAGACCCTATATTCCCCAACATCTCCGGGAGGTTATTTGTGTCCTCCTTTGTGAAGACAGAACCAAAATATGTATTTAATTGGTCTGACATTTCTTTGTTCCCCATTATAAGTTCCCCTGATACTGACTGCAAGGGACCTATGCTTGATTTCACTAATCTTTTTCTCTTCACATATCTATAAAAGCTTTTACAGTCAGTTTTTATGTTCCCTGCAAGCTTACTCTCATATTCTATTTTCCCCTTCTTAATTAATCCCTTTGTCCTCCTTTGTTGAATCTTAAACTGCTCCCAATCCTCAGGGTTACTGTTTTTTCTGGCCAATTTATATGCCCTCTCCTTGGATCTTATGCTATCCCTAATTTCCCTGGTTAGCCACGGTTGAGTCACCCTTTTTGTTTTATTCTTATGCCAAACAGGGATGAACAAATTCTGTAGTTCGTCCATGCGGTCTTTGAATGTTTGCCATTGCCTATCCACCGTCAACCCTTTGAGTGACATTCCCCAATCAATCCTACCCAACTCGCACCTCATACCATCATAGTTTCTTTTATTTAAATTCAGGACCCTAGTCTCTGAGTCAACTACTTCACTCTCTATCCTAATGAAGAATTCTATCATATTATGATCGCTCCGACCCAAGGGGCCTCGCACAACAAGATTGCTAATTAATCCTTTCTCATTGCATAATACCCAGTCTAAGATGGCCTGATCTCTGGTTGGTTCCTCGACATATTGGTCCAGGAAACCATCCCGTAAACACTCCAGGAATTCCTCCTCCATAGTATTGTTACTAATTTGGTTAGCCCAATCTATATGTAGATTAAAGTCACCCATGATGACTGCTGTGCCCTTACTGCACGCTTCTCTAATTTCCCTTTTAATGCCATCCCCAACCTCCGCATTACTGTTTGGAGGTCTATATATCACTCCCACTAACGTTTTCTGCCCCTTGTTATTTCTCAGTTCAACCCATACAGATTCCACATCATCAGAGCTAATATCCTTCCTTTCAATTGTGTTAATCCCCTCTTTAACCAGCAATGCTACCCCACCTCCCTTTCCTTTTTGCCTATCTCTCCTGAATATTGAGTACCCCTGGATGTTGAGTTCCCAGCCTTGGCCACCCTAGAGCCATGTTTCGGTAATCCCAATCAAATCATATTCGTTTACCTCTGTTTGCGCAGCTAATTCATCCACCTTGTTCCGAATGCTCCTTGTATTAAGACACAAAGCCTTCAGGAGGAGCAGGAGTAGGCCATTTGGCCCTTCGAGCCTGCTCTGCCATTCAGCAAGATCATGGCTGATCCTTTACCTCATCTCCACTTTCCTGCACTATCCCCATATCCCTTGATTCCCTTAATATTCAAAAATTTATCGATCTCTGTCTTGAATATACTCAACGACTGAGCCTCCACAGCCCTCTGGGGTACAGAATTCCAAAGATTCACCACCCTCTGAGTGAAGAAATTTCTCCTCATCTCAGTCCTAAATGGCCAACCCCTTATTCTGAGACTGTGACCCCTGGTTCTAGACTCCCCAACCAGGGGGAACATCCCCCCTGCATCTACCCTGTCAAGCCCTGTAAGAATTTTGTATGTTTCAATGAGACCACCTCATTCTTCTAAACTCTAGAGAATATAGGCCTTGTCTACTCAATCTGTCCTCATAGGACAATCCCCCCATCACAGGAACCAGTCTGGTGAACCTTTGTTGCACTCCCTCTATGGCAAGTATGTCCTTCCTTGTGTAAGGAGACCAAAACTGTACACAATACTCCAGGTGTGGTCTCACCAGGGCCCTATATAATTGCAGTAAGACGTCTTTACTCTTAGGAGTAGAAATTAGGTCGCGCCCCATTTGGGGCGCAAATATCGTCCGCGCGCAAATATTAGCGCCTGGCGCTAATTATCGGCACTGACAGGAAACTTCACTTTTACCGCCCCGGGAGGTGAGTGGAGCGCTAAATTAGGCGCTGCACACCTCTCTTAAGGCGCAAAGGCCTAGGAGTGAGGCGCTAACTCAGCGCACGAGCGCAGCGCAGCTGCTGCCAGTTAGCGAGGGAACACAGACACACTGGCGCCGGACACTTCTTAAAGCGGGGGGGGCCACTTGCTCCCCAGCCACACCCTGCTCATTGCAGCCTTGAATCTCAGCCTGGAGAGACCTGTAATCCATTTTGCTGCCAAGCATGGAGAGGGTGAGAGAACGCGCTCATCGCTTCACCGAGCGGGCCTTGGATGCTCTGGTTGACGCAGTGGAGCGCAGACGATGCATGCTGTTCCCGGAGAGTGGCAGGAGGCCTTTGCCACGCGAGTTCAGAAGAGTGTGGAGGGAGGTGGCTCAGAGCGTCTCCTCCAGGAGCATGGTGCCCAGGACCCATGTCCAGTGCCGCAAAAAGTTCAACGACCTCACTCGGGTCGTCAGGGTGAGTGGCTTTTTCTCAATACCTCTCCATCCCTCCATCTCAACCTCACTCTATGGCCAGAGGGTCTTAAAACCCCAATGCACAACACTCATGCAACACCTATGGCCCTTTCATCAAACACACACACACATTCCACACTTTGCATACAGTAAGGGCTATTCACCTATGGGAGGCACATCAGGCAAGACCATGGCTGCATACAGTAAGGGCTATTCACCTATGGGAGGCACATCAGGCAAGACCATGGCTGTATATTGACTCAGATGCTGTCCTTTTTCTTGCAGGCTAAGCTGGCTCATAATCGGAGACAGCAGCAACGGACGGGTGGAGGGCGGCTTCAGCTGCAACCCCTCAGCGATCTGGAGGAGCGCGTCCACAGGATTGTGGCAAGCCGGGTGATCGGTCCCGTCGCCACTGGAGACGCCGACCCCGTTGTGGACAGCAATGGTAAGGTCATCACCTTTTTGTCCTCTGTCCTTCCACTTGTCCCTCACAATACCAGCCTTTGACACTTTCAATCCAACTTGCTAACTCGCTGCACTTATTCCTCCCTTACTGCCACCCTGTCCTCACGCTAAAGCCACTCTTGTACCTCCCTGCTTTCAGATGGTGATTCACCAGCTGAGGAGATGGTCCCTGAAGCTGCCACTGGGAGTGATGCTGCAGCTGAGGAGGAAGAGGAAGCCGGAGCATCAGTGCCACCCTCTCCCGAGGAAGCCCATGGCCACACTGGGAACACGCCTTCCCCGGAGGGGAGCAGGGGGGAAGGGGCTGATGATGGTGAAGTTCCAGGACCCAGCGGGCTGCAGCAACGCCATGGGGGGGGGAGGGAAGAACGGGGGAGCAGGGGGGAAGGGGCTGATGATGGTGAAGTTCCAGGACCCAGCGGGCTGCAGCAACGCCATGGGGGGGGGAGGGAAGAACGGGGGAGCAGGGGGGAAGGGGCTGATGATGGTGAAGTTCCAGGACCCAGCGGGCTGCAGCAACGCCATGGGGGGGGGAGGGAAGAACGGGAGCCTTCTCCCCAGAGGGAGAGTATGCCAGACACTCCTAATGCAATGGACGCAGAGGAGGAGCGGCTGATTGCAGAAATGAACAGCCAGGCGGTGGTCATGCACACTGAGCTCATGGGTGCAGTGGGAAGGGTGCCCGAATGCATTGAGGCACTGGCAAGGAGTGTGGAGCACTTCGCTGTAGCACAGGCGGATGCCACACTAAAGCTTACTGCTGCAATTCAGTCACTGGCTGCCAGGAACCCATCTGAGCCTGCTCTCATGCAGACTCAGATTGAGGCCACGCGAGCACTGACTGCTGCCATCCTCGATGGTTCGTGCACATGTCCCCGGGGCTGTCACCGCGCCGCAGCAGGCCAGCAATCTGTTCTCCGGCAAATTGCTCCGGATGCTGAAGTGCTGCCCCGTGGGAGTGCCAGTGTGTCGGGCGAGCAGGGAGTTGCTGTCCTCTCTCACGATGACAGCATTCCTGCTGCCAACACTGTCACTTCTCCACTGCACTTGCCACCGCCTGTAGGACAGACTGCTGGCGCCCATGCAGAGTTGGTGCAGTCTGCAGCCGGGCCCTCCAGGCCCAGAAGTGGTCGAGGCCGTCCTTCAGGGGCATCTGCAGTGTCAGGGTCTGACAAGCAGCAGCCTTCCACCAGCCTTGCTGCAGCCACTGAGGTCCCATTACGGAGGAGCAGTAGGGTTAGAAGGGGGGAAGTGCGCAAGGGAAGGAGATCACCCTCGAAGGGCAAAAAGTAGGAGGTGTGCCAAAATGCTGGTCATTTTTTTATTAAAGGCCGAGGTTCATGGCCCAACTTTTGTTTAGTGTTTTGGACATTATCTCCAGGTTGTGAGAACCAGTTATGTTATTGACTGTTTTTTTGTGTTTATTTCTATGAGTTTGTCATGAGGAATTGACACACACAGAGTTTGTACAATAAATAAGTTTCTGTATTCAAAATATACATGGCTGGTGGTTGGAATTATTGGTGCCTTGGCCGGCTTAGGGGTTGCGTGCTGGGTTGATTCGTGTTTGTAGCACTGGCAGGGGCCCTAGAAGCGGCTTGCTATTAGTCGTTGACGGACGGCCCTTGCAGTTTGACCATTGTGGGCCGCCCTCCTGCCTTGGTGCTGCTGCTGATCATCGTCCTCGGCCTGTTCCTCCTCTTCCTCCTCCTCCTCTTGTGGTGCTGCAAGGCCTGGTGGCATTGGCTGCGTCCTGAGGATTGCCATGTTGTGCAACATGCAGCACACCACTACGAATTTGGAAACTTGCTCAGGCGAGTACTGCAGGGCTCCTCCGGAATGGTCCAGACAGCGGAATCGTTGTTTGAGCACGCCGATTGTGCGCTCAATAATGTTCCTGGTTGCTTGTTGGCTTTCCTGGTACCGCAGCTCAGCAGGGGTGTTTGGCGCACGGAGCGGTGTCATCAGCCAGGTGCTCAATGCGTACCCCTTGTCCCCCAGAAGCCAACCAACTGGCTGATGCGGTGCCTCGAAAATTTCTGCCACAGTACTCTGGCGCAGGATGAAAGCATCGTGGCAGCTGCCCGGATAGTGGGCATTGACAGCGAGAATCACCTGTCTGTGGTCACAGACCAACTGCACATTCAAGGAATGGAACCCCTTTCTGTTCCGGAACTCCTCTGCATTCTCTCGCGGAGCACGCAAAGCCACATGCGTGCAGTCAATGGCGCCCTGCACCATGGGGAAGCCCGCTACCCTCGCAAAGCCCATAGCACGGTCATGCTGCTTGTCTGGGGTCATAGGGAAGGAGATGAAGTCTCGTCTCCTTGTGAAGAGGGCATTGGTGACCTGCCGGATGCAGCGATGCACCGCAAACTGGGAGATATTGGCGAGGTCCCCAACAGCAGCTTGGAATGAGCCAGTGGCGTAGAAGTTCAAAGCCACTGTGACCTTCACTGCCACCGACAGAGACGTCCTGGACCTCAGCTGAGGCTGCAGATCTGGCTGCAGCAGGTGGCAGAGCTCAGTGACCACCTCCTTGCTGAATCGCAGCCTTCGCAAACACAGCTCCTCGGACATGTGGATGTAGGAGAGCTGTTCACGATATACCCTGGGAGGGTAAGCTCTCCTGTACATGCGCCTGATGGGCCTCCTCCGTCTGGCCATCATTGCCACTCTCTGTCTGCGTCTCACTCTCCTCCGATTGAGCTGGAGCAGGACGACGCCCCCAATCATTGCAGCCCCCATCTTCTCTTTGCCAGAAAAGAAACGAGGTACAGCAACGAAAGTAGCAGCAAAGTTAGGATGAACTAGGCAAAACTACCTCACAAAGCATTGAGTCAATGTAGAAGTCTCTCTCTCTCTCTCTCCGAATCTCTCTCTCTCTCTCAGAACGAGTGGTGCATAAATGTCGACCACAGAAAAAGACAGGAAGAGGCCCCCTTTAAATAGCGCCCCCCCCAGCCCCACACCGATTGATAACGTTCCAGTCTTCCGGTCGTTGGAAGCGCCAGGCGGTAAGGCAGGGGGCGCCACTCAATTTCCGCTCCGGGGCGCCCCAAGGGCGTTGCACCACGGAATGACGTCACAATCTGCGCGCGCAGGTGGTCGCAGCGGTAAGTTTTAGCGCCGCCGCACAATCTCAAGTTAAGTTCTCGAGCGGCGCAAACAGCGCTGCGCCCGGGCATTAGCGCCTTAACGCCCCATTAGCGCCCATTTAAGGCGCTAACGGGAGGCGCAACCAACTGAATTTTTACCCCTTATACTCAAATCCTCTTGTAATAAAAGGCCAACATACCATTTGCTTTCCTAATTGCTTGCTGTACCTGCATGTTAACTTTCAGTAATTTGTGTACAAGGACACCCAGGTCCCTCTGAACACCAACATTTCCCAATCTCTCACCATTTAAAAAATACTCTGCTTTTCTATTTTTCCTACCAAAGTGGATAACTTCACACTACAGCCATGGTGTGCCGATGGTGGAGGGAGTGAATGTTTAAGGTGGTGGATGGGGTGCCAGTCAAGCGGGCTACTCACATCTTTCTCCAGTCTCTCTCCGATCTCTCCTCATGACCTCTCTGCGCTCATCTTGTCCATGAGACCCACTTCCTGCTCCCTCAACCCTATTCCCACCAAAATGCTGACCACCCAACTTCCTTTTCTGGCTCCCATTTTAGCTGACATTGTTAACGGTTCTCTCTCCTCAGGTATTGTCCTTCTCTGTCTCAAATCTGCCGTCATCACCCCTCTCCTCAAAAAAACAACCCTTGACCCCACTGTCCTTGCTAACTACCATCCCATCTCCAACCTCCCTTTCCTTTCTAAAGTCCTTGAACGTGTTGTCGCCTCCTAAATCCAAGCGCATCTTTCCCGCAATTCCATGTTTGAATCCCTCCAATCAGGTTTCTGCTGTTGCTACCAAAACGGCTCTCATCAAAGTCACAAATGACATCCTTTGTGACTGTGACAAAGGTAAACTATCCCTCCTCGTCCTTCTTGACTTGTCTGCAGCCTTTGACACGGTTGACCATTCCACACTTTTCCAACGCCTCTCCACCGTCGTCCAGCTGGGTGGGACTGCACTCGTCTGGTTCCATTCTTAACTATCTAATCGTAGCCAGAGAATCACCTGCAATGGCTTCTCTTCCCGCTCCCGCACCGTTACCTCTGGTGTCCCCCAAGGATCTATCCTTGGCCCCCTCCTATTTCTCATCTACATGCTGCCCCTTGGCGACATCATCTGAAAACACTGCGTCAGTTTCCACATGTACGCTGACAACACCCAGCTCTACCTCACTACCACTTCTCTCAACCCCTCCACGGTCTCTAAATTGTCAGACTGCTTGTCTGACATCCAGTTCTGGATGAGCAGAAATTTTCTCCAATTAAATATTGGGAATACCGAAGCCATTGTTTTCGGTCCCCGCCACAAATTCCATTCCCTAGCCAGTGACTCCATCCCTCTCCCTAACATCTGTCTGAGGCTGAACCAGACTGTTCGCAACCTTGGTGTCATATTTGACCCTGAAATGAGCTTCCGACCACATATCCGTAGCATAACTAAGACCGCCTATTTCCACCTCCGTAACATCGCCCGTCTCCACCCTTGCCTCAGCTCATCTGCTGCTGAAACCCTCATCCATGCCTTTGTTACCTCTAGACTTGATTATTCCAATGCACTCCTGGCTGGCCTCCCACATTTTACCCTACGTAAGCTTGAGGTCATCCAAAACTCGGCTGCCCGTGTCCTAACTCGCATCAAGTCCCGTTCACCCCTGTGCTCGCTGACCTACATTGGCTCCCGGTTAAGCAACGCCTCGATTTCAAAACTCTCATCCTTGTTTTCAAATCCCTCCATGGCCTAGCCCCTCCCTATCTCTGTAATCTCCTTCAGCCCAACAACCCCCCGAGATATCTGTGCTCCCCTAATTCTGCCCTCTTGACCATCCCTGATTATAATCGCTCAATCATTGGTGTCCGTGCCTTCTGTTGCCTCAGCCCTAAACTCTAATTCCCTGCCTCCGCCTCGCTACCTCTCTTTCCTCCTTTAAGACGCTCCTGAAAACCTATCTCTTTGACCAATCTTTTGGTCACCTGCCCTAATTTCTCCTTATGTGGCTCGGTGTCAAATTTTTTGTCTTTTAATACTCCTGTGAAGTGCCTTGGGACCTTTTTCTACTTTAAAGGCGCTATATAAATACAAGTTGTTGTCGTTGTTGTCCTGGATAGTGTCGAGCTTCTTGAGTGTTGTTGGAGCTGCACTCATCCAGGTAAGTGGGGAGTATTCCATTACACTTCTGACTTATGCCTTGTAGATGGTGGAAAGGCTTTGGGGAGTCAGGAGATGAGTCACTGGCAAAATACCTAGGGGTAAAAATTCACTTGGTTGCGCCTCCCGTTAGCGCCTTAAGAGGGCGCTAATGGGGCGTTAAGCCGCTAACGCCCGGGCGCAGCGCTGTTTGCGCCGCTTGGGAACTTAACTTGAGATTGTGTGGCGGCGCTAAAACTTACCGCTGCGACCACCTGCGCGCGCAGATTGTGACGTCATTCCATGGTGCAACGCCCTTGGGGCGCCCCGGAGCGGAAATTGAGTGGCGCCCCCTGCCTTACCGCCTGGCGCTTCCAACGACCGGAAGACTGGAACGTTATCAATCGGTGTGGGGCTGGGGGGGGCGCTATTTAAAGGGGGCCTCTTCCTGTCTTTTTCTGTGGTCGACATTTATGCACCACTCGTTCTGAGAGAGAGAGAGAGATTCGGAGAGAGAGAGAGAGAGACTTCTACATTGACTCAACGCTTTGTGAGATAGTTTTGCCTAGTTCATCCTAACTTTGTTGCTACTTTAGTTGCTGTACCTCATTACTTTTCTGGCAAAGAGAATATGGGGGCTGCAATGATTGGGGGCGTCGTCCTGCTCCAGCTGAATCGGAGGATAGTGAGACGCAGACAGAGAGTGGCAATGATGGCCAGACGGAGGAGGGCCATCAGGCGCATGTACAGGAGAGCTTACCCTCCCAGGGTATATCGTGAACAGCTCTCCTACATCCATATGTCCGAGGAGCTGTGTTTGCGAAGGCTGCGATTCAGCAAGGAGGTGGTCACTGAGCTCTGCCACCTGCTGCAGCCAGATCTGCAGCCTCAGCTGAGGTCCAGGACGTCTCTGTCGGTGGCAGTGAAGGTCACAGTGGCTTTGAACTTCTACGCCACTGGCTCATTCCAAGCTGCTGTTGGGGACCTCGCCAATATCTCCCAGTTTGCGGTGCATCGCTGCATCCGGCAGGTCACCAATGCCCTCTTCAGAAGGAGACGAGACTTCATCTCTTTCCCTATGACCCCAGACAAGCAGCGTGACCGTGCTCTGGGCTTTGCGAGGGTAGCGGGCTTCCCCATGGTGCAGGGCGCCATTGACTGCACGCATGTGGCTTTGCGTGCTCCGCGAGAGAATGCAGAGGAATTCAGGAACAGAAAGGGGTTCCATTCCTTGAATGTGCAGTTGGTCTGTGACCACAGACAGGTGATACTCGCTGTCAATGCCCACTATCTGGGCAGCTGCCACGATGCTTTCATCCTGCGCCAGACTACTGTGGCAGAAGTTTTCGAGGCACCGCATCAGCCAGTTGGTTGGCTTCTGGGGGACAAGGGGTACGCATTGAGCACCTGGCTGATGACACCGCTCCGTACGCCAAACACCCCTGCTGAGCTGCGGTACAATGAAAGCCATCAAGCAACCAGGAACATTATTGAGCGCACAATCGGCGTGCTGAAACAACGGTTCCGCTGTCTGGACCATTCCGGAGGAGCCCTGCAGTACTCGCCTGAGCAAGTTTCGAACTTCGTAGTCGTGTGCTGCATGTTGCACAACATGGCAATCCTCAGGACCCAGCCAATGCCACCAGGCCTTGTAGCACCACCAGAGGAGGAGGAGGAAGAGGAGGAAGAGGACGAGGACGATGATCATCAGCAGCACCAAGGCAGGAGGGCGGCCCACAATGGTCAAACTGCAAGGGCCGTCCGTCAACGACTAATAGCAAGCCGCTTCTAGGGCCCCTGCCATTGCTACAAACACTAATCAACCCAGCACGCAACCCCTAAGCCGGCCAAGGCACCAATAATTCCAACCACCAGCCATGTATATTTTGAATACAGAAACTTATTTATTTTACAAACTCTGTGTGTGTCAATTCCTCATGACAAACTCATAGAAATAAACACAAAAAAACAGTCAATAACATAACTGGTTCTCACAACCTGGAGATAATGTCCAAAACACTAAACAAAAGTTGGACCATGAACCTCGGCCTTTAATAAAAAAATGACCAGCATTTTGTCACACCTCCTACTTTTTGCCCTTCGAGGGTGATCTCCTTCCCTTGCGCACTTCCCCCCTTCTAACCCTACTGCTCCTCCGTAATGGGACCTCAGTGGCTGCAGCAAGGCTGGTGGAAGGCTGCTGCTCGTCAGACCCTGACACTGCAGATGCCCCTGAAGGACGGCCTCGACCACTTCTGGGCCTGGAGGGCCCGGCTGCAGACTGCACCAACTCTGCATGGGCGCCAGCAGTCTGTCCTACAGGCGGTGGCAAGTGCAGTGGAGAAGTGACAGTGTTGGCAGCAGGAATGCTGTCATCGTGAGAGAGGACAGCAACTCCCTGCTCGCCCGACACACTGGCACTCCCACGGGGCAGCACTTCAGCATCCGGAGCAATTTGCCGGAGAACAGATTGCTGGCCTGCTGCGGCGCGGTGACAGCCCCGGGGACATGTGCACGAACCATCGAGGATGGCAGCAGTCAGTGCTCGCGTGGCCTCAATCTGAGTCTGCATGAGAGCAGTCTCAGATGGGTTCCTGGCAGCCAGTGACTGAATTGCAGCACTAAGCTTTAGTGTGGCATCCGCCTGTGCTACAGCGAAGTGCTCCACACTCCTTGCCAGTGATTCAATGCATTCGGGCACCCTTCCCACTGCACCCATGAGCTCAGTGTGCATGCCCACCGCCTGGCTGTTCATTTCTGCAATCAGCCGCTCCTCCTCTGCGTCCATTGCAGTAGGAGTGTCTGGCATACTCTCCCTCTGGGGAGAAGGCCCCCGTTCTTCCCTACCCCCCCCATGGCGTTGCTGCAGCCCGCTGGGTCCTGGAGCTTCACCATCATCAGCCCCTTCCCCCCTGCTCCCCTCCGGGGAAGGCGTGTTCCCAGTGTGGGCATGGGCTTCCTCGGGAGAGGGTGGCACTGATGCTCCGGCTTCCTCTTCCTCCTCAGCTGCAGCATCACTCCCAGTGGCAGCTTCAGGGCCCGTCTCCTCAGCTGGTGAATCACCATCTGAAAGCAGGGAGGTACAAGAGTGGCTTTAGCGTGAGGACAGGGTGGCAGTAAGGGAGGAATAAGTGCAGCGAGTTAGCAAGTTGGATTGAAAGTGTCAAAGGCTGGTATTGTGAGGGACAAGTGGAAGGACAGAGGACAAAAAGGTGATGACCTTACCATTGCTGTCCACAACGGGGTCGGCGTCTCCAGTGGCGACGGGACCGATCACCCGGCTTGCCACAATCCTGTGGACGCGCTCCTCCAGATCGCTGAGGGGTTGCAGCTGAAGCCGCCCTCCACCCGTCCGTTGCTGCTGTCTCCGATTATGAGCCAGCTTAGCCTGCAAGAAAAAGGACAGCATCTGAGTAAATATGCAGCCATGGTCTTGCCTGATGTGCCTCCCATAGGTGAATAGCCCTTACTGTATGCAGCCATGGTCTTGCCTGATGTGCCTCCCATAGGTGAATAGCCCTTACTGTATGCAGCCATGGTCTTGCCTGATGTGCCTCCCATAGGTGAATAGCCCTTACTGTATGCAAAGTGTGGAATGTGTGTGTGTGTTTGATGAAAGGGCCATAGGTGTTGGATGAGTGTTGTGCATTGGGGTTTTAAGACCCTCTGGCCATAGAGTGAGGTTGAGATGGAGGGATGGAGAGGTATTGAGAAAAAGCCACTCAGCCTGACGACCCGAGTGAGGTCGTTGAACTTTTTGCGGCATTGAACATGGGTCCTGGGCACCATGCTCCTGGAGGAGACGCTCTGAGCCACCTCCCTCCACACTCTTCTGAACTCGCGTGGCAAAGGCCTCCTGCCACTCTCCGGGAACAGCATGCATCGTCTGCGCTCCACTGCGTCAACCAGAGCATCCAAGGCCCGCTCGGTGAAGCGATGAGCGCGTTCTCTCACCCTCTCCATGCTTGGCAGCAAAATGGATTACAGGTCTCTCCAGGCTGAGATTCAAGGCTGCAATGAGCAGGGTGTGGCTGGGGAGCAAGTGGCCCCCCCCGCTTTAAGAAGTGTCCGGCGCCATTGTGTCTGTGTTCCCTCGCTAACTGGCAGCAGCTGCGCTGCGCTCGTGCGCTGAGTTAGCGCCTCACTCCTTGGCCTTTGCGCCTTAAGAGAGGTGTGCAGCGCCTAATTTAGCGCTCCACTCACCTCCCGGGGCGGTAAAAGTGAAGTTTCCTGTCAGTGCCGATAATTAGCGCCAGGCGCTAATATTTGCGTCCGGACGATATTTGCGCCCCAAATGAGGCGCGACCTAATTTCTACCCCCTAGCCTCTGACCTGCTCTTGTAGCCACAGTATTTATGTGGCTGGTCCAGTTACGTTTTTGGTCAATGGTGACCCCCAAGATCCTAAACCACATATACGCTAACGATACCCAGCTCTACCTCACCACCACCTCTCTCGACCCCTCTGATTTGTCATGCTGATTGTCCAACATCCAGTATTGGATTAGTAGAAATTTCCTCCAATTAAATATTGGGAAGACTGAAGTCATTGTCTTCGGTCCCTGCCACAAACTCTATTCCCTCATCACTGACTCCATCCCTCTCGCTGCCCTGAGCTCAGCATCTGACCCCATATATACCCTAACCCTAACCTTAACCCTAACCCTAACCCTAACCCTAACCCTCACCAAGACCACCTACTTCCACCTCTAACATCACCCGTCTCAGCCCCTGCCTCAGCTCATCTGCTCATCCATATCTTTGTTACCTCCAGACGCGACTATTCCAACGCTCTCCTCCCACCTTGCACTCTCCATAAACTTGAGCTCTTCCAAAACTCTGCTGGACACAACGTAACTCGCACCAAGTCCCGTTCACCCAACACCCCTGTACGCACATTGCTTCCTGGTACGGAAATGCCTTGAGTTTAAAATTCTCTTACATGTTTTCAAATCCCTCGATGGCCTCGCCCCTCCCTATCTCTGTAACCTCCTCCAGCCCTTCAACCCTTCGAGATCTCTGCGTTCCTCGAACTCTGGCCTCTTGCGCATTCCCCATTTCCATCGCTCCACCATTGACGGTCGTGCCTTCTGCTACCTGGGCCCTAAGCTCTGGAATTCCCCCCACCACACCGCTCCACTTCTTTGCCTCTCTCTCCTCCTTTAAGACGTTCCTTAAAACCTATCTCTTTGACCAAGCTTTTAGTCATCTGTCCTAATATCAACATATGTGGTTCGGTGTCAAATTTTGTTTGATAACGCTCCTGTGAAGCGGCTTGGGATATTTTACTACGTTAAAGGCGCTGTATAAATGCAAGGTGTTGTTTTTGATCGTGCTCCCAGAATGGTATTAGACAGGGAATTCCATGATAATGACCCAGCGACAATGAAGGAACTGTGATATATGCACGTCAGGATGGTACATGACTGGGAGGGGAACTTGGAGGTGTTGGTATGTCCCTGGTCCTGTCCTTCCCAGTGGTAGAAGTCTCAGGGGAGGCAGTGCAGTCACAGGAACCTTGATGCGTTGCTGCAGTGTATCCTATAGTTTGTAAATACTGCAGCTACGTAGGGGTGGATATTAAGTCAAGTAGTAGATGTGCCAAACAAGCAAGTTGCTGTGCCCGGATAGTGGTGAGCTTGATGATTTGTGTTGGGAAACTGAATTTTGTGACAAAATTCTGGAGAATCTGTTCACTCAAGTGAACAGATTCTCCAGAATAAACTCTAGATGCAGTGAGTGTGTAATTATAACACCACTTGGCACAGATGGAAACCTATAAAGGACTGACATCGCCAAATGCTTGGAAATGTTACACCAGTCTAGACCCTTCCATCAGGCTGTTACAATGAAGCTGCCCTGTGCAGTGTATCTCAAACTGAGCTCCTCACTGCCAGTAATCTGAAACTGAGGAGTTATGTTTGTGGTTTGCTGAAGCAGTGATTGGGGGTTATTTGGCGCAGCTGGGCTGTGTTAGAGTGAAATGCAGTCTGGGCACTCGGCCTTGTTTGCGTTCAAATGTTAAAGGAGACTTTTAATCACTTGAATTACAAAACAATGTTATATTTTAAGAAAAAGAGAGATTTGCACAATCTTTCAGTCACTTCTTTAACAATATATCTATTCACCTGCCCAGTATCTCTCTGATGGAGGTATCTGTGCACCATACCATCCCAGTGCTCCATGAATCATGCTTTGGCTATGATTCTGTCACATATCAAATTGATCTCCCACCCTTCTGCTTACTTGGCAGAGTGACGCTCCTAATATATATAGAAATAAAATATGATGTCATTCTGTGGTGTTACAATAGTATTCAGTTTACTCATGTGTTTCAGTTGTAAATTCTGCTGTCGATTGCTACCTGCCACAGCAATCGACACCAGGCAAACTGTCAGGTGGCTCATTTTGGCACCTTGGAAGGTAAGGTATGAAACTAAATGGGGTAGAGGAACGAAGAGATCTGGGAATACATACACATAAATCACTAAAAGTAGCAACACACGTTGGTAAGGCCCTAAGGAGTGCGAACCAAACACTGGGGCTTATTTCGAGAGGAATAGAATACAAAAGCTGGGAGGTACCAGGCAGGTAGGGCAGAAATCCCCAGAGTGCATCTCGCTCGCTAACCGGTTCACAGTTCTGGATACTGGTGGGGTTGATGGTTCCTCTGGGGAAAGCAGCCAGAGCCAAGGCCACGGCACCATGGGTGGCTCAGCTGCACAGGTGGGGGGGAGGAAGAAGAGTGGAAGAGCAATAGTGATAGGGGATTCATTGGTTAGGGGAACAGATAGGCGTTTCTGTGGACGCAGACGTGACTCCAGAATGATATGTTGCCTCCCTGGTGCCAGGGTCAAGGATGTCACTGAGTGGCTGCAGGTTACTCTGAGGGGGGGAGGGTGGACAGCCAGAGGTCGTTGTCCATATTGTTACCAACGACATAGGCAGAAAGAGGGATGAGGTCCTGCAGGCAGACTATAGGGAGCTAGGAAAGAGATTAAAAAGCAGGACCTCAAAGGTAGTAATCTCCGGATTACTCCCGGTGCCACTTGCTAGTGAGTACAGGAATAGGAGGATAGAACAGATGAATGCGTGGCTGGAGAGATGGTGCAGGAGGGAGGGCTTTAGATTCATAAGAACATAAGAAATATGAGCAGGAGTAGGCCATTCGGTCTTTCGAGCCTGCTCCACCATTCAATGAGATCATGGCTGATCTTCTGCCTCAACTCCATTCACCAGCCCTATCGCCATATCCCTTGATGCCCTTACTAGTCAGAAATCTATCGACTTCTGTTTTGAATATACCCATTGACTGAGCCTCCACAGCCCTCTAGGGTAGAGAATTCCAAAGATTCACCACCCTTCGTGTGAAGAAATTTGTTCTCATCTCAGTCTTGAATGGCCTACCCTTTACCTTGAGGCTGTGGCCCCTGGTTCTAGACTCCCCAGCCAAGGGAAACATTCTCCCAGCATCCACCCTATCAAGCCCTGTAATCATTTTGTATGCTTCAATGAGATCCCCTCTCATTCTTCTGAATTCAAGAGAATACAGGCCTAGTTTACTCAATCTCTTCTCATACGACAGTCCCGCCATCCCAGGAATCAATCTCGTGAACCTTCATTGCACTCCCTCGATGGCAAGTATATCCTTCCTTAGGTAAGGAGACCAAAATTGTACACAGTACTCCAGGTGTGGTCTCACCAAGGCCCTGTATAATTGGAGTAAGACTTCTTTACTCCTGTACTCAAATCCTCTTGTAATGAAGGCCAGCATACCATTTGCCTTCCTAATGGCTTGCTGCACCTGCACATTCACTTTCAGTGACTCATGCACAAGGACACCCAGGTCCCTTTGAGCATCTGCATTCCCCAATCTTTCACCATTTAGGAAATACTCTGCCTTTCTGTTTTTTCTACCAAAGTGGATAACTTCACATTTATCCACATTATATTCCATCTGCCATGTTCTCGCCCACTCACTGAGCCTATCGAGATCCCCTTGAAGCCTCTTCACATCCTCTTCACAACTGACACTGCCACCTAGCCTTGTATCATCAGCAAATTTGAAATTGTTACATTTAGTCCCTTCATCCAAATCATTGATATAGATTGTGAATAGCTGGGGCCCAAGCACCGATCCATGCGGTACCCCACTAGTCACATCCTGCCATCTTGAAAAAGACCCGTTTATCCCTACTCTTTGTTTTCTGTCTGTTAACCAATTCTCAACCCATGCTAATATATTACCCCCAATTCCATGTGCCCTAATTTTGTTCACCAACCTCTTGTGTGGGACCTTATCGAAGGCCTTCTGAAAATCCAAATACACCACATCTACCGGTTCCCCTTTGTCCACTGCACTAGTTACATCCTCAAAGAACTCCAATAGGTTTGTTAAACAGGATTTCCCTTTCATAAATCCATGTTGACTCTGCCCAATCTTACGATTAGTTTCTAAGTGCCCAGTTATTGCATCCTTTATAATAGATTCCAGCATTTTCCCAACTCTTCTTCTTCTTCTTAGGCAGTCCCTCGGAACCGAGGATGACTTGCTTCCACATTAAAAATGAGTTCGCAGATGACTGATGAGTCCAATGCGGGACCTACAGTCTCTGTCACAGGTGGGGCAGACGGTGGTTGAAGGGGCAGGTGGGTGGGGTGCTTGGGTTGACGTGCGCTCCTTGCGCTGCCTGCGCTTGGCTTCCACTTGCTCCCGGTGAAGAGACTCGAGGTGTTCGGCGCCTTCCCGGATGCTTCTCCTCCACTTTGTGCGGTCTTGGGCCAGGGATTCCCAGGTGGCGATGGGGATGTTACACTTTTTCAACGAGCCTTTGAGGGTGTCCTTGAAGCGTTTCCTCTGCCCACCTGGGGCTCTCTTGGCGTGCCGGAGCTCCAAGTAGAGCGCTTGTTCTGGGAGTCTCGTATCGGGCATGCGGACAATGTGACCCGTCCATCGGAGCTGATCGAGCGTGGTCAAAGCTTTGATGCTGGGGATGTTGGCCTGAGCAAGAACACTGACGTTGGTGCGCCTATCCTGCCAATGGATTTGCAGGATCTTGTGGAGGCAGCGTTGGTGGTACCTCTCCAGTGCTTTGAGGTGCCTGCTGTACATGGTCCATGTCTCTGAGGCATACAGCAGGGCGGGTATCACTGCTGCTCTGTAGACCATGAGCTTAGGGCCGGGTTTGAGGTCCTGGTCTTCAAACACTCTCTTCCTCAGGCGACCGAAGGCTGCACTGGCACACTGAAGGCGGTGTTGGACTTCGTCATCGACGTTTGCCCTTGTTGACAGTAGGCTCCCAAGGTATGGAAAGTGGTCCACGTTGTCCAAGGCCTTGTCGTGGATTTTGATAATCGGGGGGGCAGTACTGTGTGGCGGGGTAGGTTGGTAGAGGACCTTTGTCTTACGGATGTTTAGTGTAAGGCCCATGCTCTCGTACGCTTCGGTGAAGGTGTTGACGATGGTTTGGAGTTCGACCTCCGAGTGAGCGCAGACGCAAGCGTCGTCTGCATACTGTAATTCGACGACAGAGGATGGGACGACCTTGGATCTGGACTGGAGGCGACGGAGGTTGAACAGTTTCCCGTTTGTTCTGTAGATTAGCTCCACTCCAGCGGGCAGCTTACTGAGGGTGAGATGGAGCATTGCAGCAAGGAAGATCGAGAAGAGCGTTGGTGCGATGACACATCCTTGCTTGACCCCGGTTTGTACGTGAATTGGGTCTGTGGTCGAACCGTTGGTCAGGATCACGGCTTGCATGTCATCGTGAAGCTGGCGGAGGATGGTGACAAACTCTTGAGGGCAGCCGAATTTGCGGAGGACACTCCATAATCCCTCATGGTTGACAGTGTCGAAGGCCTTTGTGAGATCAAAGAAAGCCATGTACAGCGGTTGGTGCTGTTCCCTGCATTTCTCTTGTAATTGACGTGCGGTGAAAATCATGTCCATTGTGCCCTTTAGTGGGCGGAATCCGCATTGCGACTCTGGGAGGAGCTCTTCAGCCACTGGGAGAAGGCGATTGAGGAGGATTCTTGTGATGACTTTCCCTGTGGCAGACAGCAGGGAAACTCCTCTGTAATTACCGCAATCGGATTTCTCACCTTTCTTGAAGATGGTCACAATTACGGCATCTCTGAGATCCCCTGGCATGCTCTCCTCCTTCCATATAAGAGAAATGAGTTCATGAATTCGCGCCAGTAGTGCTTCTCCGCCATGCTTTAGTGCCTCGGCGGGGATTCCATCTGCTCCTGAGGCCTTGTTGTTCTTCAGTTGTCGGATGGCCTTTTCAACCTCATGCCGGGCTGGGGTTGTGCTGAGATGGTGGCGGGTAGCATGCTGCGGGATGGAGTTGAGGACACTCGCGTCGAAGACAAATTCTTGGTTAAGGAGATCTTCGAAGTGCTCCTTCCAGCGGGCAGTGACTCCCTCTCTGTTCTTGATGAGTACCTCTCCATTCTTGGCCCGCAGTGGGGTAGGACCTTGGGTGCTTGGGCCGTAGGTGGTCTTGACTGCGCTAAAGAATCCACGCACGTCGTGGTTGTCGGCTGGCTGCTGGATCTCCTGCGCTTTCTCCACCCACCATCTGTTCTTTAGGTCGTGAGTTTTTTGTTGGACCTTGGACTTTAGGCGTCTGTAGAGCTGCTTTCTTGCTCTCGAGTTGTGTTGCTGTTTCCAGATCAGGAATGCCTTGCGCTTACGGCTTATTAGCTCCTGGATCTCCTGGTCGTTCTCGTCGAACCAGTCTTGGTGTTTCATGGTCGAGTGACCGAGCGTCTCTTCACAGGTGCTGATTATGGAGGCCTTGAGTGCAGACCAGGCGCCGTGGACACTCTGTGTCTCTGAATCACTGGGAGTCGTCAGGTTGTTTGTGAGGCGCAGGCTGAATAGGGCTTTCTTAGCAGGGTCTTTGAGTGCTCCAGCGTTAATTTTCCTGCGGCATTGTTTCTGTTGCTGCCGCTGTTTTCGGGCTACATTGATGGAGATGACAGAGCGGATTAGGCGGTGGTCTGTCCAGCAGTCATCAGTTCCTGTCATGGCGCGGGTGATGCGGACGTCCTTGCGGTCTCTCGCTCGGACAATGACGTAGTCCAGCAGGTGCCAGTGCTTGGAGCGAGGGTGCTGCCATGAAGCCTTGTACTTGTCTCTCTGACGGAACAAGGTGTTGGTTATGACAAGGCCATGTTCTAAGCATTTCAACAGGAGGAGGGTACTGTCAGAGTTGGCTTTCCCTACCCCATCTCTGCCGATCACACCTCCCCAGAGGTCAGTGTCCTTTCCAACTCTGGCGTTGAAGTCTCCAAGGAGGTTCAGCTTGTCGCCCGTTGGGACTCGGGACAGGGATTGTTTGAGGCTGGAGTAGAATTCCTCTTTGGTCTCGTCTGTGGCTTCCAGTGTTGGGGCGTACGCACTGATGACCGTAGCGCACTGGTTCTGGGTTAGGGTGAGCCGAAGAGTCATGAGGCTCTCGTTTATACCGCTAGGGGAGTCTCTGAGACGCCCAACTAGTTCATTTTTTATGGCAAAGCCTACCCCATGGAGGCGGCGTTCTTCTTCAGGTTTGCCTTTCCAGGAGAAGGTGTAGCCACCACCTTGCTCCTTCAGCAGGCCTTCCCCTGCCTGTCGGGTCTCACTTAGGGCAGCGATGTCAATGTCAAAACGTCTGAGCTCCCGGGCAACGATAGTAGTACGGCTTTCCGGTCTGTCACTGTTGGGGTTGTCCATGAGGGTCCTGACATTCCAGGTCCCGAACTTCATTTTAAAGGGTGGAAGATGCCTGTGCGTGAATTATTTTAACGTGGGGTGGCTGTTGCACACCAGCTACCACACGAGCTTGACAGAGCAAGATCTTGGTCCAATGGCAAGGGGATCCAAGATGATTGGAGACCAGGCTCTGCTATATCGGCCTAGCACACACACACAAACATACTCCTACTGTCCTCCCTCCTTCCCGCAGGTCCTCTCTGCCTGGGTTTCATAGGATGCATTGTGGTCCTCCTGACCTCGCTTTTGGCCCGTACTGCACCTTCCCTCGGCCCCTACCCCGCTGCTGGTCCACGCTGCGCCACTCCTGGGCCTCGACCATGCTGCTGGGCTTGTCCTCGCTCCTGGGCCCCGTCGTCGCCCCTGGGTCCCGTCCTCACTCCTGGGTCCCTACCTAGCTGCTCATCCCTTCCCTGCTCCTGGGCCTCGACCTCGCTCCTGGGCCTCGACCTTGCTCCTGGGCCTCGACCTCACTCCTGGGCCTCGACCTCATTCCTGGGCCTCGACCTCGCTCCTGGGCCTCGACCTCACTCCTGGGCCTTGACCTCGCTCCTGGGCCTCGACCTCGCTCCTGGGCCTCGACCTCACTCCTGGGCCTTGACCTCGCTCCTGGGCCTCGACCTTGCTCCTGGGCCTCGACCTCACTCCTGGGCCTTGACCTCGCTCCTGGGCCTCGACCTTGCTCCTGGGCCTCGATCTCGCTCCTGGGTCTCGACCTCGCTGTTCCTCCCATCTCTGCTCCTGGGTCCTGGCCTCGCTCCTGGGCCTCGACCTCGCTCCTGGGCCTCGACCTCACTCCTGGGCCTCGACCTCATTCCTGGGCCTCGACCTCGCTCCTGGGCCTCGACCTCACTCCTGGGCCTTGACCTCGCTCCTGGGCCTCGTACTTGCTCCTGGGCCTCGACCTCACTCCTGGGCCTTGACCTCGCTCCTGGGCCTCGACCTTGCTCCTGGGCCTCGATCTCGCTCCTGGGTCTCGACCTCGCTGTTCCTCCCATCTCTGCTCCTGGGTCCTGGCCTCGCTCCTGGGCCTCGACCTCGCTCCTGGGCCTCGTCCTCACTCCTGGACCTCATCCTCGCTCCTGGGTCCCTGCCTCGCTCCTGGGCGTCAACCTCGCTCCTGGGTCCCGGCCTCGCTCCTGGTTCCCAGCCCTGCTCCTGGGCCTCGACTATTAATTGGCTTCAAGGGGATATAGACAGGCTAAGTGAGTGGGCAAGAACATGGCAAATGGAATATAATGTGGAGAAATGTGAAGTTATCCATTTTGGTAGGAAAAATAGAAAAGCAGAGTATTTTTTAAATGGTGAGAGATTGGGAAATGTTGGTGTTCACTCACTTAGCCTGTCTATATCCCCTTGAAGCCTTCTTGTAATCTCCTCACAACTTACATTCCCACCTTGCTTTGTACAGAAACAAGGACTGTGGTGTCGCTCATGATGTCAAAGATACGGTGCTTTACAACAAAGGGGTGTTTAACTGTATGGTGCACAAGATCAGGGCCACTGATATAACCATCATTTTCCAATCCTCTCTGGCTTCAGGTGTGGTGCCGGAGGACTGGAGGACTGCTAATGTGGTACCCTTGTTTAAAAAGGGAGAAAAGGATAGACCGAGTAATTACAGGCCGGTCAGCCTAACCTCGGTGGTGGGAAAATTATTGGAAAGAATTCTGAAGGACAGGATAAATCTTCATTTAGAAAGACACGGATTAATCAAGGATAGTCAGCACGGATTTGTTAAGAGAAGGTCGTGTCTGACAAACTTGATTGAATTTTTTGAGGAGGTAACGAGGGTAGATGAGGGTAGTGCATTTGATGTGGTGTATATGGACTTTAGCAAGGCTTTTTATAAGGTTCCACATGGCAGACTGGTCACGAAGTTAAAAGCCCATGGGATCCAGGGCAAAGTGTCAAGTTGGATTCAAAACTGGCTCGGAGGCAGGAAGCAGAGGGTAATGGTTGATGGGTGTTTTTGTGACTGGAAGGCTGTTTCCAGTGGGGTTCCGCAGGGCTCAGTACTAGGTCCCTTGCTTTTTGTGGTATATATCAATGATCTAGACTTGAATATAGGGGGTATGATTAAGAAGTTTGCAGATGATACTAAAATCGGCTGTGTGGTTGATACTGAAGAAGGAAGCTGTGGACTGCAGGAAGATATCAATAAATTGGTCAGGTGGGCAGAACAGTGGCAAATGGAATTCAATCTGGAGAAGTGTGAGGTAATGCATTTGGGGAGGGCTAACAAGGAAAGGGAATATACATTAAATGGTAGGACACTGAGTAGTGTAGAGGAACAAAGGGACCTTGGAGTGCATGTCCACAGATCCCTGAAGATAGCAGGCCAGGTAGATAAGGTGGTTAAGAAGGCATACGGAATGCTTGCCTTTATTAGCCGAGGCATAGAATACAAGAGCAGGGGGTTATGCTTCAACTGTATAAAACACTAGTTAGGCCTCAGCTAGAGTACTGCGTGCAGTTCTGGTCACCACATTACAGGAAAGATGTGATTGCACTAGAGAGGGTACAGAGGAGATTTACAAGGATGTTGCCGGGAGTAGAGAATCTTAGCTATGAGGAAAGACTGGATAGGCTGGGTCTGTTTTCCTTGGAACAGAGGAGGCTGAGGGGAGACCTTATTGAGGTGTATTGAGGTGTATAAAATTATGAGGGGCATAGATAAAGTGGATAGAAAGGACCTATTTCCCTTAGCAGAGGGGTCAAAAACCAGGGGGCACAGATTTAAAGTAATTGGTGGAAGGTTTAGAGGGGAATTGAGGGGAAATTTCTTCACCCAGAGGGTTGTGGGGGTCTAGAACTCACTGCCTGAAAGGGTGGTAGAGGCAGGAACCCTAACCACATTTAAAAAGTACTTGGATGTGCACTTGGGATGCTGTAACCTGCAGGGCTACGGACCAAGAGCTGGGAAGTGGGATTAGGCTGGATAGCTCTTTGTTGGCCGGCGCGGACACGATGGGCCGAAATGGCCTCCTTCCGTGTTGTAACTTTCTATGATCCTATGATTCTCTCACCCCCCGCAGACCCACTGCTCACCTCGCTGACCCTGGCGAGGTTCGCAGCCGTCGGGAAGCCCACAATTGCATGTGTAAAATGGGGAAAAGCCTCAAAACCGCCTGTTAACTACCTGTTAACAGGCAGTTAATTGGCTCGAACCCCTTCCCGCCTTGAGGAGACGGGTCCCTGCGCGACTCGGGGACCCGCCTCCCGGGAAGATGGCACGGAGGCGGGTTGGGAGCGGGGTCGGTACCCGCTCCCAGTTTCTGCCATTTTCCCGGCAGTCCCACCTCTGTACCCGCCTCCCCAGGTCTGGGAAAATTCCCCCCTAAGATTCTAGATTTGGGTAAGGCCGACTTCAACGGGATGAGGCAGAGACTGTCCACAGTAAACGGGGCAAAGCTGTTAATGGGTAAAATGACAGAAGATCAGTGGGAGATGTTTAAAAAATAATTTAATGTGATACAGAACCAGTTTATACCCCTACTTGCCAAAAAAAACAGCCATGGGCAACTAAAGAGGTGAGGGACAGCATAAAACTAAAGGAAAGGGCATATAAAAATGCAAAATATAGCACAGATCCTGGTGAATGGAAAAGATACAAAGAACAGCAAAGGGTCACAAAACAGACAGTGAGAGCTACAAAAAGGGAGTATGAAAAGAAACTTGTAAGGGATATCAAAATCAACACAAAGAATTTTTACAGTTACATTAGGAAAAAGAGGGTAATCAGGAGCAACGTTGGCCCCTTAAAAACTGATCACAGTGATATTGTCAATGATAATAAGGAAATGGTGGACATGTTGAATAATTACTTTGCGTCAGTATTTACAGTAGAGGAAGAGGATAGCATGCCGGAAATCCCAAGGAAACTAATATTGAATCAGGGACAGGGACTCAATAAAATTAACGTAAGTAAAATAACAGTAATGAAGAAAATAATGGTACTAAAGAGTGACAAATCCCCAGGACCAGATGGTTTCTATCCCAGGGTTTTAAAGGAAGTAGGTGAGCACATTGCAGATGCCCCAACTATAATCTTCCAAATTTCTCTAAATTCAGGAACCGTCCCTTTAGAATGGAAAATTGTAAATGTCACTCTGCTATTTAAGAATGGCGAGAGAGGGAAACCAGGGAATTACAGACCAGTTAGCCTAACATCTGTTGTCGGGAAATTGCTAGAGTCTAAGGATAGGGTGACTGAACACCTCAAACATTTTCAGTTGATCAGAGAGAGCCAGCATGGATTTGTGAAAGGTAGGTCATGCCTGACAAACCTGATTGAATTTTTTGAAGAGGTGACTAAAGTAGTGGACAGGGGAATGTCTATGGATGTTATTTATATGGACTTCCAGAAGGCATTTGATAAAGTCCTACATAAGAGACTGTTAACTAAGGTAGATGCCCATGGAATTGAGGGCAAATTATTGACCTGGTTAGGAAATTGGCTGAGTGGCAGGAGACAGAGAGTAGGGATAATGGGTAGGTACTCAAATTGGCAGGATGTGACTAGTGGTGTCCCGCAGGGATCAGTGTTGGGCCTCAACTATTCACAATATTTATTAACGACTTAGATGATGACACAGAAAGTAATATATCCAAATTTGCCAATGACACAAAGATAGCTGGCATTGTAGGCAGTGTAGATGAAAGCATAAATTTACAAAGAGATATTGATAGATTAAGTGAATGGACAAAACTGTGGCAAATGGCTTTCAATGTAGGCAAATGTGAGGTCATCCACTTTGGACCTAAAAAGGATAGAACAGGGTACTTTCTGAATGGTGAAAGGCTAAAAACAGTGGAGGTCCAAAGAGACTTGGGGGTGCAGGTACATCGATCATTAAAATGTCATGAACAGGTACAGAAAATAATCAAAAAGGCTAATGGAATGCTGGCCTGTATATCTAGAGGACTAGAATACTAAGGGGTAGAAGTTATGCTGCAGCTATACAAAACCCTGGTTAGACCACACCTGGAGCACTGTGAGCAGTTCTGGGCACCACACCTTAGGAAAGATATATTGGCCTTGGAGGGAGTGCAGCGTAGGTTTACCAGAATGATACCCGGACTCCAAGGGTTAAGTTACGAGGAGAGATTACACAAATTAGGGTTGTATTCCCTAGAATTTGGAAGGTCAAGGGGTGATCTGATCGAAATGTTCAAGATATTAAGGGGAACAGATAGAGTAGATAGAGAGAAACTATTTCCACTGGTTGGGGATTCTAGGACTAGGGGGCAGAGTCTAAAAGTTAGAGCCAGACCTTTCAGGAGTGAAATTAGGAAACACTTCTACACACAAAGGGCGGTAGAAGTTTGGAACTTTCTTCTGCAAATGGCAAGTGATGCTAGATCAATTGTTAATTGTAAATCAGAGATTGATAGCTTTTTGTTAACCAAAGGTATTAAGGGATATGGGCCAAAGGCGGGTATATGGAGTTAGATCACAGATGATCTGATTGAATGGTGAAACAGGTTTGAGGGGCTGAATCCCCTCCTCCTGTTCCGATGTTCCTATATTTTTACATTCCCATGACCCACGTTTCAGGCCCTGTGTAACATACTTTTCTGATTTATGTACAATTACATTTGCCATTTGTATAACTAATCTAAATCATTTTGCAAATCTTTAACTGCTCTCTCTACTTCCATGTTGTCAGCAAATTTGACAAACTCACAATTAGATTTAGTATCCAGGATAGGGTAGATAGAGAGAAAGGGGGAAAAATTGGGTTGCGCCCCCTTTGGGGCGCTAACTTCACCGGGGCGCTACTTTTAGCGCCCTGAGAAAGTTAGCACCCCGCGCCCGAAATTCACCGGTAGCGCCCCGCCTCCCTCTTGGGGCGCTGCGAGTGAATATTGAGGCGCTACATGCCATGGTACTGCAGGCCTTCCTCCCCTTATTAAAGGGGAGGGGCCTAGCGCAGCACGACCCGGGGCCCAGCTGGGCCACCAGGGATCGGAGTGCCGGCAAAAGAGCCCGGCACGCAAGAGAAGTGCCGGGCTCACGGAGCGCAGCCGGCACTCCGCGGGGGGGGCTGCACAGAAGACCGGGGACAGCAAAGCGGGCAGGTGCTGGCAGGCGGCCAGCAACAAAAATGGCCGCCCGGCACCTTCCCTTTAATTTGCACCGTCCCGGCCACAGGTAGGCACCCCGACCCTGTCGGACAAAGCGTCCGGCGGTAAGTCAGGGGGCGCTACCGAAGATCGCAGCTGGGGTGTGAGCGGGGCGCTGCGCATGGTGATGACGTCATCGCCGGCAGCGCAGCGCTGCGGGATGCTAACGGTTACCGCCACCGCTAACCTCCCGCTGAATTTCGCGGGAGGCATTAGCGGCGCTGCGCCCAGGCGCTAGTTGCTTTGTGCCCCGATAGCGCCCTCTTAGGGTGCTAACGGGAGGCGCAAATCAATTGAATTTTCCCCCAAAACTATTTCCGCTGGTTGGGGAGTCTAGGACTAGGGGGCATAGTGACCCCTCTGGTTACTGACTCTCCTGCCACTGGAAACAGTATCTCCCTATCTACTCTCTCAAAGCTCCTCATGATTTTGAACACCTCTATAAAATCTCCTCTCAACATTAGAAAAAAAAGTCCCAAGTATGAAATGTGCGGGAATGTACTTAACATTACCTTTTCTAATCCATTAACATAGAAACATAGAAGATAGGAGCAGGAGTAGGCCATTCGGCCCCTCGAGCCTGCTCCGCCATTCAATGCGATCATGGCTGATCATCCAAATTCAGTACCCTGTCCCTGCTTTCTCCCCATATCCCTTGATCCCTTTAGCCTTAAGAAATATATCTAACTCCTTCTTGAATATATTTAATGAATTGGACTCAACTGTCTTCTGTGGTAGAGAATTCCACAGGTTCAGCACTCTCTGTGTGAAGAAATTCCTCCTCATCTCAGTCCTAAATGGCTTACCCCTTATCTTTAGACTGTGACTCCTGGTTCTGGACTCCCCCGTCATCGGGAACATCCTTCCTGCATCCAGTCTGTCGAGTCCTGTTAGAATTTTATAAGTTTCAATGAGATCCCCTCTCATTATTCTAAACTCTAGCGAATACAAGCCCAATCGTCCCAATCTCTCTTCATACGTCATTCCTGCCATCCCAGGTAACAGTCTGGTGAATCTTCGCTGCACTCCCTCCATGGCAAGAACATCCTTCCTCAGATAAGGCGACCAAAACTGCACACAATACTCAAGGTGTGGTCTCACCAAGGCCCTGTACAACTGCAGCAAGACATCCTTGCTCCTGTACTCGAATCCTCTCGCTATGAAGGCCAACATACCATTTGCTTTCTTAACCGCCTGCTGCACCTGCATGCTTGCCTTCAGCGACTGGTGCACAAGGACACCCAGGTCTCGTTGCACTTCCCCTTTTCCCAATCTATTGCCATTCAGATAATAATCTGCCTTCCTGTTTTTGCCGCCAAAGTGGATAACCTCACATTTATCCACATTATACTGTATCTGCCATGCATCTGCCCAATCACCCAACCTGTCCAAATCATACTGCAGTTTCTCTGCATCCTCCTCGCAGCACACACGCCCACCCAGCTTTGTGTCGTCTGCAAACTTGGAGATATTACATCTAGTTCCCTCGTCTAGATCATTAATATATATTGTGAATAACTGGGGTCCGAGCACCGATCCCTGCGGTACCCCACTAGTCACTGCCTGCCACTCGGAAAAAGACCGAGTTATTCCAACTCTTTGCTTCCTGTCTGCCAACCAGTTTTTTATCCAAGTCAGTACCTTACCCCCAATCCCATGTGCTTTAACTTTGCACACTAATCTCTTATGCGGGACCTTATCGAAAGCCTTCTGAAAGTCCAAATACACCACATCCACTGGTTCTCCCTTATCTATTCTACCAGTTACATCCTCAAAAAATTCCAGTAGATTAGTCAAGCATGATTTACCTTTTGTAAATCGATGTTGACTTTGTCCGATCCTGTCACTGTTTTTCAAGTGCTCTGCTATTACATCTTTTATAATGGACTCTAGCATTTTCCCCACTACCGATGTCAGGCTTACCGGTCTATAATTCCCCGTTTTCTCTCTACCACCTTTTTTAAATAGTGGGGTTACATTAGCTACCCTTCAATCCATGGGAACTGTTCCAGAGTCTATAGAGTTTTGGAAGATGACCAGCAATGCATCTACTATGTCTAGGACCACTTCCTTAAGTAGATGTGGTGTACCTGGACTTCCAAAAGGCCTTCGATAAGGTCCCACATAAAAGATTAGCAGGGAAAATTGAAGCTCATGGGATAAAGGGGAAAGTATTGACGTGGATAGAGAACTGGCTGTCAGATAGAAAACAGAGAGTTGGAATAAACGGCTCATTTTCTGAATGGCTGGCAGTAACAAGTGGGGTACCACAGGGATCTGTCCTGGGTCCCCAGCTGTTCACAATTTACATTAATGACCTGGATCAGGGAGTCGGATGCAGCATTTCCAAATTTGCAGACGACACTAAACTAGGAGGAGGGGTGGGCTCAGAGGAGGAGACCAGGAAGCTCCAGAGCGATTTGGACAGACTGGGTGATTGGGCGGATAAATGGCAGATGCACTATAATGTGGACAAGTGCGAAGTTATCCACCTTGGGTGCAGGAACGGGAGGGCAAATTATTATTTAAATGGCAATAAATTGGGAGAGGGGGAAGTACAGAGAGACCTGGGTGTTCTTGTACACCAGTCACTGAAGGCGAGCATGCAGGTGCAACAGGCGATCAAGAAGGCAAACGGTATGCTGGCCTTCATAGCAAAAGGGTTGGAATACAGGAACAGGGATACCTTGCTGCAGCTGTACAGGGCACTGGTGAGACCGCAGCTCGAGTACTGTGTACAGTTTTGGTCGCCTCATCTGAGGAAAGATGTTCTTGCCATGGAGGGGGTGCAGCGGCGATTCACCAGGCTGATACCAGGAATGGCGGGATTGACCTATGAGGAGAGACTATGTAGTTTAGGGATGTACACACTGGAGTTTAGAAGATTGAGAGGGGACCTCATAGAAGTGTATAAAATTCTGACAGGTCTAGACAGACTAGATGCAGAAGGAATGTTTCCCTTGGCGGGTGAGAACAGAACTAGAGGACATAATTTAAGGATAAGGGCTAAACCATTTAGGACAGAAATGAGGGGGAATTTCTTCACTCAGAGGGTGGTGAACCTGTGGAACTCATTGCCACAGAGGGCAGTGTACGCCAGCTCATTAAATATATTTAAGAGGGAATTAGATATATTTCTACAGGCAAAAGGGGTTAAGGGTTACGGAGAGAAGGCGGGGACGGGATACTGAATTGGAGGATCAGCCATGATCTCATTAAATGGCGGAGCAGGCTCGAAGGGCCGGATGGCCTACTCCTGCTCCTATCTTCTATGTATCTATGTATCTATGTACCCTCGGATGTAGATTATCAGGCCCTGGGGATTTATCGGCCTTCAATCCTGTCAATTTCCCTAACACCATTTCCCTACAAATACTGATTTCATTCAGTTCCTCCCTCTCATTAGACCCTATGTTCCCCGATATCTCTGGGAGGTTATTTGTGAACTCCTTTGTGAAGACAGAACCAAAGTATGTATTTAATTGTTCCGCCATTTCTTTGTTCCCCATTATAAATTCCCCTGATTCTGACTGCAAGGGACCTACGCTTGACTTCACCAATCTTTTTCTCTTCACATATCTATAGAAGCTTTTACAGTCAGTTTTTATGTTCCCTGCAAGCTTACTCTCATACTCTATTTTCCCCCTCTTAATTAATCCCTTTGTCCTCCTTTGCTGAATCCTAAACTGCTCCCAATCCTCAGGTTTGCTGCTTTTTCTGGCCAATTTATTTGTCCTCTCCTTGGTTCTTATGCTATCCCTAATTTCCCTTGTTAGCCACGGTTGAGTCACCTTTTTTGTTTTATTTTTATGTCAAACAGGGATGAACAAATTCTGTAGTTCATCCATGCAATCTTTAAATGTTTGCCATTGCCTATCCACTGTCAACCCTTTAAGTAACATTCCCCAATCCATCCTAGCCAACTCACGCCTCATACCATCATAGTTTCCTTTATTTAAATTCAGGACCCTAGTCTCTGAGTCAACTACTTCACCTCCATCTTAATGAAGAATTCTATCATATTATGATCGCTCCTCCCCAAGGGGCCTCACACAACAAGATTGCTAATTAATCCTTTCTCATTACATAATACCCAGTCTAAGATGGCATGATCTCTAGTTGGTTCCTCGACATATTGGTCCAGGAAACCATCCCGTATACACTCTAGGAATTCCTCCTCCACAGTATTGTTACTAATTTGGTTAGCCCAATCTATATGTAGATTAAAGTCACCCATGATAACTGCTGTGCCCTTATTGCACACATCTTAATTTCCCGTTTAATGCCATCCCCAACCTCAGCATTACTGTTTGGGGGTCTGTATACAACTCCCACTAATGTTTTCTGCCCCTTGTTATTTCTCAACTCTACCCATACCGATTCCACATCATCAGAGCTAATATCCTTCCTTTCAATTGTGTTAATCTCCTCTTTAACCAGCAATGCTACCCCACCTCCTTTTCCTTTTTGCCTGTCCTTCCTGAATATTGAATACCCCATGATGTTGAATTCCCAGCCTTGGTCACCCTGGGGCCAAGTCTCCGTAATCCCAATTATATCATATCCGTTTACATCTATTTGTGCAGCTAATTCATCCACCTTATTACGAATGCTCCTCGCATTAAGACACAGAGCCTTCAGGCTTGTTTTTTTAACACTCTTAGACCATTTAGAATTATTGTTTCCTGTGGCCATGTTTGATTTACACCCTTGATTTCTCTGCCTTCCACTTTTGCTTTTCTCCTTCCTGTCTTTTGTTTCTATCCTTGCTTCCCTTTCCTCTGTCTCCCTGCACAGGTTCCCAACCCCCTGCCATTTTAGTTTAAACCCTCCCCAACAGCACTAGCAAACACTCCCCCTAGGATATCGGTCCCAGTCTTGCCCAGGTGCAAACCGTCCAGTTTGTACTGGTCTCCACCTCCCCCAGAACTGGTTCCAATGTCCCAGGAATTTGAATCCCTCCCCCTTGCACCATTCTTCTAGCCACGTATTCATCTGAAATATCCTTCTATTTCTACTCTGACTAGTTCGTGGCACTGGTAGCAATCTTGAGATTACTACCTTTGAGGTCCTATTTTTTAATTTACCTCCTAATTCCCTATATTCAGCTTTTAGGACCTCATCCCGTTTTTTACCTATATCATGTATCCAGTAGGATAACGATCCCTCAACACTTTTCATCAAGTACTTCAAGGTCAGGTGAAGTGAAGATTATTGAATAGTAAAGCACCTTCTCCTGTCTGGCCTGAAACACTCCTACTCCAGCTACAGGTTGTGTCTTTGTGTTGATGGACTGCACTCCACCAGGGCATTGAGCAGTGCAACCTGTTGATAACAGAACTCTGAGCCTGAAATTTGATTCTGCTCCTGGTGTATTGGCAATGTAAAGAAATTTGCCCTGGTGCACTTTGTGTTTCTAGTGCACAGAGGGGACCTCCCAGATTGTCTAAAGTCCTCTTATTTGCAATCCAGATGATCATAGAATCATGGAATGATACAGCACAGAAGGATGCCATTTGGCCCATCGTGCCTGTGCCGGCTCTTTGGTAGAGCTCTCCAATTAGTCCCACTCCCCTGCTCTTTCCCCATAGCCCTGCAATTCTTTTCTATTCAAGTATTTATCCAATTCCCTTTTGAAAGTTACTATTGAATCCGCTTCCACCGCCCTTTCAGGCAGCGCATTCCAGATCACAACAACTTGTAAAAATAATTCCCCATCTTGCCTCTGGTTCTTTTGCCAATTACATTAAATCTGTGTCCTCTGGTTTAGACCCTCCTGCCACTGGTAACAGTTTCTCCCTATCTACTCTATCAAAGCTCCTCATGATTTTGAACACCTCTGTAAAATCTCCTCTCAACATTCTCTGCTCTCAGGAGAACAACCCCAGCTTCTCCAGTGTCTCCACATAACTGAAGTCCCTCATCCCACTATTCCATTTTAAGTTATCAGCTAGTCTTTTTCCACATTCCCTTGATGATTCTCCTCTTGACGGCGCGACATGGCAATTCCTCTCCACACAGCAAAATTATGCAGAAGGCAACTATAATTTTCAGCAACATTCCCCAAGACTAATCCAGACATTGGAATCTTTGTTTGAGCAGATTGTGCTCTATTTTGCTCCTTGAACATGCATGTGCCCCACTGCATTTTCTTTCCACTGTACTGTGGTAATTCCAAACTTAGCTCATCAGCCAAGGCTCAAGACGATATCCTTGGCCATTCAGTGTGCATCAATCAGCCAGAACAGTCTTGAAATGAGGTTCGGACTATAGACTGGCATAGAATGAATGTATTGTGGCAGCTGGCACAATATGTATTGCGTGCCTGATATCTACCTGCATGATATAGTTCCAGGATCACATATAACCTGCATGTTAATAGAATGGCATTGTTGAAAGTAAACCATTGAAAAAAAATTGTTCTTGGGATGTGGGCGACACTGGCAAAGCAGTATTTATTGCCCATCCATAGTTGCCCTGAGGGCATTAAGAATCACCACATAGTTTAGGACTGTCACCACAAATTAATACAATTGAAAATCATCATAACCTTTATACATTAGCTGTACTGTTGCAGTGCACCTTTCTCAAAATGTTTGCTTTATATTGTCGGAATTCCAGAGATATTGCAACATAAACCCATGTATGCTGTTATTTAAAATAATGCACTAAGCCAGTCGTCACTCCGTCCAGATGCCAGTCCCCCACTGGCTGTCAACCCTGCATTTAGAGATTGTATTCTAGTCTCCATTCGCTGGGGCTGTCTGGAGTGGGGCTCAAACCCTTCACCTTCTGACTCAGAGGCAGGAATGCTACCACTAATTGTACCTTACAGTACAATATTTAAAAATCCTAAATGTAGCCAAAATTATGTAAATTCTCAGGAATGACTGTTCGGGGAATGTGCTTTCCTCCCGTATGTTCTCTGAATGATCTTTGCACAATTCCTTGTCACGCAGAGAGAACTTGAACTCTGGCTCTCTGCAAGTAATGTGTGGCTAACTTAATAAAGACAAAGTTTAATGACCTTGGCACATTATCCATAAATTAGGCATTGTAAAAATGTTATCCCTTTGTTATTAATGATTATAAATCAATGCATTCTTGCCTTCAAATTAAACAGTTTGGAATGTAACTTTCACCGTTGTACAATGTTCTATTAATATTGGTGAACTTTGGCTTGCGTTTTGTTTAAAAACTGCAGCTGCAGGCAACAATCACTAATTTTGCTTTCATTGACAACTGATTGTCCCTCCTGTTTATTGTTGTGTTGGTCCCATTTCTTTGGAAATGTAGTTAACAGAGCTAATAGCAAGGTGGGAATAGTATTTTACACAGTATGAACCTAAAGAGAACCTAAGACTGCAGAGAAAAGGAAGATGCCAGGCAGGTTGATTTCATTTAAGAAAGAAAAAAGAAAGAAAGACTTGCATTTATATAGCGCCTTTCACGACTCCGGACGTCTCAAAGCGCTTTACAGCCAATGAAGTACTTTTGAAGTGGAGTCACTGTTGTAATGTGGGAAATATTAAGGCAGGAAATATTGTATCGATTCACTGACCCTATCCGAATGTCAAGAATTTGTAATTTATAGGGAGACGGAACTGGATTTCTTGTGGATTGAGAATAATTTAATTTACAGTCCGAGAAAGAAGAACATAAGAACATAAGAAATAGGAGCAGGAATAGGCCACTTGGCCCCTTGAGCCTGCTCCGCCATTCAATAAGATCACGGCTGATCTTGGGCTCAAAGCCACTTCCCTGCCCGCTTCCCAGAACCCTTCACTCCATTACCTTGCAAAAATCTGTCTATCTCCACCTTAAATGTATTTAATGACCCAGCCTCCACAGCTCTCTGGGGCAGAGAATTCCACAGATTTATGACCCTCTGAGAGAAGAATTCCTCCTCATCTCAGTTCTAAAAGGGCGACCCTTTATTCTGAGACTGTGCCCCCGAGTTCTAGATTTCCCCACGAGGGAAACATCCTCTCTGCATCTACCTTGTCGAGCCCCCCTCAGTATCTTATATGTTTCAATAAGATCACCTCTCATTCTTCTAAATTCCAATGAGTATAGGCCCAGCCTGCTCAACCTTTCCTCATAAGTCAACCCCCTCATCTCTGGAATTAACCTGGTGAATCGTCTCTGAACTGCCTCCAATGCAAGTATATCCTTCCTTAAATAAGGAGACCAAAACTGTACGCAGTACTCAAGGTGTGGTCTCACCAATACCTTGTACAGTTGTAGCAGGACTTCCCTGCTTTTACACTCCAACCCCCTTGAAATAAAGGCCAACATTCCATTTGCCTTTTTGATTACTTGCTGTACCTGCATGCTAACTTTTTGTGTTTCATGCACAAGGACTCCCAGGTCCCTCTGAACTGTAGCATTTTGTAATCTCTCTCTATTTAAATAATAATTTGCTTTTTTATTTTTCCTGCCAAAGTGGATAACCTCGCATTTTCCCACATTATACTCCATCTGCCAAATGTTTGCCCACTCACTTAGCCTGTCTATATCCCTTTGCAGATTCTTTGGGCTGGATTTTCATAGGGCCGTGGAGGCGGGTTTGGAGGCGTGTGGGGGGTTAAAATTGCAAAATGTGGCGGGCGGACCTGATCCCGCCTCCATTCCGCCTCCACGCATTTTTGATAAAATCGTGTGCGGTGTTCCCGACTCCGTCCCACCTCCAAGAGGCGGGAGAGGCCATTAAAGCCCTTAACAAGCCCTAAATTGGCTCTGTAATGCCATTTTGAAACGTTTTAGCTAGTTTAACCCTTTTCCGACGTGAAGCACGCCTGATGTGAAACACGCCAGTGAAACCTGGCGGGAGCACAAGTGGATAGCTGACTATCAGCTGCAGGTCCACTATTGCAACGGAGATGTGATGAAGGTAGTAGTAGTATTAGGTCTGAAAGTCGCCTCTGATGCTGCTGCATTGAATGTCAGAGACTGCCTGGCCTTTGCTGTGAGAGGACCTGGATGGAAAAAGAATTCTCTCTCTCTCTCTCTCTCTCTCTGAGCTGCTCATTTTGCATCCAGGTCCACTCACAGCAAAGGCCAGGCCGTCTCTGAAGACCTTCAATGCAGCAGCAATGATGACATCATCAGAGGCGACTTTCAGACTGAAAACAAGAATTGGTTCATGGGTTCCCACATGCTGGAACTCAATTGCCCAATTAGATGAAAATTGCATCAATCTCCCACATCCAATTGCAGTCGGGTGGATAACACGAAATGCGGATGAAACGACCCCAACCCGCCCCAGTATCAAAATCCAGCCCTTTGAGTGCTCTGCGCAGCTTGCTTTCCCACCCATCTTTGTATCATCCGCAAACTTGGCTACATTACACTCAGTCCCTTCATCCAAGTGATTAACACAGATTGTAAATAGTTGAAGCTGCTGGATGAGGACATTGCGAACGATGTGAAAGAGCACACCACAGCCACACTGGGCTGCACTTTGCTTCTAGCTAACCCTCATGCTAGCAATCAGAAGAATGAGATAGATAATCAGCATTATCCAGGAATTAAATTTCCAGCCCAAAATACATCAAAGTGGTAAAGATGATACTTGCTTTGTTGAGACGGAGCATAAACTTGGGACAGGAGTCTTGGTGCTAAGGTGGGAAACCTGAGTAACTGATCAATGTCCAATAGTATTGGAATCTTTGGGCCTTAGGGTAGGGCTGTGAGTCCCTATATGAGCACAATTTTTATACAAATGATTTCAGTGTCTGGTTTCACAATTCATTGCTCTCACTGCACATTTGCTCTATTTATAATGTTAAAGTGGCATTGAGGAGTACATGCTATGTCAATACAACGTGCTGTATTTTATGTCATTAACAGAGACCCATTATTAGAAACTCATCACCAGAAACCTATTACCAGGGACCCATTGCCATAAATCCATTACCAGAAACTCATCACCAGAAACCTATTACCAGGGACCCATTGCCATAAATCCATTACCAGAAACCATTAACAGGGACACAGCCCAATTTATAGGTAGACATAGGTAGAAAGAGGGACACGGTTCTGCAGGCAGAATTTAGGGAGCTAGGAAAGAGATTAAAAAGCAGGACCTCAAAGGTAGTAATCTCCGGATTACTCCTGGTGCCACATGCGAGTGAGTATAGAAATAGAAGGGTAGAGCAGATGAATGCGTGGCTGGAGAGATGGTGCAGGAGGGAGGGCTTCAGATTCCTGGGACATTGGGGCAGGTTCTGGGGGAGGTGGGACTTGTACAGGCTGGACGGGTTGCACCTCAACAGGGCTGGGATCAATATCCTCGTGGGGAGGTTTGCTAGTGCTGTTGGGGAGGGTTAAAGCTAGCTTGGCAGGGGGATGGGAATCTGAGCGTAGATTCAATAGGAAGGGAAGCAAAGCTGGAAATGGAAGGCAGTAAATTTGTAAGTGAGTTTGGAAGGCAGAGGAAGCAAAGGCTAGAAAATAGACAACAAGGGAGTTTGGCAGCTAAATGGTATATACTTCAACGCAAGGAGTCTAGGGAATAAAGCAGGTGAGCTGAGGGCACAGATAGACACGTGGGAGTATGATATTATAGCTATTACTGAGACATGGCTGAAAGAAGGGCAGGAATGGCAGCTCAACATTCCTGGTTACAGGGTTTTCAGAGGAGATAGAGAGAGGGATAAAAAGGGATGGGAGGGGGGGCTCGTAATATTGGTTAAGGAAACAATTACAGTTGTGAGGAGGGATGATCTGTTAGAAGGATCATCAAATGGGTTGAACTGAAGAACAAAAAAGGGGCAATCACACTGCTGGAGTGTACTATAGACCTCCAAACAGTCAGAGGGAGATAGAAGAGCAAATATGCAGGCAAATTTCTGAGAAGTGTAAAAACAATAGAGCAGTATTAGTGGGGGATTTCAACTACCCTAATATTAACTGGGATAGAATTAGTGTAAAAGGAATAGAGGGGGCAGAATTCTTAAAATGCATTCAGGAGAACTTTTTAGCCAGTACGTAACAAGCCCAACAAGAGAGGGGTGGTTCTGGACTTAGTTTTAGGGAATGAAGCTGGGCAGGTGGAAGGGGTATAAGTGGGAGAGCATTTTGGTGGCAGTGATCATAATTCAGTTAGATTTAGCGTAGTTATGGAAAAGGACAAAGATAGAACAGGTGTAAAAGTTCTCAATTGGGGAAAGGCCAATTTTACTAAGCTGAGAGGTGATTTAACAAAAGTGGACTGGAAACAGCTACTTGAAGGTAAATCAGTGTCAGAGCAGTGGGAGGCATTCAAGGAGGAGATAGTGAGGGTTCAGAGCAAGTACGTTCCCTTAAAGAAAAAGGGTGGGACTAACAAATCCTGCCCCCTGGAGGTCAAGGGGCATACAGGGTTGGATAAGGAAAAAAAGGGAAGCTTTTGTCAGATACCGAGAGCTCAATACTGCAGAAAGCCGAGAGGATTATAGAAAGTGCAGGGTGAAATTAAAAAGGAAATTAGGAAAGCAAAGAGAGGACATGAAAAAATATTAGCAAGTAAAATCAAGGAAAACCAAAAGATGTTTTATAAATACATAAAGAGCAAGAAGATAACTGAGGAAAGAGTAGGGCCTATTAGGGACCATAAAGGTAACCTGTGTGTGGAAGCGGAAGACATGGGTAAGGTTCTTAATGAATACTTTGTGTCTGTTTTCACAAAAGAGAGGGATGATGCAGACATTGTAGTTGAGGAGGAGTGTGAAATATTAGATGGGATAAACATAGTGAGAGAGGAAGTATTAAGGTGTTTAGCATCTTTGAAAGTAAATAAATCGCCAGGCCCGGATGAAATGTATCCCAGGCTGTTAAGAGAGGCAAGGGAGGAAATTGCAGAGGCTCTGATCATCATTCTCTAATCCTCTCTGTCTACAGGTGTGGTGCCGGAGGACTGGAGGACTGCTAACATTGTGCCATTGTTTTAAAAGGGAGAAAGGGATAGACTGAGTAATTACAGACCAGTCAGCCTAACCTCGGTGGTGGGAAAATTATTGGAAAAAATTCTGAGAGACAGTATAAATTATCATTTAGAAAGTCTCGGATTAATCATGGATTTGTTAAGGGAAGGTTGTGTCTGACTAACTTGATTTAATTTTTTGAGGAGGTAACGAGGAGGGTCGATGAGGGTAGTGCGTTTGATGTAGTCTACATGGATTTTAACAAGGCCTTTGACAAGGTCCCATATGACAGGTTGAAATTCAATCCAGAGAAGTGTGAGGTAATGCATTTGGGGAGAGCTAATAAGGCAAGGGAATACACATTAAATGGTAGGACACTGAGTAGTGTAGAGGAACAGAGGGACCTTGAAGTGCATGTCCACAGATCCCTGAAAGTAGCAGGACAGGTAGATAAGGTGGTTAAGAAGGCATGCGGGATACTTTCCTTTATTAGCCGAGGCATAGAGTATAAGAGCTGGATTTTCATTGACCCGTGGAGGCGGGTTTGGAGGCGTGTGGGGAGTTAAAATTGCGAAAACTGGTGGGCGGGCGCAAGTCCGCCTCCATCCCGCCTCCACGCAATTTTCATTAAATCGTGTCTGCTGGTCCCGACTCCGTCCCGCCTTTAAGAGGTGGGATAGGCTGTTAAGGCCCTTAACAAGCACTAAATTGGCTCTATAATGCCATTTTGAAAGGCCTTTGTGATTTTAACCCTTGTTCTACGTGAAGCACGCCTGTTCTGAACCACGAATGTGAAACCTGGCGGTAACACATTTCGAAAGCTGACTATCAGCTGCAGGTCCACTATTGCAATGGAGAAGTAGTAGTAGGAAAAATATCTATCTATCTATCTATCTATCTATCTCTCTCTCTCTCTCTCTCTCTCTCTCTCTCTCACAGCAGACTTGTGCATCCAGGTCCTCTCACAGCGAAGGCCAGGCAGTCTTTGCAGACCTTCAATGCAGCAGCAATGATGACATCATCAGAGGCGACTTTCAGACTGAAAACACTAATTGGTTCATGGGTTCCCACATGCTGGAACTCAATTGCCCAATTAGGTGAAAATTGCATCAATCTCCCACATCCAATTGCAGTCGGGTGGATAACACGAAAAGTGGATAACACGACCCCAACCCACCCCAGTATCAAAATCCAGCCCTAAGAGTAGAGAGGTTATGCTAGAACTGTATAAAACACTAGTTAGGCCACAACTAGAGTACTGCATACAGTTCTGATCACCACATTACAGGAAAGATGTGATTGCACTAGAGGGGGTGGAGAGGAGATTTACGAGGATGTTGCCTGGGCTGGGGAATTTTAGCTATGAGGAAAGATTGGACAGGCGGGAGAGGCTGCGCGCACGCAGCGAACTTCGATCTTTTTTTCAGGTTTCTCCGGGAAGGTGAGTATGGAAAAGCTGCACTTTTAAAAAGGAGGCACAAGGCCTGTTTTTAACAAGGTAAGGGGTTAATTAATTACAATTTAAACATTTTTTCAACAGGTTTATCTTTTTTAGATACTTTAAAGAAAGGTAAGTTTATTTTGAGCACGGTTAAAAAGTATAATTAATTTTTTCAAAAATTTAAATTTTTGTTTAAAGTAGTTAATTTATTTAACTTATAGTTATTTTAAAAATGTGATTTTTTTTTTTTTTCAATTTATTTGAAGTTTAAGTGTGGTTTTGGAGCCGATCTCTATTCATAGATTTGACAGGTCTTCCTGTCAAATCTATGAATGAAAATGCCCTGCTAGGATTGGCTCTCCATGGCCCATGTGATCCCAGGGGACGCTTCGAACTAACTGCGCCCCTGGGATACACAAGCACTGCGCGCCGGCAGCTGGAGGAGGCTCAGGAGCTGAAGTCCTCGTGGGCCCAAAGCACAACTGCAGGCGCGGTAGGCAAGTACGCGCGCGATGCTTGCACCCGCAGGAAGCCGGAAAGCCGAATTTCTGGCCCATTATTTCTTCTTCTTAGGCAGTCCCTCGGAACCGAGGATGATTTGCTTCCACATTAAAAATGAGTTGTCAGGTGACTGATGAGTCCAATGCGGGACCTACAGTCTCTGTCACAGGTGGGGCAGACGGTGGTTGAAGGGGCAGGTGGGTGGGGTGCTTGGGTTGACGTGCGCTCCTTGCGCTGCCTGTGCTTGGCTTCCACTTGCTCCCGGCGAAGAGACTCGAGGTGTTCGGCGCCTTCCCGGATGCTTCTCCTCCACTTTGTGCGGTCTTGGGCCAGGGATTCCCAGGTGTCGGTGGGGATGTTACACTTTTTCAAGGAGGCTTTGAGGGTGTCCTTGAAGCGTTTCCTCTACTCAACTGGGGCTCTCTTGCCGTGTCGGAGCTCCGAGTAGAGCGCTTGTTTTGGGAGTCTCGTATTGGGCATGCAGACGATGTGACCCGTCCATCGGAGCCGATTGAGCGTGGTCAAAGCTTCGATGCTGGGGACGTTGGCCTGAGCGAGAGCACTGACGTTGGTGCACCTATCCTGTCAATGGATTTGCAGGATCTTGCGGAGGCAGCGTTGGTGGTACCTCTCCAGTGCTTTGAGGTGCCTGCTATACATGGTCCATGTCTCTGAGGCATACAGGAGGGCGGGTATTGCTACTGCTCTGTAGACCATGAGCTTGGTGCCAGGTTTGAGGTCCTGGTCTTCAAATACTCTCTTCCACAGGCTACCGAATGCTGCATTGGCACACTGAAGACGGTGTTGGACTTCGTCAGCGACGTCTGCCCTTGTTGACAGTAGGCTCCCGAGGTATGGAAAGTGGTCCACGTTGTCCAAGGCCTTGTCGTGGATTTTGATAATTGGGGGGATAGTACTGTGTGGCGGGGGCAGGTTGATAGAGGACCTTTGTCTTATGGATGCTCTCGTACGCTTCGGTGAAGGTGTTAACGATGGTTTGGAGTTCGACCTCCGAGTGTGCGCAGACGCAAGCGCCGTCTGCATACTGTAATTCGACGACAGAGGATGGGACGACCTTGGATCTGGACTGGAGGCGACGGAGGTTGAACAGTTTCCCGTTTGTTCTGTAAATTAGCTCCACTCCAGCGGGGAGCTTACTGAGGGTGAGATGGAGCATTGCAGCAAGGAAGATCGAGAAGAGCGTTGGTGCGATGACACAGCCTTGCTTGACCCCGGTCCATACGTGAATTGGGACTGTGGTGGAACCGTTGGTCAGGATCACGGCTTGCATGTCGTCGTGAAGCAGGCGGAGGATAGAAACATAGAAACATAGAAGATAGGAGCAGGAGTAGGCCATTCGGCCCCTCGAGCCTGTTCTGCCATTTAATGAGATCATGGCTGATCATCCAAATTCAGTACCCTGTCCCTGCTTTCTCCCCATATCCCTTGATCCCTTTAGCCTTAAGAAATATATCTATCTCATTCTTGAATATATTTAATGAATTGGCCTCAACTGCCTTCTGTGGTAGAGAATTCCACAGGTTCACCACTCTCTGGGTGAAGAAATTCCTCCTCATCTCAGTCCTAAATGGCTTACCCCTTATCCTTAGTCTGTGACCTCTGGCTCTGGACTCCCCCACCATCGGGAACATCCTTCCTGCATCTAGTCTGTCTAGTCCTGTTAGAATTTTATAAGTTTCAATGAGATCCCCTCTCATTCTTCTAAACTCTAGGGGAGTCCTGAGATGCCCAACTGGTTCAGTTTTTATGGCGAAGCCTACCCCATGGAGGCGGCGTTCTTCTTCAGGTTTGCCTTTCCAGAAGAAGGTGTAGCCACCGCCTTGCTCCTTGAGCTGGCCTTCCCCTGCCCGTCGGGTCTCACTTTGGGCAGCTATTACTATGAGGCAACTCAGTGTCACCCCCTACAATTGGAACAAAATAAGGCCAATTCCCATCTGAGCCTATTTGCATAGAAAGCAGTTCAATTAACACATTTCCCCATGAGCTGCCGATAGTGATGCCATTCCCTGCCTGGCTCCACAGCCTGATAGCTTACTCATGTTTCTCAATCTTGATTCAGCTAAAGGGCAGAGCAGCTGAAGGAAGTTAAATGAACAAGGGGGCGAGAGTTGGACTATTTTTTTATTGAGGGTAATTGTACAAAGTACACTGGGTGTGCCGGAGCACTCTAATCATCAGGTATCTACTTCATTTGACCTTCAGTGTATCAATGAGTTTTAACAATCTCTCTGATGTAATTTTAAAGGTCTAATTAACGATCTAGATCATTCCCTTAGAGGGCAGAAACTCTGTTCCTCTCCACAGACGCTGCTTGGCCTGCTGTGCGTTTCCAGCATTTTCTGTTTTTATTACCATTAACCTTCTCTGCTCAAGGGAAGATAATTCCAGCTTCTCGAGTCTCTCCACAGAACTCCACATATTTACCAAGTTATGTACGAATCAAAATAAATTGTATTGCTCTGGAGAAGGCACCAGTGAGAACCCATGTGGAAAACTGGGTACAGTTTTAGTCACAAAATCATAGGCAGAATATTACTGCTCTTGAGAGTGGACAGAGTCAGCCAGTGATGGGGATTCAGGTAATCAGAAATTCCAGTCCTCAGAAAAGTTCAAGAAAGCTCAGCTTGTTTTCTTTGAAAAAGCATCTTCAAGATGAGCATTTGAAGTTTAAAAGATTGTGAAACAATTTGTTCACTATGGGGAAGGGTTTCAATCCCAGGAACATAATTTAAAAATGAGTAAGTTAGGGTTAAGAAGGGACGTTGGGGTGTGATCTTTTTACCCAAAGGGTAATAGAATTGTGTAATAATTTACCAGGGGTCATTGAAGCATTTTTGTTATTGAGAAACTTAACAGACGGGGCGAAATTTGTCTCAGTGCTGCCTGTTTTTTGGGCACTCTGAGGCCCTTTAAGGTTCCAAAATGCAGGTCAATGCCCGGTATCCTGGCAGCAGTCACGATGCGTTCATTCTGCGGCAGTCCTTTGTGCCAGCTGAATTTCAACCACCGCGGCAAACCAAAGGGTGGCTACTGGGCGACAAGGGCTATCCGCTGACGACATGGCTCATGACTCCGGTCCACAACCCACGCACACGTGCGCAGCAGGCATACAAGGAGAGCCATGCTGCCACAAGAAATCTGATAGAGCAGACCATTGGCGTCCTGAAGCAACGATTCCACTGCCTGGACTGCTCTGGAGGAGCCCTGTAGTACTCGGCTGAGCGGGTCGCAAGATTTGTCATGGTATGCTGCATGCTGTACAACATTGCCATCATGAGGAAACAGCCCTTTCCACCATCTATCAGGCGAGAAGCTGAGGAGCAGGCGCACAGGAGGAGAAGGTGGGAGAGGAGGAAGCAGAAGAGGAGGAAGACTGCAACCTAGACAGCCCCTTTCTGCCCAGGCTCTATGTGAGCAAATAAGTCAAGAGCGATACCAGAGATTGAGGGATGAGGGAGAAGTGGGATGTGGGAAAGAGGATTAGGTATGACTCCGTGATGACAGACGCACCTGGGGGAAAGGCGCATGGGGGCAGGATGACAGCGGGTTCCCCACCCGACCCGCCACCGATCATAGATACATAGATACATAGAAGATAGGAGCAGGAGTAGGCCATCCGGCCCTTCGAGCCTGCTCCGCCATTTAATGAGATCATGGCTGATCCTTCAATTCAGTATCCCGTCCCCGCCTTCTCTCCGTAACCCTTAACCCCTTTTGCCTGTAGAAATATATCTAATTCCCTCTTAAATATATTTAATGAGCTGGCGTACACTGCCCTCTGTGGCAATGAGTTCCACAGGTTCACCACTCTCTGAGTGAAGAAATTCCCCCTCATTTCTGTCCTAAATGGTTTAGCCCTTATCCTTAAATTATGTCCTCTAGTTCTGTTCTCACCCGCCAAGGGAAACATTCCTTCTGCATCTAATCTGTCTAGACCTGTCAGAATTTTATACACTTCTATGAGGTCCCCTCTCAATCTTCTAAACTCCAGTGTGTACATCCCTAAACTACATAGTCTCTCCTCATAGGTCAATCCCGCCATTCCTGGTATCAGCCTGGTGAATCGCCGCTGCACCCCCTCCATGGCAAGAACATCTTTCCTCAGATGAGGCGACCAAAACTGTACACAGTACTCGAGGTGTGGTCTCACCAGTGCCCTGTACAGCTGCAGCAAGGTATCCCTGTTCCTGTATTCCAACCCTTTTGCTATGAAGGCCAGCATACCGTTTGCCTTCTTGACCGCCTGTTGCACCTGCATGCTCGCCTTCAGTGACTGGTGTACAAGAACACCCAGGTCTCTCTGTACTTCCCCCTCTCCCAATTTATTGCCATTTAAATAATAATTTGCCCTCCCGTTCCTGCACCCAAGGTGGATAACTTCGCACTTGTCCACATTATAGTGCATCTGCCATTTATCCGCCCAATCACCCAGTCTGTCCAAATCGCTCTGGAGCTTCCTGGTCTCCTCCTCTGAGCCCACCCCCCCTCCTAGTTTAGTGTCGTCTGCAAATTTGGAAATGCTGCATTCGACTCCCTGATCCAGGTCATTAATATAAATTGTGAACAGCTGGGGACCCAGGACAGATCCCTGTGGTACCCCACTTGTTACTGCCTGCCATTCAGAAAATGAGCCGTTTATTCCAACTCTCTGTTTTCTATCTGACAGCCAGTTCTCTATCCACGTCAATACTTTCCCCTTTATCCCATGAGCTTCAATTTTCCATGCTAATCTTTTATGTGGGACCTTATCGAAGGCCTTTTGGAAGTCCAGGTACACCACATCTACTGGCTCTCCCCCATCTATTTTACCAGTTACTCCCTCAAAAAATTCCAATAGATTAGTCAAGCACGATTTACCCTTTGTAAATCCATGTTGACTCTGTCCTATCCTGTCCCCATTTGCTAAGTGCTCGGCTATTTCATCCTTAATGATGGACTCCAGCATTTTGCCCACAACTGATGTAAGGCTTACAGGTCTGTAATTACCTGCTTTTTCCCTACCCCCCTTTTTGAATAGTGGGGTAACGTTAGCTACCCTCCAATCCATGGGCACTGTTCCCGAGTCTAATGAATTCTGAAAAATCATGCTTAGTGCATCCGCTATCTCTAGGGCCACCTCCTTCAGTACCCTAGGATGCATGTTATCAGGCCCTGGGGATTTGTCCGCCTTCAATCCCTTTAGCTTCCTTAACACCATATCCTTAGAGATATTGATTTGCGTCAGTTCCTCCTTTGCCAATGTCCCTATTTTTCCCGATATCCCAGGGAGGTTTTTTGTGTCTTCCTTCGTAAAGACTGACCCAAAGTATGCATTTAGTTGGTCTGCCATTTCCTTATTTCCCATTATATATTCCCCCGTATCTGACTGCAATGGACCAACTTTGGTTTTCACCAGTCTTTTCCTCTTGATATACTTATAAAAGCTTTTGGAGTTAGTTTTTATATTTTCCGCCAGCTTGCTTTCGTAAGCTATTTTGCCCTTCTTGATTAAGCCCTTTGCCCTCCTTTGCTCTATCTTAAACTGTTCCCAATCTTCCGCTCTGGCGCGTTTTTTGGCTATTTTATACGCCCTATCTTTGGATTTTATGCTGTCTCTAATTTCCCCTGTTATCCACGGTTGAGTCACCTTTTTAGATTTCCTTTTATGCCAGATTGGTATAAACAATTTTTGCAATTTTGTCATTCTATCTTTAAATGCTTGCCATTGTTTATCTACCTCCAGTCCTCCCAGGAACGTTGTCCAATCAGACCTACTCAGTTCCCGTCTAATGGCATCATAATTCCCCTTGTTTAAATTCAGGACCTGAGTCTCTGAGTCAATTTCTTCGCTCTCCATTTCGAGTGAGAAATCGATCATGTTATGATCGCTCTGACCCAAGGGTCCCCGTACAACAAGATTACTAATTAGTCCCTTCTCATTGCACAGTACCCAGTCCAATATAGCCTGTTCCCGAGTTGGTTCCTCGACATATTGATCCAGATAACCATCCCTTAAACACTCAAGGAATTCCTCCTCCTCATTATTTTTACTGATTAGGCTAGTCCAATCTATATGTAAGTTAAAGTCACCTATGATGACAGCTGTGCTCTTATTGCACGCTTCTCTAATTTCCCTCGTGATGCCCTCCCCAACCTCTATTTTACTATTTGGAGGCCTATATACCACTCCTATTAATGTTTTTCGCCCCTCGCTATTTCTTAGCTCCACCCATATAGATTCTGTATTAACTGAGTTAATATCCTTCCTTTCAATTGCATTTATCCCCTCTTTTACCAGCAATGCTACCCCTCCTCCCTTTCTTTTTTGTCGATCCTTCCTAAATACTGAATACCCCTGTATGTTAAGCTCCCAGCCCTGCTCACCCTGCAACCATGTTTCCGTAATCCCAATTAGATCATAATTATTAACCTCTATTTCCACAGCTAATTCATCTACCTTGTTCCTGATGCTTCTCGCCCATGCCCACTACCACCCCAGAAAATGCCAGCCTCTGTATCGACACGATCAAATCCTTTTATCATCTTAAACACCTCGATCCGATCACCCCTCAATCTTCTAAACTGGAGGGAATACAAGCCAAGTGTATACAACACTGCTCCCCATGGTTGCTTAGCAGAGACCGGAGATCTTCATGTCTACACTGTCAGCTAGATTTGAACTCTCCAGGTCTCATCAGTCCCATGATTCTAACATGCTAGTTTCAGCCAGCTCCAGCCATGACTCAAATAATTCACAAAGTCATATATTAGTATTTTATTATAAAAGTAGGAAAAGATAAAACATTACAGAATTCCTAGATTTTAACCATGCTACTTTATTCACAGGTGAAAGCAAAGTGCAAAGCTTGCCTTAGCACTGAGGCTCCATGCCCCGGAGGTCACGATATATTGAGTACAGTCACTTAAAATACAATCAGTGTCGGATTTGTTACAAATGATTAGTCCAGATCTACATTAACGGAGACGGTAGGACTGCTCAGTCTCTTCCCCCTGACCCTCTGCACTGTGCTTTCCAAGCTATGCTGTTTGAGAATTATTCGATAGAGTAGTTTATTTGTTCTTGGGATGTGAGTGACACTGGGAAATCAGTATTTATTGTTCATCTCTAGTTACCCTGAGGGCATTGAGAGTCAACCACACAGCGTCATGTACAGGGTGGCAGCTTCCCTTCCCTGAATGGGATTAGTGAACAGGGGTGATGGGTGAACGGGACTTGGTGCAAGTTAGGACACGGGCAGCCGAGTTTTGGATGACCTCAAGTTTACGTAGGTTAGAATGTGGGAGGCCAGCCAGGAGTGCGTTGGAATAGTCAAGTCCAGAGGTAACAAAGGCATGGATGAGGGTTTCAGCAGCGGATGAGCTGAGGCAGGGGTGGAGATGGGTGATTTTACGGAGGTGGAAATGGGCGGTCTTAGTTATGCCGCGGATATGTGGTCAGAAGCTCATTTCAGGGCAAACTCTAGGTTGTTAGTCCATTATCATAACCACTAGGCTAATGTACTTGCTTTAAATGGCCAGGTCTGAAATTAACACTATACGATTCAATTGAAGTTGCTAACATTTTGGTTTGCCAATCCTCAGTAGAGCTGTGAAGTACTTAATTACAGGATGCCTTGTACATTGGAATTTGGCTCAGAATCTGCCTTCATGCTACCAGGATTCCTGAATGACTTTAAACGGTATGCTAATATTATCTGATGGAAGAAGCATGTAGGATTGCCCACCAAAAGAATAAGGAAACAGGACACTGCAATTAGACGAACCTTCATTAACTCATGCTCCAAAACATACTTTTGCAACTCCTAATTCGCAAAGATTTCTTTAAAAAGTTTTTTTGTAGATCATGCCTACCTGCAAAACAATTTAGCATCTTTCATACTGGTAATGGGACAGTAGTTTTATTGTTATTAAGCCACTGTCTTAAAATTTATCCTGGACGGACAGAAATGAGCAGCAAGTATGTTACTCCTCCTGCGACCATATTGCGGCACACCGAGTAGGAACAGCTCACAGACACTTGCAGCTAACAGGAGCGCTGCTTGCTTGAGGTATATATTAAGGACTGTGTTAAATCAGAGTTCATTACTCTTAGTGATGCCTCAGATTGAAACTGTTATTTTGCAGAAATATAACAGAGGTTTCCATGTGTTGAATAAAATCAGCTAAAATAAATAGCAACCCTTTAAATCAACAACAACATGCATTTAGGCACTGGAGAGGGTGCAAAAAAAAAATTACTAGGGTGATACCAGAACTGAGAGGTTATACCTATCAGGAAAGATTAAACAGGCTGGGGCTCTTTTCTCTAGAAAAGAGAAGACTGAGGGGTGACCTGATGGAGGTCTTTAAGATTATGAATGGGTTCGATAGGGTAGATGTAGAGAAGATGTTTCCACTTGCAGAGGAGACCAGAACTAGGGGCTATAGTCATTGATAAATCCAATAGGGAATTCAGGAGAAATTTCTTTACCCAGAGAGTGCTTAGAATGTGGAACTCGCTACTACAAGGAATAGTTGAGGAGATGCATTTAAGGGGAAGCTCAATAAACACATGAGGGAGAAAGGAATCGAAGGATATGTTGATGGGGTGAGATAAAGTAGCGTGGGAGGAGGCTCATGTGGAGCAGAAACACCAGCATGGACCTGTTTGGCTGAATGGCCTGTTTCTGTGCTATAAGTATTATGTAATAGTAAAAGGCCCCAAGGTGCTTCACAGGAGCGTTATCAAATAAAATTTGACACTGAGCAACATAAGGAGATATTAGGACAGGTAAGTTAGGCTTTAAGGAGCGTCTTAAAGGAGGAGCGAGAGGTAGAGAGGTTTAGGGAGGGAATTCCAGAGAGTAAGGCCTCGGCAGCTAAAGGCACAGTTGCCAAAAGTGGGGTGAAGAAAATCGGGGATGTGCAAGAGGCCAGAATTAGAGGAGCGCAGATATCTCGGGGAGTTGTAGGGCTGGGGGAGGTTACAGAGATAGGGAGGGGAGAGGTCATGGAGAGATTTGAAAACAAGGATGAGAATTTTAAAATCGAGACGTTACTGGACCGGGAGCTAATGTAGGTCGGCGAGCACAGGGGTGATGAGTGAACAGGACTTAGCACGAGTTAGGATACGGGCAGCAGAGTTTTGGATGGGCTCAAGTTTATGGAGGGTGCAAGATGGGAGGCTGGCCAGGGGAGCATTGGAATAGTCAGTATGGAGGTAATAAAGGCCTGGATGAGGGTTTGAGCAGCAGATGAGCTGAAGCGGAGCGGTGATGGGCGATGTTACGGAGGTGAAAGTTAGGCGGTCTTGGTGATGGCGCGGATATGGCATCGGAAGCTCAGCTCAGGGTCAGATAGGACGCCAAGCTTGCGAACAGTCTGGTTCAGCCTCAGACAGTGGCCAGGGAGAGGGATGGAGTCGATGGCTAGGAACGGCGGTTTGTGGTTTGTGGCGGGGACCAAAGACAATGGCTTCAGTCTTCCCAATATTTAGTTGGAGGAAATTTCTGGTCACCCAGGACTGGATGTCGGACAAGTAGCGTGACAAATCACAAGCAGAGAAACATTTTGAGTGGGTATGGTAGCATAGTGGTTATGTTACTGGATTAGTAATGCAGTAGGCCTGGATTAATGATCTGGAGATATGAGTTCAAATCCCACCCCAGGCAGCTGGGGAATTTAAATTTAATTAAATAAATCTGGAATAAAAAACTAGTATCAGTAATGGTGACCATGAAACTACCGGATTGTCGTAAACCCATCTGGTTCACGAATGTCCTTTAGGGAAGGAAATCTGCCGTCCTTACCCGGTCTGGCCTATATGTGACTCCAGACCCACAGCAATGTGGTTGACTCATGGCTGCCCTCTGTGGTTCAAGAAGGCGGCTCACCACCACCTTCTCAAGGGCAATTAGGGATGGGCAATAAATGCCGACCTTGCCAGCGACGCCCACATTCCATGAACTAATAAAACATTCTTTTTAACAGAATCCAGGTCTGGCTTCAGTCGACTGTTTCCTTTTAACCGCTGCCTCCCAAAAATTAATCTCAATGGTAGATTTTTTTTTTTAAATTTAAAATTCCAAACTCCAAAAGCTTTTCCATAGTAAATTCCTTTAACAGGAATGAAATGAATAGGAGAGGAATTTCATAGCCAAAGTTTAACTCAGTGAAGCCCTCGTCTGTTTGATCTGAAAGGTGGATGCTAGCCCTAATGTTTCCCATGTGCGGTAGTTTTAACTAATTTGTCAATATTTCTATGAATCACATGTTTATAAATTAATGAAAACTACTGCACAGAGGAAAAGATCAGAGCAAGAGTCCTTTCAAACTCCTGCGGCCCATTTTCAGAAGTTCAACATTAGATTCAAATAATCAATGGGGTCAAAGATTGTTACAACAATGACACTTGGACTGGAAAAGTCCAGCATGCTTTGTAACTGTGACCTGATCTAACAGTTTCTAGTGACATCCAGTGACAGGGCATTCAATGGGAAAGTAAACCTTGATTGAGATTTAAAACTGGCTGGCAGATTTCATATTGATATTGGCAATGCACCCTAAGTATATATAATAATGTTTTAAACACTGCCACTCTCAGTTACTGAGACACAGAGCTAGTCACTCAGCATAGCTTCCTTCATGCCTCCCCACGAATAACACCACCACTTGTGACATTCTGTTAATTGAAGTGTACAAGCACAATCCTGCAAGGACCCAAATAAACCAAGACACAAAGGAAAAGTAACATACTTTAACAGCAAATATATTTGGACACCTCACCTACGAAGAGTGAGTTGTAATATGCACACTGCACAAGAGTGGGGCAATGAGAGATGGACAGATTGTAGAAATCTAGAACTTTGTCTCTCAACAGTCAGGGTGTGTGCTATTATGCAAAACAGGGTCAGGGTTTCAAAGAGGTTCCCACTTATTTTGGGTTAGTTGAGATGTTAACTTACTTACAACATATTAGTTTCCTTTAGAGCTACAACAAGATTGACACCAGAGCAAACTGACCCACCTTGTTTATATTACAAGGTAGCTGCCAAAGTCGTGCTGTGCTGTTGCAACACTATTATCAGATAAGTCCAGTAGAAGATGTTGAACATTATCGGGAATGGGATTTTAAGCAGATCAACATTGAGAGATGGAGAATTAATTCCTCAAGTTACCATTGGCGTTGCTATATGGGCCTTAAGCAGGCTTTCCATGGGCATCACATTAGCCTCTCTTTTTTAAGCACATAAATGAGCAATCCATTCATCATAACTTAGTCCAGAGGCCAGGGATTATCATGGTCATTGTTCGCTGAACTCTTTAATGCATCTATATTCTTTTGAGGTAAGGTGACCAGACCAGAACTGGCCTCACTACTAATATGTACAATGTCAGTATAACCCATTCTGACTTGTAGTCCAACAGCCTCTAGTACCCCAGTCACCTTATTAATAACTGCCTCACATTGGCCAGGTACTTTTAGAGTATCTTCATCGTCGCTGGGTCAAAATCCTGGAACTCCCTCCCCAACAGCACTGTGGGAGTACCTGCAGCAGTTCAAGAAGATGGCTCAAGATCAATTAGGGATGGACAATAAATGCTGGCCTTGCCAGTGACACCCACATCCCAGGGATAAAAAAAGTCATACATTTTAAGTCTGAGCTGATCTCAGTCAGGACAGTGATATGGCACTACATTGCCTCAGAACCCTCGGGTTAGGGAGGGGGACAGCGCCATCCAGTGACTGTGTGTGGAAACATCAGCTAAGACATGAGCAAGACTCCTTGTGATACTGCCATGATGGGAAAGCCTGTCAAGACTCACACATGAATAGTAAAAGTACTGGAGGCCAACTAGTGCTCGTGGACTGTATCCCAACAAATGAATGTCTTGGAACAGGAGGGGTAGAGCAGGGTCCCTGAGATTGAGAGAGGGTCTCAGTACCCTTTGTACAGTATTGCTGATATACCATCATATGGAGGGGTCCTTGAGATTTCTAAATTCTTTATTAATCCTGATGAAAGATTATTGTAGCCCCGATTTTAACTACGGTGGGGGTGGGGGCCTGATTTAAATGCCCCGACACTGCCTCCTGCCCAAAGCTGGTGGGCATGATGTCACCCCCGGCGGGCGGGAGTTAAAATTCATGGGGGGGTCAGACCGCCACCAGGGACTCACAGAAACAGTCACCGGCAAGGTAAGGTGGGGGGCAGCAAGTTATCCTTGTGGGGTCCTCCTGGCCCACATCGCTTAGTTGAGCCTCTCTGGCCTTGATCCTTGCTGCCGCCAGCTTTCACTGATGGGTTGGAGACTGTGAGGCTCTTAGTCGGCCCCCAGTTAAAATGGTGTGTGTGACCCGTTGATGTCACCGGGATACAACTGTGTCATTGAAACTAGGTAAGTAAAAATGGTGGGGGGACAGGAACAAGGTGCAAACCCTGCTGCCATCTTAACCCCATCTGCACCGTCCTCGCCAGCCAGGCTGGGCTCTAATTCACTCTTGTGTTACTAACCATGTGAAACTCTGTCCATAAATATGTTTTTTGACAACCAAGGCATTATATGCTGGTAATAATTAATGTAAACTGTGCATTCATTGATAATTAACAATTCAGAATGAGATGAGTAGGTTTCTGTTCTCTGCAGTAAATGAGGGTAATGGAACAGTTTCCCACTCTGCCCACAGCTTTAAATGTTCCCTGTAGCCATGGTACAAGTTAGTTACAGTGCACAGTTCTCCTGTAGTTTGCCTCGATGATGCACTGAAGGGAATGTGACCTCCCGTGCCAGTCACATTTCCATCTCAACATTCTCTTCATCGGAGGATTTGAATGGTCCTGTGTAAATTCAAGTTCTTCCTTGGGGTAGCAGGTCCTGTGGAGTAGGGGTGTAACACTGATTGTTCTTCCTCAGTAACCACTACCATCACCGACCTTCATGACTCTTTACGATGCGGTCTGTGAAGACGCAGTCTGTGTAACACGCATATATTTGTCTGCTGTCATTGTGTGTTAATGGATTACTGCTTAGCATACAGTGCACTGTTCCACTGACATCACAAAGTCAAACTGATTCTGTACTTTAGGTTATTTTGATGACAGATTTCTCCTGTAACAGTGTGTGTGTCTGATGTCTGCCTTGGGGTTACTGCTCCATCTTTAAAAGTCATTAGTATTTATGCTTTTGACAAATAAACTTTGCGTAACTGCTGCTTGAGCCCTGTCAGAATAAGGATTTGGGTTAACAATTCAGACACACACTGCAGCTGAGAACTTTGTATGGATGGTGCAGCGAAGGGCAGAGCGCTGGCAGGCGTGTGAGCCTGCTGCTCCTGTAGGGAAGAGTTTACACTGCGAGCTCAGTTTGTGTTTGCTCTCACCTTGCCCATGGCCAGCCAGCGATTATCACAGCCTTTAATCTTCAGTACTAATTCCAAGCTTCCTTTCTCTCCGCTGTCTCACTGGCTCACAGATGGAGCCGTGGCGCTGTGTTGGTGTGGAAGGAATGAGTTGGGTAAACCATTTCCTGGTTTGGGGAACTCATCGCAGAACAAAGGCTCTCGTGGCTTTTCAGCACCGTGCTGAAATATTTCAGCTCTTCATTCAGCTGTTTGATCTCCTTCCTTAAGGCAGCATTTTCTTTCTCTAAATGTTCACTTTCCTACAAAGACAATATAGAGAAAAACATTGGAGGGATGTTTCTGCAAGTTTTGACATTGCCCAGGCCACACTATGTGACACTATCTCTGGCGTGGATACTCACAGCAGTTGTTCGTGGATGATACTTTAGGAATAAGCAGTGAGCACATGGAAAGAGTAGCATTTAGTAAGACACGAGTCTAAAACATATCAAACTAAGACAGATAGAGGGCAAGAGCGTTTTATTATCTGGGCGAGGACTCCTGATTCTAAAACAACGGCAGCTACTTTAGCTGAGATGCTACTGAGTTTCACAGAAAGTCCCTATCTAATGGTCCATCTTTATCAAATGAAAAGGTTACCCACTTCTCTCCTTACTCACCACGACTGCTGACGGTAGGGGGCATCAGATCGCACGATAATGGGAAATTCCTGACATTTTTTGATGGAAACAGTTAAACTTTTCTCGCCTACACTCTTAATGATGCAAACTATTTAGTAAAATTTGTGCACTCACTGACTGCAGCACTACACTTGAATAATACCATGGACCTATGGCATTGGCTTTATGCTCCTCTCGGTGGCTGCTGATCAAACATCAAAGCTGTGGGTTGCAGACTGGCTTATTTCATGGAGCTGACATTATTGCATGTCCTAAATTGAAATTATATATTCTCTTTAATGCTGTGAGATTTTGGGGACAAAACCCCTGATTATTTTAGAAATGGAGTGAGCCAGACATGGAGAGACAGAGAGTGACAGAGAAGACAAGTAGGAGTTTTTTTGTAAAGGCCTAAATGGCTTACTGGCAAGCGGCCCTCTGATTCATTCATTTCAGAATATAGGACAGTTGTTAACTTAGCCCGTCTAACCAGCAAACTGCAGGAAGTGTGCAGTCATCACCCGCTTACAGACCAGATTCACTGCTTCCTCTGACAGTTTCACACATGGCAACCACAGACATGTCTGACCCAACCATGACAGTGTGCTACCGTTCTCAGAGAAACACTGCTCACTCTCATTTGGAACAGTCTATACCTTACACACACAACATAGACCCTCTGTGGCTGGTTAGGATCATCTGTCATGAGGTTTTTCCTGCAAAGGTCAGGCAAAAAAAATGGGAACAAAGAAAGATCTTGCTGCTTGCTGAAAACTCCATGTACTTGCAGCTGAGAGGAGAGCCATGACAGATCTGCAACAGAGTGCATCAGAGTCCTGGACAAACTGAGGGAGGGACAAGTTAACAAAACTTCCATTTATGCAGCACTTGTCACATAAAGGAACTTCTAAAAACTTCTAAAAGTTTTCCAAGGGCAGGAGTTGCCACAGGGAGTGGTTGAGGCAGAGACCATGGAATCTTTTAAGTGTAAATTGGATAAACATTTGAAGCAGCTGAACATACCGGGCTCTATTGAAGCGAGTGGGGCAGTGGGATGATCATACCGGGCTCTATTGAAGCGAGTGGGGCAGTGGGATGATCATACTGGGCTCTATTGAAGCGAGTGAGGCAGTGGGATGATCATACTGGGCTCTAGTAAAGCGCAGGCACAGACTCGATGGGCCAAATGGCTTCCTTCTGTGCTGTAAACATCTATGGCTCAATGGACTAGAATTTTGGGCCCAGAGTACAGTATAGTAAGGGATATAATAAGAGATAGAGGATAGTATAGTAAGTGATTGGGTATGAGAGAGTACAATATAGTAAGGGATTGACAGGTATAAGAGACAGAATAGGGAGTAGTGAGTCAGGGTTCTAAGGGTGAGCGCACATTTTAGTGATGACGTGGTTCTCGACCCTTCCACGAATGGGAACCGTTTCTCTCTATCTACTTTGTCTAGACCCCTCATGATTTTGAACACCTCTATCAAATCTCCTCTCAACCTTCACTGATCTAAGAAGAACAATCCCAGTTTCTCCAGTCTATCCACGTAACTGAAGTCCCTCATCCCTGAAACCCATTTTGTAAATCTTTTCTGCACCCTCTCTATGACCTTCACATCCTTCCTAAAGTGCGATACCCAGTATTGGACACAATAGTCCAGTTGAGGCCGAACTGGTGTTTTATAAAGGTCCATCATAACTTCCTTGCTTTTGTACTCTGTGCCTCTACTTATAAAGCCCAGGATCCCATATGCTTTTTTAACCGCTTTCTCAACCTGCCCTGCCACCTTCAATGATTTGTGCACATATACCCCCAGGTCTCTCTGTTCATGCATCCCCTTTAGGATTGTACCCTTTAGTTTACATTGCCTCTCCTCGTTCTTCCAACCAAAATGTATCACTTCACACTTTTCTGCATTAAATTTCATCTGCCACGTGTCCGCCCATTTCACCAGCCTGTTTCTGTCCTCTTGAAGTGTATCACTATCCTCCTCACTGTTCACTATACTTCCAAGTTTTGTGTCATCTGCAAATTTTGAAATTGTGCCCTGTACACCCAAGTCTAAGTCATTAATATATGTCAAGAAAAGCAGTGGTCCTAGTACCGACCCCTGGGGAACACCACTGTATACCTTCCTCCAGTCCGAAAAACAACTGTTCACCACTACTCTCTGTTTTCTGTCACTTAGCCAATTTCGTATCCAGGCTGCCACTGTCCCTTTTATTCCATGGGCTTCAACTTTGCTGGTAAGCCTATTATGTGGCACTTTATCAAATGCCTTTTAGAAGTCCATGTACACCACTTAAACCACATTGCCCTCATCAAAAAACTCAATCAAGTTAGTTAAACATGATTTGCCTTTAACAAATCCGTGCTGGCTTTCCTTAGTTAATCCATACTTGTCCTGTCCCGGATTATCGTTTCTAAAAGCTTCCCCACTACCGAAGTTAAACTGACTGGCCTGTAGTTGCTGGGTTTATCCTTACACCCTTTTTTGAACAAGGGTATAACATTTGCAATTCTCCAGTCCTGTGGCACCAGCCCCATATCCAAGGAGGATTGGAAGATTATGGCCAGTACCTCTACAATTTCCACCTTTACTTCTCTAAGCATCCTAGAATGCATCCCATCCGGTCCTGGTAACTTATCGACTTTAAGTACAGCCAGCCTTTCTAGTACCTCCTCCTTATCAGTTTTTATCCCATCCAGTATCTCAGAGCAGTGGGAAACTTTCAGAAAGGAAATAGAGAGAGTACAATGCCAACATATTCCCGTAAAGGTCAAGGGTGGGACCGACAAACCCAGGGAACCCTGGATGTCAAGGGATATACAAGAATGGATTAGGAAAAAAAGGGAGGCTTTTGGCAGATACAAAGGACTAAAAACAGTGGAAGCCCTAGAGGAGTATAGAAAGTGCAGGGGGGTACTTAAAAAAGAAATTAGGAGAGCGAAGAGGGGCATGAAAAAACACTGGCGGGCAAAATAAAGGAAAATTCCAAGGTGTTTTATAAGTATATTAAGGGCAAGAGGATAACCAGGGAAAGAGTAGGGACCAAAGTGGCAATCTGTGTGTAGAGCCAGAAGATGTAGGTGAAGTTTTAAATGAATATTTTGCATCTGTGTTCACTATGGAGAAGGGTGATGTAGGCATAGAAATCAGGCAGGGAGATTGTGATACAGTTGAACAAATTAGTATTGAGAGGGAGGTGGTACTAGCGGTTTTAGCGGGCTTAAAAGTGGATAAATCCCCAGGCCCAGACGAGATGTATCCCAGGCTGCTGTGTGAGGCAAGGGAGGAGATTGCAGGGGCTCTGACACAGATTTTCAGAACATCTCTGGCCACAGGGGAGGTGCTAGAGGACTGGAGAACAGCTAACGTAGTACCATTATTCAAGAAGGGCAGTAGGGATAAACCAGGGAATTACAGGCCAGTGAGCCTAACATCAGCGGTAGGGAAATTATTGGAAAAAATTCTGAGAGACAGAATTAGTCTCCACTTGGAGAGGCAAGGATTAATCAAGGATAGTCAGCATGGCTTTGTCAGGGGGAGATCATGTCTAACCAATTTGATTGAATTTTTCGAGATGGTGACTAGGTGTGTGGATGAGGGTAGTGCAGTTGATGTAGTCTACTTGGACTTCAGTAAGGCTTTTGACAAAGTCCTGCATGGGAGACTGGTCAAGAAGGTAAGAGCCCATGGGATCCAGGGCAATTTGGCACATTGGATCCAAAATTGGCTTAGTGGCAGGAGGCAGAGGGTAATGGTCTAAGGTTGTTTTTGTGACTGGAAGCCTGTGTCCAGTGGTGTACCGCAGGGATCGGTACTGGGTCCTTTGCTGTTTGTAGTGTACATTAATGATTTAGATATGAATGTAGGAGGTATGATCAGTAAGTTCGCAGATGACACGAAAATTGGTGGAGTGGTAAATAGCGAGGAGGGAAGCCTCAGGCTACAGGATGATATAGATGGGTTGGCTAGATGGGCAGAACAGTGGCAAATGGAAATTAACCCTGAAAAGTGTGAGGTGATGCATTTTGGGAGGACTAACAAGGCAAGGGAATACACAATGAATGGTAGGACCCTAGGAAGGACAGAGGATCAGAGGGACCTTGGTGTGCATGTACATAGATCCCTGAAGGCAGCAGGACAGGTAGATAAGGTGGTTAAGAAGGCATATGGGATACTTGCCTTCATTAGCCGAGGCATAGAATATAAGAGCAGGGAGGTTATGATGGAGCTGTACAAAACACTAGTTAGGCCACAGCTGGAATACTGTGTGCACCTCTGGTCGCCACACTATAGGAGGGATGTGATTGCATTGGAGAGGGTGCAGAGGAGATTCACCAGGATGTTACCTGAGCTGGAGCGCTTCAGCTATGAAGAGAGACTGGACAGGCTGGGGTTGTTTTCCTTAGAGCAGAGAAGGCTGAGGGGGGACCTGATTGAGGTGTACAAAATTATGAGGGGCATAGATAGGGTAGATAGAAAGGAACTTTTCCCCTTAGTAGAGGTGTCAATAACCAGGGGGCATAGTTTCAAGGTAAGGTGCAGGAGGATTAGAGGGGATTTGAGGAAAAACTTTTTCACCCAGAGGGTGGTTGGAATCTGGAACTCACTGCCTGAAAGGGTGGTAGAGGCAGGAACCCTCACAACATTCAAGAAGCATTTTGATGAGCACTTGAAATGCCATAGCATACAAGGCTACGGACCAAGTGCTGGAAAATGGGATTAGAATAGTCAGGGCTTGATGGCCGGCGCGGACACGATGGGCCGAAGGGCCTCTTTCTGTGCTGTATAACTCTATGACTCTATCTATAACTCCACTACCTCCTCTTTCACTATGACTTTGGCAGCATCTTCTTCCTTGGTCAAGACAGATGCAAAGTACTCGTTTAGTACCTCAGCTCTGCCCTCTACCTCCATGCGAAGGCCTCCTTTTTGGTCCCTAATTGGCCCCACCCCTCCTCTTACTACCCGTTTATTATTTATATGCTTATAGAAGACTTTTGGATTCCTTTTATGTTAGCTGCCAATCTATTACCATACTCTCTCTTTGTCCCTTTTATATCCTTTTTCACTTCTCCTCTGAACTTTCTCTATTCAGCCTGGTTCTCACTTGTATTCTCGACTTGACATATGTCATACGCCCCCTTTTTCTGCTTCCTCTTACTCTCTATCTCTTTCGTCATCCAGGGAGCTCTGGCTTTAGTTGCCCTACCTTTCCCCCCTTGTGAATGTCCCTCAACTACCCGAACCATCTCCTCTTTAAAGGCAGCCCATTGTTCGATTACAGTTTTGCCTGCCAATCTTTGATTCCAATTTACCCGGGCCAGATCCATTCTCAACCCACTGAAATTGGCTTTCCTCTAATTAAGTGTCAGGCTACCTATCCGACATCCAGTCTTGGATGAGCCACAGTTTCCTCCAGCTAATCATTGGAACATCAAAGCCAGCATCTTCAGCTCTTGCTATACACTCTGTACCCTTGCCGTTGATTCCATCCTCCGACCTGGCCACTCTCAGCCTGAACCAGACTATTTGCAACCTTGGCCCTGAGCTGAGCATCCTTTCCATCACAAAGACCAGCTACTTTCATCTCTGTAACATCATCCACTTTCGTCCCTTTACCAGCCACACTCTTGCTCTCTTGATTCGGGAATTGTGCTGTTAGATTGGAAATTTGCTAATATTTTAAGAAGGGTGGGAGAGAGAAACCAGGTAACTACAGGCCTGTCAGTTACTGCCCCTCCGACAGTACAGCGCACCCTCAGTACTGCCCCTCTGACAGTGCGGCGCTCCCTCAGTACTGCCCCTCCGACAGTGCGGCGCTCCCTCAGTACTGCCCCTCCGACAGTGCGGCGCTCCCTCAGTACTGCCCCTCTGACAGTGCGGCGCTCCCTCAGTACTGCCCCTCCGACAGTGCAGCGCTCCCTCAGTACTGCCCCTCCGACAATGCAGCGCTCCCTCAGTACTGCCCCTCCGACAGTACAGCACTCCCTCAGTACTGCCCCTCCGACAGTACAGCACTCCCTCAGTACTGCCCCTCCAACAGTGCAGCGCTCCTTCAGTACTGCCCCTCCGACAGTGCCGGACTCCCTCAGTACTGCCCCTCCAACAGTGCAGCGCTCCCTCAGTAATGCCCCTCTGACAGTGCAGCGCTCGCTCAGTACTGCCCCTCCGACAGTGCAGCGCTCCCTCAGTACTGCCCCTCCGACAGTGCAGCACTCCTTCAGTACTGCCCTCCGACAGTGCAGCACACCCTCGGTGCTGCCCCTCCGACAGTGCAGCACTCCCTCAGTACTGCCCCTCCGACAGTGCAGCACTCCTTCAGTACTGCCGCTCCGACATTGCAGCACTCCCTCAGTAATACCCCTCTGATAGCGCGGCACTCCCTCAGTACTGCCACACTGACAGTGCAGCACTCACTCAGTACTGCCCCTCCGACAGTGCAGCAATCCCTCAGTACTGCCCCTCCTAAAGTGCAGCACTCCCTCAGTACAGCCCCTCCGACAGTGTAGCACTCCCTCAGTATTGCACCTCCGACAGTACAGCGCCCCTCAGTACTGCCCCTCCTAAAGTGCAGCACTCCCTCAGTACAGCCCCTCCGACAGTGTAGCACTCCCTCAGTATTGCACCTCCGACAGTACAGCGCCCCTCAGTACTGCCCCTCCGACAGTGCAGCTCCCCTTCAGTACTGCCCCTCCAACAGTGCAGCACTCCCTCAGTACTGCCCCTCCGACAGTGCAGCACTCCTTCCGTACTGACCCTCCAACAGTGCAGCGCTCCCTCAGTATTGCCCCTCCGACAGTGCAGCGCTCCCTCAGTACTGCCCCTGTGTAAGTGCTGCGCTCGCTCAGTACTGCCCCTCCGACAGTGCAGCATTCCTTCAGTACTGACCCTCCAACAGTGCAATGCTCCCTCAGTACTGCCCCTCCAACAGTGCAGCGCTCCCTCAGTACTGCCCCTCTGACAGTGCAATGCTCCCTCAGTACTGCCCCTCCAACAGTGTAGCGCTCCCTCAGTACTGCCCCTCCAACAGTGCGGCACTCCCTCAGTACTGCCCCTCCAACAGTGCAGCGCTCCCTCAGTACTGCCCCTCCAACAGTGCAGCGCTCCCTCAGTACTGACCCTCCAACAGTGCAGCGCTCCCTCAGTACTGCCCCTCCAACAGTGCAGCACTCCCTCAGTAATGCCCCTCCGACAGTGCAGCGCTCGCTCAGTACTGCCCCTCCGACAGTGCAGCGCTCCCTCAGTACTGTCCCTCCGACAGTGCAGCACACCCTCAGTGCTGCCCCTCCGACAGTGCAGCACTCCCTCAGTACTGCCCCTCTGACAGTGCAGCACTCCTTCAGTACTGCCCCTCTGACAGTGCAGCACTCCTTCAGTACTGCCCTCCGACAGTGCAGCACACCCTCGGTGCTGCCCCTCCGACAGTGCAGCACTCCCTCAGTACTGCCCCTCCGACAGTGCAACACTCCTTCAGTACTGCCCCTCTGACAGTGCAGCACTCCTTCAGTACTGCCGCTCCGACATTGCAGCACTCCCTCAGTAATACCCCTCTGACAGCGCGGCACTCCCTCAGTACTGCCACACTGACAGTGCAGCACTCACTCAGTACTGCCCCTCCGACAGTGCAGCACTCCCTCAGTACAGCCCCTCCGACAGTGCAGCACTCCCTCAGTATTGCACCTCCGACAGTACAGCGCCCCTCAGTAGTGCCCCTCCGACAGTGCAGCTCCCCTTCAGTACTGCCCCTCCAACAGTGCAGCACTCCCTCAGTACTGCCCCTCTGACAGTGCAGCGCTCGCTCAGTACTGCCCCTCCGACAGTGCAGCACTCCTTCAGTACTGACCCTCCAACAGTGCAGCGCTCCCTCAGTATTGCCCCTCCGACAGTGCAGCACTACCTCAGTACTGACCCTCCAACAGTGCAGCGCTCCCTCAGTATTGCCCCTCCGACAGTGCAGCACTCCCTCAGTACTGCCCTTCCGACAGTGCAGCACTCCTTCAGTACTGCCCCTCCGACAGTGCAGCACTCCTTCAGTACTGCCCCTCCGACAGTGCAGCACTCCCTCAGTACTGCCCCTCTGACAGTGCAGCACTCCTTCAGTACAGCCCCTCCAACAGTGCAGTGCTCCTTCAGTACTGCCCCTCCGACAGTGCAGCACTCCTTCAGTACTGCCCCTCAGACAGTGCAACACTCCCTCAGTACTGCCCCTCTGAAAGTGTAGTGCTCCTGCAGTATTGCTCCTCCGACAGTGCAGCGCTCCCTCAGTACTGCCGCTCTGACAGTGCTGCGCTCCCTCAGTTACTGGCCCTCTGACATTGCAGCGCTCGCTCAGTACTGCCCCTCCGACAGTGCAGCACTCCTCCAGTACTGCCCCTCCAACAGGGCTGCGCTCCCTCAGTACTGCCCTCCGACAATGCAGCACTCCCTCAGTACCGCCCCTCTGACAGTGCAGTGCTCCCTCAGTACTGCCCCTCCGACAGTGCAGTACTCCCTCAGTACTGCCCCTCCGACAATGCAGCGCTCCCTCAGTACTGTTCCTCTGACAGTGCAGCACTCCCTCAGTACTGCCCCTCTGACAGTGCAGCGCTCCCTCAGTACTGCCCCTCTGACATTTCCGCACTCCCACAGTACTGTCCTTCTGACAGTGCAGCACTCCCTCAGTAATGCCCCTCTGACAGTGTGGCACTCCCTCAGTTCTGCCTCTGCGACAGTACCACTCATTCAGTACTGCCCCTCCGACAGTGCAGCACTCCCTCAGTACTGTCCCTCTGACAGTGCAGCACTCCCTCAGTACTGCCCCTCCGACAGTGCAGCACTCCCTCAGTACTGCCCCTCCGACAGTGCAGCGCTCCTCAGTACTGCCCCACCGACAGTGCAGCGCTTCCTCAGTACTGCCCCTCTGACAGTGCAGCACTCCTTCAGTATTGCCCCTCCGACAGTGCAGCACTCCTTCAGTACTGCCCCTCCGACAGTGGAGCATTCCGTCAGTACTGCCCCTCCGACAGTGCATCACTCCCTCAGTAATGTCCCTCTGACAGTGTGGCACTCCCTCAGTACTGCCCCTCTGACGGTGCAGCGCTCCTTCAGTATTTCACCTCCGACAGTGCAGCGCTCCCTCAGTACTGCCTCTCTGACAGTGCAGCGCTCCCTCAGTACTGCCCCTCTGACAGTGCTGCGCTCCCTCGGTATTGCTCCTCCGACAGTGCAGCGCTCCCTCAGTACTGCCGCTCTGACAGTGCGGCGCTCCCTCAGTACTGCCCCTCTGACAGTGTAGCACTCCCTCAGTACTGCCCCTCCGACAGTGCAGCACTCCCTCAGTACTGCCCCTCCGACAGTGCAGCGCTCCCTCAGTACTGCCCCTCTGACAGTGCAGCGCTCCCTCAGTACTGCCCCTCCGACAGTGCAGCACTCCCTCAGTACTGCCCCTCCGACAGTGCAGCGCTCCCTCAGTACTGCGCTATAATAAAGTGTAGTCAGCATAGATTTCAAAAGGGAAATTCGTGCTTGACCAACCGTATTGAATTCTTTGAAAAAGTAACAGAAAGTGTAGAAAAAGCTAATGCAGTAGATGTAATATATTTGGATTTTCAAAGGCCTTTGATAACGTACCACATGACTAAGGTCAGAGCATGTGGAGTCAGGGGAAAAGTAACAGAGTGGTTAGCAAGCTGGGTACAATAAAGAAAACAGAGTGTAGGGGTTAAAGGTAGATCCTCAGACTGGCTAGTGGTGGGAAGTGGTGTTCCACAGGGATCGGTGCTGGGACCGCTGTTGTTCACCATTTTCATAAACAATTTGGACTCGGGAATCGGATGTACAATTTCAAAATTTGTGGGTGACACCAAATTGGCGGGTGTAGTTTATACAGAGGATGACTGCGACAAAATGCAGGATCATAAGAACAGAAGAAATAGGAGCAGGAGTCGGCCATTTGGTCCTTCGAGCCTGCTCCACCATTCAATAAGATCATGGCTGATCTTCTACCTCAACTCCACCTTCACCTTCCCGCACTATCCCCATATTCCTTGAGTCCCTTAGTATCCAGAAATCTATCGATCTCTGTATAGAAGATAATCAACGACTGAGCATCCACTGCTCTCTGGGGTAGAGAATTCCAAAGATTCACAACCCTTTGAGTGAAGAAATTTCTCCTCATCTCTGTCCTAAATGGCCGACTCCTTATTCTGAGACTGTGACCCCTGGTTCTAGACTCCCCAGTCAGGGGAAACATCCTCCCTGCATCTACCCTGTCAAGCTCCTTAAGAATTTTATATGTTTCAATGAGATCACCTCTCATTCTTCTAAACTAGAGGGAATATAGCCCTAGTCTACTCAATCTCTCCTCATAGGATAATCCCCCCCATCCCAGCAATCAGTCTAGTGAACCTTCGTTAGGTAAGGAGACTAAAAGGAAGACATTAATAAACTTGCAGAATGGGTGTGTAATTGGCAACTGAACTTCAATATAGATAAGTGTGATGTGGTGCATTTTGGTGAGAAGAATAAGGAGGCCACATACTTCTTAAATGGGGTAGAGGAGAGGGATCTGAGGGTACAGATGCACAAATCACTAAAAGTAGCAACACAGGTTAATAAGGCTATAAAATAGCAAACAAAGCGCTGGCATTCATTTCTAGAGAGATAGAATTGAAAAGTGGAGAAGTTATGTTAAACTTTTAGGGAATCTTAGTTAGACCACACTTGGAATACTGTGAACAGTCCTGGTCTCCATATTATAAAAAGGCTATAGAGGCACTGGAGAAGGTGCAAAAAAGATTTACTAGAATGATACCAGAATTGAGAGGTTATAACCATCAGGGAAGATTGAACAGGCTGGGGCTCTTTTCTCTAGAAAAGAGAAGACTGAGGGGTGACCTGATCGAGGTCTTTAAAAATATGAAAGGGTTTGATAGAGTAGACGTAGAGATGTATCCACTTGTGGGGGAGACCAGAACTAGGGACCATAAATATAAGATAGTCACTAATAAGTCCAAGAGGGAATTCAGGAGAAACTTCTTTACCCAGAGAGTGGTGAGAATGTGGAACTCGCTACCACAGGGAGTGGTTGAGGCAAATAGCAGAGATGCATTTAAGGGGAAGCTAGATAAACACATGAGGGAGAAAGGAATAGACGGTTATGCTGATAGGGTGAGATGAAGTAGAGTGGGAGGAGGCTCGTGTGGAGCATAAACACCGGCACGGACCTGTTGGGCTGAATGGCCTGTTTCTGTGCTGTAAGTACAATGTAATACGTTTTTCCACCTCTTCCTTCCTCCATCCTGATCCTGAAGCAGCTGCTGATTTTGGCATCTGTTACTGTGCCCTTCCCTGTTGCTTTGCTACTTTATCCTGGTCTGGTGTCTGAGTCTGTCTCTTTCACTCGGCTCCCTTACCTGATGTAGTGTGTCTGCTTTTAGAGTCTGTCTCTGCCGACTCTTCTGAGCTGCAAGGCGATTTTTTTCCCTCCTCATGACTTTCTTTGTATCCTCAAAGTTTTCCTAGAAATAAGTGAGAGTACGTTTTGTTTTTTTAGATAAATGCAGATATAGAATGTGTGCAGCACTGTATAGATTCAAATTGTATACAACATTGTATAGTGTACAGAAGGGTATACTAGGTGAACAGTAGTGTTTAGAAGATGTATATAATATTGTATTCCATCTACCCAATGCTGTTGCAGTCAGTGGATCTTATCTGTTGCTGTCTATATTACACTGGCTCTGCTCCCTCTGAGTTAAATGCCAATCTGCCCTGATGTTGTGACCAGTTTAAATTTAGCATACTGCAGTCATGTGAATCAGCGGCAGCGTGACGGAGCTGATTAACCGTGCGAGCACTGGATATCTTTCACACTGCACCCCAGACACTATTCACTGCCACAGCAGTCTTTACATTATATACTTTCAATAATATTTCAAAATAAAATGATAAATTAGAAATTTCAACACATTATTACCATTTTTAAGTAGGTCAAAATCTGCCTGTTACCATTAGTGTGCAACTAAAGTGATAATCTTTGATACATAATCCTGACTGGCAGGATAGAAATCACATGTCAAACCAATCACTCCAGTGCAGTTGTTGGATTACAGCTTTGTCCAGCACCTTGGGCCCTTTCTTCTATGTTAAAGGCTCTATATCAATGCAAGTTGTTGTTATTGTTGTCTTTTTCCAAAAATCCTAGTCTCCCATTCTCTCAACAACAACCTCTGACAATCAGTGTCCAACTTAGTTTCAGAGGATTCCAGTGATCAGAACGAATCCAGAGATGCTTGAAGGAGGTAACAATTTATAAAATCTGGATCACATTTACAAGCCTCTGCACTTGTTATTTTCTGAGCTAGTCCCTCATGGGAGGGGGCCATTCAGCCCCTCGAGCCTGTTCCACCAGCCAATCAGATCATGGCTGATCTGGACCTCAACTCCATTTACCTGCCTTTGTTCCATTCCCTTGATACCCTTACCTAAAAAAAAATCTATCAATCTTAGTCTTGAAAATTACAATTGACCCCCAGGATCCACAGCCTTTTGGAGGCGACCCTTTGTGTGAAGAAGTGCTTCCTGATTTCACCAGTGAACAGCCGAGCACTAACTGTAAGCTTCTGCCCCTTGGATTTCCCCACCAGGGGAAATCGTTTTTCCATATCGACCCCATCAATTCCTTTAATCATTTTAAACACCCTCAACCTTCTAAACTCAGGGGAATACAACCCAACTTTATGCAAAATGTCCTCATAATTTAACCCTAAAGAACTTCCAAATGAGAGCCAATGAAGGAGCACACGGAAGAAGGTTCAGAAATTAGTTTCACATAAAGTAACTGCAAATGCAGAATGACATTTCAAAATATCTGAACACGTTTTATCTTTCTCCTCCACTTGATGAAGGACATCCTTATAAAAAAGAGAAATAAAGAATGAACTCATGTTTATATAGCATGTTAATGATTCAGATCAGAGAATTCAACGTTTTCCGCTTGTTACACATTGCTTCACAATGATACAGTGTTCCAGGCTTACAGATAGGGAAATCAACCTCTGCACTGTCCCATCAAACACTTCCAGGGCAGGTACAGCACGGGTTAGATACAGAGTAAAGCTCCCTCTACACTGTCCCATCAAACACTCCCAGGGCAGGCACAGCACGGGTTAGATACAGAGTAAAGCTCCCTCTACACTGTCCCATCAAACACTCACAGGGCAGGTACAGCACGGGTTAGATACAGAGTAAAGCTCCCTCTACACTGTCCCATCAAACACTCCCAGGGCAGGTACAGCACGGGTTAGATACAGAGTAAAGCTCCCTCTACACTGTCTCATCAAACACTCCCAGGGCAGGTACAGCACGGGTTAGATACAGAGTAAAGCTCCCTCTACACTGTCCCCTCAAACACTCCCAGGGCAGGTACAGCACGGGTTAGATACAGAGTAAAGCTCCCTCTACACTGTCTCATCAAACACTCCCAGGGCAGGTACAGCACGGGTTAGATACAGAGTAAAGCTCCCTCTACACTGTCCCATCAAACACTCCCAGGGCAGGTACAGCACGGGTTAGATACAGAGTAAAGCTCCCTCTACACTGTCCCATCAAACACTCCCGGGGCAGGTACAGCACAGGGTTAGATACAGAGTAAAGCTCCCTCTACACTGTCCCCATCAAACACTCCCAGGGCAGGTACAGCATGGGGTTAGATACAGAGTAAAGCTCCCTCTACACTGTCCCATCAAACACTCCCAGGGAAGGTACAGCACGGGTTAGATACAGAGTAAAGCTCCCTCTACACTGTCCCCATCAAACACTCCCAGGGCAGGTACAGCACGGGTTAGATACAGAGTAAAGCTCCCTCTACACTGTCCCATCAAACACTCCCGGGGCAGGTACAGCACAGGGTTAGATACAGAGTAAAGCTCCCTCTACACTGTCCCCATCAAACACTCCCAGGGCAGGTACAGCACGGGGTTAGATACAGAGTAAAGCTCCCTCTACACTGTCCCATCAAACACTCCCAGGGAAGGTACAGCACGGGTTAGATACAGAGTAAAGCTCCCTCTACACTGTCCCCATCAAACACTCCCAGGGCAGGTACAGCACGGGTTAGATACAGAGTAAAGCTCGCTCTACACTGTCCCATCAAACACGGTTAGATACAGAGTAAAGCTCCCTCTACACTGTCCCCTCAAACACTCCCAGGGCAGTTACAGCACGGGTTAGATACCGAGTAAGCTCTGTAATGTGCCTTGATATACGCAGCCCTTACCATCTATCCATTGTTTTTACAACTCAATTCCTCAGGAATTAAATGTCTGTTACCCACTTTGGCATTTTGTCAATTGCTGAAGATGAACTCCAAAGCAGCGAAGAGGTGTATTCGTGAGCTTGTATAATCACTGCCTTTAATAGCACAAAATGTGCAGCAGTGAAAGTGGAAAGGAGAGCATTGAAAACGCACCAAAGTGGGTTTGTGTAATGCTGCATTACAGTAACATGCACCACAGAATTGTACTGCTAGAAAGGTGACCTGCACCACGAGAGCATCTCTGGGTATACAGTGTGAGGGTTGAATTGTGTCTGTAGCACAGCAGTGCCTGATCCCAGTGTGTCTCCTTACACTTGTAAGGAAATCCTTGAGAGTTTGTTGTATGAGGACACACTAGCAGCGAATAACAGGCTGGGAGTGCAGCGGTCATTTTTAAACCTGCTAGCTTGTGAACAGAACAGTGAATTCTTTTTATATTTTAAAGTTAATGCAGCAGCTAATTTAGAAGCATCCATTTTACTGCCACTACCAGACAAATAAAAACCAATACTTCCTAAAAACAATTCAGACAGAAACAATTGAAAGCTGGAATCAATGATGTTCTGCAGAATTGGACTCCCTCTCCTCATAAGAACTGGCAATGCAGAGGTTAAAAGTATGTGAAAAGGGAGAGAACTCCAACTCAACTCTTTATCTGAAGAGAATGTCAACATCAGTTACAACCGTGGCAAACCTCTAAAAAAGCCTTCAACCAAATTAGAACAAAGTCCTTCAGTTTGCTGTTCGAATTCCATCTGTGAGGAAATGGTTTCTGGCTCCTATAAAACATGTGGCTATTTCCCTTTAGAACATTGAACGTTTACAATAAATCTTGTGTAAATGTTATAAGCCAAAGAATGACAGACTCCACAAAGCAGAAAGATTCCAGCTTCAAACTGCACCCTGTGCTGAGTGAACCGATTTCAGCTGGGCCAGCAAATGGAGGGCTGCAGTGATCCAGGCTTACAGAGGGGGAATCAAGCCAAGTCCCCGCTCTCCCCACTCCCAGTCACTGTTGCTGATAGGACTGGCCTGGCTGCGATGGGTCTTGTCATCGAGTAACCAACTAGCACAGCCTAGCTTCACGCACGCAGAATAGCAACCTGGCTGTAGTAGCGAGGGGTGATCAGGAGCCTTGGAACCTGTAGCCCAGCAAGAGTCAGCAACTTCAGGAAAGGAAAGGAGAAAATTGGAAAAAAAGGAAGGAAAATAGGCGTATGCTTTGACCAAGTACAGTCTCTCACAGTGTAAAGAATTTAAATTTAACAAGAGGCTGAGAAAGATTGAGCACTGCGTTTACTAATTCAGTTTCTAACACTATTTCTGCCTTGCCTTATATCCTGTTTTATATACAATGCAATATCTGCTACTTGGCAGTTTCTGCTCCCTCTCTAGTTTAATTGTACCTGTTTACCACTGGACGGCTGATATCTGCTGTAGCTGCTGTCACTACTGTCAGAGTCCTGAGCCATGCCTCTCGGAGCAGTCCTTCGCGCGCTCTCTCTGCCTCTCACTGCCTGCGCCTCTCATCTCACTTTTCTAAAGTCTCAACCAACCACTTCTGGTAAGTAGCGTGCCCTGTTAAGCTGGAAGTCACGTGATTGTGGCGGAAACTGTGTCACACACATCTGGGAATAGAAGCAGCAAAAACCCAGCAAAAAACCCAAGCCTCTCTCAGTGAGTGGGAGAAGCACACACGGGCAGAATACAGAGAATACAAAAAACTACAGGCAAAGAGCAAGTGAAAAGCCACAGAGTCACAGGAGACCCTGAGAGCACGTAGCAGAGTTTAGAACAAATTCGGTTCATTACACATGCATATATGTCATTATATAGAGAGGCACAGAGATTATGTGACTGCAAAAAGCTAGGGATTTTCAAACCGTTATATTTTCAGAATTTAAACAATTCATAATTCTGAAAAAAATAAGAAATAGTATTGGTTAAATGTATGTATTTCATGGTCTCCATAAAAAGGAAGGTAAATTGGAAGGTAAAGGTGAATCAGGAAATCACAGGAAGGTGCCCAGTGTATTCACAAATGTCACATCTTACTTGGAAAAAATGTGAGAGATAAATGTTTGTAAGTTGTAACTTGTCAATTCCTTATCAATAACAGGAAGCATTTCCTATTCTCACCGTTATGCTGCTTTTGTGCTACAATAACCTCCAAATGTACAGTAGAAATGGGTTTATTTTTATCAGAACTGTGTAATCTGGAAGGCAGAAAGTCCATCAGGTGGAATCAGGAGTATAGAATGGGCGGAGCCCACTGTAGCAGTGAGCATGTGTATAGATCGGGCGGAGCTCACTGTAGCAGAGAGCATGTGTATAGAACAGGCGGAGCCCACTGTAGCAGAGAGCATGTGTATAGAACAGGCGGAGCCCACTGTAGCAGAGAGCATGTGTATAGAACAGGCGGAGCCCACTGTAGCAGTGAGCAAGTGTATAGAACGGACGGAGCCCACTGTAGCAGTGAGCAAGTGTATAGAACAGGCGAAGCTCACTGTAGCAGAGAGCATGTGTATAGATCGGGCGGAGCCCACTGTAGCAGTGAGCATGTGTATAGAACAGGCGAAGCCCACTGTAGCAGTGAGCATGTGTATAGAACAGACGAAGCCCACTGTAGCAGAGAGCATGTGTATAGATCGGGCGGAGCCCACTGTAGCAGTGAGCATGTGTATAGAACAGGCGAAGCCCACTGTAGCAGTGAGCATGTGTATAGAACAGGCGAAGCCCACTGTAGCAGTGAGCATGTGTATAGAACAGGCGAAGCCCACTGTAGCAGTGAGCAAGTGTATAGAACAGGCGGAGCTCACTGTAGCAGTAAGCATGTGTATAGAACGGACGGAGCCCACTGTAGCAGTGAGCATGTGTATAGAACAGGCGAAGCCCACTGTAGCAGTGAGCAAGTGTATAGAACAGGCGCAGCTCACTGTAGCAGTGAGCATGTGTATAGAACAGGCGAAGCCCACTGTAGCAGTGAGCATGTGTATAGAACAGGCGGAGCCCACTGTAGCAGTGAGCATGTGTATAGATCGGGCGGAGCCCACTGTAGCAGAGAGCATGTGTATAGAACAGGCGAAGCCCACTGTAGCAGTGAGCAAGTGTATAGAACAGGCGAAGCCCACTGTAGCAGAGAGCATGTGTATAGAACAGGCGAAGCCCACTGTAGCAGTGAGCAAGTGTATAGAACGGACGGAGCCCACTGTAGCAGTGAGCATGTGTATAGAACAGGCGGAGCCCACTGTAGCAGTGAGCATGTGTATAGAACAGGCGAAGCCCACTGTAGCAGTGAGCATGTGTATAGAACTGGCGGAGCCCACTGTAGCAGTGAGCATGTGTATAGAACAGGCAAAGCCCACTGTAGCAGTGAGCATGTGTATAGAACAGGCGGAGCTCACTGTAGCAGAGAGCATATGTATAGAACAGGCAAAGCCCACTGTAGCAGTGAGCATGTGTATAGAACAGGCGGAGCTCACTGTAGCAGAGAGCATATGTATAGAACAGGCAAAGACCACTGTAGCAGTGAGCATGTGTATAGAACAGGCAAAGCCCACTGTAGCAGTGAGCATGTGTATAGAACAGGCGGAGCTCACTGTAGCAGAGAGCATGTGTATAGAACAGGCAGAGCCCACTGTAGCAGTGAGCATGTGTATAGAACAGGCGGAGCCCACTGTAGCAGTGAGCATGTGTATAGAACAGGCGAAGCCCGCTGTAGCAGAGAGCATGTGTATAGAACGGACGGAGCCCACTGTAGCAGTGAGCATGTGTATAGAACAGGCGAAGCCCACTGTAGCAGAGAGCATGTGTATAGATCGGACGGAGCCCACTGTAGCAGTGAGCATGTGTATAGAACAGGCGAAGCCCACTGTAGCAGTGAGCATGTGTATAGAACAGGCGGAGCCCACTGTAGCAGAGAGCATGTCTCTTTCACTCACCGACAATCACGGCCTCACAGTTCATTACTCCTCCTTCTCCTCTTACTCATAATCTCTATTGCAACCCTGGCATTTCCACACGTCACATCTTACACACTGCATGCCAGCTACTCCACCAGTCATGTTATGGGAGATAAATTTATGAATTTAAAATGAAGAAACTACAAAAACAACAACAACTTACATTTGATGAACCTTTATAAAACACTGGTCCGGTCTCAACTGGAGTATTGTGTCCAATTCTGGGCTCCGCACATTTGGAAAGATGTGAAGGCCTGAGAGAGGGTGCAGAAAAGATTTACAAGAATGATTCCAGGAATGAGGGACTTCAGTTACGTCGATAGACTGGAGAAGCTGGGGTTGTTCTCCTTAGAGCAGAGAAGATTGAGAGGAGATTTGATAGAGGTGTTCAAAATCATGAGGGGTCTGGACAGAGTAGATAGAGAGAAACTGTTCCCATTGGCGGAAGGGTCGCGAACCAGAGGACACAGATTGAAGGTGATTGACAGAAGAACCAAAGGCGACATGAGGAAAAACTTTTTTACGCAGCGAGTGGTTAGGATCTGGAATGCACTGCCTGAAAGGATGGTGGAGGCAGATTCAATCGTGGCTTTCAAAAGGGAATTAGATAAGTAACTGAAAGAAAAAAAATTGCAGGGCTACGGAGAAAGGGTGGGGGAGTGGGACGAGCTGAAGAGCTCTTGCAGAGAGCCGGCATGGACTCGATGGGCCGAATGGCCTCCTTCTATGTAACCATTCTATGATTCTACAGCACCTTTACGTCCCAAGGTGCTTCACAGGTGCGTTATAAAACAAAATTTGACACTGAGCCACATCAGGAGACATCAGTTCAGATAACGGAAAGCTTGATCAAAGAGGTAGGTTTTAAGGAGCATCTTAAAGGAAAAAAGAGAGCTCCCTCTACACTGTCCCATCAAACACTCCCAGGGCAGGTACAGCACGGGTTAGATACAGAGTAAAGCTCCCTCTACACTGTCCCATCAAACACTCCCAGGGCAGGTACAGCACGGGTTAGATACAGAGTAAAGCTCCCTCTACACTGTCCCATCAAACACTCCCAGGGCAGGTACAGCACGGGTTAGATAGAGAGTAAAGCTCCCTCTACACTGTCCCATCAAACACTCCCAGGGCAGGTACAGCACGGGTTAGATACAGAGCAAAGCTCCCTCTACACTGTCCCATCAAACACTCCCAGGGCAGGTACAGCACGGGGTTAGATACAGAGTAAAACTCCCTCTACACTGTCCCATCAAACACTCCCAGGACAGGGACAGCATGGGTTAGATACAAAGTAAAGCTCCCTCTACACTGTCCCATCAAACACTCCCAGGGCAGGTACAACACAGGTTAGATACAGAGTAAAGCTCCCTCTACACTGTCCCCATCAAACACTCCCAGGGCAGGTACAGCACGGGTTAGATACAGAGTAAAGCTCCCTCTACACTGTCCCATCAAACACTCCCAGGGCAGGTACAGCACGGGTTAGATACAGAGTAAAGCTCACTCTACACTGTCCCATCAAACACTCCCAGGGCAGGTACAGCATGGGTTAGATACAGAGTAAAGCTCCCTCTACACTGTCCCTTCAAACACTCCCAGGGCAGGTACAGCACGGGTTAGATAGAGAGTAAAGCTCCCTCTACACTGTCCCATCAAACACTCCCAGGGCAGGTACAGCACGGGTTAGATACAGAGCAAAGCTCCCTCTACGCTATCCCATCAAACACTCCCAGGGTGGGTACAGCACGGGGTTAGATACAGAGTAAAGCTCCCTCTACACTGTCCCATCAAACACTCACAGGGCAGGTACAGCACGGGTTAGATACAGAGTAAAGCTCCCTCTACACTGTCCCATCAAACACCCTCAGGGCAGGTACAGCACGGGTTAGATACAGAGTAAACCTCCCTCTACACTGTCCCATCAAACACTCCCAGGGCAGGTACAGCACGGGTTAGATACAGAGTAAAGCTCCCTCTACACTGTCCCATCAAACACTCCCAGGGCAGGTACAGCACGAGTTAGATGCAGAGTAAAGCTCCCTCGACACTGTCCCATCAAACACTCCCAGGGCAGGTACAGCACGGGTTATATACAGAGTAAAGCTCCCTCTACACTGTCCCATCAAACACTCCCAGGGCAGGTACAGCACGGGTTAGATACAGAGTAAAGCACCCTCTACACTCTCCCGTCAAACACTCCCGGGGCAGGTACAGCACGGGTTAGATACAGAGTAAAGCTCCCTCTACACTGTCCCATCAAACACTCCCAGGGCAGGTACAGCACGGGTTATATACAGGGTAAAGCTCCCTCTACAAATAGTCTCCAAATGACCAAGTCTACTCCAGCTTTTTATTTTTTTGAATATATAAAAGGTCTTTTTCAACACCTATTAAAACAAAAGTCACGCATAAGGTGTGGAATTTGTGAAACTTCCCTGAGACAGAAGGTTTGAGAGTGTGGGTGCTGTGCAGCGGGCCACTGGGCCGCAGCAGGGACTGGAGTTTCCAATTCACTACTAACAATTAGTTTGAGTAAACACATCTGATCATCCTTCTAATAACATCTTTCTATGAGCTCGTTGAGATGAGAAACAAGGGCAAGATATCCCAGCAGCAAGTCTGGTTGAAGCAGTTCTAGTCTGCCGTTGACAGACACAGTCAAGTCCTGACGAGATCACTTCCTCACGACCCTTCGGCTCACTCTAACCCGGAATCAGTACACTACGGTTGTCAGTGTGTACGCCCCAACCCTGGAAGCTATGGACGAGGCCAAAGAGGAATTCTACTCCAGCCTTGAACAATCCCTGTCCTGAGTTCCAACAGGTGACAAGCTGATTCTCCTTGGTGATTTTAATGCCAGAGTTGGAAAGGACACAAGCCTCTGGAGAGGTGTGATTGGCAGGGAAGGAGTAGGGAAAACCAACTCCAACGGAATCCTTCTCCTGACAAAATGCTTAGAACATGGTCTTGTCATAACCAACACCTTGTTTCGTCAGAGAGATAAGTACAAGGCCTCATGGCAACACCCTCGCCCCAGGCATTGGCATCTGTTGGACTATGTCGTCGTCCGAGCGAGGGACCACAAAGATGTTCACATCACTCACGCCATGACAGGAGCTGACGACTGCTGGACTGACCACCGCCTAATCCGTTCCGTTATCTCCATCAACCTAGCCTCAAAATGGCAGCGGCAACAGAAACACTGCTGCAGAAAAATCAACACTGAAGGACTCAAAGATCCTGCAAAGAAAGCCCTACTCTACCAGAAAACATCAAGACTGGTTTGATGAGAACAATCAGGAGATCCAGGAGCTAATAAATCGTAAACGTAAGGCGTTCTTGAATTGGAAAGATCATCACAACTCGAGGGAAAGAAGACAGATTTACAGACAACTGAAGGCCGAGGTCCAACAAAAAACTCGTGACCTAAAGAACAGACGGTGGGTGGAAAGAGTGCAGGAGATTCAGCAACTATCCGACAACCATGATGTGGATTCTTTAGCGCAGTCAAGACCATCTACGGCCCAAGCACCCAAGGACCTATCCCGCTGAGAGCTTAGAACGGTGAACTGCTCATCAAGGACAGAAAGGCAGTCAGTGTCCGCTGGAAGGAGCACTTCGAATATCTCCTCAACCAAGACTCTGTCTTTGACGTGAGTGTCCTCGACTCCATCCCACAGTATGCTATCCTCCACTATCTTGGCACAATCCCAGCCCAGCATAAGGTTGAAAACCATCCGACAGCTGAAAAACAACAAGGCTTCCGGAGTAGATGAAAACCCCGCCGAAGTATTAAAGCATGGCGGAGAAGTACTCTTGGCGCAAATCCATGACCTTATTTCCCTTATCTGGAAGGAGGAGAGCATGCCAGGGGATTTCAGAGACGCTGTAATCATGACAATCTTCAAGAAAGGAGACAAGTCCAATTGTGGCAATTACAGAGGAGTTTCCCTGTTGTCTGCCACAGGGGAAGTCATTGCAAGAATCCTCCTCAATCGTCTCCTCCATGTGGCTGAAGAGCTCCTCCCAGAGTCACAATGCGGATTCCGCCCACTAAGAGGCACAATGGATATGATTTTCACTGTGTGACAAATCCAAGAAAAATGTATGGAGCAGCATCAACCTCTGTACATGGCCTTTTTTGACCTCACAAAGGCCTTCGACTCTTGTCAACTGAGAGGGATTATGGAGTGTCCTACTCAAATTTGGCTCTCCTCAAAAACTCGTTACCATCCTCCGTCTGCTCCACGATGACATGCAAGCCGTGATCCTTACTAACGGATCCATCACAGACCAATACAAGTGAAGACCGGTGTCAAGCAAGGTTGTGACATTGCACCAACGCTCTTCTCAATCTTTCTCGCTGCAATACTTCATCTCACCTCTAACAAGCTTACTGCTGGAGTGGAGCTAATCTACAGGACGAACAGGAAATTGTTCAATCTCCGTCGCCTTCAGTCCAGAATCAAGATTGTCCAAACCTCTGTTATTGAATTACAGTATGCAGACGACGCTTGTGTTTGTGCACACTCGGAGGCCGAGCTCCAAAACATCGTTGACTCCTTCACTGAAGCGTACGAGAGACTGGGCCTTACATTAAACATCTGAAAGACAAAGGTTCTTTACCAACCTGTCCCCGCCACACAACACTGCCCCCCGACTATCAAAATCCATGACGAGACCTTGGACAGTGTGGACCACTTTCCATACCTTGGGAGCCTTCTGTCAGCGATGATGAAATCCAACACTGCCTTCAGTGTGCCAGTGCAACCTTTGGCCACCTGAGGAAAAGTGTGTTTGAAGACCAAGACCTCAAACCCGGCAACAAGCTCATGGTCAACAGAGCAGCAGTGATACCCGCCCTCCTGTATGCTCCAGAGACATGGACAACCTAAAGTAGGCACCTCAAAGCACTGGAGAGGTATCACCAACACTGCCTCCGCAAAATCCTGCAAATCCTTTGGCAGGATAGGCGTAGCAATGTCAGTGTTCTCTCTCAGGCTAACATCCCAAGCATTGAGCATTGATCACACTCAATCAGCTCCGATGGACGGGCCACATTGACCGCATGCTTGATACAAGACTCCCGAAACAACTCCGAGCTCCATCACGGCAAGCGATTTCCAGGAGGGCAGAGAAAACGCTTCAAGATCGTCCTCAAAGCCTCCTTGAAAAAATGTAACATCCTCATCGACTCTTGGGAATCCCTGGCCCAAGACCGCTCAAATTGGAGGAGAAGCATTCAAGAAGGCGGCGAACACTTTGAGTTTCTTCGTCAGGAGCACGTGGAGGCCAAGTACAAACAGCGGAAGGAGCGTATGACAAACCAAGCACTCCACCCACTCGTCCCTTCAACCACTACCTGCCCCACCTGTGGCAGAGTCTGTAGATCCTGCATAGGACTCATTAGTCACCTTACAACCCACAATATTGGAGTGGAAGCAAGTCATCCTCGACTCCAGGGGACTGCCTAAGAAGAAGAGAAGATCACTGCAAACTAACCTTAAAAGGGATGAATTATTTAATTATTCAATCAAAATAACAACTGACTCTTCCCCTCCAATATAAAGGCTATTAATTGTCTTAAAGTAGAAAAGTCTCCCCGTTCTGGTTGGGATACATCCTAGGTTGCTGATGGAAGTAAAGTTGGAAATTGCAGAGGCTCTGGCCACAATCTTCCAAACCTCCTTAGATATGAGGGTGGTGCCAGAGGACTGGAGGATTGCATAAGGACATAAGAACACAAGAATTAGGAGCAGGAGTCGGCCATACGGACCTTCGAGCATTCAATAAGATCATGGCTGATCTTCTACCTCAACTCCACTTTCCCACCCGATCTCCATATCCCATGATTCCCCTAGTTTACAAAAATTTATCAGTCTCAGCCTTGAATATACTCAACAATTCAGCATCCACAGCCTTTTGGGGCAGAGAATTCCAAAGATTCACAACCCTCTGAGTAAAGAAATTCCTCCTCATCTCCGTCTTAAATGGCCATGTGCAAATTGCAGATGTTACACTCTGTTCAGAAAAGGGGTTAGAGATAAACCCGGCAACTACAGGCCAGTCAGCCTAACGTCGGTGGTGGGGAAACTTTTAGAGACAATAATCCGGGACAAAATTAATTGCCTCTTGGAAAAGTATGGGTTAATTAATGAAAGCCAGCACAGATTTTTTAAAGGCAAATTGTGTTTGACTAACTTATTTGAATTCTTTGATGAAGTAATGGAGAGGGTTGATGAGGGTAGTGTGGTTGATGTTGTGCATATGGACTTTCAAAAGGCGTTTGATAAAGTACCACTTAATAGACTTATTAGCAAAATTGAAGCTCATGGGATTAAAGGGACAGTGGCAGCGTGGATACAAAATTAGATAAGTGACAGGAAACAGAGAGTAGTGGTGAACGGTTGTTTTCAGACCGGAGGGAAGTATACAGTAGTGTTCCCCAGGGGTCGGTATGAGCACCACTGCTCTTTTTAATATATATTAATGACCTGGACTTGGGTATACAGGGCGTAATGTGAAAGTTTGCAGATGACACGAAACTCAGAAATGTAGTAAACAGTGAGGAGGATAGTAACAGACTTCAGGAGGACATCGACAGACTGGTGAAATGGGCAGACACATGGCAGATGAAATTTAACGCAGAGAAGTATGAAGTGATACATTTTCATAGTAAGAATGAGGAGAGGCAATAGAAACTAAATGGTACAATTTTAAAGGGGGTACAGGAACAGATGAGCCCGGGGGTGTATGTACACAAATCTTTGAAGGTGGCAGGACTAGTTGAGAGGACTGTTAAAAAAGCATATGGGATCCTTGGCTTTATTAATAGAGGCAGAGAGTACAAAAGCAAGGAAGTTCTGATTAACCTTTATAAAACACTGGTTAGACCTCAGCTGGAGTATTGTGTTCAATTCTGGGAATCACACTTTAGGAAGGATATCAAGGCGTTAGAGAGGATGCAGAAGAGATTTACTAAAATGATACCAGGGATGAGGGACTTTAGTTACGTGGATAGACTGGAGAAGTTGGGGTTATTTTGCTTAGAGCAGAGAAGGTTAAGAGGAGATTTGACAGGCGTTCAAAATCGTGTAGGGTTTTGATAGAGTGAATAAGGAGAAACTGTTTCCAGTGGCAGAAGGGTCCCCAGCCAGAGCTACTCGCGCTGTTCATTGGCTGTGCGTTTGTAGGGGAATGGAAAAATCAGACTTAAATGATGCTACTTAAAGGCAGCCACACCTCTTAAAGTGGAGGTGCATTCTAGCTGCAGACATAGGCAACTGTTCTCAAAGTAATAGGATGGCTGGAAGAGCAGCAAATCAGGCCCTCAGGTTACCTGATGCAGCTTTGGAGGCCCTGGTCCAGGTGATGGAGAGGAGGAGGGGGATCCTGTTTTCCCCCGGGGCGAAGAAAGCCCTCCATAGAACACCTCTGCCACCAGTGGGAAGAGGTCGCTGAGGAGGTCAATGCCAGGAGCTCAGCTCCCAGGACATGGCTGTAATGCAGCAAAAAGTTCAATGATCTCAGCAGAGTTGTCAAAGTAAGAATCTTACCTCTCACCTCAATTACTCTCTGCTCACACTTCCATCAACAGCAGCCCCACTACTCCCAACCCTCCTCCCCACTTCCCTTCGCTCTCCCACAACCACTGCACCTCCTCTCCTCTTACTCACACTCACTACAAGAGCAGGTCAGAGGCTAGGTATTCTGCGATGAGTGTCTCACCTCCTGACTCCCCAAATCCTTTCCACCATCTACAAGGCACAAGTCAGGAGTGTGTTGGAATACTCTCCACTTGCCTGGATGAGTGCAGCTCCAACAACACTCAAGAAGCTTGACACCATCCAGGACAAAGCAGCCCGCTTGATCGACAGCCCATCTAACACGTTAAACATTCACTCCCTCCACCACCGGCGTACCGTGGCTGCAGTGTGTACCATCTACAAGATGCACTGCAGCAACTTGCCAAGGCTTCTTCGGCATCACCTCCCAAACCCACGACCTCTTCCACCTAGAAGGACAAGGGCAGCAGGCGCATGGAAACACCACCAACTCCAAGTCACACACCATCCTGACTTAGAAGTATATCGCCGTTTCTTCATCGTCACTTGGTCAAAATTCTGGAACTCCCTCCCTAACAGCACTGTGGGAGTACCTTCACCACACGGACTGCAGCAGTTCAAGAAGGTGGCTCACCACCACCTTATCGAGGGCAACTAGGGATGGGCAATAAATGCTGGACTTGCCAGCGACGCCCACATCCCATGAATAAATAAATAACCTTTTTTTTAAAAACACTCTGCACCTCCTACTCGCAGCACTATTGCAACCCTGACATTCCTATACCTCACATCTTGCACACAACATACAAACTATTCTATCATAACAGGTACATCTCCTAAACATCTCACTAAGACTCCCTTCTTTCTTGCAAGAGAAGGTCACACACAACACACATCAGGAGGCTGTGCCCGGGCTCCTGACAGGAGGCAGGATGAGCCATGTCTGGAGAGGATAGCCCTTGTCGCCCTGTAGTCAGTCTGTGACCTGACGGCCTGGTTGGAATAAAGGCAGCACAGATCATGATTGCTGCAAGCAATCCGGGCACAGACCTGAATGATGCACTGCCTGTGGTCGCAAACAAGCTGGGCACTGAGGGAGTGGAATCAATTTCTATTGATAAAGATGCCAGGCTAGTGATGGAGAGCACTCAACGCAATGTGGGTACAGTCTACGGCACGTTGCATCCTGGGGAAGCCTGCCGTGTGGGTGAAGCCTGGTGCTCTCGCGTCCTGCTACGGTCAGTCCATGGGGAATGTGATGTCATAGAGTTATAACGGCACAGAAGGAGGCCATTCGGCCCATCGAGTCCGTGCTGGCTCTCTGTAGAGCAATCCAGTCAGTCCCATTCCCCCGCTCTATCCCCGTAGCCCTGCAAGTTTATTTCCCTCAAGTGCCTATCCAGTCTCCCCTTGAAAACATTGAGTGTCTCCGCTTCCAGCACTGCCGTCGGCAGCGAATTCCAGATCCTCACCACTCGCTGCGTAAAAAAGTTTTTCCTCACATCCCCCCTGTATCTCTTGCCCAAAACCTTAAATCTGTGTCCCCTAGTCCTTGTACCATCAACTAGTGGGAACAGCCTTTCCCCGTCTAGCCTATCCAAACCCGTCATAATCTTGTACATCTTTATCAAATCACTCTTCAACCTCCTTTGCTCTAATGAAAACAAATCCAGTTCTCCAACCTGCCCTTGTAGCTAAGATCCCCCATCCCCAGAACCATTCTGGTAAATCTCCTCTGCACCCTCTCAAGTGCCTTCACATCCTTCCTAAAGTGTAGTGACCAGAACTGGACGCAATACTCCAGTTGTGGCCTAACCAGCGCTTTATAAAGGTTCAGCATAACTTCTCTACTTTTGTACTTAATACCTCTATTTATGAAGCCCAAGATCCCATATGCTTTGCTAACCACTCTCTCAATATGTCCTGCCACCTTCAGGGACCTATGCACATTAACTCCCAGGTCCCTCTGTCCCTGCACACACTTTAAAACTGTGCCATTAAGGGTATATTGCCTCTCCCTGTTCCTTCTGCCAAAATGCATCACCTCACACTTCTCTGTATTAAATTCCATCTGCCACTTGCCTGCCCATTCTGCTAGCCTTTCTATGTCCTGTTGCAGTCGATTGGTATCATCTTCACTGTTTGCCACACCCCTGAGTTTGGTGTCATCAGCAAATTTAGAAATTCTACTCTGTATTCCAATATCCAGGTCATTTATATGTATCAAAAAAAGCAGTGGCCCCAGCACTGACCCTTGGGGAACACCACTGTCTACCATCCTCCAGTCTGAAAAACAGCCATTTACCACAACTCGCTGTTTTCTGTCATTAAGCCAATTCCTTATCCAAGCTGCCACTGACCCAGCTATTCCATAAGACTCAATTTTGTTAACCAGCTTTCTATGTGGTACTTTGTCAAACGCCTTCCTAAAATCCATGTAGACAACATCCATTGCATTCCCTTCATCAATCCTCTCTGTTACTTCATCAAAAAATTCAATTAGATTAGTCAAACATGATCTGCCTTTTACAAATCCGTGTTGGCTCTCCTTAATTAGCTTAAACATCTCCAAGTGCCCGTTAATTTTTTCCTTGATTATTGTTTCTAAAACTTTACCCACCACTGATGTTAAACTGACCGGCCTGTAGTTACTAGGATTGTCCTTACACCCTTCCTTGAACAATGGTGTGACATTTGCCACTTTCCAATCCTCAGGCACCTCCCCGCATCTAGGGAAGATTGAAAAATTATGGCAAGCCCTTCCGCTATCTCCTCTCCCAATTCCCTTAGCAACCTGGGATGCAAGCCATCTGGACCAGGCAACTTATCCCCTCTAAGCATACCCAGCCTTTCTAGTACATCCTGTCTATCAATTTTCACCCCTTCCATTGCTTCTACCATTGCTTCTACCTTTTCCACTTCCATATTTTGTCAGCATCCACCTCCTTAGTAAACACCGAGGCAAAGTACTCATTGAGTATTCTAGCCTTGCCCTGCGCCTCTAAGCATATATCACCTTCTTTGTCTCTGGTGTAGGGAGCCTCGGTCACCTCCCTGATACAGCGGGGCACAGTGAACTAGGAGAAGTGGATGATGTCACCTGCTGCAGCCTGGAAGTAGCCTGTTGTCTAATGGTTCTGGGTCATTGTGACCTTGACAGCCGTAGGCAGTGCTGTCCATGCCTGATTTGAGGCTGGAGTTGTGGCTGCAGCAGGTGACATAGCTCGGTGCCAGTCTCCTTGGTGAACTGATAATGCCTCGTACATTGCTCCTCAGTGAAGTTGAGGTAGGAGAAGTGTGCCCTGAAGACCCACTGTGGGTATGGTCTCCTGTTCAGTGCCCTCCTCCTCCCTCTTTCTCTGCTCTCTGATGCCTTCTTCGCTGCTGAAAGAAAGACAACAATGTTCAAAGTGCCTTTTGGCCATTTTCAGTGGGGTCACGATAACTGTGTCCAAACTAAAAATACTATTGACTGGAACCCACAGTTGGATAGAAATTGGCTGGAAGAAAGCAACAGCAGCTCTCAGTAGAGGAGTGATGGTAGGGTGGGGATCTGGACTGAGTGGAGTGTCCCAGGGATCGGTGCTGGGAGATGTACTGAGTGGGGTGTCCCAGGGATCGGTGCTGGGAGATGTACTGAGTGGAGTGTCCCAGGGATCGGTGCTGGGAGATGTACTGAGTGGGGTGTCCCAGGGATCGGTGCTGGGAGATGTACTGAGTGGGGTGTCCCAGGGATCGGTGCTGGGAGATGTACTGAGTGGGGTGTCCCAGGGATCGGTGCTGGGTGATGTACCTAGTGGAGTGTCCCAGGGATTAGTGCTGGGTGATGTACTGAGTGGAGTGTCCCAGGGATCGGTGCTGGGAGATGTACTGAGTGCAGTGTCCCAGGGAACGGTGCTGGGAGATGTACTGAGTGGGGTGTCCCAGGGATCGGTGCTGGGAGATGTACTGAGTGGGGTGACCCAGGGATCGGTGCTGGGAGATGTACTGAGTGGAGTGTCCCAGGGATCGGTGCTGGGAGATGTACTGAGTGGGGTGTCCCAGGGATCGGTGCTGGGAGATGTGCTGAGTGGAGTGTCCCAGGGATCGGTGCTGGGTGATGTACCTAGTGGAGTGTCCCAGGGATTAGTGCTGGGAGATGTACTGAGTGCAGTGTCCCAGGGATCGGTGCTGGGAGATGTACTGAGTGGGGTGTCCCATGGATCGGTGCTGGGAGATGTACTGAGTGGGGTGACCCAGGGATCGATGCTGGGAGATGTACTGAGTGGAGTGTCCCAGGGATCGGTGCTGGGAGATGTACTGAGTGGAGTGTCCCAGGGATCGGTGCTGGGAGATGTGTTTAGAATGCATGTACGTAAATGCACAAAGTGTGGTGAATAAGGTTGGTGAGCTACAAGCACAATTAGCCTTTGGCAATAACGGAAACGTGGCTTAAAAACGGTGAGGACTGGGCACTTAATATTCATGGGTACAAGGTGTTCAGAAAATATAGGGAAGGAAAAAAGGTAGGTGGGGTGGCAGTGCTGATTAAGGAAGGCATTGTAGTGTTGGAAAGGGAGGGTGTTCTTGAGGGAACAAGGACAGAATCCATTTGGTTAGAGTTGAGGAGCAAAAAGGGTATGATCACGCTATTAGGGGTATTCTATAGGCCTCCAAATAGTGAGAGGGAGGTAGAGGAGCAAATCTGCAGGGAAATCACAGAGATATGCAAGAGCTATAGAATGGTGATATTGGGGGACTTTAATTACCCAAGTATCGATTGGGATAATGCTAGGGTAAAGGGAAAGAAGGGGGAGGAATTTCTGAAATGTTTTCAGGAGAATTTCCTTGACCAACATGTTCTTGGCCCAACTAGGAAGGAGGCATTAATACAATAGCAAAATACTGCGGATGCTGGAAATCTGAAATAACAGCAGAAAATGCTGGAAACACTCAGCAGGCCAGGCAGCATCCGTGGAAAGAGAAACAGAGTTAACGTTTCAGGTCTGGGACCCTTCATCAGAACAGGAGGCATTGCTGGTTCTGGTGCTGGGGAATGAGGTGGGCCAGGTCGACCAAGTGTCTGTGGTAGAACACTTGGGTACGAGTGATCATCGTATCATAAGATTTAGATTAGCAATGGAGAGGAGCAAGGAACAATCTAGAGTGGCGGGGTGGGGCCTATTAGAGACAAAGAAGGTGATATATGCTTAGAGGCGCAGGGCAAGGTTAGAATATTCAATGAGTACTTTGTATCTGTGTTTACTAAGGAGGTGAATGCTGACAAAATATCAGGAGAAGTGGAAAAGGTAGAAGCAGTGGAAGGCTGAAAATTGATAGACAGGATGTACTAGAAAGGCTGGGTATGCTTAGAGTGGACAAGTCGCCTGGTCCAGATGGCTTGCATCCCAGGTTGCTAAGGGAATTGGGAGAGGAGATAGCGGAATTTTTCATACTTCCCTGAATGCGGGGGAGGCGACTGAGGATTGGAAATTGGCAAATGTGACACCATTGTTCAAGAAAGGGTGTAGGGAAAATCCTAGTAACTACAGGCCGGTCAGTTTAACATCAGTGGTGGGTAAAGTTTTAGAAACAATAATCAAGGAAAAAATTAACAGGCATTTGGGGAGGTTTAAGCTAATTAAGGAGAGCTAACACGGGTTTGTAAAAGGAAGATCGTGTTTGACTAATCTAATTGAATTTTTTGATGAAGTAACAGGGAGGATTGATGAAGGGAATGCAATGGATGTTGTCTACATGGATTTTTGGAAGGTGTTTGACAAAGTACCACATAGAAGGCTGGTTAACAAAATTGAGTCTTATGGAATAGGTGGGTCAGTGGCAGCTTGGATAAGGAATTGGCTTAAGGACAGAAAACAGCGAGTTGTGGTAAATGGTTGTTTTTCAGACTGGAGGATGGTAGACAGTGGTATTCCCCAAGGGTCAGTGCTGGGGCCACTGCTTTTTTGATATATATAAATGACCTGGATATTGGAATACAGAGTAGAATTTCTAAATTTGCCGATGACACCAAACTTGGGGGTGTGGCAAACAGTAATGATGATACCAATCGACTGCAACAGGACATAGAAAGGCTAGCAGAATGGGCAGACAAGTGGCAGATGAAATTTAATACAGAGAAGTGTGAGGTGATGCATTTTGGCAGAAGGAACAGGGAGAGGCAATATACACTGAATGGCACAGTTTTAAAGAGTGTGCAAGTACAGAGGGACCTGGGAGTTAATGTGCATAGGTCCCAGAAGGTGGCAGGACATGTTGAGAGAGTGGTTAACAAAGCATATGGGATCTTGGGCTTCATAAATAGAGGTATTGAGTACAAAAGTAGAGAAGTTATGCTGAACCTTTATAAAGCGCTGGTTAGGCCACAACTGGAGTATTGCGTCCAGTTCTGGTCACCACACTTTAGGAAGGATGTGAAGGCCCTTGAGAAGGTGCAGAGGAGATTTACCAGAATGGTTCCGGGGATGGGGGATCTTAGCTACAAGGACAGGTTGGAGAAGCTGGATTTGTTTTCATTAGAGCAAAGGAGGTTGCGGGGTGATTTGATAGAGGTGTACAAGATTATGACGGGTTTGGATAGGCTAGATGGGGAAAGGCTGTTCCCACTAGTTGATAGTACAAGGACTAGGGGACACAGATTTAAGGTTTTGGGCAAGAGATACAGGGGGGATGTGAGGAAAAACTTTTACGCAGCGAGTGGTGAGGACCTGGAATTCGCTGCCGACGGAAGTGGTGGAAGTGGAGACACTCAATGTTTTCAAGGGGAGACTGGATAGGCACTTGAGGGAAATAAACTTGCAGGGCTACGGGGATAGAGCGGGGGAATGGGACTGACTGGATTGCTCTACAGAGAGCCGGCACGGACTCAATGGGCCGAATGGCCTCCTTCTGTGCCATTATGACTCTATGACTCTATGGGGTAAAAGTTCACTTGGTTGCGCCTCCCGTTAGCGCCTTAAGAGGGCGCTAATGGGGCGCTAAGCCGCTAACGCCCGGGCGCAGCGTTGTTTGCGCCGCTCGAGAACTTAACTTGAGATTGTGCGGCGGCGCTAAAACTTACCGCTGCGACCACCTGCGCGCACAGATTATGACGTCATTCCATGGTGCAACGCCCTTGGGGCGCCCCGGAGCGGAAATTGAGTGGCGCCCCCTGCCTTACCGCCTGGCGCTTCCAACGACCGGAAGACTGGAACGCTATCAATCGCTGTGGGGCTGGGGGGGGAGCTATTTAAAGGGGGCCTCTTCCTGTCTTTTTCTGTGGTCGACATTTATGCACCACTCGTTCTGAGAGAGAGAGAGAGATTCGGAGAGAGTGAGAGAGAGACTTCTACATTGACTCAACGCTTTGTGAGGTAGTTTTGCCTATTCATCCTAACTTTGTTGCTACTTTAGTTGCTGTACCTCATTACTTTTCTGGCAAAGAGAATATGGGGGCTGCACTGATTGGGGGCGTCGTCCTGCTCCAGCTGAATCGGAGGATACAGAGATGCAGACAGAGAGTGGCAATGATGGCCAGACGGAGGAGGGCCATCAGGCGCATGTACAGGAGAGCTTACCCTCCCAGGGTATATCGTGAACAGCTCTCCTACATCCATATGGCCGAGGAGCTGTGTTTGCGAAGGCTGCGATTCAGCAAGGAGGTGGTCACTGAGCTCTGCCACCTGCTGCAGCCAGATCTGCAGCCTCAGCTGAGGTCCAGGACGTCTCTGTCGGTGGCAGTGAAGGTCACAGTGGCTTTGAACTTCTACGCCACTGGCTCATTCCAAGCTGCTGTTGGGGACCTCGCCAATATCTCCCAGTTCGCGGTGCATCGCTGCATCCGGCAGGTCACCAATGCCCTCTTCAGAAGGAGACGAGAGTTCATCTCTTTCCCTATGACCCTAGACAAGCAGCGTGACCGTGCTCTGGGCTTTGCGAGGGTAGCGGGCTTCCCCATGGTGCAGGGCGCCATTGACTGCACGCATGTGGCTTTGCGTGCTCCGCGAGAGAATGCAGAGGAATTCAGGAACAGAAAGGGGTTCCATTCCTTGAATGTCCAGTTGGTCTGTGACCACAGACAGGTGATACTCGCTGCCAATGCCCACTATCCTGGCAGCTGCCACGATGCTTTCATCCTGCGCCAGACTACTGTGGCAGAAGTTTTTGAGGCACCGCATCAGCGAGTTGGTTGGCTTCTCGGGGACAAGGGGTACGCATTGAGCACCTGGCTGATGACACCGCTCCGTACGCCAAACACCCCTGCTGAGCTGCGGTACAATGAAAGCCATCAAGCAACCAGGAACATTATTGAGCGCACAATCGGCGTGCTGAAGCAACGGTTCCGCTGTCTGGACCATTCCGGAGGAGCCCTGCAGTACTCGCCTGAGCAAGTATCGAACTTCGTAGTCGTGTGCTGCATGTTGCAGAACATGGCAATCCTCAGGACCCAGCCAATGCCACCAGGCCCTGTAGCACCACCAGAGGAGGAGGAGGAAGAGGAGGAAGAGGACGAGGACGATGATCATCAGCAGCACCAAGGCGGGAGGGCGGCCCACAATGGTCAAACTGCAAGGGTGATGTACTGAGTGGAGTGGCGCAGGGATCGGTGCTGGGTGATGTACTGAGTGGAGTGTCCCAGGGATCGGTGCTGGGAGATGTACTGAGTGGAGTGTCCCAGGGATCGGTGCTGGGAGATGTACTGAGTGGAGTGTCCCAGGGATCGGTGCTGGGAGATGTACTGAGTGGAGTGTCCCAGGGATCGGTGCTGGGTGATGTACTGAGTGGAGTGTCCCTGGGATCGGTGCTGGGAGATGTACTGAGTGGAGTGTCCCATGGATCGGTGCTGGAGATGTACTGAGTGGGGTGTCCCAGGGATCGGTGCTGGGTGATGTACTGAGTGGAGTGTCCCAGGGATCAGTGCTGGGTGATGTACTGAGTGGGGTGTCCCAGGGATCGGTGCTGGGTGATGTACTGAGTGGAGTGTCCCTGGGATCGGTGCTGGGTGATGTACTGAGTGGAGTGTCCCAGGGATCGGTGCTGGGAGATGTACTGAGTGGAGTGTCCCAGGGATCGGTGCTGGGAGATGTACTGAGTGGAGTGTCCCAGGGATCGGTGCTGGGAGATGTACTGAGTGGAGTGTCCCAGGGATCGGTGCTGGGAGATGTACTGAGTGGGGTGTCCCAGGGATCAGTGCTGGGAGATGTACTGAGTGGAGTGTCCCAGGGATCGGTGCTGGGAGATGTACTGAGTGGGGTGTCCCAGGGATCGATGCTGGGAGATGTACTGAGTGGAGTGTCCCAGGGATCGGTGCTGGGAGATGTACTGAGTGGAGTGTCCCAGGGATCGGTGCTGGGAGATGTGCTGAGTTGAGTGTCCCAGGGATTGGTGCCTGGAGATGTACTGAGTGGGGTGTCCCAGGGATCGGTGCTGGGAGGTGTACTGAGTGGGGTGTCCCAGGGATTGGTGCTGTGAGATGTACTGAGTGGAGCCCAGGGATTGGTGCAGGGAGATGTGCTGAGTTGAGTGTCCCAGGGATTGGTGCTGGGTGATCATAGAATCATAGAAAGTTACTGCACAGAAGGAGGCCATTTCGGCCCGTCGTGTCCGCGTCGGCCAACAAAGAGCTATCCAGCCTAATCCCACTTCCCAGCTCTTGGTCCGTAGCCCTGCAGGTTACAGCATCCCAAGTGCACATCCAAGTACTTTTTAAATGTGGTTAGGGTTCCTGCCTCTACCACCCTTTCAGGCAGTGAGTTCCAGACCCCCACAACCCTCTGGGTGAAGAAATTTCCCCTCATTTCCCCTCTAAACCTTCCAGCAGTTACTTTAAATCTGTGCCCCCGGTTTTTGACCCCTCTGCTAAGGGAAATAAGTCCTTTCTATACACTTTATCTAGACCCCTTATAGTTTTATGCACCTCAATAAGGTCTTCCCTCAGCCTCCTCTGTTCCAAGGAAAACAGACCCAGCCTATCCAGTCTTTCATAGAAACATAGAAACATAGAAGATAGGAGCAGGAGTAGGCCATTCGGCCCCTCGAGCCTGCTCCGCCATTCGATGAGATCATGGCTGATCATCTAAACTCAGTACCCTGTACCTGCCTTCTCCCCATATCCCTTGATACCTTTAGCTTTAAGAAATATATCTAACTCATCCTTGAATATATTTAATGACTTCGCCTCAACTACCTTCTGTGGTAGAGAATTCCACAGGTTCACCACTCTCTGGGTGAAGAAATTCTTCCTCATTTCTGTCCTAAATGGTTTACCCGTTATCCGTAGATTATGACCCCTGGTTCTGGACTCTCCGACCATCGGAAACATTCTTCCTGCATCTAGTTTGTCCAGACCTGTCAGAATTTTATATGTTTCGATGAGATCCCCTCTCATTCTTCTATACTCCAGTGAGTATAAGCCCAATCGACCCAATCTCTCCTCATATGTCATTCCTGCCATCCCAGGTATCAGCCTTGTGAATCTTCGCTGAACTCCTTCCATGGCAAGAACATCCTTCCTCAGATAAGGCGACCAAAACTGCACACAGTACTCAAGGTGTGGTCTCACCAAGGCCCTGTACAACTGCAGCAGGACATCCCTGCTCCTATACTCAAACCCTTTCGCTATGAAGGCTAACATACCATTTGCCTTCTTCACCGCCTGCTGCACCTGCATGCTTACTTTAAGCGACTGGTGCACAAGGACACCCAGGTCTCGTTGCACTTCCCCTTCTCCCAATCTATTGCCATTCAGATAATAGTCTGCCTTTCTGTTTTTGACACCAAAGTGGATAACCTCGCACTTATCCACGTTATATTGCATCTGCCACGCTTCTGCCCACTCACCCAACCTGTCCAGATCATCCTGGAGTTTCTCGGTATCCTCCTCGCAGCACACACTCCCACCCAGCTTTGTGTCATCTGCAAACTTGGAGATATTACATTTAATTCCCTTATCTAGATCATAGCTAAGATTCTCTACTCCCGGCAACATCCTTGTAAATCTCCTCTGTACCCTCTCTAGTGCAATCACATCTTTCCTGTAATGTGGTGACCAGAACAGCACACAGTACTCTAGCTGAGGCCTAACTAGTGTTTTATACAGTTGAAGCATAACCCCCCTGCTCTTGTATTCTATGCCACGGCTAATAAAGGCAAGCATTCCGTATGCCTTCCTAACCACCTTCCTAACTACCTGGCCTGCTACCTTCAGGGATCTGTGGACATGCACTCCAAGGTCCCTTTGTTCCTCTACACTACTCAGTGTCCTACCATATAATGTGTATTCCCTTTCCTTGTTAGCCCTCCCCAAATGCATTACCTCACACTTCTCCGGATTGAATTCCATTTGCCACTGTTCTGCTCAGTGATGTACTGAGTGGGGTGTCCCAGGGATCGGTGCTGGGTGCTGTACTGAGTGGGGTGTCCCAGGGATCGGTGCTGGGAGATGTACTGCGTGGAGTGTCCCAGGGACGGTGCTGGGAGATGTACTGAGTGGAGTGTCCCAGGGATCGGTGCTGGGTGATGTACTGAGTGGAGTGTCCCAGGGATCGGTGCTGGGAGATGTACTGAGTGGGTGTCCCAGGGTTCGGTGCTGGGTGATGTACTGAGTGGGGTGTCCCCGAAATTAATGCCGGGCCCCTATTATACACAAACTATCTGGATTCAGAGACACAGTGCACATTTTAAGATCATGAACTGGAGGGGTGGGAACTGGTAGAATTAGATAAGCTGCTAGAGCAGGACTGAGATAAAATGTGCAAGTAAGCAGAACCAGAGCAGCAGAAATTCAACACAGATAAATGCAAGGTCTTACAGTTTGTAACTAAACATAGAGAATGGCATTGACTCACTTGGGGAGAAGTTAAGCGAGATCTGGCAGTGACTGTAGACTCAACACCCATGATATCCAACCATTGTAGAGCAGCATGCTGAAGTGCTGAGCTACAATGTCTGTTCGGTAGAATACAAGAACAAGACGCTTATAGAGGGGTTTAGGGACTGAGTGGGGAATGTGGGGCTCAAGGAGGGGTTTAGGGACTGAGTGGGGAATGAGAGGCTCAAGGAGGGGTTTAGGGATGGGATGGGAACAGTGTGCCTTTGGGCCAGTAATTGGACCCACTAACCTTTCCCGTCTGGCGGTGAAGGGGTTAAAATCCACCCCAAAGTGAGCAATGGTCCTGGGTTGGGTAGTGGAGGTAAAAGCTAGAGTCATTCAACAGGCTGTTAGTTGCTGTAATGGGGCAATTAGGTGTCTACTGAAGGGTGATCTAGCTGGGCAAACCACCTACCTCATCTGTAGTTACCTCTGTGAACTTTATTTATCAACTGAATCAACAATCAGGCTGCCCTCCCTTTGAATCTTCGAGATTGCCCCCTAACTCAGCAAAGCCAATGTACTGGTCTTGAGCCTCCCTCCAGCATATTCTACAGGCCTGCCCATTGTTCAAGGTGGTGACCAGAGTGCAATAGATTCCCAGGAGTATTTGCTAGCATCACAGTACCAACTGTCCCCATGGATTGGAAGGTAGCAGGTGTAACCCCGCTGTTCAAGAAAGGAGGGAGAGAGAAAACAGGGAACTACAGGCCAGTTAGCCTGACATCAGTCGTCAGAAAAATGCTGGAATGCATTATTAAGGACGTAGTAACAGGGCACTTGGAAAATCACAATATGATTAGGCAGAGTCAACACGGTTTTATGAAAGGGAAATTGTGTTTGACAAATTTATTAGAGTTTTTGAAGTGTGTAACTAGCAAGGGAAGGAGCTGATTGGTAAGTAGGACCTGGTGAGTATTTCTACAGCCCAGTCGTTAAAGTAAAAGTAAGGTCTCTAGTTTAGAGTAAGTAGTGTTTAAAGTGAAGTAAGGTCCCTAGTGTATTTAATATTCTTTAATTTAAAGGAAGTAAAGGGAGTAAATTAAGGGTAGGACATGGCAGGGCAGCTCGGCAGCGTGGAGTGCTCCTCCTGTACTATGTGGGAAGTCAGGGACACTTTCGGTGTCCAGGGTGAACACGTGTGCAGGAAGTCATAGAGTCATACAGTTATACAGCACAGAAAGAGGCCCTTCGGCCCATCGTGTCCGCGCCAGCCATCAAGCCCTATCTATTCAAACCCATTTTCCAGCACTTGGTCCGTAGCCTTGTATGCTATGGTGTTTCAAGTGCTCATCTAAATGCTTCTTGAAGGTTGTGAGGGTTCCTGCCTCTACCACCCTTTCAGGCAGTGAATTCCAGATTCCAACCACCCTCTGGGTGAAAAAGTTTTTCCTCAAATCCCCTCTAAACCTCCTGCCCCTTACCTTGAAACTATGCCCCCTGGTTATTTTCCCCTCTACTAAGGGGAAAAGTTCCTTTCTATCTACCCTATCTATGCCCCTCATAATTTTGTACACCTCAATCAGGTCCCCCCTCAGCCTTCTCTGCTCTAAGGAAAACAACACCAGCCTGTCCGGTCTCTCTTCATAGCTGAAGCGCTCCAGCCCAGGTAACATCCTGGTGAATCTCCTCTGCACCCTCTCCAATGCAATCACATCCTTCCTATAGTGTGGCGACCAGAACTGCACACAGTATTCCAGCTGTGGCCTAACTAGCATTTTGTACAGCTCCATCATAACCTCCCTGCTCTTATATTCTATGCCTCGGCTAATGAAGGCAAGTATCCCATATGCCTTTTTAACCACCTTATCTACCTGTCCTGCTGCCTTCAGGGATCTATGTACATGCACACCAAGGTCCCTCTGATCCTCTGTCCTTCCCAGGGTCCTACCATTCATTGTGTATTCCCTTGCCTTGTTAGTCCTCCCAAAATGCATCACCTCATACTTTTCAGGGTTAATTTCCATTTGCCACTGTTCTGGTCATCTAACCAACCTGTCTATATAGTCTTGTAGCCTGAGGCTTCCCTCCTTGCTATTTACCACTCCACCAATTTTCGTGTCATCTGCGAACTTACTGATCATACCTCCTACATTCATATCTAAATCATTAATGTACACTACAAACAGCAAAGGACCCAGCACCGATCCCTGCGGTACACCACTGGACACAGGCTTCCAGTCACAAAAACAACCTTCGACCATCACCCTCTGCCTCCTGCCACTAAGCCAATTTTGGATCCAATGTGCCAAATTGCCCTGGATCCCATGGGCTCTTACCTTCTTGACCAGTTTCCCATGTGGGACTTACTGAAGTCCATGTAGACTACATCAACTGCACTACCGTCATCCACACACCTAGTTACCCCCTCGAAAAATTCAATCAAATTGGTTAGACATGATCTCCCCCTGACAAAGCCATGCTGACTATCCTTGCCTCTCCAAGTGGAGACTAATTCTGTCCCTCAGAATTTTTTCCAATAATTTCCCTACCACTGATGTTATGCTCACTGGCCTGTAATTCCCTGGTTTATCCCTACTATCCTTCTTGAATAATGGTACTACTTTAGCTGTTCTCCAGACCTCTGGCACCTCCCCTGTGGCCAGAGAGGTTCTGAAAATTTGTGTCAGAGCCCCTGCAATCTCCTCCCTTGCCTCACACAGCAGCCTGGGATACATCTCGTCTGGGCCTGGGGATTTATCCACTTTTAAGCCCGCTAAAACCACTAGTACCTCCTCCCTCTCAATACTAATTTGTTCAAGTATATCACAATCCCCCTACCTGATTTCTATGCCTACATCGTCCTTCTCCATAGTGAACACAGATGCAAAATATTCATTTAAAACCTCACCTACATCTTCCGGCTCTACACACAGATTGCCACTTTGGTCCCTAATGGGCCCTACTCTTTCCCTGGTTATCCTCTTACCCTTAATATACTTATAAAACACCTTGGGATTTTCCTTTATTTTGCCCGCCAGTGTTTTTTCATGTCCCCTGCGAAGGTAGTGCAGGAGTCCCCTGGGTCCATCTCCCTCTCCCACAGATTTTCCGTTTTGGATACTGCTGGGGGAGATGGTTTCTCAGGGGAATGCAGCAACAGCCAAGTCCGTGGCACTATGAGTGGCTCAGCTGCACAGGAGGGTAGGAAAAAGAGTGGGAGAGCAATAGTGATAGGGGATTCTATCGTAAGGGGAACAAATAGACGTTTCTGTGGCTGCAGATGTGACCCCAGGATGGTATGTTGCCTCCCTGGTGCCAGGGTCAAGGATGTCACTGAACGGCTGCAGGACATTCTGAAGGGGGAGGGTGAACAGCCAGAGGCCGTGGTCCATATCGGTACCAACGACATAGGTAGAAAGAGGGACGAGGTCCTGCAAGCAGAATATAGGGAGCTAGGAAATAAATTAAAATACAGGACCTCAAAGGTAGTAATCTCAGGATTACTCCCAGTGCCACGTGCTAGCGAGAGCAGAAATAGGAGAATAGACCAGATGAATGCGTGGCTGGAGAGATGGTGTAGGAGGGAGGGATTTAAATTCCTGATGCATTGGGACTGATTCTGGGGAAGGTGGGACCTGTACAAGCTGGACGGGTTACACCTCGGCAGAAACGGGACCAACATCCTCGCAGGGCGGTTTGCTAGTGCTGTTGGGAAGGATTTAAATTAGTTTGTCAGGGGGCTGGGAACCTAAGTGTGGGCCCAGAACGGAGAGAAACAAAGCTGGAAGTGCAAGTTAGAAAAGTAGTCAGCAAAACTAGTCTGGGAGCAGAAACAAAGGCCAACAGTTAAGAGGGTCAAAGTGCAGAAAAATATTAAACAGGCAAAGTTGAAGGCACTTTATCTAAATGCACGTAGCATTCGCAACAAGGTGGATGAATTAATGGCACTAATAGAATAAATGGGTATTACAGAGACATGGTTGCAGGGTAACCAAAGCAGGGAACTGAATGTTCCAGGGTACTCAACATTTAGGAAGGACAGACTAAAAGGAAAAGGAGGTGGCGTAGCGCTGTTAATAAGGGATGAGATCGGTACGGTAGAGATAAAAGATCTTGGCTTGGCAGATCGTGATGTAGAACTGGAATCAGTTTGGGTGGAGCTAAGAAACAGCAAAGGGCGGAAAACATTGGTGGGAGTTGTGTATAGGCCACCAAACAGTAATGGTAATGTAGGGCACAGTGTCAATCAAGAGATTAGAAGTGCATGTAACAAGGGCAATACGGTAATCATGGGGGACTTTAATCTACATATTGACTGGGCAAATCAAATTACCACTAATGGTGTGGAGGACGAATTCTTGGAATGCATGTGAGATGGTTTCCTGGATCAGTATGTGGAGGAACCAACCAGGGAACAGGCTATTCTGGATCTGGTACTGTGTAATGAGAAAGGGCTAAATCAATAATCTAGTGGTAAAGGGGCCTTTAGGGACACGTGACCATAATATGATTGAATTTTACATTAAGTTTGAGAGTGATGTAGTCCAATCTGAAACTAAGGTCTTCAATCTAAACAGAGGAAACTACAAGGGTATGAGGGACAAGTTGGCCATGGTAGATTGGTAGACTACACTAAAAGGCATGAAGGTGGACATACAATGGCTAACATTCAAGGAAATATTGCATAATTTGCAATAAACATATATTCCTATTGGGCATAAAAACCCAAAAGGACAAGTGATCCAACCATGGCTAACAAAAGAAATTAAAGCTAGTATTAAGTCAAAGGAGGAAGCTTATAAAGTTGCCAGAAAAAGCGGTCAGCCTGAGGATTGGGATCTTTTTAGAAATCAGCAAAGGGGGACCAAGAAATTGATAAAGAAAGGGAAAATGGAATATGAGCACAAACTAGCGAAAAATATAAAAACGGATTGTAAAAGCTTCTATAGGTATGTGAAAAGGAAAAGACTGGTGAAAGTAAATGTAGGTCCTTTACAGTCAGAGACGGGAGAATTTATAATGGGGATGAGGAAATGGCAGAGAAATTAAATAAATACTTTGTTTCTGTCTTCACGGAGGAAGACACAAAAAACCTCCCAGAAATACGAGAAAACCAAGGGTGTGACGAGAATGAGGTACTTAAAGAAATTATTATTATTAAAAAAACAATACTAGCAAAATTAATGGGACTAAAAGTCGATAAATCCCAAGGACTGGATGACCTACATCCTAGGGTTTTGAAGGAGGTAACCATTGGAATAGTGGACGCATTGGTTGTCATCTTCCAAAATTCTAGATTCTGGAGCGGTTCCTGCAGATAGGAGGACAGCAGATGTAACCCCCGCTATTTAAGAAAGGAGGGAGAGAGAAAACGGGGAACTACAGACTTGTTAGCCTCACATCAGTAGTTGGGAAAATGCTGGAATCTATTATAAAGGATGCAATAACTGGGCACTTAGAAACTAATAGTAAGATTGGGCAGAGTCAACATAGATTTATGAAAGGGAAATCCTGTTTGACAAACTTATTAGAGTTCTTTGAGGATATAACTAGTGGAGTAGACAAAGGGGAACCGGTAGATGTGGTGTATCTGGATTTTCAGAAGGCCTTCGATAAGGTCCCACACAAGAGGTTGGTGAACAAAATTAGGGCACATGGAATTGGGGGTAATATACTCGCATGGATTGAGAATTGGTTAACAGACAGAAAATAAAGAGTAGGGATAAACGGGTCTTTTTCAGGATGGCAGGCCGTGACTAGTGGGGTACCGCAAGGATCGGTGCTTGGGCCCCAGCTATTCACAATCTATATCAATGATTTGGATGAGGGGACTAAATGTAACATTTCCAAATTTGCTGAAGACACAAAGCTAGGTGGCAGTGTCAGTTGCGAAGAGAATGTGAAGAGGCTTCAAGGGGATCTCGACAGGCTCAGTGAGTGGGCGAGAACATGGCAGATGGATTATAATGTGGATAAATGTGAAGTTATCCACTTTGGTAGAAAAAACAGAAAGGCAGAGTATTTCCTAATGGTGAAAGATTGGGGAATGCAGATGCTCAAAGGGACCTGGGTGTCCTTGTACATGAGTCACTGAAAGTGAATGAGCAGGTGCAGCAAGCCATTAGGAAGGCAAATGGTATGCTGGCCTTCATTACAAGAGGATTTGAGTACAGGAGTAAAGAAGTCTTACTCCAATTATATAGGGCCTTGGTGAGACCACACCTGGAGTACTGTGTACAATTTTGGTCTCCTTACCTAAGGAAGGATATACTTGCCATAGAGGGAGTACAACGAAGGTTCACGAGATTGATTCCTGGGATGGCGGGATTGTCGTATGAGAAGAGATTGAGTAAACTAGGCCTGTATTCTCTTGAATTCAGAAGAATGAGAGGGGATCTCATTGAAGCATACAAAATTATTACAGGGTTTGATAGGATGGATGCTGGGAGAATGTTTCCCTTGGCTGGGGAGTCTAGAAGCAGGGGCCACAGCCTCAAGATAAAGGGTAGACCATTCAGGACTGAGATGAGAAGTCATTTCTTCTCACAAAGGGTGGTGAATCTTTGGAATTCTCTACCCCAGATGGCTGTGGAGGCTCAGTCATTGGGTATATTCAAAACAGAAGTCGATAGATTTCTGACTAGTAAGGGCATCAAGAGATATGTCGATAGGGCCGGTGAATGAAGTTGAGGCAGAAGATCAGCCATGATCTCATTGAATGGTGGAGCAGGCTCGAAGGGCCGAATGGCCTACTCCTGCTCCTATTTCTTATGTTCTTAAGATAGATAAGGGGGAACCCATGGATGTAATGGGGGAGAAATTCATTATAGCCCAGAATGGGCAATAACTTTTGAAAAGTTTGACAATTAGCGCCAGGCGCTATTGCTTCAGACTGCACGCAACATTCTATCTCATTGCACAAAGAAAGGATCGGTGCTGGGTGATGTACTGAGTGGAGTGTCCCTGGGATCGGTGCTGGGGAGATGTACTGAGTGGAGTGTCCCAGGGATCGGTGCTGGGAGATGTACTGAGTGGAGTGTCCCAGGGATCGGTGCTGGGAGATGTACTGAGTGGGGTCTCCCAGGGATCGGTGCTGGGAGATATATTGAGTGGAGTGTCCCAGGGATCGGTGCTGGGAGATGTACTGAGTGGGGTGTCCCAGGGATTGGTGCTGGAGATGTACTGAGTGGAGTGTCCCAGGGATCGGTGCTGGAGATGTACTGAGTGGAGTGTCCCAGGGATCGATGCTGGAGATGTACTGAGTGCAGTGTCCCAGGGATCAGTGCTGGGTGATGTACTGAGTGGGGTGTCCCAGGGATCGGTGCTGGGTGATGTACTGAGTGGAGTGTCCCAGGGATCAGTGCTGGGTGATGTACTGAGTGGAATGTCCCAGGGATCGGTGCTGGGTGATGTACTGAGTGGAGTGTCCCAGGGATCGGTGCTGGAGATGTACTGAGTGGGGTGTCCCAGGGATCGGTGCTGGGAGATATATTGAGTGGAGTGTCCCAGGGATCGGTGCTGGGAGATATATTGAGTGGAGTGTCCCAGGGATCAGTGCTGGGATATGTACTGAGTGGGGTGTCCCAGGGATCAGTGCTGGGTGATGTACTGAGTGGAGTGTCCCAGGGATCAGTGCTGGGTGATGTACTGAGTGGAATGTCCCAGAGATCGGTGCTGGGTGACGTACTGAGTGGAGTGTCCCAGGGATCGGTGCTGGAGATGTACTGAGTGGAGTGTCCCAGGGATCAGTGCTGGGTGATGTACTGAGTGGGGTGTCCCAGGGATCGGTGCTGGGTGATGTACTGAGTGGGGTGTCCCAGGGATCAGTGCTGGGTGATGTACTGAGTGGAATGTCCCAGGGATCGGTGCTGGGTGATGTACTGAGTGGGGTGTCCCAGGGATCGGTGCTGGAGATGTACTGAGTGGGGTGTCCCAGGGATCGGTGCTGGGAGATGTACTGAGTGGAGTGTCCCATGGATCGGGGCTGGTAGATGTACTGAGTGGGGTGTCCCAGGGATCGGTGCTGGGAGATGTACTGAGTGGAGTGTCCCAGGGATCGGTGCTGGGTGATATACTGAGTGGAGTGTCCCAGGGATCGGTGCTGGAGATGTACTGAGTGGAGTGTCCCAGGGATCAGTGCTGGGTGATGTACTGAGTGGAGTGTCCCAGGGATCGGTGCTGGAGATGTACTGAGTGGAGTGTCCCAGGGATCGGTGCTGGGTGATGTACTGAGTGGAGTGTCCCAGGGATCGGTGCTGGGAGATGTATTGAGTGGAGTGTCCCATGGATCGGGGCTGGTAGATGTACTGAGTGGGGTGTCCCAGGGATCGGTGCTGGGTGATATACTGAGTGGAGTGTCCCAGGGATCGGTGCTGGGAGATGTACTGAGTGGAGTGTCCCAGGGATCGGTGCTGGGTGATATACTGAGTGGAGTGTCCCAGGGATCGGTGCTGGAGATGTACTGAGTGGAGTGTCCCAGGGATCGGTGCTGGGTGATGTACTGAGTGGAGTGTCCCAGGGATCGGTGCTGGGAGATGTATTGAGTGGAGTGTCCCATGGATCGGGGCTGGTAGATGTACTGAGTGGGGTGTCCCAGGGATCGGTGCTGGGTGATATACTGAGTGGAGTGTCCCAGGGATCGGTGCTGGGAGATGTACTGAGTGGAGTGTCCCAGGGATCGGTGCTGGGATATGTACTGAGTGGAGTGTCCCAGGGATCGGTGCTGGAGATGTACTGAGTGGAGTGTCCCAGGGATCGGTGCTGGATGATGTACTGAGTGGAGTGTCCCAGGGATCGATGCTGGGTGATGTACTGAGTGGAATGTCCCATGGATCGGTGCTGGGTGACGTACTGAGTGGGGTGTCCCCGAAATTAATGCCGGGCCCCTATTATACACAAACTATCTGGATTCAGAGACACAGTGCACATTTTAAGATCATGAACTGGAGGGGTGGGAACTGGTAGAATTAGATAAGCTGCTAGAGCAGGACTGAGAGAAAATGTGCAAATGAGCAGAACCAGAGCAGCAGAAATTCAACACAGATAAATGCAAGGTCTTACAGATTGTAACTAAACATGGAGAATGGCGTTGACTCACTAGGGGAGAAGTTGGGAGAGATCTGGCAGTGACTGTAGACTCAACACCCATGACATCAAGGCAGCATTTGACCGAGTGTGGCATCAAGGAGCCCCAGTAAAACTGAAGTCAATGGGAATCAGGGGGAAAACTCTCCACTGGCTGGAGTCATACCTAGCACATAGGAAGATGGTTGTGGTGATTAAAGATCAATCATCACAGCCCCAGGATATCGCTGCAGGAGTTCCCCAGGGCAGTGTCCTAGGCCCAACCACCTTCAGCTGCTTCATCAATGACCTTCCCTCCAACATAAGGTCAAAAATGGGGATGTTCACTGATGACTGCACAGTGTTCAGTGCCATTCACAACTCCTCAGATAATGAAGCAGTCCATGCCCGCATGCAACAAGACCTGGATGATGTTCAGGCTTGGGCTGATAAGTGGCAGGAAACAAAGTTAAAAGCTCTATATCTGAATGCACGCAGCATTCGTAACAAGATAGATGAGTTGATTGCACAAATAGATACAAATGGGTATGATCTGATCGCCATTACAGAGACGTGGTTGCAAGTTGATCCGGGCTGGGAACTGAATATTCCAGGGTATTTGACAATTTGGAAGGATAGACAGAAAGGAAAGGGAGTTGGGGTGTTTTTTTTGGTAAAGGATGGGATCAGTGCAGTGGTGAGAAGTGATATTGGCTCAGAAGATCAAGATGTAGAATCAGTTTGGGTGGAGATAAAAAATTATAAAGGGAAAAAGGTCTATAGTGGGCGTAGTCTACAGGCCCCCAAACAGTAGCAATACTGTTGGACAGAGTATAAATCAACAAATAATGGAGGCCTGTAAAAATGGTACGGTAATAATCATGGGTGATTTTAATCTCCATATTGATTCGACAAATCAAATTGGACATGGTAGCCTTGAAGAGGAGTTCATAGAATGCATCTGGGATGGTTTCCTAGAACAGTATGTAATGGAACCAACCAGGGAGCAGGCTATCTTGGATCTGGTACTGTGTAATGACACAGAATTAATAAATGATCTCATAGTAAAGAATCCTCTAGGAAAGAGTGGTCATAACATGGTTGAATTTCAAATTCAGTTCGAAGGTGAGAAAGTTGTATCTCAAACAAGTGTCCTGATCTTAAACAAAGGCAATTATAATGGCATGAGGGCAGAACTGGCTAAAGTGGACTGGAAAAATAAATTAAAGTTGAAATGTAGTGGCGGACATTTAAGGAGATATTTCATAACTCTCAACAAAAATATATTCCAGTGAGAAAGAAAGATTTTAAGAGAAGGGAGCACCATCCGTGGCTAACTAAGGAAGTAAAGGATGGTATCAAATTGAAAACGAAGGCATACAATGTTGCCAAGATTGGTGGGAGACCAGAGGATTGGGAAATTTTTAAAAACCAGCAAAGAATGACTAAAAAAAAATAAAGAGAGAGAAGATCAATTATGAGAGTAAACCGGCAAGAAACATTAAAACAGATAGTAAGAGCTTCTACAGGTATATAAAAAGGAAGAGGGTAGCTAAAGTAAATGTTGGTCCCTTAGAGGATGAGACTGGGGAATTAATAATGGGGAACGGGGAAATGGCAGAGACTCTGAACAAATATTTTGTATCTGTCTTCATGGTAGAAGACACTAACAACATCCCAATAATGGATAATCAAGGGACCACAGGGAGGGGGGAACTAAAGATAATCACTATCACTAAGGAAATAGTACTTGGTAAAATAATGGGACTAAAAGATGACAAGTCCCCTGGACCAGATGGCCTGCATCCCAGGGTCTTAAAAGAAGTGGCTACAGAGATAATGGATGAATTGGTTGCAATATACCAAAATTCCCTGGACTCTGGAGAGGTCCCAGTGGATTGGAAAACTGCAAATGTAACACCCCTATTTAAGAAAGGAGGGAGACAGAAAGCAGGAAACTATAGACCAGTTAGCCTAACATCTGTCGTTGGGAAAATGCTGGAGTCCTTCATTAAGGAAGCAGTAGCAGGGCATTTGGAAAATCATAATGCAGTCAAGCAGAGTCAGCATGGTTTTATGAAAGGGAAATCATGTTTAACAGATTTGCTGGAGTTCTTTGAGGATGTAACGAGCAGGGTGGAGTATTTGAATTTCAAGAAGGCATTCGATAAGGTGCCACATAAAAGTTTACTGCATAAGATAAGAGCTCACGGAATTGGGGGGAATATATTAGCATGGATAGAGAATTGGCTAACTAACAGAAAGCAGAGAGTCGGGATAAATGGGTCATTTTCCGGTTGGCAAACGGTAACTAGTGGGGTGCCACAGGGATCGGTGCTGGGGCCTCAACTATTTATAATCAACATTAATGACTTGGATGAAGGGACCGAGTGTAATGTAGCCAAGTTTGCGGATGATACAAAGATGGGTGGAAAAACAAGTTGTGCAGAGGACTCAAAGAATCTGCAAAGGGATATAGACAGGCTAAGTGAGTGGGCAAACATTTGGCAGATGGAGTATAATGTGGGAAAGTACAAGGTTATACACTTTGGCAGGAAAAATAAAAAAGCAAATTATTATTTAAATGGAGAGAGATTACAAAATGCTACAGTTCAGAGGGACCTGGGGGTCCTTGTGCATGAAACACAAAAAGTTAGCATGCAGGTACAGCAAGTTATCAAAAAGGCAAATGGAATGTTGGCCTTTATTTCAAGGGGGTTGGAGTATAAAAGCAGGGAAGTCCTGCTACAACTGTACAGGGTATTGGTGAGACCACACCTTGAGTACTGTGTACAGTTTTGGTCTCCTTATTTAAGGAAGGATATACTTGCATTGGAGGCAGTTCAGAGAAGGTTCACTGGTTTCATTCCAGAGATGAGGGGGTTGACTTATGAGGAAAGGTTGAGCAGGCTGGGCCTATACTCATTGGAATTTAGAAGAATGAGAGGTGATCTTATTGAAACATATAAGATACTGAGGGGGCTTGACCGGGTAGATGCAGAGAGGATGTTTCCCCTCGTGGGGAAATCTAGAACTCGGAGGCACAGTTTTAGAATAAAGGGTCGCCCTTTTAGAACTGAGATGAGGAGGAATTTCTTCTCTCAGAGGGTCGTAAATCTGTGGAATTCTCTGCCCCAGAGAGCTGTGGAGGCGGGGTCATTAAATACATTTAAGGTGGAGATAGACAGATTTTTGCAAGTTAAGGGAGTGAAGGGTTATGGGGAGTGGGCGGGGAAGTGGCTTTGAGCCCAAGTTCAGCCATGATCTTATTGAATGGCGGAGCAGGCTCGAGGGGCCAAGTGGCCTATTCCTGCTCCTATTTCTTATGTTCTTATGGTCACGCCACAGAAGTGCCAGGCAATGACTATCTCCAACAAGCGAGAGTCTAAACACCACCCGTTGACATTCAACGGCGTTACCAGCACCGAATCCCCCAACATCAACATCCTGGGGGTCACCATTGACCAGAAACTTAACTGGACCAGCCACATAAATACTGTGGCAACAAGAGCAGGTCAGAGGCTGGGTATTCTGTGGCGAGTTCCTCACCTCCTGACTCCCCAAAGCCTTTCTACCATCTACAAGGCATAAGTAAGGAGCCAGATGGAATACTCTCCACTTGCCTGGATGAGTGCAGCTCCAAAAACACTGAAAAAGCTCGACACCATTTCTGGCTCGAGAGTCTAGAACCAGGGGTCACAGTCTCAGGATAAGGGGTCGGCCATTTGGGACTGAGATGAGGAGAAATTTCTTCACTCAGAGGGTGGTGAATCTTTGGAATTCTCTACCCCAGGGGGCTGGGGATGCTCAGTCGTTCTGTATATTCAAGACAGAGATCGATACATTTTTGGGCACTAAGGGAATAAAAGGATATGGGGATAGTGCAGGAAAGTGAAGTTGATGTGGAAGATCAGCCATGATCTTATTGAATGGCGGAGCAGGCTCGATGGGATGTATGGCCTACTCGTGCTCCTATTTCTTATGTTCTTATGAACCTCACAATTCTTTGAGAAATGTACCATGGGGGAAAAATTCAGTTGGTTGCGCCTCCCGTTAGTGCCTTAAGAGGGCGTTAATGGGGCGCAAAGCAACTAGCGCCCGGGCACGGCGATGTTTGCGCGGCTCGCGAAATTAACTAGACATTTTGCGGCGGCGCTAAACACTATCGCCACGATCTCCTGCGCCGGCAGATTGTGACGTCAGTCGAGTGCGCAACGCCCCGGTAGCGCCCCCTGCCTTACCGCCTGCCGCTAGCAACGACAGGTTGAGGGGAGCGTTTTGCAGTCAGGAAGGGACTGGAGGAGCGCTATTTAAAGGCGACTGCTTCCTGCCTTTTATTGTTGGTGACATTTTTGAACCACGCATTCTGAGAGAGAGAGAGAGACTTCTGGAGAGATTCAACGCCGTGTGAAGGAGTTTTGGGTACTGAGCAGCACTTTGCAGGTTCATTTTGATTTGCTTTTCCTTGTATCGATTTAGAAGAGATTGTGGGGGTTGCACTCTGAGCTCTTTCCCTGGTTCTCTCCATTGTTCTTTCCAGCAGATTTGATGTGCAGGTCTCTCCAGGCCGAGATTCAAGGCTGCAATGAGCAGGATGTGGATGGAGAGCAAGATCAACCCTCCCCTTTAAGAACTGGCCGGCGCCATTGTGTGTGTGTTCCATTGCTGACTGACATCACATGAGCTTCACCAGCGCTCTGAGGTAGCACCTCGCTCCTCGGCGTTAGCATCTTAAGACAGGTGTGAAGCGCCTGATTTAGCGCTCCAATCACCTCCAGGGGCGATAAAAGTCAAGTTTGCAGTCGGAGGCGATAATTAGCGCCAGGCGCTAATCTTTGCACCCGGCCGATAATTGCGCCCCAAACGGGGCGATACTGAATTTTTCCCCCCATGACTCTTAACATGACATTGAATCAGATGGAAGACTGGTCAGCCTGGGCTCCTCTTTGGAGCTGAATGGAGCAGTGAATGCACCATCTACTATTCCATAGATCTTGAAGTTGGAGCAGACATCCTGGATAAAATTGGAATAAATTGAAGAGGTCATTTGGCCCAATCAGCCCATGTTGGTGTTTACCCTCCACACAAGCAAATAGTCCCAATCATACTTACCCACCCTGTTCCCATATCCATTCAGCCCCTTTTCCTTCATCCAGCTCTGCAATCTAACCTTGAACGTTGACACAGTTTCTGCCCCAACCACTGACCCTGGAAGTAAATCCCACAGCCTCACAACTCTCCATCTGAAGAGGTTCCCCTGCCCTCTGTTCTAAATCTCCTACATTTAATCTTGTATCTAAACAAGGGGTTCAAGTTATATAGAATAACAGATACCCGGGAGTGAGTTACAGATGGAAATCTAATCGAGGGGTTCGGGGGGTTTATATATAGAATAACAGATACCCGGGAGTGAGTTACAGGCTGGAATCTAATCGAGGTGTTCGGGGGTTTATATATAGAATAACGGATACCTGGGAGTGAGTTACAGGCTGGAATCGAATCTGGGGGTTCGGGCGGGGTTATATATAGAATAACAGATACCCAGGAGTGAGTTACAGGCTGGAATCTAATCGAGGGGTTCGGGGGGTTTATATATAGAATAACAGATACCCGGGAGTGAGTTACAGGCTGGAATCTAATCGAGGGGTTCGGGGGTTTATATATAGAATAACGGATACCTGGGAGTGAGTTACAGGCTGGAATCTAATCTGGGGGTTTGGGTGGGGTTATATATAGAATAACAGATACCCAGGAGTGAGTTACAGGCTGGAATCTAATCGAGGGGTTCGGGGGGTTTATATATAGAATAACAGATACCCGGGAATGAGTTACAGGCTTGAATCTAATCGAGGGGTTCGGGTGCTTTATATATAGAATAACAGATACCCGGGAGTGAGTTACAGGCTGGAATCTAATCGAGGGGTTCGGGAGGTTTATATATAGAATAACAGATTCCCGGGAGTGGGTTACAGGCTGGAATCTAATCGAGGGGTTTGGGTTGTTTATATATAGAATAACAGATACCCGGGAGTGAGTTACAGGCTGGAATCTAATCGAGGGGTTCGGGGGGTTTATATATAGAATAACAGATACCCGGGAGTGAGTTACATGCTGGAATCTAATTGAGGGGTTTGAGGGGGTTTATATATAGAATAACGGATACCCGGGAGTGAGTTACAGATTGGAATCTAATCGAGGGGTTCGGAGGGTTTATATATAGAATAACGGATACTCGGGAGTGAGTTACAGGCTGGAAACTAATCGAGGGATTCGGGTGGTTTATATATAGAATAACAGATACCCGGGAGTGAGTTACAGGCTGGAATCTAATCAAGGGTTTTGAGTGGTTTATATATAGAATAACAGATACCCGGGAGTGAGCTACAGGCTGGAATCTAATCGAGGGGTTCGGGGGTTTATATATAGAATAACAGATACCCGGGAGTGAGTTACAGGCTGGAATCTAATCGAGGGGTTGGGAGGGGTTATATATAGAATAACGGATACCTGGGAGGGAAATCCTGTTTGACAAAACTATTAGAGTTCCTTGAGGATGTAACTAGTGGAGTAGACAAAGGGGAACCGGTAGATGTGGTGTATCTGGATGTTTAGAAGGCCTTAGATACGGTCCCACACAAGAGGTTGGTGAACAAAATTAGGGCACATGGAATTGGGGGTAATATACTAGCATGGATTGAGAATTGGTTAACAGACAGAAAACAAAGAGTAGGGATAAACGGGTCTTTTTCAGGATGGCAGGCTGTGACTAGTGGGGTAACATAGAAACATAGAAGATAGGAGCAGGAGTAGGCCATTCAGCCCCTCTAGCCTGCTCCGCCATTTAATGAGATCATGGCTGATCATCCAAATTCAGTACCCTGTCCCTGCTTTCTCCCCATATCCCTTGATCCCTTTAGCCTGAAGAAATATATCTATTCCTTCTTGAATATATTTAATGAATTGGCCTCAACTGTCTTCTGTGGTAGAGAATTCCACAGGTTCACCACTCTCTGGGTGAAGAAATTCCTCCTCATCTCAGTCCTAAATGGCTTACCCCTTATCCTTAGACTGTGACCCCTGGTTCTGGACTCCCCCGCCATCGGGAACATCCTTCCTGCATCTAGTCTGTCTAGTCCTGTTAGAATTTTATAAGTTTCAATGAGATCCCCTCTCATTCTTCTAAACTCTAGCGAATATAAGCCCAATCGTCCCAATCTCTCTTCATACGTCATTCCTGCCATCCCAGGTATCAGTCTGGTGAATCTTCGCTGCACTCCCTCCATGGCAAGAACATCCTTCCTCAGATAAGGCGACCAAAACTGCACACAATACTCAAGGTGTGGTCTCACCAAGGCCCTGTACAACTGCAGCAAGACATCCTTGCTCCTGTACTCGAATCCTCTCGCTATGAAGGCCAACATACCATTTGCCTTCTTAACCGCTTGCTGCACCTGCATGCTTACTTTCAACGACTGGTGCACAAGGACTCCCAGGTCTCGTTGCACTTCCCCTTTTCCCAATCTATTGCCGTTCAGATAATAATCTGCCTTCCTGTTTTTGCCACCAAAGTGGATAACCTCGCATTCATCCACATTATACTGCATCTGCCATGCATCTGCCCAATCACCCAACTTGTCCAAATCATACTGCAGTTTCTCTGCATCCTCCTCACAACACACACGCCCACCCAGCTTTGTGTCGTCTGCAAACTTGGAGATATTACATCTAGTTCCCTCGTCTAGATCATTAATATATATTGTGAATAACTGGGGTCCTAGCACCGATCCCTGCGGTACCCCACTAGTCACTGCCTGCCACTCAGAAAAAGACCCGTTTATTCCAACCCTTTGCTTCCTGTCTGCCTACCAGATCTCTATCCAAGTCAGTACCTTACCCCCAATCCCAAGTGCTTTAACTTTGCATGCTAATCTCTTATGCGGGACCTTATCGAAAGCCTTCTGAAAGTCCAAATACACCACATCCACTAGTTCTCCCTTATCTATTCTACCAGTTACATCCTCAAAAAATTCCAGTAGATTAGTCAAGCATGATTTACCTGGGTACCGCAAGGATCGGTGCTTGGGCCCCAGCTATTCACAATCTATATCAATGATTTGGATGAGGAGACTAAATGTAACATTTCCAAATTTGCTGATGATACAAAGCTAGGTGGCAGTGTCAGTTGCGAAGAGGATGTGAAGAGGCTTCAAGGGGATCTCGACAGGCTCAGTGAGTGGGCAAGAACATGGCAGATGGAATATAATGTGGATAAATGTGAAGTTATCCACTTTGGTAGAAAAAACAGAAAGGCAGAGTATTTCCTAAATGGTGAAAGATTGGGGAATGCAGATGCTCAAAGGGACCTGGGTGTCCTTGTACATGAGTCACTGAAAGTGAATGTGCAGGTGCAGCAAGCCATTGGGAAGGTAAATGGTATGCTGGCCTTCATTACAAGAGGATTTGAGTACAGGAGTAAAGAAGTCTTACTCCAATTATATAGGGCCTTGGTAAGACCACACCTGGAGTATTGTGTACAATTTTGGTCTCCTTACCTAAGGAAGGATATACTTGCCATAGAGGGAGTGCAACGAAGGTTCACGAGATTGATTCCTGGGATGGCGGGATTGTCGTATGAGAAGAGATTGAGTAAACTAGGCCTGTATTCTCTTGAATTCAGAAGAATGAGAGGGGATCTCATTGAAGCATACAAAATTATTACAGGGCTTGATAGGGTGGATGCTGGGAGAATGTTTCCCTCGGCTGGGGAGTCTAGAACCAGGGGCCACAGCCTCAAGATAACGGGTAGACCATTCAGGACTGAGATGAGAAGAAATTTCTTCACACAGAGGGTGGTGAATCTTTGGAATTCTCTACCCCAGAGGGCTGTGGAGGCTCAGTCATTGGGTAAATTCAAAACAGAAGTCGATAGATTTCTGACTAGTAAGGGCATCAAGGGATATGGCGATAGGGCCGGTGAATGGAGTTGAGGCAGAAGATCAGCCATGATTTCATTGAATGGCGGAGCAGGCTCGAAGGGCCGAATGGCCTATTCCTGCTCCTATTTCTTATGTTCTAATGTTCTTAGGATCACGGCTTGTATGTCGTCGTGAAGCAGGCGGAGGATCGTGACAAACTTTTGACGGCAGCCGAGTTTGGGGAGGACACTCCATAATCCCTCACTGTTGACAGTGTTGAAAGCCTTTGTGAGGTTAAAGAAGGCCATGTACAGGTGCTGTTCCCTGCATTTCTCTTGTAGTTTACGCGTGGTGAAGATCATGTCCATCGTGCCCATTAGTGGGCGGAATCCGCATTGCGACTCTGGGAGGAGCTCTTCAGCCACTGGGAGAAGGCGATTGAGGAGGATTCTTGCGATGACTTTGCCTGTGGCAGACAGCAGGGAGACTCCTCTGTAATTACCAGAATCGGACTTGTCACCTTTCTTGAAGATGGTCACGATTACGGCATCTCTGAGATCCCCTGGCATGCTCTCGTCCTTCCAAATAAGAGAAATGCGTTCATGTATTCGCGCCAGTAGTGCTTCTCCGCCATGTTTTAGTGCCTTGGCAGGGATTCCATCTGCTCCTGAGGCCTTGTTGTTCTTCAGTTGTCGGATGGCCTTTTCAACCTCATGCCGGGCTGGAGTCGTGCTGAGGTGGTGGCAGGTAGCATGCTGCGGGATGGAGTTGAAGACACTCACGTCGAAGACAGATTCTCGGTTAAGGAGATCTTCGAAGTGCTCCTTCCAGCGGGCACTGACTGCCTCTCTGTCCTTGATGAGTACCTCTCCGTTCTTGGCCCGCAGTGGGGTAGGACCTTGGGTGCTTGGGCCGTAGGTGGTCTTGACTGCGCTAAAGAATCCACGCACGTCGTGGTTGTCGGCTAGCTGCTGGATCTCCTGCGCTTTCTCCACCCACCATCTGTTCTTTAGGTCGCACGTTTTTTGTTGTAGAGCTGCTTTCTTGCTCTTGAGTTCTGTTGCTGTTTCCAGATCAGGAATGCCTTGCGCTTGCGGCTTATTAGCTCCTGGATCTCCTGGTCATTCTCGTCGAACCAGAATAGCCATTAATGGGAACACACGTCACACTTAAATATCAGACCTGTCAAACTTTTTCCTTTAAGACTTTGCTACTTCTTTGAACTAAGCAGTCCAACTACGGCTGATATGTTTCACTAGACTCCAAGTGAGGGCTCCTGCAAATACCTGGCCCGTCTGTGTTTTATGCTGAAGGAGGGAAGATTCGATATTCTTTGACCAAATGCGGTACTTCTTAAATTAATTGAAATAAAGAAATCTAAAGCAGCGAGAAGTGTTGTGATAAAGCTCTGGTCGTGTTTATTCAGTCTATTCTTTGTTACAATAATGCAGATACACAAGGAGACTAAATATGATGGATTTAGCGATATTAGTTAGGGTGCAGGGATGTGTGATAAGTGCTTATCTCTCACATCCTCCCAACAGTTGGAGCCAGACAGTGACCTCAATGGAACTGTTCCTCAGCTGACTGCACCTTTCGTATTTTTATTTTATTTCATTGTAAACCCAGGTGAAGGGCCATACTGCAGGGAATCGCCACAGGTGGAAAGAATGAGAGACAAGGTGAAGTAAACCAGGAAGTGACGGCCAGCACATTCAAGCTTGGGAATTAAATCCTCACGATTAGAAGCACAGAACAAGAACAGCTTACAGCACAGAAGGAGGTGTACTGGCCTAATGTGACTGTGTTAGATCTTTGCCAGAGCGATTCAAACTATTCCCACTGCCCCGCTCTGTCCCAATAGCCCTGTATCAATCCCAAACTAACCCCACTGCCCCGCTCTGTCCCAATAGCCCTGTATCAATCCCAAACTAATCCCACTGCCCCGCTCTCTCCCCATAGCCCTGTATCAATCCCAAACTAATCCCACTGCCCCACTCTCTCCCAATAGCCCTGTATCAATCCCAAACTAACCCCACTGCCCCGCTCTCTCCCCATAGCCCTGTATCAATCCCAAACTAACCCCACTGCCCCGCTCTGTCCCAATAGCCCTGTATCTATCCCAAACTAATCCCACTGCCCCGCTCTCTCCCCATAGCCCTGTATCAATCCCAAACTAACCCCACTGCCCCGCTCTGTCCCAATAGCCCTGTATCAATCCCAAACTAATCCCACTGCCCCGCTCTCTCCCCATAGCCCTGTATCAATCCCAAACTAACCCCACTGCCCCGCTCTGTCCCCATAGCCCTGTATCAATCCCAAACTAACCCCACTGCCCCACTCTCTCCCCATAGCCCTGTATCAATCCCAAACTAACCCCACTGCCCCACTCTCTCCCAATAGCCCTGTATCAATCCCAAACTAACCCCACTGCCCCGCTCTCTCCCCATAGCCCTGTATCAATCCCAAACTAACCCCACTGCCCCGCTCTGTCCCAATAGCCCTGTATCAATCCCAAACTAATCCCACTGCCCCGCTCTCTCCCCATAGCCCTGTATCAATCCCAAACTAACCCCACTGCCCCGCTCTGTCCCAATAGCCCTGTATCAATCCCAAACTAACCCCACTGCCCCGCTCTCTCCCCATAGCCCTGTATCAATCCCAAACTAACCCCACTGCCCCGCTCTGTCCCAATAGCCCTGTATCAATCCCAAACTAACCCCACTGCCCCGCTCTCTCCCCATAGCCCTGTATCAATCCCAAACTAACCCCACTGCCCCGCTCTCTCCCCATAGCCCTGTATCAATCCCAAACTAACCCCACTGCCCCGCTCTCTCCCCATAGCCCTGTATCAATCCCAAACTAACCCCACTGCCCCGCTCTCTCCCCATAGCCCTGTATCAATCCCAAACTAATCCCACTGCCCCGCTCTCTCCCCATAGCCCTGTATCAATCCCAAACTAACCCCACTGCCCCGCTCTCTCCCCATAGCCCTGTATCAATCCCAAACTAACCCCACTGCCCCGCTCTCTCCCAATAGCCCTGTATCAATCCCAAACTAACCCCACTGCCCCGCTCTCTCCCAATAGCCCTGTATCAATCCCAAACTAATTCCACTGCCTCGCTGGTTAACATATAGTTCAAGATTTTTTTAATTCATTCATGGGATGTGGGCATCGTTGGCAAGGCCAGCATTTATTGCCCATCCCTATTTGCCCTTGAGAAGGTGGTGGTGAGCTGCCTTCTTGAACCGCTGCAGTCCATGTGGTGAAGGTGCTCCCACAGTGCTGTTAGGTAGGGAGTTCCAGGATTTTGACCCAGCGACGATGAAAGATCGGCGATATATTTCCAAGTCAGGATGGTGTGTGACTTGGAGGGGAGCTTGGAGGTGCTGGTGTTCCCATGCGCCTGCTGCCCTTGTCCTTCTAGGTGGAAGAGGTCGTGGGTTTGGGAGGTGCTGCCGAAGAAGCCTTGGCGAGTTGCTGCAGTGCATCTTGTAGATGGTACACACTGCAGCCACGGTACGCCAGTGGTGGAGGGAGTGAATGTTTAAGGTGGTGGATGGGGTGCCAATCAAGCGGGCTGCTTTGTCTTGGATGGTGTTGAGCTTCTTGAGTGTTGTTGGAGCTACACTCATCCAGGCAAGTGGAGAGTATTCCATCACACTCTTGACTTGTGCCTTGTAGATGGTGGAAAGGCTTTGGGGAGTCAGGAGGTGAGAAACTCGCTGCAGAATATCCAGCCTCTGACCTGCTCTTGTTGCCATAGTATTTATGTGGCTGGTCCAGTTAAGTTTCTGGTCAATGGTGACCCCCCCAGGATGTTGATGGTGGGGGATTCGGCGATGGTAATGCTGTTGAATGTCAAGGGGCGGTGGTTAGACGCTCGCTTGTTGGAGATAGTCATTGCCTCGCACTTGTGTGGCATGAATGTTACCTGCCACTTATCAGCCCAAGCCTGAATGTCGTCCAGGTCTTGCTGCATGTGGGCATGGACTGCTTCATTATCTGAGGAGTTGCGAATGGCACTGAACACTGTGCAGTCATCAGCGAACATCCCCACTTCTGACCTTATGATGGAGGGAAGGGCATTGATGAAGCAACTGAAGATGGTTGGGCCTCGGACACTGCCCAGAGGAACTCCTGCAGCGATATCCTGGGGCTGTGATAATTGACCTCTAACAATCACAACCATCTTTCTTTGTGCTAGGTATGACTCCAGCCAGTGGTGGGTTTCCCCCCCCCCCCGATTCCCATTGACTTCTGTTTTACTAGGGCTCCTTGATGCCACACTCGGTCAAATGCTGCCTTGATATCAAGGGCAGTCACTCTCTCCTCACCTCAGCTCCTTTGTCCATATTTGGACCAAGGCCGTAATGAGGTCTGGAGCCGAGTGGTCCTGGTGGAACCCAAACTGAGCATCGGTGAGCAGGTTATTAGACATAGAAACATAGAAGATAGGAGCAGGAGTAGGCCATTCGGCCCCTCGAGCCTGCTTGGTCAGTAAGTGCCGCTTGATAGCATTGTCGACAATACCTTCCATCACTTTGCTGATGATTGATAGTAGACTGATGGGGCGGTAATTGGCCGGATTGGATTTGTCCTTTTTGAGGACAGAACATACCTGGGCAGTTTTCCACATTGTCGGATAGATGCCAGTGTTGTAGCTGTACTGGAACAGCTTGGCTAGAGGCACGGCTAGTTCTGGAGCACAAGTCTTCATCACGATAGCCGGGATGTTGTCGGGGCCCATAGCCTATGCTGTATCCAGTGTGCTCAGCCGTTTCTTGATATCACGTGGAGTGAATCGAATTGGCTGAAGACTGGCTTCTGTGATGGTGGGGACCTCAGCAGTAGGCCAATATGGATCATCCACTCGGCACTTCTGGTTGAAGATGGTTGCAAACACTTCAGCCATGTCTTTTGCACTCATGTGCTGGGCTCCACCATCATTGAGGATGGGGATATTCATGGAGCCTCCTCCTCCCATTAGTTGTTGAATGGTCCACTACCATTCACGACTGGATGTGGCAGGACTGCAGAGCTTTGATCTGATCCGTTGATTGTGGCATCGCTTAGCTCTGTCTATAGCATGCTGCTTCCGCTTTTTAGCATGCATGTAGTCCTGTGTTGCAGCTTCCCCAGGTTGGCACCTCATTTTTAGGTACGCGTGGTGCTGCTCCTGGCATGCTCTTCCACACTCCTTATTGAACCAGGGTTGGTCCCCTGGCTTGATGGTAATGGTAGAGTGAGGGATATGCCGGGCCATGAGGTTACAGATTGTGGTGGAATACAATTCTGCTGCTGCTGATGGCCCACAGCACCTCATGGATCCCCAGTTTTGAGCTGCTAGATCTGTTCTGAATCTATCCCATTTAGCACGGTGGTAATGCCACACAACACGATGGAGGGTGTCCTCAGTGTGAAGACGGGACTTCGTCTCCACAATGACTGTGTGGTGGTCACTGCTGCCAATGCTATCATGGACAGATGCATCTGCGACAGGTAGATTGGTGAGGATGAGGTCAAGTAGGTTTTTCCCTCGTGTTGGTTCTCTCACCACCTGTCGCAGGCCCAGACTGGCAGTTATATCCTTCAGGACTCGGCCAGCTCGGTCAGTAGTGGTGCTACCGAGTCACGCTTGGTGATGGACATTGAAGTCCCCCACCCAGAGTACATTCTGTGCCCTTGCTACTCTCAGTGCTTCTTCCAAGTGGTGTTCAACATGGAGGAGTACTGATTCATCAGCTGAGGGAGGGCGGTAGGTGATAATCAGCAGGAAGTTTCCTTGCCCATGTTTGACCTGAAGCCATGAGACTTGATGGGGCTCAGAATCAATGTTGAGGACTCCCAGGGCCACTCCTTCCCGACTGTATACAACTGTGCCGCCACCTGTGGTGGGTCTGTCCTGCCGGTGGGACAGGACATACCCAGGAATGGAGATGGAGGAGTTTGGGACATTGGCTGAAAGGTATGATTCTGTGAGTATGACTGTCAGGCTGTTACTTGACTAGTCTGTGGGACAGCTCTCCCAATTTTGGCACAAGTCCCCAGATGTTGGTGAGGAGGACTTTGCAGGGTCGACTGGGCTGGGTGTGCTGTTGCCGTGTCTGTAGCCGGTGCCGAGGTCGATGCCGGGTGGTCCGACCAGTTTCATTCTTATTATTGTGTTTCGTAGCGGTTTGTTACAACTGAGTGACTTGCTGGGCCATTTCAGAGGGCAGCCATGAGTCAACCACATTGCTGTGGGTCTGGAGTCACATATAGGCCAGACCAGGTAAGGACGGCAGATTTCCTTCCGTAAAGGACATTAGTGAACCTGATGTTTTTTTTTTACGACAATCTGATAGTTTCATGGTTACCATTACTGACACTAGCTTTTTAATTCCAGATTTATTGATTAACTGAATTTAAATTTGAACTCACATCTCTGGATCATTAGTCCAGGCCTCTGGATTATTAGTCCAGTAACATAACCACTATGCTACCGTTCCCGTTATAATGAGTGAAAAAATAAAAGAAAGACCTACATTCCTACAGTGCCATTCACAACCTCGGGACATCCCAAATCGCTTTACAGCCATTGAAATACATTTAAAGTTTAGTCACTGTTGTAATGTACAAAACGCGGCAGCCAGTTTGCGCACACCTGAGAGAGCAGACAGGGCCTCTAAACTTTTAGGAACAATATAAGTGCATTATGTTCAACAATCCCGTCACTTTCTTGTTAATCAACCCCATCTACCCACCTTCTCCCCATATCCCCAACCCCACCTACCCACCTTCTCCCCATATCCCCAACCCCACCTACCCACCTTCTCCCCATATCCCCAACCCCACCTACCCACCTTCTCCCCATATCCCCAACCCCATCTACCCACCTTCTCCCCATATCCCCAACCCCACCTACCCACCTTCTCCCCATATCCCCAACCCCATCTACCCACCTTCTCCCCATATCCCCAACCCCACCTACCCACCTTCTCCCCATATCCCCAACCCCACCTATCCACCTTCTCTTCATATCCCCAACCCCCTCTACCCACCTTCTCCCCATATCCCCCAACCCCACCTACCCACCTTCTCCCCATATCACTCAACCACACCTACCCACCTTCTCCCCATATCCCCAACCCCACCTACCCACCTTCTCCCCATATCCCCAACCCCACCTACCCACCTTCTCCCCATATCCCCCAACCCCACCTACCCACCTTCTCCCCATATCCTTCAAACCCACCCACCCACCTTCTCCCCATAACCCCAACCCCACCTACCCACCTTCTGCCCATATCCTTCAACCCCACCTACCCACCTTCTCCCCATATCCTTCAACCCCACCTACCCACCTTCTCTTCATATTCCCAACCCCACCTACCCAACTTCTCCCCATATCCTTCAACGCCACCTACCCACCTTCTCCCCATATCCTTCAATCCCACCTACCCACCTTCTCCCCATATCCTTCAACCCCACCTACCCACCTACTCTTCATATCCCCAACCCCACCTACCCACCTTCTCCCCATATCCCCAACCCCATCTACCCACCTTCTCCCCATATCCCCAACCTCCCCTACCCACCTCTCCCCATATCCCCAACCCCACCTACCCACCTTCTCCCCATATCCTTCAACCCCACCCACCCACCTTCTCCCCATATCCCCAACCACACCTACCCACCTTCTCTTCATATCCCCAACCCCACCTACCCACCTTCTCCCCATATCCTTCAACGCCACCTACCCACCTTCTCCCCATATCCTTCGACCCCACCTACCCACCTTCTCCCCATATCCCCAACCCCATCTACCCACCTTCTCCCCAGATCCCCAACCCCACCTACCCACCTTCTCCCCATATCCCTTAACCCCATCTACACACCTTCTCCCCATATCCCCCAACCCCATCTACACACCTTCTCCCCATATCCCCAATCCCATCTACCCACCTTCTCCCCATATCACCAACCCCACCTACCCACCTTCTCCCCATATCCTTCAACCCCACCTACCCACCTTTCCCCATATCCCTCAACCCCATCTACCCACCTTCTCCCCATATCCTTCAACCCCACCTACCCACCTTCTCCCCATATCCCCAACCCCATCTACCCACCTTCTCCCCATATCCTTCAACCCCACCTACCCACCTTCTCCCCATATCCCCAACCCCATCTACCCACCTTCTCCCCATATCCTCAACCCCACCTACCCACCTTCTCCCCATATCCTTCAACCCCACCTACCCACCCTCTCTTCATATCCCCAACCCCACCTACCCACATTCTCCCCATATCCCTCAACCCCACCTACCCACCTTCTCCCCATATCCCCCAACCCTACCTACCCACCTTCTCCCCATATCCTTCAAACCCACCCACCCACCTTCTCCCCATATCCCCAACCCCCCCTGCCCACCCTCTCCCCATATCCCCAACCCCACCTACCCACCTTCTCCCCATATCCCTCAACCCCACCTACCCACCTTCTCCCCATATCCCCAACCCCACCTACCCACCTTCTCCCCATATCCCCAACCCACCTACCCACCTTCTCCCCATATCCCCAACCCCACCTACCCACCTTCTCCCCATATCCCCAACCCCACCTACCCACCTTCTCCCCATATCCCCAACCCCACCTACCCACCTTCTCCCCATATCCCCAACCCCACCTACCCACCTTCTCCCCATATCCCCAACCCCACCTACCCACCTTCTCCCCATATCCCCAACCCCACCTACCCACCTTCTCCCCATATCCTCAACCACACCTACCCACCTTCTCCCCATATCCCTCAACCCCACTACCCACCTTCTCCCCATATCCTCAACCCCACCTACCCACCTTCTCCCCATATCCTCAACCCCACCTACCCACCTTCTCCCCATATCCCTCAACCCACCTACCCACCTTCTCCCCATATCCCTCAACCCACCTACCCACCTTCTCCCCATATCCCAATCCCACCTACCCACCTTCTCCCCATATCCTCAACCCCACCTACCCACCTTCTCCCCATATCCCCAACCCCATCTACCCACCTTCTCCCCATATCCTTCAACCCCACCTACCCACCTTCTCCCCATATCCTTCAACCCCACCTACCCACCTTCTCTTCATATCCCCAACCCCACCTACCCACATTCTCCCCATATCCCTCAACCCCACCTACCCACCTTCTCCCCATATCCCCCAACCCTACCTACCCACCTTCTCCCCATATCCTTCAAACCCACCCACCCACCTTCTCCCCATATCCCCAACCCCCCCTGCCCACCCTCTCCCCATATCCCCAACCCCACCTACCCACCTTCTCCCCATATCCCTCAACCCCACCTACCCACCTTCTCCCCATATCCCCAACCCCACCTACCCACCTTCTCCCCATATCCCCCAAACCCACCTACCCACCTTCTCCCCATATCCTTCGACCCCACCTACCCACCTTCTCCCCATATCCCCAACCCCATCTACCCACCTTCTCCCCAGATCCCCAACCCAACCTACCCACCTTCTCCCCATATCCCCCAACCCCATCTACACACCTTCTCCCCATATCCCCAACCCCATCTACCCACCTTCTCCCCATATCACCAACCCCTCCTACCCACCTTCTCCCCATGTCCTTCAACCCCACCTACCCATTTTTTCCCCATATCCCTCAACCCCATCTACCCACCTTCTCCCCATATCCTTGAACCCCACCTACCCACCTTCTCCCCATATCCTCAACCCCACCTACCCACCTTCTCCCCATATCCCCAACCCCATCTACCCTCCTTCTCCCCATATCCTTCAACTCCACCTACCCACCTTCTCCCCATATCCCCAACCCCATCTACCCACCTTCTCCCCATATCCTTCAACCCCACCTACCCACCTTCTCCCCATATCCTCAACCCCACCTACCCACCTTCTCTTCATATCCCCAACCCCACCTACCCACCTTCTCCCCATATCCCTCAACCCCACCTACCCACCTTCTCCCCATATCCCCCAACCCTACCTACCCACCTTCTCCCCATATCCTTCAAACCCACCCACCCACCTTCTCCCCATATCCCCAACCCCACCTACCCACCTTCTCCCCATATCCTTCAACCCCACCTACCCACCTTCTCTTCATATTCCCAACCCCACCTACCCAGCTTCTCCCCATATCCTTCAACGCCACCTACCCACCTTCTCCCCATATCCTTCAACCCCACCTACCCACCTTCTCCCCATATCCTTCAACCCCACCTACCCACCTACTCTTCATATCCCCAACCCCACCTACCCACCTTCTCCCCATATCCCCAACCCCATCTACCCACCTTCTCCCCATATCCCCAACTTCCCCTACCCACCCTCTCCCCATATCCCCAACCCCACCTACCCACCTTCTCCCCATATCCCCAACCCCCCCTGCCCACCCTCTCCCCATATCCCCAACCCCACCTAACCACCTTCTCCCCATATCCCTCAACCCCACCTACCCACCTTCTCCCCATATCCCCAACACCACCTACCCACCTTCTCCCCATATCCTTCAACCCCACCTACCCACCTTCTCCCCATATCCCCAACCCCATCTACCCACCTTCTCCCCAGATCCCCAACCCCACCTACCCACCTTCTCCCCATATCCCTTAACCCCATCTACACACCTTCTCCCCATATCCCCCAACCCCATCTACACACCTTCTCCCCATATCCCCAACCCCATCTACCCACCTTCTCCCCATGTCACCGACCCCACCTACCCACCTTCTCCCCATATCCTTCAACCCCACCTACCCACCTTTTCCCCATATCCCTCAACCCCATCTACCCACCTTCTCCCCATATCCTTCAACCCCACCTACCCACCTTCTCCCCATATCCCCAACCCCATCTACCCACCTTCTCCCCATATCCTTCAACCCCACCTACCCACCTTCTCCCCATATCCCCAACCCCATCTACCCACCTTCTCCCCATATCCTTCAACCCCACCTACCCACCTTTTCCCCATATCCTTCAACCCCACCTACTCACCTTCTCTTCATATCCCCAACCCCACCTACCCACCTTCTCCCCATATCCTTCAACCCCATCTATCCACCTTCTCTTCAAATCCCCAACCCCACCTACTCACCTTCTCCCCATATTCCCCAACCCCACCTACCCACCTTCTCCCCATATCCCCAACCCCACCTACCCACCTTCTCCCCATATTCCCAACCCCACCTACCCACCTTCTCCCCATATCCCCAACCCCACCTACCCACCTTCTCCCCATATCCCTGAACCCCATCTACCCACCTTCTCCCCATATCCTTCAACCCCACCTACCCACCTTCTCCCCATATCCCTCAACCCCACCTACCCACCTTCTCCCCATATCCCTCAGCCCCACCTACCCACCTTCTCCCCAAAACCCCAACCCCATCTACCCACCTTCTCCCCATATCCCCAACCCCACCTACCCACCTTCTCCCCATATCCCAAACCCCACCTACCCATCTTCTCCCCGTATCCCCGACCCCATCTACCCACCTTCTCCCCATATCCCCGACCCCATCTACCCACCTTCTCCCCATATCCCCCATCCCCACCTACCCACCTGCTCCCCATATTCCCCCACCTTCTCCCCAGGGTTGAGGGATGTGGTGAGAATGTGGGTGGGTAGGTGGGGTTGATCCTCAAGAAAGTGACAGGATTGTTGAACCTAATGGACTTTTATTGTTCCTAAAAATGTGTACGATTCTTAGGAAGTCGTTGTCGAATATGCGAGAAGGAATGAAGACATCTGCTGGCCTGGGGAGATTTCACAGCTTGTTGTTGGGTTTGTGAAAACGTGTGGAAAGTGTGTGCGGTTCCACCTCTAAAGGTCATCGACCTGAAACGTCAACTCTCTTTCTCTCTCCACGGATGCTGCCTGGCCTGCTGAGTTTTTCCAGCGTTTTCTGTTGTTATTCCACCTCTAATGTGCTGCTCTGTACAGTGGGGTGTTGCCCCTGAACAGCCGAGGCTGGCCAGCGGCTCCAGGATCTCAGGCTTGTCTTTCCGGGGACAGTCCAGCCTTGTCTCCACAGATTCTCCTCGCTCAATTACCCAGTCCACTCTCAGTGAACATTTCTCCAGTGAAGCATTGGGATTTGAAGGCGAACCCCGAGCCTGATATATTCAGCTGGGGGTTGAGACATAGAGCAGACATGTGGGGTTTCAAGAGGGACTGGCAGATGGCAGTAATGGAGGCTGTGATATCAGCAGCATTGTGACTGGGCTCGCGGTCTGTAAATCCCCTCTTCCTGCATTCTGAGCCAGCACCGGACTTGAATCCGGCAAAGGAATAAATCTGGCGGATGAAGTTTCAAGGAGCTGTTGTTAGTGTGTTTGCCTGACAACACACGTGTGCATCGCGAGATAACAGCTATTCAAATATAGAAAAAAATAAACCACTACAAATAAGCCACTGGTTTCGAGTCCACGCGTGTGGGTAATAACGATATAACCAATTTAACGGAATTGTAACGACCGAAACAGCGAACTGCTGAAGGCTGCTGAGTGCAGCAGTGAAAGAGTTAACGAGGTGGGTGCAGAAGCTCGCTCAGCTCACAGGCTGCAGGAGGTGGGGAGAATTCTTGGAGATTTTCTCAGAGATGTGTCAGCCCCGACGTCAATGCAGCACCGCACCAGATCAGATAAGCCAGCCAGTTGACAGGACACGTGTATGAAGCAGGACTTCCAGACACAGCCTCAAACTCTCAAACTAACACCTCTTCCCGTCACACCACAAGATCCCCTCAGACAGAACCAACACATCGCTCCCGCCTTCACCTCAAACTTACACAACTGCAGCGTTTCAAAGCTTCAACTATGCCAGGTCTGTTAGAAAAAAATGACTAGATTAGAAAGAGGGAATGGAAGATTATCAAAATCAGATAATATTTCAATTGTATACTTACTGCTTCAAAACTTGTGCACAAACAGTAGTAACACACAGTTCAGTACACACAGCTCTCTCCCTGTCTGTAATACACTGTTCAGTACACACAGCTCTCTCCCTGTGTAATACACTGTTCAGTACACACAGCTCTCTCCCTGTGTAACACACTGTTCAGTACACACAGCTCTCTCCCTGTGTAACACACTGTTCAGTACACACAGCTCTCTCTCTCTGTGTTACACACTGTTCAGTACACACAGCTCTCTCCCTGTGTAACACACTGTTCAGTACACACAGCTCTCTCTGTGTAACACACTGTTCAGTACACACAGCTCACTCTGTGTAACACACTGTTCAGTACACACAGCTCTCTCTGTGTAACACACTGTTCAGTACACACAGCTCTCTCTGTGTTACACACTGTTCAGTACACACAGCTCTCTCCCTGTGTAACACACTGTTCAGTACACACAGCTCTCTCTGTGTAACACACTGTTCAGTACACACAGCTCTCTCTGTGTAACACACTGTTCAGTACACACAGCTCTCTCTCTCTGTGTAACACACTGTTCAGTACACACAGCTCTCCCTGTGTAACACACTGTTCAGTACACACAGCTCTCCCTGTGTAACACACTGTTCAGTACACACAGCTCTCTCTCTCTGTGTAACACACTGTTCAGTACACACAGCTCTCCCTGTGTAACACACAGTTCAGTACACACAGCTCTCTCCCTGTGTAACACACTGTTCAGTACACACAGCTCTCTCTGTGTAACACACTGTTCAGTACACACAGCTCTCTCTCTGTGTAACACACTGTTCAGTACACACAGCTCTCTCTGTGTAACACACTGTTCAGTACACACAGCTCTCTCTATGTAACACACTGTTCTGTACACACAGCTCTCTCCCTGTGTAACACACTGTTCAGTACACACAGCTCTCTCTGTGTAACACACTGTTCAGTACACACAGCTCTCTCTCTGTGTAACACACTGTTCAGTACACACAGCTCTCCCTGTGTAACACACTGTTCAGTACACACAGCTCTCCCTGTGTAACACACTGTTCAGTACACACAGCTCTCCCTGTGTAACAAACTGTTCAGTACACACAGCTCTCTCCCTGTGTTACACACTGTTCAGTACACACAGCTCTACCTGTGTAACACACTGTTCAGTACACACAGCTCTCTCTCTCTGTGTAACAAACTGTTCAGTACACACAGCTCTCTCCCTGTGTTACACACTGTTCAGTACACACAGCTCTACCTGTGTAACACACTGTTCAGTACACACAGCTCTCTCTCTCTGTGTAACACACTGTTCAGTACACACAGCTCTCTCTGTGTAACACACTGTTCAGTACACACAGCTCTCTCTCTGTGTAACACACTGTTCAGTACACACAGCTCTCCCTGTGTAACACACTGTTCAGTACACACAGCTCTCTCTCTCTGTGTAACACACTGTTCAGTACACACAGCTCTCTCTGTGTAACACACTGTTCATTACACACAGCTCTCTCTCTGTGTAACACACTGTTCATTACACACAGCTCTCTCTCTGTGTAACACACTGTTCAGTACACACAGCTTGATCTCTGTGTAACACACTGTTCAGTACACACAGCTCTCTCTCTGTGTAACACACTGTTCATTACACACAGCTCTCTCTCTGTGTAACACACTGTTCAGTACACACAGCTCTCTCTCTCTCTGTGTAACACACTGTTCAGTTCACACAGCTCTCTCTCTCTGTGTAACACACTGTTCAGTACACACAGCTCTCTCTGTGTAACACACTGTTCATTACACACAGCTCTCTCTCTGTGTAACACACTGTTCAGTACACACAGCTCTCTCTCTCTCTGTGTAACACACTGTTCAGTTCACACAGCTCTCTCTCTCTGTGTAACACACTGTTCAGTACTCACAGCTCTCTCTGTGTAACACACTGTTCAGTACTCACAGCTCTCTCTGTGTAACACACTGTTCAGTACACACAGCTTTCCCTGTGCAACACACTGTTCAGCACACACAGCTCTCTCTCTGTGTAACACACTGTTCAGTACACACAGCTCTCTCCGTGTAACACACTGTTCAGGACACACAGCTCTCTCTCTCTGTGTAACACACTGTTCAGTACACACAGCTCACTCTGTGTAACACACTGTTCAGTACACACAGCTCTCTCCGTGTAACACACTGTTCAGTACACACAGCTCCCTCTCTCTGTGTAACACACTGTTCAGTACACACAGCTCTCTCTCTCTGTGCAACACACTGTTCAGTACACACAGCTCTCTCTGTGTAACACACTGTTCAGTACACACAGCTCTCCCTGTGTAACACACTGTTCAGTACACACAGCTCTCTCTGTGTAACACACTGTTCAGTACACACAGCTCTCCCTGTGTAACACACTGTTCAGTACACACAGCTCTCTCTGTGTAACACACTGTTCAGTACACACAGCTCTCTCTGTGTAATACACTGTTCACAACACACAGCTCTCTCTGTGTAACACACTGTTCAGTACACACAGCTCAGTCCCTGTGTAACACACTGTTCAGTACACACAGCTCTCTCTCTCTGTGTAACACACTGATCAGTACACACAGCTCACTCTGTGTAACACACTGTTCGGTACACACAGCTCTCCCTGTGTAACACACTGTTCAGTACACACAGCTCTCTCTGTGTAACACACTGTTCAGTACACACAGCTCTCTCTGTGTAATACACTGTTCAGTACACACAGCTCTCTCTATGTAACACACTGTTCTGTACACACAGCTCTCCCTGTGTAACACACTGTTCAGTACACGCAGCTCTCCCTGTGTAACACACTGTTCAGTACACACAGCTCTTTCTGTGTAACACACTGTTCAGTACACACAGCTCTCTCTCTGTGTAACGCACTGTTCAGTACACACAGCTCTCTCTCTGTGTAACACACTGTTCAGTACAAACAGCTCTCCCTGTGTAATGCACTGTTCACAACACACAGCTCTCTCTCTGTGTAACACACTGGTCAGTACACACAGCTCTCCCTGTGTAACACACTGTTCAGTACACACAGCTCTCTCTGTGTAACACACTGTTCAGTACACACAGCTCTCTCCCTGTGTAACACAATGTTCAGTACACACAGCTCTCCCTGTGTAACACACTGTTCAGTACACACAGCTCTCTCTGTGTAACACACTGTTCAGTACACACAGCTCTCTTGTGTCACACACTGTTCAGTACACACAGCTCTCTCTCTCTGTAACACACTGTTCAGTACACACAGCTTTCTCTGTGCAACACACTGTTCAGTACACACAGCTCTCTCTTTGTAACACACTGTTCAGTACACACAGCTCTCTCTCTGTGTAACACACTGTTCAGTACACACAGCTCTCCCTGTGTAACGCACTGTTCACAACACACAGCTCTCTCTCTGTGTAACACACTGGTCAGTACACACAGCTCTCCCTGTGTAACACACTGTTCAGATTACACCGCTCTCCCTGTGTAACACACTGTTCAATACACACTGCTCTCTAAGGAAGAGAGTTCCAAAGACTCACGACCCTCTGTACCAAAAAATTTCTCCTCATCTCTGTCTTAAATGGGCGACCCCATATTTTTAAACAGTGACCCCCCTAGTTCTAGATTCTCCCACAAGAGGAAACATCCTCTCCACTTCCACCCTGTCCAGACCCCCTCAGGATCTTAAATTTTTCTATCAAGTCACCTCTTATTATCTAACCTCCAGCGGATACAAGCCTAGCCTGTCCAACCTTTCCTCATAAGACAACCCGCCCATTCCAGGTATTAGTCTGGTAAACCTTCTCTGAACTGCTTCCAACGCGTTTACATCCTTCCTTAAATAAGGAGACCAATACTGTACACAGTACTCCAGATGTGGTCTGACCAATGCCCTGTGTAACTGAAGCATAACCTCCCTACTTTTGTATTCAATTCCCCTCGCAATAAACAATAACATTCTATTAGCCTTCCTAATTACTTGCTGTACCTGCATACTAACCTTTTGCGATTCATGCACTAGGACACCCAGATCCCTCTGCATCTCAGAGCTCTGCAATCTCTCTCCATTTAGATAATATGCTTTTTTTTTATTCTTCCTGCCAAAATGGACAATTTCACATTATACTCCATCTGCCAGATCTTTGCCCACTCACTTAACTTATCTATATCCCTTTGTAGCCTCCTTATGTCCTCTTCACAATTTACTTTCCTACCTATCTTTGTGTCATCAGCAAATTTAGCAACCATACCTTCGGTCCCTTCATCCAAGTCATTTATATAAATTGTAAAAAGTTGAGGCCCCAGCACTGATCCCTGTGGCACACCACTTGTTACATCTTGCCAATCAGAAAATAACCCATTTATGCCTACTCTCTGTTTCCTGTTAGCTAGCCAATCTTCTATCCATGCCAATATGTTACCCCCTACACCATGAGCTTTTATTTTCTGCAATAACCTTTGATGTAGCACCTTATCAAATGCCTTCTGGAAATCTAAGTACAGTACATCCACCGGTTCCCCTTTATCCACAGCACATTTTACTTCCTCAAAGAACTCCAATAAATTGGTTAAACATGATTTCCCTTGCACAAAACCATGTTGACTCTGCCTGATTACTTTGAACTTTTCTAAGTGCCCTGCTATAACGTCTTTAATAATAGCTTCTAACATCTTCCCTATGACAGATGTTAAGCTAACTGGCCTGTAGTTTCCTGCTTTCTGTCTCCCTCCTTTTTTGAATAAAGGAGTTACATTCGCTATTTTCCAATCTAATGGAACCTTCCCTGAATCTAGGGAATTTTGGAAAATTAAAACCAACGCATCAACTATCTCACTAGCCACTTCTTTTAAGACCCTAGGATGAAGTCCATCAGGACCCAGGGACTTGTCAGCCCGCAGCTCCAACCATTTGCTCAGTACCACTTCCCTGCTGATTATAATTTTCTTGAGTTCGTCCCTCCCTTCCATTTCCTGATTTACAGCTATTTCTGAGATATTAGGAAAGCAAAGAGAGAGCATGAAAAATTCTTGGCAAGTAAAATCAAGGAAAACCCAAAGATGTTTTATAAATATATTAAGAGTAAGAGGATAACTAAAGAAAGGGTAGGGCCTATTAGAGATCATGAGGGTAATCTGCGTGTGGATGCGGGTAATGTCGGTAGGGTTCTTAATGAATACTTTGCATCTGTTTTCAAAAAGGAGAGGGGCGAAGCAGACATTGCTATCGGGGGAGTAGTGTGAAATATTAGATGAAATAAACATAGTGAGAGAGGAAGTGTTAAGGGGTTTAGCAGCTTTAATAGTGGATAAATCCCCAGGCCCGGATGAAATGTATCCCAGGCTGTTAAGCGAAGCAAAAGAGGAAATAGCAGAGGCCCTGACCATCATTTTTCAATCCTCTCTGGCTTCAGGTGTGGTGCCGGAGGACTGGAGGACTGCTAATGTGGTACCCTTGTTTAAAAAGGGAGAAAAGGATAGACCGAGTAATTACAGGCCAGTCAGCCTAACCTCGGTGGTGGGTAAATTATTGGAAAGAATTCTGAAGGACAGGATAAATCTTCATTTAGAAAGACATGGATTAATCAAGGATAGTCAGCACGGATTTGTTAAGGGAAGGTCGTGTCTGACAAACTTGATTGAATTTTTTGAGGAGGTAACAAGGAGGTAGATGAGGGTAGTGCATTTGATGTAGTGTATATGGACTTTAGCAAGGCTTTTGATAAGGTTCCACATGGCAGACTGGTCACAAAGTTAAAAGCCCATGGGATCCAGGGCAAAGTGTCAAGTTGGATTCAAAACTGGCTCGGAGACAGGAAGCAGAGGGTAATGGTTGATGGGTGTTTTTGTGACTGGAAGGCTGTTTCCAGTGGAGTTCCGCAGGGCTCAGTACTAGGTCCCTTGCTTTTTGTGGTATATATCAATGATCTAGACTTGAATACAGGGGGTATGTTAAGAAGTTTGCAGATGATACTAAAATCGGCTGTGTGGTTGATACTGAAGAAGGAAGCTGTAGACTGCAGGACGATATCAATAAATTGGTCAGGTGTGCAGAACAGTGGCAAATGGAATTCAATCTGGAGAAGTGTGAGGTAATGTATTTGGGGAGGGCTAACAAGGAAAGGGAATACACATTAAATGGTAGGACACTGAGTAGTGTAGAGGAACAAAGGGACCTTGGAGTGCATGTCCACAGATCCCTGAAGGTAGCAGGCCAGGTAGATAAGGTGGTTAAGAAGGCATACGGAATGCTTGCCTTTATTAGCCGTGGCATAGAAGACAAGAGCAGGGGGGGTTATGCTTCAACTGTATAAAACACTAGTTAGGCCTCAGCTAGAGTACTGCATGCAGTTCTGATCGCCACATTACAGGAACGATGTGATTGCACTAGAGAGGGTACAGAGGAGATTTACAAGGATGTTGCCGGGAGTAGAGAATCTTAGCTATGAGGAAAGACTGGATATGCTGGGTCTGTTTTCCTTGGAACAGAGGAGGCTGAGGGGAGACCTTATTGAGGTGTATAAAATTATGAGGGGCATAAAGTGGATAGAAAGGACCTATTTCCCTTAGCAGAGGGGTCAAAAACCAGGGGGCACAGATTTAAAGTAATTGGTGGAAGGTTTAGAGGGGAATTGAGGGGAAATGTCTTCACCCAGAGGGTTGTTGGGGTCTGGAACTCACTGCCTGAAAGGGTGGTAGAGGCAGGAACCCTAACCACATTTAAAAAGTACTTGGATGTGCACTTGGGATGCTGTAACCTGCAGGGCTACGGACCAAGAGCTGGGAAGTGGGATTAGGCTGGATAGCTCTTTGTTGGCCGGCGCAGACACGATGGGCCGAAATGGCCTCCTTCCGTGCTGTAACTTTCTATGATTCTATGATGATGACATTGGATGATGAGATTAGTAACGTGATAAGTGCATTTAAAATAAAAAGAGGGGATATTTTAAATAAACTAATCAAACTCAAAGAGGAAAAAAACCCTGGTCCGGATGGATTGCATCCGTGCATTTTAAAAGAATCTAGGGAAGAGATAGCAGAGGCATTACTTAATATATTTAATAATTCGTTAGAAAAAGGTGTAGTGCCAGAGGACTGGCAGACAGCTAACGTAATACCGATATTTAAGAAGGGGGATAGAACATGTCCAGGGAATTATAAACCAGTCAGCTTAACATCGGTGGTAGGAAAAATAATGGAATCCCTACTAAAGGAGAAAATAGAAGAACATCTAGAAACAAAAAATATAATAATGAATAGTCAGCATGGATTTCAAAAGGGAAAGTCTTGCTTGACCAACCTCATTGATTTTTATGAAGAGGTAACAGAGAGAGTAGACAATGGTAATGCAGTAGATGTAATTTATCTAGATTTTCAATAAGGTACTCCATAATAGACTAATGAACAAGGTCAGAGAATGTGGAGTCAGGGGACAAGTAGCAGAATGGATTACTAACTGGCTTCAAGACAGAAAGGAGAGAGTAGGAGTAAAGGGTAGCTATTCACAATGGCAGAAGGTGGGTAGTGGTGTTCCACAAGGATCAGTGCTGGGACCACTGTTTTTCACAATTTATATTAACGGTTTAGACTTTGGAATCAAAAACATAATTTCTAAATCTGCGGATGATACCAAATTGGGGAGGATAGTCAATACTGAGGAGGACTGCAACAAGTTACAGGACGATATTAATAAACTTGCAGAATGGGCATATAATTGGCAAATGAAGTTCAACACAGATAAATGTGAGGTATTACATTTTGGTAGGAAGAATAAGGAGGTCACTTATTACTTGACGGATGCGAGTCTGGGTGGAGTAGAGGAGCAAAGGGATCTGGGAGTACAAATACACAAATCATTAAAAGTAGCGACACAGGTTAGCAAGGCCATAAAAAATGCAAACCAAGCACTAGGGTTTTATTTCTAGAGGGATAGAATTGAAAAGTAGGGAAGTTATGCTAAACATGTATCGAACCTTGTTTAGACCACACTTAGAGTACTGCGTACAGTTCTGGTTACCATATTATAAAAGGGATATAGAGGCACTGGAGAGGGTGCAGAGAACATTTACAAGGATGATACCAGAAATGCGAGGGTATACATATCAGGAAAGGATGAACAGGCTGGGTCTCTTTTCTCTTCAAAAGAGAAGGCTGAGGAATGACCTAATAGAGCTCTTTAAAATTATGAAAGGTTTTGATAAAGTGGATACAGAGAGAATGTTTCCACTTCTGGGGAAGAGCAAAACCAGAGGCCATCAATATAGGAGAGTCACAAAAAAATCCAATAGGGAATTCAGAAGAAACTTCTTTACCCAGAGAGTGGTGAGAATGTGGAACTCACTACCACAGGTTGAAGCGAATAGTATAGATGCATTTAAGGGGAGGCTAGACAAGCATATGAGGGAGAAGGGAATAGAGGGTTATGCTGATAGAGTTAGATGAGGAAAGACGGGAGGAGGCTCGACTGGAGCATAAACGCCAGCATGGACTGGTTGGGCCGAATGGCCTGTTTCTGTGCCGTATATCCTATGTAATTACCCTTTGCTTCCTGCCACTGAGCCAATTTTGGATCCAACATGCCACTTTCCCTTGGATCGCATGTGGACCTTGTCAAAAGCCTTGCTAAAACAACTAGGGCTTTAAACTAAATAGTGGGGGGGAAGGTTCAAGCGAGGGGAAATTTAGAAAGATAAAGAGAAAGGACAGGGCAATAGTGCAGGGTTGTGATATGGGCAATGAAAATCGGAGTGTGACAGGAAGGGACAGAGTGTACAAACATAAGAGTGCACCAGCAAATAGGATCAGAGTAGGGAAAAATGATAAAAAGACAAAATTAAAGGCTCTTTATCTGAATGCATGCAGCATTTGTAACAAGATAGATGAATTGATGGCACAAATAGAAATAAATGGGTATGATCTAATAGCCATTACAGAGACGTGGTTGCAATGTGACTGAATATTCAGGGGTATTTGACATTTCAGAAGGATAGACAGAAAGGAAAAGGAGGTGGGGTAGCTCTGTTAATATAGGATGAGATCAGTGCAGTAGTGAGAAATAATCTTGGCTCGGGAGATCAAGATGTAGAATCAATTTGGGTGAAGGTAAGAAATAATAAGGGAAATAAGTCACTGGTGGGAGTAGTCTATAGGCCCCCTAACAGTAGATACACTGTGGGACAGAGTATAAATCAAGAAATAATGGGGGCTTGTAAGAAAGGTACTGCAATAATCATGGGGGATTTTAATCTTCATATAGATTGGACAAATCAAATTGGCAAAAGCAGCTTTGAAGACGAGTTCATAGAATGTATTCAGGACAGTTTCTTGGAACAATACATTGTGGAACCGACCAGGGAACAGGCTATTTTAGATCTGGTAATGTGTAATGAGACAAGATTAATTAATGATCTCATAGTAAAGGATCCTCTAGGAAAGAGTGTTCATAACATGATAGAATTTCACATTCAGTTTGAGGGTGAGAAACTTGGGTCTGAAACTAGTGTCTTAAACTTAAATAAAGGCAATTACATGGGTATGAAGACAGAGTTGGCTAAAGTGGACTGGGAAAATAGAGTAGAAGGTAAGACGGTAGCAAAGCAGTGGCAGACATTTAAAGAGATATTTCATGACTCTCAACAAAGATATATTTCAGTGAGAAGGAAAGAGTCTACAAGAAGGATGGACCATCCGTGACTAACTAAGGAAGTTAAGGATGGTATCAAATTGAAAGAAAAAGCATACAATGTTGCGAAGATTAGTGGTAGGCCAGAAGATTGGGAAATTTTAGAAACCAGCAAAGGATGACTAAAAAAATAATAAAGAGGGAGAAAATAGCTTATGAGAGTAAAGTAGCAAGAAATATAAAAACAGACAGTAAGAGCTTCTACAAGTATATAAAAAGGAAGAGAGTAGCTAAAATAAAGGTTGGTCTCTTAGAGGACGAGACTGGGGAAATAATAATGGGAAACAAGGAAATGGCGGAGGCATTGAACAAATATTTTGTATCTGTCTTCACAGTAGAGGACACTAAAATCATCCCAGTAATAGTAGAAAATCGAGGGGCAAAAGGGAGGGAGGAACTTAAAACAATCACTATCACTAGAGAAAAGGTGCTAGGCAAACTTATGGGTCTAAAGGCTGACAAATCCCCTGGACCCTGCATCCTAGGGTCTTAAAAGAAGTGGCTGGAGAGATAGTGGTTGCATTGGTTGTAATATACGAAAATTCCCTTGACTCTGGAAAAATCCCTGTGGATTGGAAAACCTCAAATGTAACGCGCTTATTCAAAAAAGGAGGGAGACGGAAAGCAGGAAACTATAGGCCAGTTAGCCTAACATCTGTCATTGGCAAAATGCTCGAATCCATTCTTAAGGAAGTAGTAGCAGGGCATTTAGAAAATCATAATACAATCAAACAGAGTCAACATGGTTTTATGAAAGGGAATTCATGTTTGATAAATCTATTAGAGTTCTTTGAGGAGGTAATGAGCAGGGTGGATAAAGGGGAACCAGTAGATGTAGTGCATTTGGATTTCCAAAAGGCATTCGACAAGGTGCCACATAAAAGGTTACTGCATAAGATAAGAGCTCATGGTGTTGGAGATAATATATTAGATCGGATAAAGGATTGGCAAACTAACAGAAAACAGAGAGTCGGGATAAATGGGTCATTTTCTGGATGGCAATCTGTAACTAGTGGGGTGCCACAGGGATCAGTGCTGGGGCCTCAACTATTTTCAATCTACAGGAAACTCTCATTTAAACGGCACCTAAATATCCGGAATTCTCTATTAACCGGCAAAATTCATACTCCGAAAACAACTCCTTAATAACCGGCAATGTTGCCGAGTCCGAGTCCGAGTCTCCCGCGAACGGCGAGTTAGTCAGTGGGGGTAGTTCTCCAAAGTGCCACTACTCAGCTTCCTGGCGCTGTCGGAAGTCCGAACACCGCAATAACAGGAGTCTGATTCTCCCGAGCTGCCGGTAGTCTCTTCTGAGCCGCCATATTTAGGAAAGATAGGCAAAAAAGAAAGGGAGGTGGGGTAGCATTGCTGGTTAAAGAGGGGATTAACACAATTGAAAGGAAGGATATTAGCTCTGATGATGCGGAATCTGTATGGGTAGAACTGAGAAATAACAAGGGGCAGAAAACGTTAGTGGGAGTGCTATATAGACCTCCAAACAGTAATACGAAGGTTGGGGACGGCATTAAAAGGGAAATTAGAGAAGCATGCAGTAAGGGCACAGCAGTCATCATGGGTGACTTTAATTTACATATAGATTGGGCTAACCAAATTAGTAAAAATACTGTGGAGGAGGAATTCCTAGAATGTTTACGAGATGGTTTTCTGGAACAATATGTCGAGGAACCAACCAGAGATCAGGCCATCTTAGACTGGGTATTATGCAACGAGAAACGATTAATTAGCAATCTTGTTGTACGAGGCCCCTTGGGTCAGAGTGATCATAATATGATAGAATTCTTCATTAGGATGGAGAGTGAAGTAGTTGAATCAGAGACTAGGGTCCTGAATTTAAATAAAGGAAACTACGATGGTATGAGGCGCGAATTGGGTAGGATTGATTGGGGAATGTCACTCAAGGCGTTGACGGTGGATAGGCAATGGCAAACATTCAAAGACTGCATGGATGAACTACAGAATTTGTACATCCCAGTGTGGCATAAGAATAAAACAAAAAGGGTGACTCAACCGTGGCTAACAAGGGAAATTAGGGATAGCATAAGATCCAAGGAGAGGGCATATAAATTGGCCAGAAAAAGCGGTAGCCCTGAGGATTGGGAGCAGTTTAGGATTCAACAAAGGAGGACAAAGGGATTAATTAAGAAGGGGAAAATAGAATATGAAAGTAAGCTTGCTGGGAACATAAAAACTGACTGTAAGAGCTTTTATAGATATGTGAAGAGAAAAAGGTTAGTGAAATCAAGTGTAGGTCCCTTGCAGTCAGAAGCGGGGGAAGTTATAATGGGGAACAAAGAAATGGCAGCCCAATTAAATGCATATTTTGGTTCTGTCTTCACAAAGGAGGACACAAATAACCTCCCAGAGATGTTGGAGAACATACGGTCTGATGAAAGGGAGGAACTGAAAGAAATCAGTATTTGCAGGGAAATGGTGTTAGGGAAATTGACGGTATTGAAGGCCGATAAATCCCCACGGCCTGATAATCTACATCCCAGGGTACTTAAGGAAGTGGCCCTAGAAATAGTAGATGCATTGCTGATCATCTTCCAACATTCGATGGAATCTGGAACTGTACCCATGGATTGGAGGGTAGCTAATGTTACCCCACTATTCAAAAAGGGTGGTAGAGAGAAAGCGGGGAATTACAGACCGGTAAGCCTGACATCGGTAGTGGGGAAAATGCTAGAGTCCATTATAAAGGATGTAATAGCTGAGCATTTGAAAAACAGTGACAGTATCGGACAAAGTCAACATGGATTTACAAAAGGTAAATCGTGCTTGACTAATCTACTGGAATTTTTTGAGGATGTAACTGGGAAAATAGATAAGGGAGAACCAGTAGATGTGGTGTATTTGGACTTTCAAAAGGCTTTCGATAAGGTCCCGCATAAGAGATTAGCGGGTAAAGTTAAGGCACATGAGATTGGGGGCAAGGTATTGACTTGGATAGAGAACTGGTTGGCGGACAGAAAGCAGAGAGTAGGAATTAATGGGTCTTTTTCCGAGTGGCAAGCAGTGACTAGTGGGGTACCGCAGGGATCGGTCCTTGGACCCCAGCTATTCACAATATACATTAATGATCTAGATAAGGGAATGAAATGTAATATCTCCAAGTTTGCAGATGATACAAAGCTGGGTGGGAGTGTGTGCAGCGAGGAGGATAGCGAGAAACTCCAGGATGATCTGGACAGGTTGGGTGAGTGGGCAGAAGCGTGGCAGATGCAATATAACGTGGATAAGTGCGAGGTTATCCACTTTGGTGTCAAAAACAGAAAGGCAGACTATTATCTGAATGGCAATAGATTGGGAGAAGGGGAAGTGCAACGAGACCTGGGTGTCCTTGTGCACCAGTCGCTGAAAGTAAGCATGCAGGTGCAGCAGGCGGTGAAGAAGGCAAATGGTATGTTGGCCTTCATAGCGAAAGGGTTTGAGTATAGGAACAGGGATGTCCTGCTGCAGTTGTACAGGGCCTTGGTGAGACCACACCTTGAGTACTGTGTGCAGTTTTGGTCGCCTTATCTGAGGAAGGATGTTCTTGCCATGGAAGGAGTTCAGCGAAGATTCACAAGGCTGATACCTGGGATGGCAGGAATGACATATGAGGAGAGATTGGGTCGATTGAGCTTATACTCACTGGAGTATAGAAGAATGAGAGGGGATCTCATCGAAACATATAAAATTCTGACAGGTCTGGACAAACTAGATGCAGGAAGAATGTTCCCGATGGTCGGAGAGTCCAGAACCAGGGGTCATAATCTACGGATAACGGGTAAACCATTTAGGACAGAAATGAGGAAGAATTTCTTCACCCAGAGAGTGGTGAACCTGTGGAATTCTCTACCACAGAAGGTAGTTGAGGCGAAGTCATTAAATATATTCAAGGATGAGTTAGATATATTTCTTAAAGCTAAAGGTATCAAGGGATATGGGGAGAAGGCAGGTACAGGGTACTGAGTTTAGATGATCAGCCATGATCTCATCGAATGGCAGAGCAGGCTCGAGGGGCCAAATGGCCTACTCCTGCTCCTATCTTCTATGTTTCTATGTTTCTATTTTACTGTGTGTCTCCCGCGCTGCTGGTAGTTTCTTCCGATCCACCATTTTTCTGTGTGTCTCTCTATCTTTATTGTGAATTATCTCCCCCATCGTGCATTATGGAATTCCCAAAAGTTGGTCCAAGCAAAAGGAAGAGAGTGGTGTTAACTTTAAAACAGAAAATCGAGATATGCCAACGACTAGAAAGGGGAGAGAAGCGTATCAACATTATGAATGAATTCAAAATCGGTTCGTCAACAATCTACGACATCAAATCGCAGAAGGATAAGCTGCTCAAGTTTTATTCAAGCTCGGAGACATCTAAGAGTGTAGAGAAACGGTGTACGCTTCGTAAGCCTAAGCTTGAAGAGCTGGATACCGTGCTTTATGAGTGGTTTTCTCTTAAGCGTTCAGAGGGTGTTCCACTTTCCGGACCCATGCTAATTGAGAAAGCGAAGGATTTCTACGTAAGGATGGAGCTCACTGACAAGTGTGCTTTCTCCGAGGGATGGCTAACGTGCTTCAAGTTACGGCACGGGATACGACAACTCGATATTTCCGGGGAGAAGAAATCAGCTGATCACGACGCCGCAGAAGAATACTGCGATTATTTCAATCGGATTGTGCAGCAACATGATTTGTCGCCAGCACAGATATATAATGCTGATGAAACTGGCTTATTTTGGAGGTTTTTGCCAGAATCAACGCTTGCTGGGGCTAGTGAGGCTAATGTTTCAGGTTACAAGAAAAATAAAGATCGTGTAACCGTGCTAACATGTGCGAACGCTGCTGGATCACACCGGGTTAAACTTCTTGTTATTGGGAAGTATAAAAATCCCCGTGCATTTAAAAATGTGAGGCACTTACCTGTTGAGTACAAAGCTCAAAAAAATGCTTGGATGGATAAGGAAATCTTCTCCGATTGGTTCTATCATATTTTTGTTCCATCTGTGAGGGAACATTTCCGTAAAATAGGGAAACCTGAAGATGGCAAATGCATTTTATTGCTTGATAATTGTACAGCCCATCCGCATGAATCCGAGTTGGTTTCGGGAAATATTTTCACCATTTATTTGCCACCAAATGTAACTTCTCTCATACAACCCATGGACCAGGGCGTTATCCAAAATCTGAAGTGTCATTACAAGAAAGACTTCCTACGTAAACTGATAAACCAAGATGACAATATTCACGCATTTCAGAAGGAATTCAATCTTAAAGATGCCATCTATAATGTTGCATGTTCCTGGAACTTGGTGAAAGGTCACACTCTAAGGCAAGCCTGGTGCAAATTGTGGCCTTCTGTAATGTTTGCTGAAGGTTCTTCTTCATGGGAGGAATTTCATGGGTTCAATGTTCGTCCCAAGAAGAGTACAATAATGGAAATGGCTGGCATGGTGAAAAATGTAGGCCCAGCAAACCCTCTACGTCACCTCAGTGAAAGTGATATCGAGCAGTGGGTTGATACAGATAGAGAAGTTGGTGTTGTACATATGCTAAGTGATGATGAAATAATTGAGAATGTTTTGAATCCAAAGAAAGAAAAGGAAAGTGAGATGGAAAGTGAAGAGGATGAGATTTCTGAAGAGAAGATGATTTCTTGGGCTGAAGCTGCAGAAGGATTTGCTTCAATCCTCCAATTTGCTGAAAGGCAGCCTTGCTACTCTGCCCAAGAAGTTACGCACCTCCATATTCTGCATTCCACCTTTCTACAGAAAAGGCAAGAGTCCACTAAGCAAGCAGACATCCGGGACATGTTTAAGAAAGCTTCCAAAAGAGTTGAAACAGCGAAAGTGCCTGAAGAATCTGTTGAAGTGCATGATCCTGATGACCCAGCTGGCATGGATATTCCTGATGAACCAGCTGACTTGGAATAAGTGTACAGTCAACTACAGTATTGTATACAGTCGTTTATAAATTTTGTTTTACTGTTAAGTAATTAAAGAGTTATGGATTACCCTCAACTGGCAGTACTGTACTTAATCAAGCATCTTCCACCATCCATTTAACACAACATTCTGTAGGTGAGTACCCAATTACTGTATACTGCACATTTCTTGATTTTTAAAAATCTTTGTTTGTTAAAAATAGCCTCGGTAGATAACCCTCTCCGTTATCCGGAATTTTTATTCAACCGGCACCACCCCGGTCCCGTCGGTGCCGGATACCAAAGAGTTTCCTGTATATTAATGACTTGGATGAAGGAAGCGAGTGTATTGAAGCCAAATTTGCGGACGATACAAAGCTAGGTGGGAAAGCAAGTTGTGAGGAGGACATTATGGCTGCGATTTTGCCGGCGCTCAGAGGGCGGGTTTGGAGGCGGGTCAGAGGTTAAAGTCATTTTGATTGACGGCGGGTTCCGCACCCACCGTCAGCCCACCTCCACACAACCTTCCCAAGTGTCGGGTCCCCGATTTGCAAATGGACCTGACACCTAGTGGCGGGAAACGGATTAAAGGCAATTAACTACCTATTAACAGGTACTTGTTAGCCGTTTTCAGGGTCTTTTTCGATTTTCTAGCTTTTGGGTCGGGTTTCACGACATCCGGACAACACGCCAGGTAAGTGTGGCGTGTTGTGAGTCTGGTCTGATGTTTGTGAAAAGCTGACAGCTGCAGAAGTGGTGTCAAGGATGCAATGTTGCACATGGTGAGTTTCAGAGCAAAGAAAATGTTGGTTACTGCATTTTTAATACATATACAGATTTCTTTAGCTTACAAGTTTTTAAATCCAACTGTATGTCCAGTGCCACCTCATTGGGAGAACCTCTCTCACCAGTGACAGATCGCTTCTGTCATCTCACCTGCAGTTGCCATCTATTGCAGCAACATCGGAGCCAATGAAACAATCAGACCTTGGTCCTACGAATCCTTCCACAATCATCCCCAACACCAACATCACCAACCTTCGCTGCCATCACCTGATGCTGCACTGGACACAGGGCATCAGCCCCTGACAAAATTGCTGGCTGGGAGGCCAGCGATGGCATCACCATGGCCAGACTTTCTTCACTTGATGCTGTAAACCCTGGCTGCCACATGATGCGCCAGGTTGACACCATCCTACACCAGCACCGTGAAACATCCCTTTAATGTCCAAGCCATTCCATGCACACACATCACTTTAGCAGGCTGGGGGTGGGGAAGCGAGTTATGACTGAACAATCACTGGAACTCAGTAAGACACTTCTCAAATAACAACAGAAAATGCTGGAAACACTCAGCAGGCCAGGCAGCATCCATGGAGAGAGAAACAGAGTTAACGTTTCAGGTCTGGGACCCTTCGTCAGAACTGGAAAAAGTTGGAGATGTAACAGGTTTTAAGCAGGTGCAGAGGCAGGGGAAGGGCAGGGGGTGGGGGGGGGGGGGGGTGGTGGAAGGAACTAAAGGGTCGGGCTGTGCTAGGATTGAACTCAGGAGAGATAAAATGTTGCAAATGGGGATGGCAGAATCAACAGCTGCCGCCTGAAAAAATGGGGGGTTATAGTCTGAAATTGTTGAACTCAATGCTGAGTCCAGAAGGCTGTAAAGTGCCTAATCGAAAGATGAGGTGCTGTTCCTCGAGCTTACAGTGCAAGAGGCCAAGGACAGAAAGGTCAGAGTGGGAGTGGAGGGGGGAATTAAAGTGACAAGCGACTGGAAGCTCGGGGTCACCCTTATGGACTGAACGGAGGTTGCTGTTTCACCTGGAAGGGGTGTTTGGGGCCCTGGACAGTGGGAAGAGAGGAGGTAAAAAGGCAGGTGTTGCATCTCTTGCGCTTGCACGGGAAGGTGCCATGGGGAGGGGAGTGATTGGGAGTGATTGAGGAGTGGACCAGGGTGTTGCGGAGGGAGCAGTCCCTTCGGAATGCTGAAAGAAGAGGTGAGGGCAAGATGCGTTTGGTGGTGGGATCACATTGGAGGTGGCGGAAATGACGGAGGATGATCCGTTGAATGTGGAGGCTGGTGGGGTGAAAGGTGAAGACAAGGGGAACCCTGTCGTGGTTCTAGGATGGAGAAGGGGTGAGAGCAGAAGTGCGGGAAATGGAATGGACATGGTCGAGGGCCATGCCAACCACGGTAGAGGGGAATCCTCGGTTGAGGAAAAAGGAAGACATGTCGGAAGCACTGGTATGGAAGGTGGCATCGTCAGAACAGATGTGGTGGAGATGGAGAAACTGGGAGAATGGAATCGAGTCCTTACAGGAAGCGGGGTGGGAAGAAGTGTAGTCCAGGTAGCTGTGGGAGTCAGTGGGCTTGTAGTGGATGTTTGTCGATAGCCTATTGCCAGAAATGGAGACAGAGAAGTCAAGGAAGGGAAGAAAAGAGTGGGCGATGGACCATGTGAAGGTGAGGGAAGGGTGGAAATTGGAAGCAAAGTGAATGAAATTTTCCAGTTCAGGGCGAGAGCAGGAAACGGCACCAATACTTCTTGCAATTTAGTATAGTGTATTCGCTGCTCACGATGCGGTCTCCTCTACATTGGGGAGACCAAACGCAGATTGGGTGACCGCTTTGCGGAACACCTCCATTCAGCCTTCTGGACTCAACATTGAAAAATCAACTGTCAAAATAAAATTGTGCATGGTCACTTTAAGAAAACCGGCAGATGACGCATCATCAAATGACGTCATTAGACCCGCTTCCTGTTAATTGGCCAGTAAGCCCGCAGGGCGGGGCTTAACAAGGCCAATCAAGGGAAAATCACGTCTGTAGAGCGGAGGCAGCTGGGAGCGGGACTGGAACCCGGAAACCAGCTGACCCGCCCCCATCCCGACACCGATGAGAAAATCGCGGCCAAAGAGTCTGCAAAGTGATATAGCTAGGTTAAGTGAGTGGGCAAGAATTTGGCAGATGGCGTATAATGTGGGAAAATGTGAAGTTATCCACTTTGGTAGGAAGAATAGAAAAGAAAAATATTGGGCCAGAAATTCGGGTCTCCACGGGTGAGTCCGCGCTGGGTACTCACCCGTAGACCCAACGAAAGTGCCGGTTTCACGCAGGCACTGCGCATGCGCTGGAAACCGGAACTTCCGTTCCCCTGAAGGAAGGGGTTCAGAGGTCGAACACGTGCGCCGGAGAGGCAGCGCGCACGCAGCGAACTTCGTTTTTTTTTTCAGGTTTCTCCGTGAGGGTAAGTACGGAGAAGCTGCGCAGGGAAAAAGGAGGCGCAAGGCCTGCTTTTAACAAGGTAAGTGGTGAATTAAGTACAATTTAAACATTTTTTCAACAGGTTTATCTTTTTTACATACTTTAAAGAAAGGTAAGTTTATTTTTAGCACCGTTAAAAAGTGTAATTAATTTTTTCAAAAATTTAAATTTTTGTTTAAAGTAGTTAATTTATGTAATTTATAGTTATTTTAAAATTGTGATTTAAAAAAAAAATTATTTGAAGTTTTAGTGAGGTTTTGGGGCCGATCTCTATTCATAGATTTGACAGGTCTTCCTGTCAAAATCTATGAATGGAGATTCCCTGCTCCGATTGGCTCCCCATGGCCCATGTGATCCCAGGGGACGCTTCGAACTAACTGCGCTCCTGGGATACGCAAGCACTGCGCGCCGGCAGCTGCAGGAGGCCCAGGAGCCGAATTCCACGCGGGCCCGAAGCACAACGGCAGGCGCGGTCGGTAAGTACGCGCGCGATGCTTGCACCCGCGGGAAGCCAGAGAGCCGAATTTCTGGCTCATTATTTAAATGGAGAAAGACTACAGAATGTGGCAGTACAGAGGGATCTGGGGGTCCTCATACATGAAACACAAAAAATTAACATGCAGGTGCAGCAAGTAATTAGGAAGGCAAATGGAATGTTGGCCTTTATTTCAGGGGGGATAGAGTATAAAAGTAGGGAAGTCTTGCTACAACTGTACAGGGCGCTGGTGAGACCACACCTGGAGTACTGCATGCAGTTTTGGTCTCCTTATTTAAGGAGGGATATACTTGCATTGGAGACAGTTCAGAGAAGGTTCACTAGGTTGATTCCGGAGATGAAGGGGTTGTCTTATGGGGAAAGGTTGAGCAGGCTGGGCCTATACTCATTGGAGTTTAGAAGAATGAGAGGTGATCTTATTGAAACATATAAGATTCTGAGCGGGTTGGACAGGGTAGATGCTGAGAGGATGTTTCCCCTCAACAGGGAATCTAGAACGAGGGGGCATAGTCTCAGAATAAAGGGTCGCCCATTTAAAACGGAGATAAGAAAGAATTTCTTCTCTCAGAGGGTTGTGAATCTTTGGAATTCTTTACCCCAGAGAGCTGTGGAAGCTGAGTCATTGAATATATTCAAGGCGGAGATAGACAATTTTTGAGCAACAGGGGAGTCGAGGGTTATGGGGAGCGGGCAGGAAAGTGGAGTTGAGGCCAAAATCGGATCAGCCATGCTCTTATTGAATGGCGGAGCAGGCTTGAGGGGCCGAATGGCCTACTCCTGCTCCTATTTCTTATGTTCTTAAAATCCATGGAGACTACATCAAACGCTCTACCCTCATTGACCCTCCTTGTTACCTCCTCAAAAAATTCAATCAAGTTAGTCAGACACGACTTTCCCTTAACAAATCCATGTTCAATGTCCTTGATTAATCTCTGCCTTTCTAAATGATGATTAGTACGGTCCCTCAAAATTTTTTCCAATAATTTGCCCACCACTGAGGTGAATTGGAAGAACAATTTCAAAATTGGAGGACGATACCAAATTGGGAGTGTAGTTAATACAGAGGGGGACTGCGACAGAATATAAAAAGAGGTTTAAACTAATTCGGCTGGGGTTGGGCACCAAGATGTAGCATTAAAAAGTAGAAACAAGGTGCACAAAGGACTGGCAGAGACAATTAGAAATAATACAGAATTAGGTGGGATCATAGAAAATACAAAGAGGACTAAGTTAGGTTTGGAGTGCACGAGTGTAATTGCACAAAGTGTGGTTAATAAGGTTGGTGAGCTGCAGGCGCAAATAGCCACATGGGAATATGATGCAGTGGCAATAACCGTGGCCTGGTTCAAAAAAGGGGAGAATTGGATGCTTAATGTTCCTGGGTGCAAGGTATTCAGGAAAGATAGGGAAGGAAAAAAAGGAGGAGGGGTTGCAGTTTTGATTAAGGAAAATATTACAGTGCTAGAAAGAGAGAATGTCCTTGAGGGGTCAAAGACAGAATCTATTTGGAGTTGAGAAACAATGGAGGAGCTATTACACTGCTTGGTGTATTTTACAGGTCACCAAATAGTGGGAAGGAGATAGAGGAGCAAATTTGCAAAGAAATTACTGAGAGGTACATGAATCATAGAAGCATAGAAGGGTTACAGCACAGAAGGAGGCCATTCGGCCCATCGAGCCCGTGCCGGCTCTCTGCAAGAGCAACTCAGCTAGTCCCACTCTCCCGCCCTTTCCCTGTAGCCCTGCAAATTTTTTTCCTTCAGGTACTTTTCCAATTCCCTTTTGAAAGCCACGATTGAATCTGCCCCCACCACCCTCTCAGGCATTGCATTCCACTTGCTGCGTAAAAAAGTTTTTCCTCATGTCGCCTTTGGACCTTCTGCCAATCACCTTAAATCTGTGTCCTTTGGTTCTTGACCCTTCTGCCAATGGGAACAGTTTCTCTCTATCTACTCTGTCTAGACCCCTCATGATTTTGAACACCTCTATCAATCTCCTCTCAATCTGCTCCAAGGAGAACAACCACAGCGTCTCCAGTCTATCCACGTAACTATAGAGTATGAATATAGAATATGAGTATAGAATATGAACTATAGAGTAATGATAATGAGAGACTTTAACTACCCCAATATTGAATGGGGCAGTGACTGTGTTACGGGCAGAGAAGCGGAGGAATTTTTGAAGTGTGTTCAGGAGTATTTTCTTGATCAGTATGCTTCCTGCCCAACGAGGAAGGAGGCATTGCTGGATCCAGTCCTGGGGAATGAAGTGGGTTAAGTGGAGAATGTCACAGTGGGGGAGCATCTCGGGAATAGTGATCACAGTATTGTAAGGTTTAGATTAATTATGGAGAAGGACAAGGAGCAATCTAGAATAAAAAATACTTAACGGGAGGAGGGATAATTTCAGCGAATTGAGGAGGGATCTGGCCCGGATAAATTGGAGTCAAAGACTGGCAGGCAGAAATGTAATGGAGTAATGGGCGGCCTTTAAAGAGGAGATGGTTCAGGCACAGTCTCGGTACATTCCTACAAGGGGCACAGGGAGGGCAACCAAAGCTAGAGCTCCCTGGATGATGAAGGAGTTAGGGAGTAGGATGAAGCAGAAAAAGGGGGCGTATGACAGATGTCAAGTTGATAATTGAATGGAGAATCAGACTGAATATAGAAAGTACAGAGGAGAAGTGAGAAAGGAAATGAAAGGGGTAAAGAGACAGTACGAGAATAGATTGGCGGCTAACATAAAAGGGAATCCAAAGGTCTTCTATAGACATATTAACAGTAAAAGGGTTGTCAGAGGGGCGGTGGGGACCAAATTGGTGGAGGCAGAGGTACTAAACGAGTACTTTGCATTGGTGTTTCCAAAGGAAGAGGACTTTGCCAAAGCTATGGTAAAGGAGGAGGTTGCTGTGATACTGGATGAGATAAAAACAGATAAAGAGGAGGTATTGATGTTGTGTATATGGACTTTCAAAAGGCGTTTTATAAAGTACCACATATCAGGCTTGTTAGCAAAATTGAAGCCCATGGGATAAAAGGAGCAGTAGCAGCATGGATACAAAATTGGCTAAGGGATAGAAAACAGAGAGTAGTGGTGAATACAAAAGCAAAATACTGCAGATGCTGGAAATCTGAAATAAAAACAGAAAATGCTGGAAACACTCAGCAGGTCAGGCAGCATCCGTGGAGAGAGAAAAACAGAGTTAACATTTTAGATTGATGACCTTTCGTCAGAACTGGAAAAAGTTAGAGATGTAACAGATTTTAAACAAGTACAGAGGCAGGGAAAGGGGGGAGGGGAGGAAAGAACAAAAGGGAAGGTCTGTGATAGGCTGGAAGGCAGGAGAGATGAAATGACAAAAGGGATGATGGTGTGAGGCGAAAGGAGATGGTAATGGGACAAGTTAAGAAACAAAAGATGGGTCTTGACGAGGTGTAAATGGCGTTGGCAGAATCATCAACAGCTGCCATCCGAAAAAAAAATAGGGGCAGAGGTTATGGTCTGAAATTGTTGAACTCGATGTTGAGTCCAGAAGGCTGTAAAGTGCCTAATCGAAAGATGAGGTTCTGTTCCTCGAGCTTACGTTGAGCTTCATTGGAACAGTGTAAGAGGCCGAGGACGGAGAGGTCAGAGTGGGAGTGGAGCGGAGAATTAAAGTGACAGGCCACCGGGAGCTCGGGGTCACCCTTACGGACTGAACGGAGGTGTTCCGCAAAGCGGTCACCCAATCTGCGTTTGGTCTCCCCAATGTAGAGGAGATCGCATCGTGAGCAGCGAATACAGTATACTAAATTGTAAGAAATACAAGTAAATCGCTGTTTCACCTGGAAGGAGTGTTTGGAGCCCTGGACAGTGGGAAGGGAGGAGGTAAAGGGGCAGGTGTTGCATCTCCTGCGCTTGCACGGGAAGGTGCCGGGCGAAGGGGAAGGGGTGCTGGGGGTGATAGAGGAGTGGACTAGGGTGTCGCGGAGGGAGCGGTCCCTACAGAATGCTGAAAGGGGAGGTGAGGGGAAGATGTGTTTGGTGGTGGGATCACGCTGGAGGTGGCGGAAATGGCGGAGGATGATCCATTGAATGTGGAGGCTGGTGGGGTGAAAGGTGAGGACAAGAGGACCCTATCGTGGTTCCGGGAGGGAGGGGGAAGGGGTGAGAGCAGAAGTGCGGGAAATAGAACGGACACGGTCAAGGGCCGTGTCAACCACAGTAGAGGGGAATCCTCAGTTGAGGAAAAAGGAAGACATATCGGAAGCACTAGTATGGAAGGTGGCATCGTCAGAACAGATGTGACAGAGACGGAGAAACTGGGAGAATGGAATAGAATCTTTACAGGAAGCAGGATGGGAGTCCAGGTAGCTGTGGGAGTCGGTAGGCCTATAGTGGATATTGGTCGATAGCCTATCCCCAGAAATGGAGACAGAGAAGTTGAGGAAGGGAAGGGAAGAGTCAGAAATGGACCATGTGAAGGTGAGGGAAGGGTGGAAATTGGAAGCAAAGTTGATGATATCTTGTAGCTCAGGGCGAGAGCAGGAAACAGCACCGATACAATCATCAATGTACCGGAAAAAGAGGTGAGGGAGGGGACCTGATTAGGACTGGAACAAAGAATGTTCCACATATCCCACAAAAAGGCAGGCATAGCTAGGACCCATGCAGGTTCCCATAGCAACACCTTTAATTTGGAGGAAGTGAATGGAGTCAAAGGAGAAGTTGTCCAATGTGAGAACAAGTTCAGAAAGGCAGAGGAGGCTGATGGTGGATGGGAACTAGTTGGGCCTCTGTTCAAGGAAGAAGCGGAGCGCCCTCAGGCCATCCTGGTGGGGGATGGAGGTGTAGAGGGATTGGACATCCATAGTGAAAAGGAGATGGTTGGGACCAGGAAACTGGAAACTGTTAAAGTGGCGGAGGGCATCGGAAGAATCACGGATGTAGATGGGAAGAGATTAGACAAGGGGAGGAAAAATAGAGTCGAGATAGGAAGAAATCAGTTCCATGGGAGCAAGAACAGGCTGAAACGATGGGTCTACCAGGGCAGTCCTGTTTGTGGATCTTGGGAAGGGCTGTGTGGGGTTGGGGGGACTGTGTGGTTGGAGGCCGTGGAGGGAAGATCTCCAAAGGAGATGAGGTCAGTGACAGTATTGGAAACGATGGCTTGATGTTCGGTAGTGGGGTCATGGTCCAGGGGAAGGTAGGAGGAGGCGTCAGAGAGTTAGCATTCAGCCTTCGCAAGGTAGCAGTCGGTTTGCCAAACAACAGCGCCACCATTGTCAGCAGGTTTAAATGACAATGTGGTGAATGGCTGTTTTTTAGACTGCAGGGAGGTATACAGTGGAGCTCCCCAAGGTTCAGTACTAGGACCAGTGCTGTTTTCGATATAAATTAATGAGTTGTACTTTGGGGTACAGGGCACAATTTCGAAATTTGCAGATGGCTTGAAACTTGGAAGTGTAGTAAACAGTGAGGAGGATAGTGATAGACTTCAAGAGGACATAGACAGGCTGGTGGTATGGGCAGACACATGACAGATGAAATTCAATGAAATTCAGGGTTTAGGTAAGGGTAAATCTATAAACCTGAAGAGAAAAGTCAAGGCTGTAGAGCTGAGTTGCAATTTGGGTAAAATCTAGCAGATTGTGTCAGGAAGGGACAACGAGTTTAACAACGGTAATGGGGCATTAGTGACGAAGACCACATCAGGGAAAAATAGTAAACAGTTAAAGTTAAAAATGCTATATCTGAATGCACAAAGCATTTGTAACAAGATAGATGAATTAAAGGCAGAAATAGAGATAAATGGGTTTGATCTAATTGCCATTATTGAGACGTGGTTGCAGGGTGACCAAGGTTGGGAACTAAATATTAGAAAAGATAGGCAAAATAGAAAAGGAGGAGGGGTAGCCCTGATAATAAAGAATGAGATAAAGGCAGTAGAGAGAAAGGATCTTAGCCCAGAAAATCGGGATGTAGAATCAGTATGGGTGGAACTAAGAAATAACAAAGGGTAGAAAACACTGGTGGGAGTGGTTTCTAGGCCCCCTAACAGTAATCATAGTATTGTACAGAATATAAATCATCAAGTTAGAGGAGCATGTAACAAGTGTAATGCAATAATTGTGGGGACTTTAATCATCATATAGACTGGGCAAATCGAATTGACAAAAGTTGCTTGGAGGACGAGTTCATGGAATGTATTTGAGACAGTTTTCTAGAACATTATGTCGAGGAACCAACTAGGGAACAGGTTATTTTAGATCTACAATTGTGCAATGAGTCAGGGTTAATTAGTAATCTTATAGTAAACAAATGTGACCCCACTATTTAAGAAAGGAGGGAGAGAAAAAACGGGGAACTACAGACCAGTTAGCCTGACATCAGTAGTAGGGAAAATGCTAGAATCTATTATTAAGGACGTGGTAATAAGGCACTTAGAAAATAATAATAGGATTGGGTAAAGTCAACACGGATTTATGAAAGAGAAATCGCGTTTGACGAATCTGTTAGAGTTTTTTGAGGTTGTAACTAGCAGAATAGATAAGGGGGAACCAGTGGATGTGGTGTATTTGGATTTTCAGAAGGCATTCGATAAGGTACCACACAAGAGGTTCTTAAGCAAAATTAGGTCTCATGGGATTGGGGGTAATATACAAGCACAGATTGAGGATTGGTTAACGGACAGAAAACAGAGAATAGGAATAAACGGGTCATTTTCGGGTTGGCAGGCTGTAACTAGTGGGGTACCGCAAGGATCAGTGCTTGGGCCTCAGCTATTCACAAACTATATCAATGATTTGGATGAGGGGACCAAATGTAATATATCCAAGTTTGCTGATGATACAAAGCTGGGTGGGAATGTAAGTTGTGAGGAGGATGCAAAGAGGCTTCAAGGGGATATAGCCAGGCTTTGTGAGTGGGCAAGAACATGGCAAATGGAATATAATGAGGAGAAATGTGAAGTATCCACTTTGGTAGGAAAAATAGAAAAGCAGAATATTTTTTAAATGGTAAGAGATTGGGAAATGTTGGTGTTCAGAGGGACCTGGGTGTCCTTGTACACGAATCACTGAAAGTTAACATGCAGGTACAGCAAGCAATTAAGAAAGTAAATGGTATGTTGGCCTTTTATTACAAGAGGATTTGAGTATAAGTGTAAAGATGTCTTACTGCAATTCTATAGGGCCCTGGTGAGACCACACCTGGTGTATTGTGTACAGTTTTGGTCTCCTTTCCTAAGGAAGGATATACTTGCCATAGAGGGAGTGCAACGAAGGTTCACCACTGGTTCCTGGGATGGGGGATTGTGCTATGAGTAGAGATTGAGTAGACTAGGCCTATATTCCTTCGTTCGCAGCAAATTACCCAGCTGTCAGGAGAACAGCGACCACGACATCACACAACCCTGCCATGGCAACCTCTGCAAGACATGCCAGATCATCAACACAGATACCATCATCACACATGAGGACACTACCCACCAGGTACATGGTACATACTCATGTGACTCGGCCAACGTTGTCTACCTCATACGTTGCAGGAAAGGATGCACCAGAGCATGGTACATCAGCGAGACCATGCAGACACTGAGACAACGTATGAACGGACACCGCGCAACAATCGGCAGGCAGGATAGTTACCTCCCAGTCGGGGAACACTTCAGCAGTCAAGGAAATTCAGCCTCGGATCTGCGGGTAAGCGTTCTCCAAGGCGGCCTTCGAGACACACGACAACGCAAAATCATCGAGCAGAAACTGATAGCCAAGTTCCGCACTCATGAGGACGGCCTCAACCGGGATCTGGGGTTCATGTCACGCTACATGACGTAGAGTCATCCAGACTCGAGTCGTCGTTGGCTTGTTCACAGATGTGATTTCCAGTAAAAAAAGGTAAAAATTTTAAAGTTTATGGTTTTCCATACAGACTGCAGTATTTGACACATTAGACCCCCTGTGACCCCACCTCATTGTCTCAGTTGTATTTTGCTATGTCTTTGATGTGGTGCCTTCCTGGCTGACCTGATTGTTTCTCTGCCGAGGTGTGACGAAAGGCAGTCAGGAGGATTAAATGTAGTCGTCTGACATTGTACGGTACACATGCATTGTTCTCTGTCTATATATGCTTTGCTGATTCGTATTCCTTCACTTCACCTGACGAAGGGGCAGCAGCTCCGAAAGCTTGTGATTTCAAATAAAACTGTTGGACTATAACCTGGTGTTGTGCGACTTCTCACTATATTCCTTAGAGTTTAGAAGAATGAGAGGTGATCTCATTGAAACATATAAAATTCTTACAGGGCTTGACAGGGTAGACACAGGGAGGATGTTTCCCCTAGCTGGTGAGTCTAGAACCAGGGGTCACAGTCTCAGAATCAGGGGTCGGCCATTTAGGACTGAGATGAGGAGAAATGTCTTCACTCAGAGGGTGGTGAATCTTTGGAATTCTCTACCCCAGAGGGCTGTAGAGGCTCAGTCGTTGAGTATATTCAAGACAGAGATTGATAGATTTTTGGATATTAATGGTATCAAGTGATATGGGGATAGTGCAGGAAAGTGGAGTTGAGGTAGAAGATCAGCCATGATCTTATTGAATGGCGGAGCAGGCTCGAGGGGCCGAATGACCGACTCCAGCTCCTATTTCTTATGTTCTTATGTTAAATTATTCTCAGGGGAAAGAGTAATCATAATATGATGGAATTTTCTATTAAGTTTGAGAGTGATGTGGTTAAGTCCGAAACTAGGGTGTCAAATTTAAACAAAGCTAATTACGGAGGTATGAGGGGTGAGTTGGCTGAGGTAGATTGGGAAATTAGATTATAAGGTATTATGGCAGATAAGCAATGGAAAACATTTAAAGAAATAATTCATAATTCTGAACGAATATACATTCCCTTGAGGAATAAAAACTCCACTGGAAATGTGGTACAACCGTGGCTAACTAAAGAAGTTAAGGATAGTATTAGATTAAAAGAAAAGGCTTACAATGTTGCCAAAAAGGAGCCTGAGGATTGGGAGAGTTTCAAAAATCATCAAAGGATGACGAAGAAATTGATAAGGAGGGAGAAAATAGAATATGCGAGTAAACTAGCAAGAAATATAAAAACAGATTGTAAAAACTTTTACAAGTATGTAAAAAGAAAGAGGTTAGCGAAAGTAAATGTGGGTCCCTTAGAGACAGAAACAGAAGAAATTATAATGGGGAATAAGGAAATGGCCGAGACGTTAAACAAATATTTTTTGTCTGTCTTCACAGAAGAAGACACAAAGCACATACTGGGCTGTCCCATCCTACTCGCTCGCAGACTTACACAGAAACATAGAAAAATAGGAGCAGTAGTAGGCCATTTGGCCCTTCGAGCCTGCTCCGCCATTCAATATGATCATGGCTGATCCTCTCTCTCAATACCATATTCCCGCTCTCTCTACATACCCCTTAATGCCTTTTGTGTCTAGAAATCTATCTATCTCCTTCTTAAATATATTCAGTGACTTGGCCTCCACAGTCTTCTGTGGAGAATTCCACAGGTTCACCACCCTCTCAGTGAAGAATTTTTTCCTATTCTCAGTCCTAAATGTCCTACCCCATATCCTGAGAGTGTGACCCCTCGTTCTAGACTCCCCAAGCCAGGGGAAACATTCTCCCTGCATCCAGTCTGTCTAGCCCTGTCAGAAATTTATATGTTTCAATGAGATGTCCTCGGGGTAATATTTGCTAAAGCAGTTCGGGAGGATTTAAACTAATATGGCAGGGGAATGGGAACCTATGTAGCGAAACAGGGGGAAGTAATATGCAGTCAGAAACAAATGTTAGAAGGGTGAGAAACAATAGGGGAAGGCCAAGTAAACAAAGGCAAGAAACACAAAGGGCCATACTAAATCATAAGTCTAAAAGGACAAGGGATGTTAATAAAACAAGCCTAAAGGCTCTGGGGTAAAAATTCAGTTGGTTGCGCCTCCCGTTAGCGCCTTAAGAGGGCGCTAATGGGGCGCAAAGCCGCTAACGCCCGGGCGCAGCGATGTTTGCGCCGCTCGGGAACTTAACTAGAGATTGTGCGGCGGCGCTAAACTTTACCGCTGCGACCACCTGCGCGCGCAGATTGTGACGTCATTCCATGGTGCAACGCCCTTGTGGCGCCCCGGAGCGGAAATTGAGTGGCGCCCCCTGCCTTACCGCCTGGCGCATCCAACGACCAGAAGACTGGAACGCTATCAATCGCTGTGGGGCTGGGGGGGGGGCGCTATTTAAAGGGGGCCTCTTCCTGTCTTTTATTGTTGGTGGCATTTTTGAACTACGCATTCTGAGAGCGAGAGGGAGAGACTTCTGGAGAGATTCAACGTTGTGTGAAGGAGTTTTGGGTACTGAGCAGCACTTTGCAGGTTCATTTTGATTTGCCATTCCTTTATCGATTTAGCAGAGACTGTGGGAGCTGCACCTGAGCTCTTTGCCTGGTACTCTCCATTGTTCTTTCCAGCACATTTGATGTGCAAGTCTCTCCAGGCCGAGATTCAAGGCTGCAATGAACAGGATGTGGATGGAAAGCAAGATTAATCATCCCCTTTAAGAACTGGCCCGTGCCATTGTGTGTGTGTTCCATTGCTGACTGACATTACATGAGCTTCGCCAGCGCTCTGAGGTAGTGCCTCACTCCTTGGCCTTTGCGCCTTAAGACAGGTGTGCAGCACCTGATTTAGCGCTCCACTCACCTCCCGGGGCGGTAAAAGTGAAGTTTCCAGTCAGTGCCGATAATTAGCGCCAGGCACTAATATTTGCGTCCAGACGATATTTGCGCCCCAAATGGGGCGCGACCTAATTTTTCCCCCTGAGTGTCTTAATGCAAGGAGTATCCGTAATAAGGTGGATGAATTGACTGTGCAAATAGATGTTAACGGATACGATGTGATTGGGATTACAGAGACGTGGCTCCAGAACAATCAAGGCTGGGAACTGAACATCCAGGGGTATTCAACATTCAGAAAGGATAGAATAAAAGGAAAAGGGGGTGGGGTAGCATTGCTGGTTAAAGAGGAGATTAATGCTATAGCTAGGAAGGACATCAGCTTGGAGGATGTAGAATCAATATGGGTTGAGCTGCAGAACACCAAAGGGCAGAAAACGTTAGTGGGAGTTGTGTACAGACCTCCAAACAGCAGTAGTGAGGTGGGGGAGGGTATGAAACAGGAAATCAGAGGTGCGTGCAAAAAAGGCACGGCAGTTATCATGGGTGACTTTAATATGCATATAGATTGGGCTACTCAAACTGGAAGCAATACGGTGGAGGAGGATTTCCTGGAGTGTTTAAGTGATGGTTTCCTAAACCAATATGTTGAGGAACCAACTCGAGGGGAGGCCATCCTGGACTGGGTGTTGTGTAATGAGGAAGGACTAATCAGCAATCTTGTGGTACGAGGCCCCCTGGGGAAGAGTGACCATAGTATGGTGGAGTTCTACATTAGGATGGAGAAGGAAACAGTTAAGTCAGAGACCATGGTCCAGAACTTAAATAAGGGCAACTTTGAGGGTATGAGGCGTGAATTGGCGAGGTTAAATTGGCAAGCGATATTTAAGGGGCTATCAGTGGAAGGGCAATGGCAGACATTTAGAGATCGCATGGATGAACTACAACAATTGTACATCCCGGTCTGGCGTAAAAATAAAAAAGGGAAGGTGGCTCAACCATGGCTAACAAGGGAAATCAGGGATAGTATTAAAAGCAAGGAAGTTGCATACAAATTGGCCAGAAGTAGCAGCAAACCCGGGGACTGGGAGAACTTCAAAACTCAGCAGAGGAGGACGAAGGGTTTGATTAGGGCAGGGAAAATAAAATATGAAAGGAAGCTTGCAGAGAACATTAAAATGGACTGCAAAAGCTTCTATAAATATGTAAAAAGAAAGAGGTTAGTAAAAACAAACGTAGGTCACCTGCAGTCGGAAACAGGGGAAGTCGTAATGGGGAACAAGGAAATGGCAGATCAATTGAACAAGTACTTTGGTTCGGTGTTTACTGTGGAGGACACACACAACCTGCCGGAAATAAAAGGGGTCAGAGGATCTGGTAAGAGGGAGGAGCTGAGGGAAATCCTTATTAATCGGGAAAAGGTATTGGGGAAATTGATGGGACTGAAGGCTGAAAAATCCCCGGGGCCTGATGGTCTGCATCCCAGAGTACTTAAGGAGGTGGCCTTGGAAATAGTGGATGCATTGACGATCATTTTCCAACATTCCTTAGACTCTGGATCAGTTCCGATGGAGTGGAGGGTGGCCAATGTAACCCCTCTTTTTAAAAAAGGAGGGAGGGAGAAAGCAGGGAATTATAGACCGGTCAGCCTGACATCGGTCGTGAGTAAAATGATGGAAGCAATTATTAAAGATGTCATAACAGACCATTTGGAAAGTGGCGACATGATAGGTCCAAGTCAGCATGGATTTGTGAAAGGGAAATCATGCTTGACAAATCTTCTGGAATTTTTTGAGGATGTTTCCAATAGGGTGGACAGGGGGGAACCAGTACATGTGGTGTATTTGGACTTTCAGAAGGCCTTCGAGAAGGTCCCACACAAGAGATTGGTGAGCAAAGTTAAAGCACATGGGATTGGGGGTAATGTGTTGACGTGGATTGAGAACTGGTTGGCACACAGGAAACAAAGAGTAGGAGTAAATGGGTACTTTTCAGAATGGCAGGCAGTGACCAGCGGGGTACCGCAGGGTTCGGTGCTGGGACCCCAGCTGTTTACATTATATATTAATGATTTGGACAAAGGGATTAAATGTAATATCTCCAAATTTGCGGATGACACTAAATTGGGAGGCAGTGTGAACAATGAGGAGGATGCTAGGAGGCTACAGAGTGACTTGGACAGGTTGGGTGAATGGGCAAATGTATGGCAGATGAAGTACAATGTGGATAAATGTGAGGTTATCCACTTTGGTGGTAAAAATAAAGAGGCGGACTATTACCTGAATGGTGGCAGATTAGGGAAAGGGGAGGTGCAACGAGACCTGAGCGTCATGGTACATCAGTCACTGAAGGTGGGAATGCAAGTGCAGCAGGCAGTCAAGAAAGCAAACGGAATGATGGCCTTCATAGTAAGGGGATTTGAGTACAGGAGTAGGGAGGTGATGCTGCAGTTGTACAGGGCCTTGGTGATGCCACACCTGGAGTATTGTGCGCAGTTTTGGTCTCCTAACTTAAGGAAGGACATTCTTGCTATTGAGGGAGTGCAGCGAAGGTTCACTAGATTGATTTCTGGGATGGCCGGACTGACATATCAAGAAAGATTGGGTCAACTGAACTTGTATCCTCTGGAGTTCAGAAGAATGAGGGGGGATCTTATAGAGACATTTAAAATCCTGACTGGTTTAGACAAATTAGATGCGGGCAGAATGTTCCCAATGTTAGGGAAAACTAGAACCAGGGGTCACAGTCTAAGGATTAAGGGGAAGCCATTTAAGACTGAGCTGAGGAGGAACTTCTTCACCCAGAGAGTGGTGAATCTATGGAATTCTCTTCCACAGAAGGTTGTTGAGGCCAGTTCGCTAAATATATTCAAAATGGAGTTAGATATAACACTCACAACTAGGGGGATCAAGGGGTATGGCGAGAAAGCAGGAATGGGGTACTGAGGTAGCATGTTCAGCCATGAACGCATTGAATGGTGGTGCAGGCTCGAAGGACCGAATGGTCTACTCCTGTACCTATTTTCTATGTTTCTATGTTTCTATGAGATCCCCTCTCATTCTTTTAAACTCTAGTGAATACAAGCCTAGTCGACCCAATCTCTCCTCATATGACAGTCCTGCCATCCCAGAAATCAGTCTGGTGAACCTTCGCTGCACTCCCTCTTTGGCAAGTATATCCTGTCTTAGGCAAGGAGACCAAAACTGCACACAGTACTCCAGGTGTGGTCTCACCAAGGCCCTGTATAACTGTAGTAAGACATCCTTGCTCCTGTACTCAAATCCTCTTGTAATGAAGGCCAACATTCCATTTGCCTTCCTAACTGCTTGCTGCACCTGCATGTTTGCATTCAGTGACTGGTGTACAAGGACACCCAAGTCCCTCTGTACATCAACATTTCCCAATCTATCACCATTTAAATAATACTCTGCCTTTCTGTTTTTCCTACCGAAGTGGATAACTTCACATATATCCACGTTATACTGCATCTGCCATGTATTTGCCCACTCACTCAACTTGTCTAAATCGCCTTGAAGTCTCTTTGCATCCTCCTCACAACTCACAATCCCACCTAGTTTCGTGTCATCAGCAAACTTGGAAATATTACATTTGGTTCCCTCATTCAAATCATTGATATATATTGTGAATAGCTGGGGCCCAAGCACTGATCCCTGCGGTGCCCCACTAGTCACCGCCTGCTACCCTGAAAAAGACCCATTTATTCCTACTCTCTGTTTCCTGTCTGTTAACCAATTTTCAATCCATGCCAGTATATTACCCCAATCACATGTGCATTAATTTTGCACACTAACCTCTTATGTGGGACTTTATCAAAAGCCTTCTGAAAATCCAAATACACCACATCCACTGGTTCTCCCTTATCTATTCTACCAGTTACATCCTCAAAAAACTCCAGTAGGTTTGTCAAACACGATTTCCCTTTCATAAATCCATGTTGACTTTGTCTAATCCCGTTGATATTTTCTAAGTGTCCTGTTATCACATCCTTTATAATAAAATCTAGCATTTTCCCTACTACTGATGTTAGGCTAACCGGTCTGTAGTTCCCTGTTTTCTCACTACCTCCTTTTTTAAATAGTGGGGTTACATTTGCCACCCTACAATCTGTGGGAACTGTTCCATAATCTATAGAATTTTGGAAGATGACAACCAATGCATCCACTATTTCCATGGCTACCTCTTTTAGTACTCTGGGATGCAGATTATCAGGCCTTGGGGATTTATTGGCTTTCAGTCCCATTAATTTCTCCAGCACTATTTTTTTACTAATACTAATTTCCTTTAATTCCTCCTTCTCACTAGACCCTTAGTTCCCTAGCATTTCTGGGAAGTTATTTGTGTCCTCTTCCGTGAAGACAGAACCAAAGTATTTGTTTAATTGCTCAGCCATTTCCTTGTTCCCCATTATAAATTCTCCCGTTTCTGACTGTAAGGGACCTACGTTTGTCTTCACTAATATTTTTCTTTTTACATACTTGTAGAAGCTTTTACAATCGCTTTTATGTTCCTTGCAAGTTTACTCTCATACTCTATTTTTCCCCTCTTAATCAATCTCTTGTTCCTTTTTTGCTGAACTCTAAACTGCTCCCAATCCTCAGGCTTGCTACTTTTCTGGCAACTTTATATGACTCCTCTTTGGATCTAATACTATCCTTAATTTCTTTTGCTATCCATGGTTGGGCCGCTTTTCCTTTTGTGTTTTTGTGCCAGAAAGGAATGTATAACTGTTGCAATTCATGCATTCGTTCCTTAAATGTTAGACATTGCCTATCCACTGTCATGCCTTTTAATGAAGCTCCCCAATCTATCATAGCCAACTCACTCCTCATACCTTCATAGTTTCCTTTGTTTAGATTTAGGACCCTAGTTTCGGATTGGACTTCTTCACTTTCCATCTTAATGAAGAATTCTATCATGTTATGGTCACTCTTCCCTAAAGGACCCCACACAACAAGATTATTAATTAACCCCTTCTCATTGCACAATACCCAATCTAGGATAGCCTGTTCCCTAGTTGGCTCCTTAATGTACTGGTCTAAAAAACCCATCTCGTACACACTCCAGGAATTCATCCTCCACAGTATTATTGCTAATTTGGTTTGGCCAGTCTATATGTAGATTAAAGTCACCCATGAGTACTGTAGTACCCTTGTTACCACCAACTCCCACCAATGTTTTCTGCCCTTTGGTGCTTCTTAGCTCCACCCAGACTGATTCTACATCTTGATTTTCTGAGCCAATATCCTTTCTCACTATTGCTCTGATTTCATCCTTTACTAACAACGCCACCCCACCTCCTTTTCCTATTTGCCTGTCCTTCCTAAATATCGAATATTCTTGGATAATCAGCTCCCAGCCTTGGTCACCCTACAGCCATGTCTCCGTAATCGCAATTATATCATATCCGTTTACATCTATTTGCGCTGTTAATTCATCTACCTTATTACGAATGCTTCGTGCATTCAGATACAGTGCCTTTAGATTTGTCTTTTTAACATTTTTAGATATCTTAACATTTATTTTGTACTATGGCCCTATTTGTCTTATTACCATTTTTTCTTACCCGGACCCTATTTGTTTGCGCACTCTTTTGTTTGTACTCTCTGTCCCTTCCTGACACAATCTGGTTATCCTTACCCCAATCACTTTCCTGCACTCCTTCATTGTCTTTTCTCTTCAGCATTCTAGATTTCTCTCCACTGGGACCCTCCCCTCCCTTATTTAGGTTAAAGCCCTATCTACCTCCCTAGTTATTCAATTCGCTAGAACTCTGGTCCCAGCATGGTTCAGGTGTAGTCCGTCCCAACGGAACAGATCTCTCTTTCCCTAGTACTGGTGCCAGTGCCCCACGAATCGAAACCCACTTCTCCCACACCAATCTTTGAGCTACACATTCATCTCCCTGATCCTATTCACCCTATGCCAATGACCTTTGTGGTTCTGCTTTTTAATTTAGTCCCTAGCTGCTCAAACTCTCTCAGCAGAACCTCTTTCTTTGTCCTACCTATGTCGTTGGTACCTACGTGGACCACGACAACTGGATCCTCCCCCTCCCACTCCAAGTTCTTCTCCAGCCCGGAGGAGATGTCCTTTACCCTGGCACCGGGTAGGCAACATAGCCTTCGGGACTCACACTCCTGGCTGCAGAGAACAGTGTCTATCCCCCTAACTATACGGTTGCCTACTACAACCACTTTCCTTTTTACTCCCCCCACTTGAACGGCTTCCTGTATCACGGTGCCGTGGTCAGTTTGCTCGTCCTCCCCGCAGTCTCCGCACTGGTCCACAAGGGTTGCAAGAACCTCGAATCTATTGGACAAGTGAAGGGACTGAGGCTCCTGCAATACTACCTCCTGGATCCCCGTACCTGTCCCTGACCACGTGTCAATTCTAAAGTATTTAATCTAAGGGGTGTGGCTGCCTCCTGGAGCAAAAGGTCCAGGTAACTTTCTCCCTCCCTGATGTCTGGCAATGTCTGCAGCTCCGACTCCAGCTCCTTAACTCGAAGCCGAAGTTCCTCGAGCCGCAGACACTTACCGCAGATTTAGTCACTCTGGACAGAAATGTCCACAAGCTCCCACATATTACAGCAGCAACACATCTCCTGTTCTCCCATTATTTTATTTATTTAATTAATTAGTTTAGTGTTAATCAAATTATTTACCTCGTTTAGTTTATTAAATTAATTAAATTAAGTTTAGTTTTTAAAATTTAGTTATATGTTATGTTAACTTAAAACTTAGCCCACAGTCACTACCAATCACTTACCTGGGACGTCACACTGCCGTTTTCTCTTGTTGATGTAGGTCTGCTGCTGCTTTTATCCCCGCTCTCGGGCCTCGGTCTGCTCCCGCTCTCGGGCCTCGCTCTGCTCCCGCTCTCGGGCCTCGGTCTGCTCCCGCTCTCGGGCCTCGGTCTCTCCCGCTCTCGGGCCTCGGTCTGCTCCCGCTCTCGGGCCTCGGTCTGCTCCCGCTCTCGGGCCTCGGTCTCTCCCGCTCTCGGGCCTCGGTCTCTCCCGCTCTCGGGCCTCGGTCTCTCCCGCTCTCGGGCCTCGGTCTCTCCCGCTCTCGGGCCTCGGTCTGCTCCCGCTCTCGGGCCTCGGTCTCTCCCGCTCTCGGGCCTCGGTCTGCTCCTGCTCAGGTCTGCTGCCGCTCTGCGGGAGAAGTTAGGAAAAGCAAGCATCTCCTTCTTCCACTTCACCGAACTCCCACACTTACCAAACTCCCAGTAGTTCACTCTGTGCTGCTGCACTCACAGGCCCCTGTGTTTATACTGTGTGACTCAGATGAGTCAGTAATGCTCTGCTACTGTTTCAGGAGCCAGTTTAATCCAGTTAGCTAATTAACTGACTACAGCAGCTCTGCAGCAGGAGATCTTCCTTGTTTGTCTCTGCTTAAACCTGAAGAAACTTAAAAATTTAAAGTTTAAATTTTAACTTAAACAGTTAATCTTACTTAAGAGCTACTAGCAATTAACACTAGATTTTAAAAGAGATTAACCCTTAAAACTCCCACACTTACCAGTAGTTCACTCTGTGCTCGCTGCACTCAATACCCGCCCAATGCGCCCACTGGAGGCTAATCTTGCAAATCTCCTCCCCTCCAACTCACCCCTCCCAGTGCTGACCCTGTGGATGCTGGCAGTGGGTCAGCCATCACCGACCCTCTCCGCATCTCCCTCCAGAATGTCCGTTCAGTTGTGAACAAGGCCATTGCCATCCATAAGCTTATCATGGATGATTGCCTCAACATCATGGCCCTGACGGAAACTTGGTTGAGTGGTAATGACACCTTCCCCCTAAATGAAGCCTCCCCGCCTGGCTATACCATCCACCACTTGCCCCGCTCAGACTGCCGTGGTGGTGGTGTGGCTCTCATCACCAAATCACACCTTGGTCTGTCCCCCTACTCCTCCGGCACTTTCTCCTCCTTTGAGCATCTCACCTTATTCCACCCCTCTCACCTCTCATTTAAAATTCACGTTCTCTAACGTCCACCCAAGTACCATAAAAATCTTATCACTGAGATATCTTCACTTCTTTCCTCCCTCAGCCTCTGCACTGAATGACTTCTCATCCTCGGTGATTTCAACCTCCATCTCAATTCATCATGCTCTCTCTCCTCTGAGTTCACTAGCCTCCTACCCTCCCTTAATCTTTCCCTCCATGTAAACTCTCCAACCCATATTCACGGCCAGCCCCTCGAACTTGCCTTCTCTCGTGGCCTCGCTACCCCATTGTGTCAATCGCAGATAAGGCCATCTCTGATCACTTCCTCATATAGCTCTCCACCCACATCCCCCTTCCCCCACCCCCTCCGCCCCCCCACCAACCCTACTTCCTCCTGTGTCCGCCCCTGGAAAAAACTCTCTCCCAACTGCACTTACGAAATCCCAACTGTCCAGCCTTTGGCTTTCCATTCACAGTGACATTTCTGCAGTTACCGATCTGCTCAACCACACCCTCTCCACCACCTTTGATGCCCTAGTCCCTACTAAAAAAAATTACTCTCTCTCACCCTGGCCGTTACCCTGGTAAGGCCCACAATTTCGCTTCCTTAAGTTCAAGGGACGCAGCCTTGAACGGATATGGCGGACAACTGGTTTAGCCATTCACTGCCAGATCTGGCTGGACCACATAAAGCATTATCGGGCCCTGCTCTCATCTGCCAAAATTGCTCACTATTCCAGAATCATTCTGGAATGCAAAGATAAAGCCCGGCTCCTATTCTCTACTGCTAACCGTCTTCTTAAACCCCTCTCCCCGTCTCCTCCACCCTCACCTCCAACAACAAGTGTGAGGAGCTCACACTTTGTCTCTAAGACTGAGACCATCCGTTCAGCTGCCTCTGCCACTTCCCCTCCTTCCCCTAGCCCACTGGGCTAAACTTCCTCTAAGGTTCCCCCCTGCCCCAGTCCTGAACTCACATCTTTCTCCAGTTTCTCTGCAATCTCCCCTCATGACCTCTCTGCGCTCATCTTGTCTGAGACCCACCTCCTGCTCCCTCGACCCTTTTCCCACCAAACTGCTGACCACCCAAATTCCTTTTCTGGCTCCCATGTTTGCTGATATTGTTAACGGTTCTCTCTCCTCAGGTACTGTCCCCCCTCTCCCTCAAATCTGCCATCATCCCCCCTCTCAAAAAACCAAACCTTGATCCATCCGTCCTTGCAAACTACTGCCCCATCTCCAACCTCCCTGTCTTCTCCATAGTCCTTGAACATGTTGTTGCCTCCCAAATCCTTGCCTATTTTTGCCACAACTCCATGTTTGAATCCCTCCAATCAGGTTTCCGCCCTTGCCACGGTACTCATCAAAGTTACAAATGACATCCTTTGTGACTGTGACAAAGGTAAACTATCCCTCCTCATCCTTCCTGATTTGTCTGCAGCCTTTGACATGGTTGACCACTCCATCCTTCTCCAACGCCTCTCCACCGTCGTCCAGCTGGGTGGGACTGCACTCGCCTGGTTCCATTCTTATCTATCTAATCGTATCCAGAGAATCCCCTGCAACGGCTTCTCTTCCCGCTCCCGCATCGTTACCTCTGGTGTCCCCCAAGGATCTATCCTTGGCCTCCTCCCATTTCTCATCTACATGCTGCCCCTTGGCGACATCATCTGAAAACACTGCATCAGTTTCCACATGTACGCTGACAACACCCAGCTCTACCTCACTACCACTTCTCTCAACCCCTCCACGGTCTCTAAATTGTCAGACTGCTTGTCTGACATCCAGTTCTGGATGAGCAGAAATTTTCTGCAATTAAATATTGGGAAGACTGAAGCCATTGTTTTCGGTCCCCGCCACAAACTTTGTTCCCTAGCCATCGACTCCATCCCTCTCCCTAACATCTGTCTGAGGCTGAACCACACTGTTCGCAACCTTGGTGTCATATTTGACCCTGAAATGAGCTTCCGACCACATATCCTCGGCATAACAAAGACCGCCTATTTCCATCTCCGTAACATTGCCCGTGTTCGCCCTTGCCTCAGCTCATCTGCTGCTGAAACCCTCATCCATGCCTCTGTTACCTCTAGACTTGATTATTCCAACGCACTCCTGGCTGGCCTCCCACATTCTACCCTACGTAAATTTGAGGTCATCCAAAACGCGGCTGCCCGTGTCCTAACTCGCACCAAGTCCTGTTCACCCATCACCCCTGTGCTCGCTGACCTACATTGGCTCCTGGTTAAGCAATGCCTCGATTTCAAAATTCTCATCCTTGTTTTCAAATCCCTCCATGGCCTCACCCCTCCCTATCTCTGTAACCTCCTCCAGCTCCCCCCTCCCCCGAGATATCTGCGCTCCTCTAATTCTGCCCTCTTGAGTATCCCTGATTATAATCGCTCAACCATTGGTGGCCGTGCCTTCTGTTGCCTAGGCCCTAAGCTCTGGAATTCTCTGCCTAAACCTCTCCGCCTCTCTACCTCTCTTTCCTCCTTTAAGACGCTCCTTAAAACCGATGTCACCTGCCCTAATTTCTCCTTATGTGGCTCGATGTAAATTTTTGTCTTATAAAACTCCTGTGAAGCGCCTTGGAATGTTTTACTATGTTAAAGGCGCTATATAAATACAAGTTGTTGTTGTTGTTGGAAATTGTGAGGAACCAAGGGTCCAAAAAGCGTGAGGAACGCAAAGAAATTAGTATTAGTAAAGAAAATGTACTGGAGAAATTAATGGGACTAAAAGCCGACAAATCCCCTGGACCTGATGGCATACATCTTAGGGTTCTAAAGAGGTGGCTGCAGAGATAATGGATGCATTGGTTTTCAGATTCTAGAACAATCTCTGTGGATTGGAAGGTAGCAAGTGTAAACCCGCTATTCAAGAAAGGAGGGAGAGAAAACGGGGAGCTACAGACCCGTTAGCCTGACATCAGTAGTAGGAAAAATGCTGGACTCCATTATTAGGGAAGTGGTAACAGGGCACTTGGAAACTCACAATGTGATTAGGCACATTCAACATGGTTTTATGAAAGGGAAATTGTGTTTGACAAATCTATTAGAGTTTTTGGCATGTGTAACTAGCAGGGTAGATAAGGGGGAACCCATGGATGTAATGGGGGAGAAATTCATTATAGCCCAGGAATGGGTGGTAACTTTTGAAAAGTTTGAGAATGAGCGCCAGGCGCTAATGTTTCAGACTACACGCAAAATTCAGAAAGGTTTAGGGGCAACACGGTGGCATAGTGGTTAGCACTGTTGCCTCACAGCGCTAGGGACCTGGGTTCGAATCCGGCCTCGGGTGACTGTCTGTGTGGAGTTTGCACATTCTCCCCATGTCTGCGTGGGTTTCCTCCGGGTGCTCCGGTTTCCTCCCACAGTCCAAAGATGTGCGGGTTAGGTTGATTTGGCCAAGATAAATTGATCCTTAGTGTTAGGGGGGATTAAATACGTGGGGTTATGGGGATAGGGTGGGATATGTGTCGGTGCAGGCTCGATGGGCCGAAATGGCCTCTATCTGCATTGTGGGGATTCTGTGATTCTGTTCTGTGATTCTGTTTGGAGCGCTGAATCAAGCGCTAACGGCTGAGCTCAGTGGCGATAAACTCGAAGCGCTGACCAATATCAGGCGCAGTCTAATCACAAGTCATCATTGCCACGGGCTCCTTCCAGTTCTTAAAGGGGAGGTTCATTGATGCTGCAGAACCTCATTCTCATCATTGCTGGCTGTGTAGCCGTCTCAGCCAGCAGCAGCAGGTCAAGGAGAAGGAGCCGGACGACTCAAGCAGCCGTAATGATGGCAGATCCATGCCCCAGGGAGAGAGCCCGCAGATTCTGTGACCATGCATTGGAGGCGTGGTGCTCACAGTGGAAAGACGGAGGGAGGTGCTCTACCCGGCAAGTGGCAGGAAGCCCTCGCCGCAAGTCTTCCACACCATGTGGAGGGAGGTAGCCCAGCATGTCTCGGGCAGCACTGTGGTCCTCAGGACCCACACACAGTGCAGGAAGAAATTTAACAACCTCACTCGGGTGGTCAGGGTGAGTCAATGCTTCAACAAATGCTACATACCACCATCTGAACCACAGTCTGCACACATTGCCCAAAGCACCTCACCCACCAACAATCTCCACCTACCCACATCTCACACCTTGCACAGCTATTCAACTATGGCAGGCACATCACCCAGACAGATTGCTCCATACTCACTCACACACTTTCCTTTCTCTTGCAGGCCAAGGTGGCTCACAACAGGAGGGAGCAGGAGCGCACAGGCGGGGAACAAGCCGACACCCAACCACTGTCTGAGCTGCAGATTCGAGTGCTGCAGATTATTGGACACCAGGTGGTGGGCGCCATGGACACTGGTGACATTGACCCCCTTGGGGACAACAATGGTATGTATGTTCATCGCTATTCCTTCTTCTTACATCCCACTTCCCCCTCACCCCACAAACCTTTCACACTTTCCAGCTAATCATGCTGTATGCATGCATTTCTCCCTTCCTGCCCCCCTCCCCTCACCTTAGCCCGTCTCTTGTGCCTTTATGCTTTCAGATAATGAGCAAGCACCTGAGCAGCCTGTCCCTGAGGGCACCGTAGAGAGTGAGGGGGGAGAAGAGGAGGAGGAGGAAGAACACACCGCGTCACTGCATGTCTCACCCGCAGGCACCAGCTCAGATATTGGCAGTACGCGTACTTTAGAGGCTAGTATAGTAGCAGGATCTGCACAGGGTGATGCATCGGTGACGAGTGGGCTGCAGCAAGGCCAGGGGGAAAGGGTAGCTCGGGGGCCAGCTCACCGGAGGGCGTGTTCGCGTGCGAGTTCTACTGCAGAGGACTCAGATGAGGACCTCGATGGGGAGGCCTTTAGAAGAAGGGTGATGCGTATGCACACAAAGATGATAGGTGCAATGGCAAGGGTGCTCGAGAACCCTGTGGTTGATACTGAAGAAGGAAGCTGTAAACTGCAGGAAGATATCAATAAATTGGTCAGGTGGGCAGAACAGTGGCAAATGGAATTCAATCCGGAGAAGTGTGAAGTAATGCATTTGGGGAGGGCTAACAAGGAAAGGGAATACACATTAAATGGCAGGACACTGAGTAGTGTAGAGGAACAAAGCGACCTTGTCGTGCATATCCACAGATCCCTGAAGGTAGCAGGTCAGGTAGATAAGGTGGTTAAGAAGGCATACGGAATGCTTGCCTTTATTAGCCGTGGCATAGAAGACAAGAGCAGGGGGGGTTATGCTTCAACTGTATAAAACACTAGTTAGGCCTCAGCTAGAGTACTGCGTGCAGTTCTGGTCACCACATTACAGGAACGATGTGATTGCACTAGAGAGGGTACAGAGGAGATTTACAAGGATATTGCCAGGAGTAGAGAATCTTAGCTATGAGGAAAGACTGGATAGGCTGGGTTTGTTTTCCTTGGAACAGAGGAGGCTGAGGGGAAACCTTATTGAGGTGTATAAAATTATGAGGGGCATAGATAAAGTGGATAGAAAGGACCTATTTCCCTTAGCAGAGGGGTCAAAAACCAGGGGGCACAGATTTAAAGTAATTGGTGGAAGGTTTAGTGGGGATTTGAGGGGAAATTTCTTCACCCAGAGGTTTGTTGGGGTCTGGAACTCACTGCCTGAAAGGGTGGTAGAGGCAGGAACCCTAACCACATTTAAAAAGTACTTGGATGTGCACTTGGGCTGCTGTAACCTGCAGGGCTACGGACCAAGAGCTGGGAAGTGGGATTAGGCTGGATAGCTCTTTGTTGGCCGACGCGGACACGATGGGCCGAAATGGTCTCCTTCCCTGCTGTAACTTTCTATGATGCTATGAGAGCCTCTCGGCAATGGTAAGGAGCGTGGAGGAGTCCGCCTTCAACATTGCACAGAGCTCTGCACACACCATGGAGCCCATCATTTCCAGTCTGCAAAGGATGGTAGACTCCCAGAGAGACCGTGGTGACCCAAACCTGATGCCGCATGTGATGGGCGATCTGGCAGCTTCCAATGTAGCACAGGCGGAAGCAATGCAACGTCTTAGTGCTGTAATGCAGTCTATGGTTGGTGCCATCCAATCTCAGACTGCTCTCATGCAGTAATACGATAGCAAAATACTGCGGATGCTGGAAATTCGAAATAACAACAGAAAACGCTGGAAAAACTCAGCAGGCCAGGCAGCATCAGTGGAGAGAGAAAGAGTTAACGTTTCAGGTCGATGACGAAAGGTCATCGACCTGAAACGTTAACTCTTTCTCTCTCCATGGATGTTGTCTGGCCCGCTGAGTTTTTCCAGCATTTTCTGTTGTTATTTCTGCTCTCATGCAGTCTCAGCTTGATGCCACGCAAGCTCTGACTGCTGCCATCATGGCTGGGTCTACCACCGGCGACCGGGGCGTTCATGGTGTCGCAGCAGGCCAGCAGTCTGTGCTGCAACAGATTGCTAGGGATGCTGGGGTGCTGCCCCGGGGGAGTGGCAGTGGGTCAGTGGAGCAGGAAGCTGCTGTCCTCTCTCAGGATGTGATGTGAAGATGCCGGCGTTGGACTGGGGTGGACAAAAATGAGAAGTCGCACAACACCAGGTTATAGTCCAACAGATTTATTTAAAATTACAAGCTTTCGGAGCTGTCGCTCCTTCTTCAGGTAGGGTAGCTGTGAGAGAATCTCCCAGAATTCACAATATAAACACAGAAAAATGTATTCAAATCTTTCCCTACATCAAAGACACACTAAGAGCACAGCCAAGACAATGAGATGTGTCCCAGGGGGTCCAACGTGTCAAAACACCTGCTGGCTGCATATCCTCTCCATTTGGGTTTGGTTCTTGTGTTAGTTTTTTTTTTTAAAAAACCTGGAAAGACCGGCCATGATGTCAAGTCACGTTCTGTATCGTGACATGAACCCGATATCGCGATTGAGGCCATCCTCATGAGTGCGGAACTTGGCTATCAGTTTCTGCTCTATGATTTTGCGCTGTCGTGTATCCCGAAGGCCGCCTTGGAGAACGCTTACCCGCAGATCCGAGGCTGAATGCCCCTGACTGCTGAAGTGTTCCCCAACTGGGAGGCAACCCTCCTGCCTGGCGATTGTTGCGCGGTGTCCGTTCATACATTGTCTCAGTGTCTGCATGGTCTCGCCGATGTACCATGCTCTGGGGCATCCTTTACTGCAACATATCAAGTAGACAACGTTGGCCGAGTCACATGAGTATGTACCATGTACCTGGTGGGTAGTGTCCTCACGTGTGATGATGGTATCTGTGTCCATGATCTGGCATGTCTTGCAGAGGTTGCCGTGGCAGGGTTGTGTGGTGTCGTGGTTGCTGTTCTCCTGAAAGATGGGTAATCTGCTGCGAACGATGGTACTTTTGAGGTTAGGCGGCTGCTTGAAGGCGAGTAGTGGAGGCGTGGGGATGGCCTTAGCAAGGTGTTCATCATCATCGATGACATGTTGAAGGCTGCGAAGAACATGGCGTAGTTTTTCCGCTCCGGGGAAGTACTGGACGACGTAGGGTACTCTGTTGGTTGTGTCCCGTGTTCGTCTTCTGAGGAGGTCTATGCGGTTTTTCGCTGTGGCCCGTCGGAACTGTCGATCGACGAGTCGAGCGTCATATCCCGTTCTTACGAGGGCGTCTTTCAGTGTCCGTAGGTGTCCATCGCGTTCCTCCTCATCTGAGCAGATCCTGTGTATTCGCAGGGCTTGTCCATAGGGGATGGCTTCTTTAACGTGGTTAGGGTGGAAGCTGGAGAAGTGGAGCATCGTGAGGTTGTCCGTGGGCTTGCGGTAGAGTGAAGTGCTGAGGCGTCCATCTTTGATGGAGATTCGTGTGTCCAAGAATGAAACCGATTCTGAGGAGTAGTCCATGGTGAGTTTGATGGTGGGATGGAACCTGTTGATGCTATCGTGTAGTCCTTTCAGTGATCCTTCGCCGTGGGTCCAAAGGAAGAAGATGTCGTCGATGTATCTGGTGTACAGCGTTGGTTGGAGGTCCTGTGCAGCGAAGAAGTCTTGCTCGAACTTGTGCATGAAGATGTTGGCGTATTGGGGTGCGAATTTGGTCCCCATGGCTGTTCCGTGTGTTTGGGTAAAAAAATGGTTGTCGAAGGTGAAGACATTGTGGTCAAGGATGAAGCGGATGAGTTGTAGGATGGCGTCCGGAGATTGGCTTTTGTTGGTGTTGAGTACTGAGGCTGTCGCAGCGATGCCGTCATTTTGGGGGATATTGGTGTAGAGTGCCGATACGTCCATCGTGACGAGGAGTGTTCCTGGTTCAACTGGTCCATGGGTGCTGAGTTTCTGCAAGAAGTCTGTAGTGTCGCGACAGAAGCTGGGGGTTCCCTGTACGATGGGTTTCAGGATGCCCTCGACGTACCCAGAGAGGTTCTCACACAGGGTTCCGTTGCCTGATACGATAGGACGTCCGGGTGTGTTGGCTTTGTGTATCTTTGGGAGGCAGTAAAAGTCTCCTACGCGGGGAGTACGTGGGATGAGAGCGCGTAGGATGTTTTCAAGGTCTGGATCGAAGGTCTTGATCAGTCTATTGAGTTGGCGGGTGTGTTCTTTGGTCGGATCTGCGGGTAGCTGTCTGTAGTGTTCCTGGTTGTCCAGTTGTCGGTATGCTTCTTTGCAATAGTCCATTCTGTTCTGTATGACGATGGCTCCTCCTTTGTCCGCTGGTTTGATGACGATGTTGCGGTTGGTCTTGAGAGCGTGGATGGCGTTGCGTTGTGCTCGGGTGACATTCTGGACTGTCTTGTGAGTACGGCTGATGAATCTGGCGTTGATGCATTTCCTGACAGCTTGAGCATACATGTCAAGCTTAGGGCTGCAACCCTCCGGAGGGGTCCAAATTGACTCTTTCTTCCTCGGTTGTAGCACTGCGGTTCCCTCTGTCTGCTGTTCCAGATCATTGATTGTCTCATTAGGAATGTTGCTGACATCTTGGGATTTGTGGTAGTATTCCCGGATCCTCATTCTCCTGATGAATTCCTCTGTGTCCGCCGCGAGACCGATGGGGTCCATTTTGGTGGTGGGGCAGAACTTGAGCCCTAGGGCGAGAACTTCGATTTTGTCTGGTTGAAGGGTATGGTCGGACAAGTTGACGATGGACTTCCCTGTGGTTGCAACCGTGGTACCGGGGGAGGCTTGGTTGCAGCTGGTGGTTATGCCGAGTTTCTCAAGCTTCCTGTTCTTGATGCGCATGTAGGCAGCATAGTTCCGTTGCCTCGTCTGTTTGGCGGTGTCTCGTAGCATTCCTACTCCCACCACTGCCACTCCGCCATTGTCCTTGTCACTGCTTGTTATTCAGCCAGCCCAGACTGCTGCCGCCATGCTGAGGTGGTGCAGTCTACAGTCGGGCCTTCCCGGCCCAGAGCTGGTCAAGGGCGTCCTGCAAGGCCATCTGAAGTCTCCCGCACAGACACTCAGCAGCCTTCCACCACTGGGCTAACACTTGGTAAGAGCACTGGAGTAGGCACAGGCACAATAACGAGAGGCAGTGAAGGATTGCACAAGGGTGAATCGGTAATAATGTTGCTGTAAATATGTGTTCACTGATTATTGATAAATTTATTAATTCAGTTTGGATTATTTTGTGGAGTCTCTCATTTCAGCTTTGCGCTGTGATATGGCCTGCGACAGGGATGGAATGATGGGGATGTGGTGAGCAACGGGATCTGGGGTTAAATTTATTGGAACCACAGTCTGATGAGGTGGTCACGGACCGCCCTTCCGGAAGGTTGATTGAGTGGCTGCCTCCTTCCTGTTCCTCCTCCTCTCCCTCTTCTTCCTCCTGAGGTGGTCCCGCAATCCCTGGTGGCAAGGGCTGCCTCCTCATGATAGCCGAGTTGTGGAGCAAGCAGCAGACCACCACGAAATGGGACACCCGCTCAGCCGAGTACTGGAGGGCTCCTCCCGAGCGGTCAAGGCAACGGAACCATTGCTTGAGCACCCCGATGGTCTGCTTGATGATGTTCCTGATGGCAGCATGGCTCTCATTATATGAATACTGTGCAGGAGTGTTGGGGTTGCGGAGGGGAGTCATGAGCAAGGTGGAGAGCGGATAGCCCTTGTCTCCGACCAGCCAGCCGCGAGCTTGACATGGAAGAGTGCTGGCACACCGGTCTGGCACAGGATAGCAGGTATTCACATTGAGGATTCGCTGTCTGTGGTCACACACCAACTACACCGCATAACAATCCTGAGATTTTTGCGGTTACGGAAGATCTCAGGATTGTTATGCGGTGCCCGCAAATCCACATGGGTGCAGTCAATGGCACCCTGCACCATGGGGAAGCCCACTCTCCTGGCAAAGCCACATGCACATTCATCCTGCTTCTCTCTGGTGATGATGAAGGAAATGTAGTCCCTTCTCCTACTGTAGAGAGCCTCTGTGCCCTCCCGGATGCAGTGATGGATGGTGAACTGCGAGATGTTAGCTATATCTCCTGTTGCAGACTGGAAGGATCTGCTGACGAAGAAATTGAGCCTGATGGTGACCTTGACTGCTACTGAGAGAGCCGTGGTCGCCCTGATCTGAGGCTCGAGGTCTGGTTGCAGGAGGTGGCAGAGTTCTGTGACCACCTCCTTGCTGAAGTGGAGTCTTCTAATACCTGCTCCTCACTTAATTGGAGGTAGGAGAAGTGCTCTTGGAATACCCTCGGAGGGTAAGGCCTCCTGTTGAGAGCCCTCATGGCCCTTCTCCTCCCTCTGGCAACATGTTCCATCTTTCTCACTGCCTCCGCTCCCTCCACCGTAGATCCTGGAGGGTGAGGCCGACTGCCAGTACAGCCCCCATTAATGTAAGAAAGTGTAGCATTTGATATGTTGTGGGAATAAATGTAACTAATTGTTAGTAGCCACAACACTCCAGCTACTAAACAACCTTTAAATGACTGTGCAACAGTTTAATTCAATCTCAGACTGACAAGGAAGCAGTGAAACTGCACAAAGCTCAGAGCTGCGACTCATTACCCATGATCCCTTTAAATCCCGCCCCTGGAGCTGGCATCCGCCTGCTTGATGCCTCCTCTCCCTGTCGCTGTCGGGGCAAGGCAGGGGGCGACAATGAATCTTGCAGATCGGGCGCCCAGTGAGCGTTGCACGCTCACTGACGTCATGATCTGCCTGGCGTTGAAGTTCCCGGCGGTAACGGTTAGCGGCGGCGCTGTTCGGGGGCGGATTTGGCGTGCGTCGCTGGATTCGCCTCGCCCCGGTGCTACTGCATCAGCACCCCATTAGTGCCCCCAGCAGGTGCTAATGGGAGGCACAAACCAACTGAATTTTTCCCCCAATGTATTTGGATTTTCTAAAGGCATTCGATAAGGTGCCACACAAGAGGTTGTTACACAAGATTAGGGCTTAAGGGATTGGGGGTAATATACTAGCATGGATTGAGGATTGGTTAACGGACAGAAAACAGAGAGTAGGAATAGATGGGTCATTTTCAGGTCGACAGGCTGTAACGAGTGGGGTACAGCAAGGATCAGTGCTTGGGCCTCAGCTATTCAGAATCTATATCAATGACTTAGATGAGGGGATCGAGTTTTTTTTAATCGTTCCTGGGATGTGGGCGTCACTGACAAGGCGAGCATTTATTGTCCATTCCTAATTGCCCTCGAGAAGGTGGTGGTGAGCCGCCTTCTTGAACCGCTGCAGTCCTTGTAGTGAAGGTACTCCCACAGGGCAGTTAAGGAGGGAGTTCCAGGATTTTGACCCAGCGACGATGAAGGAACGTCGATATATTTCCAAGTCAGGATGGTGTGTGATTTGGAGGGGAACTTGCAGGTGATGGTGTTTCCATGCGCCTGCTGCCCTTGCCTTCTAGGTGGTAGAGGTCGCGGGTTTGAGAGGTGCTGCTGAAGAAGCCTTGGCAAGTTGGTGCTGTGCATCTTGTAGATGGTACACACTGCAGCCACGGTGCGCCAGTGGTGGAGGGAGTGAATGTTTAAGGTGGTGAATGGGATGCCAATCAAACTGGCTGCTTTGTCCTGGATGCTTTTTTTAAAATTCATTCACGGGATGTGGGTGTCGCTGGCAAGGCCAGCATTTATTGCCCATCCCTAATTGCCCTTGAGAAGGTGGTGGTGAGCTGCCATCTTGAACCACAGCAGTCCGTGTGGTGAAGGTACTCGCACAGTGCTGTTAGGGAGGGAGTTCCAGGATTTTGACCCAGCGACGATGAAGGATTGGCGATATCTTTCTAAGTCAGGATGGTGTGCGACTTGGAGGAGAATTTGGAGGTGGTGGTGTTCCCATGCGCCTGCTGCCCTTGTCCTTTTCGGTGGAAGAGGTCGTGGGTTTGTGAGGTGTTGCCGAAGAAGCCTTGGCGAGTTGCTGCAGTGCATCTTGTAGATGGTACACACTGCAGCCACGGTACGCCGGTGGTGGAGCGAGTAAATGTTTAAGGTGATGGGTGGGGTGCCAATCAAGCGGGCTGCTTTGTCCTGGATGGTGTCGAGATTCTTCAGTGTTGTTGGAGCTGCACTCATCCAGGCAAGTGGAGAGTATTCCATCACACTCCTTACTTGTGTCTTGTAGATTGTGGAAAGACTTTGGGGAATTAGAAGGTGAGACACTAGAATACCCAGCCTCTGACCTGCTCTTGTTGCCACAGTCTTTATGTGGCTGGTCCAGTTAAGTTTCTGGTCAATGGAGACCCCCAGGATGTTGATGGTGGGGGATTTGGTGATTGTAATTCCGTTGAATGTCAAGGGGCGGTGGTTAGACTCTCGCTTGTTGCAGATAGTCATTTAGACACTTGTGCGGAGCGAATGTTACCTGTCACTTATGCGACCAAGCCTGAATGTCGTCCAGGTCTTGCTGCATGCGGGCATGGACTGCTTCAGCCATGCCCGCATGCAGCAAGACTGATCAGCCATAATCTTATTGAATGGCGGAGCAGGCTCGAGGGGCCGTATGGCCTACTCCTGCTCTTATTTCTTATGTTCTTATGTTCATTATCTGAGGAGTTGCGAATGGAACTGACCACTGTACAGTCATCAGCGAACATCCCCACTTCTGACCTTATGTTGGACGGAAGGTCATTGATGAAGCAGCTCAAGGGCAGTCACTCTCACCTCACCTCTGGAATTCAGCTCCTTTGTCCATGTTTGGATGAAGGATGTAATGAGGCCTGGAGCCGAGTGGTCTTGGCAGAACCCAAGCTAAGCATCGGTGAGCAGGTTATTGGTGAGTAAGTGCCGCTTGATAGCACTGTCGACGACACCTTCCATCACTTTGCTGATGATTGAGAGTAGACTGATGGGGCGGTAATTGGCCGGATTGGATTTGTCCTGCTTTTTGTGGACAGGACATACCTGGGCAGTTTTCCACATTGTCGGATAGATGCCAGTGTTGTAGCTGTACTGGAACAGCTTGGCTAGAGGCGCGGCTAGTTCTGGGACACAAGTCTTCAGCACGATAGCCGGGATGTTGTCAGGGCCCATAGCCTTTGCTGTATCCAGTGCGCTCAGCCGTTTCTTGATATCACGTGGAGTGAATCGAATTGGCTGAAGACCGACTTCTATGATAGTGGTGACCTCAGGAGGAGGCCGATATGGATCATTCACTTGGCACTTCTGGCTGAAGATGGTTGCAAACACTTCAGCCTTGTCTTTGCACTCACGTGCTGGGCTCCACATCATTGAGGATGGGGATATTCATGGAGCCTCCTCCTCCCATTAGTTGTTTAATGGTCCACCACCATTCACGACTGGATGTGGCAGGACTGCAGAGCTGTGATCTGATCCGTTGATTGTGGGATCGCTTAGCCCTGTCTATAGCATGCTGCTTACGCTTTTTAGCATGCATGTAGTCCTGTGTTGCAGCTTCCCCAGTTTGGCACCTCATTTTAGGTATGCCTGGTGCTGCTCCTGGCATGCTCTTCTACACACCTTATTGAACCAGGGTTGGTCCCCTAGCTTGATGGTAATGGTAGAGTGAGGGATAGGCTGGGCCACGAGGTTATAGATTGTGGTGGAATACAATTCTGCTGCTGCTGATGGCCCACAGCGCCTCATGGATGCCCAGTTTTGAGCTGCTAGATCTGTTCTAAATCTATCCCATTTAGTGTGGCGGTAGTGCCACACATGATGGAGGTTGTCCTCAGTGTGAAGATGGGACTTCATCTCCCCAAGGACTGTGCGATGGTCACTGAATCACAGAATCACAGAATCCCCACAGTACAGATAGAGGCCATGTCGGCCCATCGAGCCTGCACCGACACATATCCCATCCTATCCCCGTAACCCCACGTATTTAATCCCCCCTAACATATCCCACCCTATCCCCGTAACCCCACATATTTAATCCCCCCTAACACTAAGGGTCAATTTATCATAGCCAAATCAACCTAACCCGCACATCTTTGGACTGTGGGAGGAAACCGGAACACCCGGAGGAAACCCATGCAGACACGGGGAGAATGTGCAAACTCCACACAGACAGTCACCCGCGGCCGGATTCGAACCCGGGTCCCTGGCGCTGTGAGGCAACAGTGCTAACCACTATGCCACCGTGTTGCTACCAGTACCATCATGGACAGATGCATCTGCGACAGGTAGGTTGGTAAGGACGAGGTCAAGTAGGTTTTTCCCTCGTGTTGGTTTTCTCACCACCTGCCGCAGGCCCAGACTGGCAGCTATGTCCTTCAGGACTCGGCCAGCTTGGTCAGTAGCGGTGCTACCGAGCCACTCTTGGTGATGGACATTGAAGTCCCCCACCCAGAGTACATTCTGTGCCCTTGCTAATCTCAGTGCTTCTTCCAAGTGGTGTTCAACATGAAGGAGTACTGATTCATCAGCTGAGGGAGGGCGGTAGTTGGTAATCAGCAGGAGGTTTCCTTGCCTATGCTTGACGTGAAGCCATGAGACTTCATGGGGTCCGGAGTCAATGTTGAGGACTCCCAGGGCCACCCCTTCCCAAATGTATACCACTGTGCTGCCACCCCTGGTGGGTCTGTCCTGCCGGTGGGACAGGACATACCCAGGGATGGTGATGGAGGAGTTCGGGACATTGGCTGAAAGGTATGATTCTGTGAGTATGACTATGTCAGGCTGTCGCTTGACTAGTCTGTGGGACAGCTTTCCCAATTTTGGCACAAGTCCCCAGATGTTGGTGAGGAGGACTTTGCCGGGTCGACTGGGCTGGGTGTGCCGTTGCCGTGTCCGTAGCCAGTACCGAGGTCGATGCCGGGTTGTCTGTCTGGTTTTATTCTTATTACTGTTTTTCATAGCGGTTTGTTACAACTGAGTGGCTTACTAGGCCATTTCAGAGGGCAGCCATGAGTCAACCACATTGCTGGGGGTCTGGAGTCACATATAGGCCAGACCAGGTAAGGACGGCAGATTTCCTTCCCGAAAAGGACATTAGTGAACCAGATGGGTTTTTCTGACAATCCGGTAGTTTCATGGTCACCATTACTGATACTAGCTTTTTATTCCAGATTTATTTAATTAACTGAGTTTAAATTCCCCAGCTATGGTGGTGGGATAAGAACATAAGAAATAGGAGCAGGAGTCGGCCATTCGGCCCCTCGAGCCTGTTCCGCCATTCAATAAGATCATGGCTGATCTTCTCCCTCATCTCCACTTTCCTGCCCTATCCCCATATCCCTTGATTCCATTAATATCCAAAAATCTATTGATCTCTGTCTTGAATATACTCGACAACTGAGCCTCCACAGCCCTCTGGGGTAGAGAATTGCAAAGATTCACCACCCTCTGAGTGAAGAAATTTCTCCTCATCTCAGTCCTAAATGGCCGACCCCTTATTCTGAGACTGTGCCCCCTGGTTCTAGACTCACCAGCCAGGGGAAACCTCCTCCCTGCATCTACCCTGTCAAGCCCTGTAAGAATTGTGTATGTTTCAATGAGGTCACCTCTCATTCTACTAAACTCTAGAGAATATAGGCCTAGTCTACTCAATCTCTCCTCATAGGACAATCCCCCCCCAATCCCAGGAACCAGTCTGGTGAACCTTCATTGCACTCCCTCTATGGCAAGTATATCCTTCCTTAGGTAAGGAGACCAAAAACTGTATACAATACTCCAGGTGTGGTCTCACCAGGGCCCTATATAATTGCAGTAAGACGTCTTTATTCTTATACACAAATCCTCTTGTAATAAAGGCCAACATACCATTTGCTTTCCTAATTACTTGCTGTACCTGCATGTTAACTTTCAGTGATTCGTGTACAAGGACACCCAGGTCCCTCTGAACACCAACATTTCCCAATCTCTCACCATTTAAAAAATACACTGCTTTTCTATTTTTCCTACCAAAGTGGATAACTTCACATTTCCACACATTATATTCCATTTGCCATGTTCTTGCACTTAGCCTGTCTCTATCCCCTTGCATGCTGAGTGGGGTTTAAACGGAGTGCTGCGAGTTGGGTGAGTCAGGGAGTTAGGTGACGAGTGGAAGGAGGAGCTCCCTTGCTTCGCCTTTGTTTTTCCTAACTTTTCACCCTGTAGGAAATGGTTCTTACTTTACACCAAGGAAAGAGTCCGAGAGCGGGAGCAGTCAAACAACAACAACTGCGAAACCACTAAAGTGACATCACAACCAGGGAAGGAGCTGATTGGTAAGTAGGACCTGGTGAGTTTTTCTACAGTCCAGTCGTTAAAGTAAAAGTAAGGTCTCTAGTTTAGAGTAAGTAGTGTTTAAAGGGAAGTAAGGTCCCTAGTGTATTTAATATTCTTTAATTTATAGGAAGTAAAGGGAGTAAATTAAGAGTAGGACATGGCAGGGCAGCTCGGCAGCGTGGAGTGCTCCTCCTGTGCTATGTGGGAAGTCAGGGACACTTTCGGTGTCCAGGGCGAACACGTGTGCAGGAAGTGTCTCCAGCTGCAGCTACTCGAAATCCGCGTTTCGGAGCTGGAGCTGCGGCTGGAGTCACTGTGGAGCATCTGCGAAGCTGAGATCTTCGTGGATAGCCCGTTTAACGAGGTGGTCACACCGCAGGTAAGGAGTGCACAGGCAGACAGGAAATGGGTGACCGCCAGACAGAGTAAAAGAACTAGGAAGGTAGTGCAGGAGTCCCCTGGGTCCATCTCCCTCTCCGACAGATTTCCTGTTTTAGATACTGCTGGGGGAGATGGTTTCTCTGGGGAATGCAGCAAGAGCCAAGTTCATGGCACTACGAGTGGCTCAGCTGCACAGGAGGGGAGGAAAAAGAGTGGGAGAGCAATAGTGATAGGGGATTCTATCGTAAGGGGAACAGATAGACGTTTCTGTGGCTGCAGACGTGACTCCAGGATGGTATGTTGCCTCCCTGGTGCCAGGGTCAAGGATGTCACTGAACGGCTGCAGGGCATTCAGAAGGGGGAGGGTGAACAGTCTATTCACATTGGTACCAACGACATGGGTAGAAAGAGGGATGAGGTCCTGCAACAAGAATTTAGGGAGCTCGGTAGCGGATTAAAAAGCAGGACCTCAAAGGTTGTAATCTCTGGACTACTCCCGGTGCCACGTGCTAGGTGAGTATAAGAATAGAAGGATACAGCAGATTAATGCGTGGCTAAAGAGTTGGTGCAGGAGGGAGGGCTTTAGTTTCCTGGATCACTGGGTCTGCTTCTGGGGAAGGTGGGACCAGTACAAGTCGGACGGGTTGCACCTGAACCGGAAAGGGACCAACATCCTTGCGGGGAGGTTTGCTAGTACTGTTTAGGGGGGGGGGGGGGTTTAAACTAACTTGGCAGGGGGATGGGATACAGAGTGGAGCTATAGTAGGGGGTGATGCACAGCCAAATATAGAGGAAAAAACAAGTCAGCCTGGAAGGCAGAGCAAATATGTAACGGCACAAGGGAGTATGGCAAGGCTGGATGGCATTTATTTTAATGCAAGGAGTCTTGCGAGTAAGGCAGATGAATTGAAGGTGTTGATGAACACATGGGAGTATGATATTGTTGCTGTCACAGAGACATGGTTGAGGGAGGGGCAGGACTGGCAGCTCAATATTCCGGGGTATAGAATCTTCAGGCGAGACAGAGGTGGGTGTAAAAGAGGAGGGGGTGTCGCAATATTAATCAAGGAGTCAATTACTGCTGTAAGGAGGGATGATATCTTAGCAGGTTCCTCTAATGAGGCCATATGGGTAGAACTTAAAAACAAAAAGGGGGCAAGTACTTTGCTGGGAGTGTACTATAGGCCCCCAAACAGTCCGGGGGAGATAGAGGAACATATATGTAGGCAAATCTCAGAGAAGTGTAGAAATAATAGGGTAATAATAGTAGGGGATTTCAACTTCCCCAATATTAACTGGGATAGTCAGAGTGTGAAAGGCTTAGAGGGTGCGGAATTCTTAAAGTGCATCCAGGAGAGCTTTTTGAGCCAGCATGTAGAAAGTCCTACAAGAGAGGGGCCGGTACTGGACCTAATTCTAGGGAATGTAGCCGGGCAAGTGATAGAAGTGTCAGTAGGAGAGCATTTTGGTGACAGTGACCATAATTCGGTGAGATTTAAGGTAGTCATGGAAAAGGACAAAGATGGGCACAAGAGATTGGTGAGCAAAGTTAAAGCACATGGGATTGGGGGTAATGTGTTGACGTGGATTGAGAACTGGTTGGCACACAGGAAACAAAGAGTAGGAGTAAATGGGTACTTTTCAGAATGGCAGGCAGTGACCAGCGGGGTACCGCAGGGTTCGGTGCTGGGACCCCAGCTGTTTACATTATATATTAATGATTTGGACGAAGGGATTAAATGTAATATCTCCAAATTTGCGGATGACACTAAATTGGGAGGCAGTGTGAACAATGAGGAGGATGCTAGGAGGCTACAGAGTGACTTGGACAGGTTGGGTGAATGGGCAAATGTATGGCAGATGAAGTACAATGTGGATAAATGTGAGGTTATCCACTTTGGTGGTAAAAATAGAGAGGCGGACTATTACCTGAATGGTGGCAGATTAGGGAAAGGGGAGGTGCAACGAGACCTGGGCGTCATGGTACATCAGTCACTGAAGGTGGGAATGCAAGTGCAGCAGGCAGTCAAGAAAGCAAACGGAATGATGGCCTTCATAGCAAGGGGATTTGAGTACAGGAGTAGGGAGGTGATGCTACAGGTGTACAGGGCCTTGGTGAGGCCACACCTGGAGTATTGTGCGCAGTTTTGGTCTCCTAACTTAAGGAAGGACATTCTTGCTATTGAGGGAGTGCAGCGAAGGTTCACTAGATTGATTCCTGGGATGGCCGGACTGACATATCAAGAAAGATTGGGTCAACTGAACTTGTATCCTCTGGAGTTCAGAAGAATGAGGGGGGATCTTATAGAGACATTTAAAATCCTGACTGGTTTAGACAAATTAGATGCGGGCAGAATGTTCCCAATGGTAGGGAAAACTAGAACCAGGGGTCACAGTCTAAGGATTAAGGGGAAGCCATTTAGGACTGAGCTGAGGAGGAACTTCTTCACCCAGAGAGTGGTGAATCTATGGAATTCTCTTCCACAGAAGGTTGTTGAGGCCAGTTCGCTAAATATATTCAAAAGGGAGTTAGATATAACACTCACAACTAAGGGGATCAAGGGGTATGGCGAGAAAGCAGGAATGGGGTACTGAGGTAGCATGTTCAGCCATGAACGCATTGAATGGCGGTGCAGGCTCGAAGGACCGAATGGTCTACTCCTGTACCTATTTTCTATGTTTCTATGGACCGGAAATAAAGGTTCTAAATTGGGGGAAGGCCGATTTTAATATAAGGCAGGATCTGGCCAAAGTGGACTGGGATCAGCTACTTGTAGGAAAATCCACATCAGAGCAGTGGGAGTCTTTCAGAAAGGAAAGAGAGAGAGTACAACGCCAACATGTTCCCGTAAAGGTCAAGGGTGGGACCAACAAGCCCAGGGAACCCTGGATGTCAAGGGATATACAAGAATGGATTAGGAAAAAAAGGGAGGCTTTTGGCAGATACAAAGGACTAAAAACAGTGGAAGCCCTAGAGGAGTATAGAAAGTGCAGGGGGGTACTTAAAAAAGAAATTAGGAGAGCGAAGAGGGGTCATGAAAAAACACTGGCGGGCAAAATAAAGGAAAATCCCAAGGTGTTTTATAAGTATATTAAGGGCAAGAGGATAACCAGGGAAAGAGTAGGGCCCATTAGGGACCAAAGTGGCAATGAGTGTGTAGAGCCAGAAGATGTAGGTAAGGTTTTAAATGAATATTTTGCATCTGTGTTCACTATGGAGAAGGACGACGTAGGCATAGAAATCAGGCAGGGGGATTGCGATATACTTGAACAAATTAGTATTGAGAGGGAGGAGGTACTAGCGGTTTTAGCGGGCTTAAAAGTGGATAAATCCCCAGGCCCTGACGAGATGTATCCCAGGCTGCTGTGTGAGTCAAGGGAGGAGATTGCAGGGACTCTGACACAAATTTTCAGAACCTCTCTAGCCACAGGGGAGGTGCCAGAGGACTGGAGAACAGCTAACGTAGTACCATTATTCAAGAAGGGTAGTAGGGATAAACCAGGGAATTACAGGCCAGTGAGCCTAACATCAGTGGTAGGGAAATTATTGGAAAAAATTCTGAGGGACAGAATTAGTCTCCACTTGGAGAGGCAAGGATTAATCAAGGATAGTCAGCATGGCTTTGTCAGGGGGAGATCATGTCTAACCAATTTGATTAAATTTTGCGAGGGGGTGACTAGGTGTGTGGATGAGGGTAGTGCAGTTGATGTAGTCTACATGGACTTCAGTAAGGCTTTTGACAATGTCCCGCATGGGAGACTGGTCAAGAAGGTAAGAGCCCATGGGATCCAGGGCAATTTGGCACATTGGATCCAAAATTGGCTTAGTGGCAGGAGGCAGAAGTTGATGGTCGAAGGTTGTTTTTGTGACTGGAAGCCTGTGTCCAGTGGTGTACCGCAGGGATCGGTGCTGGGTCCTTTGCTGTTTGTAGTGTACATTAATGATTTAGATCTGAATGTAGGAGGTATGATCAGTAAGTTCGCAGATGACATGAAAATTGGTGGAGTGGTAAATAGCGAGGAGGGAAGCCTCAGGCTACAGGATGATATAGACGGGTTGGTTAGATGGGCAGAACAGTGGCAAATGGAATTTAACCCTGAAAAGTGTGAGGTGATGCATTTTGGGAGGACTAACAAGGCAAGGGAATACACAATGAATGGTAGGACCCTAGGAAGGACAGAGGATCAGAGGGACCTTGGTGTGAACATAACATAAGAACATAAGAAATAGGAGCAGGAGTAGGCCAATCGGCCCCTCGAGCCTGCTCCGCCATTCAATAAGATCATGGCTGATCTGATCCTAACCGCCAATCTACTATCTATCACAGAACCATCTCCTGCATCTAACAGAATTGCACACACGAAATAGGAGCAGAATCAGGCTACACGGTCCCTGGGCCCGCTCCACTACCCACAGGGCCATGACCGAGCCGAACCTAGACTCATGTCCAAATTCCTGCCCGCTCCCCGTAACCCTTAATGCCCTTTACTTCTAGGAAACTGTCTATTTCTGTTTTAAATTTATTTAATGATGTAGCTTCTACAGCTTTTTGTGGCAGCATATTCCATGGACCTACCACCCTCTGAGTGAAGTAGTTCCTCCTCATCTCAGTTTTGAAAGTGCAGCCCCTTATTCTAAGACTATGTCCCCTAGTTCTAGTCTCACCCGTCATCGGGAACATCCTCCCCGCATCCACCCGATCCAACCCCTTCACAATCTTATATGTTTCAATAAGATCGCCTCTCATTCTTCTGAACTCCAATGAGTAGAGTCCCAATCTACCCAACCTCTCCTCATATGACCACCCCCTCATCCCCGGGATTAACCGAGTGAACCTTTTTTGCACTGCCTCGAGAGCAAGGATGTCTTTCCTTAAGTAAGGACACCAAAACTGTATGCAGTATTCCAGGTGCGGTCTCACCAATACCTTGTACAACTGAAGCAATACCTCCCTATTTTTATATTCTATCCCCCTAGCAATGAAAGCCAACATTCCATTTGCCTTCTTAATCACTTGCTGCACCTGCATACTAACCTTTTGAGTTTCGTGCACCAGGACCCCCAGATCCCTTTGCACTTCAGTACTCTCCAGTTTCTTGCCATTAAGATAATAAATTGCTCTAGGATTTTTCCTGCCAAAGTGCATCACCTCACACTTTCCAGTGTTGTATTCCATCTGCCAAATCTCTGCCCACTTACTTAGCCTGTCTATGTCCCCTTGCAGGTTTTTTATGTCCTCCTCACTCACTACTTTCCCTCCCATCTTTGTATCATCTGCAAATTTTGATATGTTACACTTGGTCCCTTCCTCCAAATCGTTAATATAGATTGTAAAGAGTTGGGGACCCAGCACTGACCCCTGTGGAACACCACTAGTTACTGATTGCCAGTCTGAGAATGAACCATTTATCCCAACTCTTTGCTTTCTGTTAGATAGCCAATCCTCTATCCATGCCAGAATATTACCCCCAATCCCGTGATTTTTTACCTTAAGCAATAATCTTTTGTGTGGCACCTTGTCAAATGCCTTTTGGAAGTCTAAATACACTACGTCCACTGGTTCCCCTTTATCCACTCTATATGTTACTTCCTCAAAGAACTCCAGCAAATTTGTCAAACATGACTTCCCCTTCGTAAAACCATGCTGACTTTGTCCTATTAAATTATGATTATCCAAATGTCCTGTTACTGTTTCCTTAATAATGGACTCCAAAATTTTACCTACCACAGATGTTAGGCTAACCGGTCTATAGTTACCAGCCTTCTGTCTACTGCCCTTTTTAAATAAGGGTGTTACATTAGCAGTTTTCCAGTCTGCCGGGACCTTAGCGGAATCCAGGGAGTTTTGAAAAATTACCAATGCATCTACAATCCCTACCGCCACTTCCTTCAAGACTCTAGGATGTAAGCCATCAGGTCCAGGTGATTTATCCGCCTTGAGTCCCATTATTTTACCGAGTACCATTTCCTTAGTGATTTTGATCGTGTTTAGCTCCTCTCCCCCAATAGCCCCTTGTTTGTCCAGTGTTGGGATGTTCTTAGTGTCCTCTACTGTAAAGACTGATACAAAATATTCATTGTGTTTTTGCCATCTCCATATTTCCCACCATTAATTTCCCGGTCTCATCCTCTAAGGGACCAACATTTACTTTAGCCACCCTTTTTCTTTTTATATAACTATAAAAACTCTTACTATCTGTTTTTATATTTTTTGCTAATTTACTTTCATAATCTATCTTCCCTTTCTTAATCAATCTTTTTGTTATTTTTTGCTGCCTTTTAAAGTTTTCCCAATCCTCTGTCCTCCCACTAGTGTGCAAGTACAAAGATCCCTGAAGGCAGCAGGACAGGTAGATAAGGTGGTTAAAAAGGCATATGGGATACTTGCCTTCATTACCGAGGCATAGAATATAAGAGCAGGGAGGCTATGATGGAGCTGTACAAAACATTAGTTAGGCCACAGCTGGAATACTGTGTGCAGTTCTGGTCGCCACACTATAGGAAAGATGTGATTGCATTGGAGAGGGTGCAGAGGAGATTCACCAGAATGTTACCTGGGCTGAAGCGCTTCAGCTATGAAGAGAGACTGGGGTTGTTTTCCTTAGAGCAGAGAAGGCTGAGGGGGGACCTGATTGAGGTGTACAAAATTATGAGGGGCATAGATAGGGTAGATAGAAAGGACGACAAAATCCAACACCGCCTTCAGTGTGCCAGTGCAGCCTTTGGTCGCCTGAGGAAGAGAGTGTTTGAAGACCAGGACCTCAAACCCGGCACTAAGCTCATGGTCTACAGAGCAGCAGTGATACCCGCCCTGCTGCATGCCTCAGAGACATGGACCGTGTACAGCAGGCACCTCAAAGCACTGGAGCGGTACCACCAACGCTGCCTCCGCAAGATCCTGCAAATCCATTGGCAGGATAGGCGCACCAACGTCAGTGTTCTTGCTCAGGCCAACATCCCCAGCATCGAAGCTTTGACCACGCTCGATCAGCTCCGATGGACGGGTCACATTGTCCGCATGCCCGATACGAGACTCCCAAGACAAGCGCTCTACTCTGAGCTCCGGCACGGCAAGAGAGCCCCAGGTGGGCAGAGGAAACGCTTCAAGGACACCCTCAAAGCCTCCTTGAAAAAGTGTAACATTCCCACTGACACCTGGGAATCCATGGCCCAAGACCGCACAAAGTGGAGGAGAAGCATCCGGGAAGGAGCCGAACACCTCGAGTCTCTTCGCCGGGAGCAAGCGGAAGCCAAGTGCAGGCAGCGCAAGGAGCGCACGTCAACCCAAGCACCCCACCCACCCACCCCTTCAACCACCGTCTGCCCCACCTGTGACAGAGACTGTAGGTCCCGCATTGGACTCATCAGTCACCTGCAAACTCATTTTTAATGTGGAAGCAAGTCATACTCGGTTCCGAGGGACTGCCTAAGAGAGAAGAGATAGAAAGGAACTTTTCCCCTTAGCAGAGGGGTCAATAACCAGGGGGCATAGTTTCAAGGTAAGGGGCAGGAGGTTTAGAGGGGATTTGAGGAAAAACTTTTTCACTCAGGATGGTCGGAATCTGGAACTCACTGCCTGAAAGGGTGGTAGAGGCAGGAACCCTCACAACATTCAAGAAGCATTTAGATGAGCACATGAAACGCCATAGCATACAAGGCTACGGACCAAGTGCTGGAAAATGGGATTAGAATAGACAGGGCTTGATGGCCGGCGCGAACACGATGGGCATAAGGGCCTCTTTCTGTATGCTCCGGGAGTAGAGAATCTTAGCTATGAGGAAAAACTGGATAGGCTGTGTCTGTTTTCCGTGGAACAGAGGAGGATGAGGGGAGAACTTATTGAGGTGTATAAAATTATGAGGGACAGAGATAAAGTGGATAGAAAGGACCTATTTCCCTTAGCAGAGGGGTCAAAAACCAGGGGGCACAGATTTAAAGTAATTGGTGGAAGGTTTAGAGGGGATTTGAGGGGAAATTTCTTCACCCAGAGGGTTGTGGGGGTCTGGAACTCACTGCCTGAAAGGGTGGTAGAGGCAGGAACCCTAACCACATTTCAAAAGTACTTGAATGTGCACTTGGGATGCAGTAACCTGCAGGGCTCCGGACCAAGAGCTGGGAAGTGGGATTAGGCTGGATAGCTCTTTGTTGGTCGGCACGGACACAATGAGCCGAAATGGCCTCCTTCCGTGCTGCAACTTTCTATGATTCTCCTCACAGCTTACATTCCCACTCAGCTTTGTCTCATTAGCAAACTTGCATATATTATATTTGGTCCCCTCATCCAAATCATTGATATAGATTGTGAATAGCTGAGGCCCAAGCACTGATCCTTGCGGTACCCCACTAGTTACAGCCTGCCAACCCAAAAATGACCCGTTTATTCCTACTCTCTGTTTTCTGTCCATTAACCAATCCTCAATCCATGCTAGTATATTACCCCCAATCCCATGAGCCCTTATTTTGTTTATTAACCCCTTGTGTGGCTCCTTATTGAATGCCTTCTGAAAATCCAAATACACCACATCCACTGGTTCCCCCTCATGTATTCTGCTAGTTACAACCTCAAAAAACTCTAACAGATTTGTCAAACATGATTTCCCTTTCATAAATCCATGCTCACGCTGCCCAATCCAATTATTATTTTCTAAGTGCCCTGTTACCACGTCCTTAATAATAGATTCTAGCATTTTCCCTACTACTGATGTCAGGCTATAATCCCCGTTTTCTCTCTCCCTCCTTTCTTAAATAGTGGGGTTACATTTGCCACCTTCCAATCCGTGGGAACCGTTCCAGAATCTATGGAATTTTGGAAAATGACAACCAATGCATCCACTATCTCTATAGCCATCTCTTTCAAAACCCTAGGATGTAGGCCATCAGGTCCAGGGGATTTATTGGCTTTCAGTTCCATTAATTTCTCCAGTACTATTTTTTTACTAATACTATTTTCTTTCAGTTCCTCATTCTCGCTACAGCTTTGGTTCTCCACTATTTCCGGGAAGTTTTTTGAATCTTCTTCCATGAAGACAGACACAAAGTATTTGTTTAATTTCTCTGCCATTTCCTTATTCCCCATTACAACTTCTCCTGTCTCAGCCTGTAAGGGACCCGCATTTACTTTCGCCAATCTTTTCCTTTTTACAAGCCTATAGAAGCTTTTACAGTCTGTTTTTATGTCTCTTGCTAGTTTACTCTCATTCTATTTTCCCTTTCTTTATCAATTTCTTGGTCCTCCTTTGCTGAATTCTAAAATCCTCCCAATCCTCAGGCTTACTATTCTTTTTGGCAACATTATAAGCCTCTTCCTTTGATCTAATACTATCTTTAACTGTTATTGTTAGCCACAGTTGGAACACTTTTCCTGTGGGGTTTTTGTACCTTAAAGGAATGTATATTTGTTGTAAATTATGTATTAATTCTTTAAATGCTAGCCATTGCTTATCTACCGTCATACCTTTTAATGTAGTTTCCCAATCTACCTTAACCAACTCGCCCCTCACACCTACATAGTTTGCTTTGTTTAGATTTAAGACCCTAGTTTCAGATTTAACTAAATCACTTTCAAACTCAATATAAAATTCTAACATATTATGGTCACTCTTCCCTAAAGGCCCCTTTACTACAAGGTTATTAATTAACACTTTCTCATTGCACAATACTGGATCTAAAATAGCCTGTTCCCTAGTCGGTTCCTCAACATACTGATCCAGAGAAGTATCTTGCATACATTCCATGAATTAGTCCTTCACACTATCACTGCAAATTTGTTTTGCCCAGTCTATATGTAGATTAAAGTCCCCCATGATTACTGTATTACCCTTGTTACATGCGCCTCTAATTTCCTGATTTATACTCTGCCCTACATTACAACTACTGTTTGGGGGCCTATAAACAACTCCCACCAATGTTTTCTGCCCCTTGCTTTTTCTTAGCTCCACCCAAACTGATTCTACTTCTTGATTTTTGGAGCCAAGATCCTTTCTCTCTACTGTCTTTATCCCATCCTTTATTATCAGGGCTACCCCTCATCCTTTTCCATTTTGCCTATATCTTCTAAAAGTTAAGTATCCTGGAATATTTAGTTCCCAACCTTGGCCACATTGCAACCACATCTCCATTATGGCTATTAGATCAAACCTGTTCATTTCTATCTGCGCTGTTAATTTATCTATTTTGTTGCGAATGCTTTGCGCATTCAGATATAGTGGCCTTAGCTTTGACTTATTTCTATTTTTCCCTGATGTCACCTTAGTCACTGATGCCTTATTACCTTTGTTACTCTCTGTCTCTTCCTGACCCACTCTGCTTATTTTTACCCAAAACTCTACTCTGCTCGAGAGCCTTGACATTTCTCACTGCTTTTAAATGTACTCTTTCCTGAATCCTCCCACCCCGCCCCCCTTCATTAGTTTAAAGCCCTGTCTACTGCCCTAGTTATTTGGTTCACCAGGACACTGGTCACAGCCCAGTTTAAGTGGAGCCCGTCCCAACGGAACAGCTCCCTCTTTCCCCAATACTGGTGCCAGTGCCCCATGAACTGAAACCCCTTCCCCCAACACCATTCTTTGAGCCACGCATTTAAACCTCTAATCTGTTTGTCCATATGCCAATTTGCATGTGGCTCAGGTAACAATCCAGAGATTATTACCTTTGAAGTTCTGCTTTTTAATTTGGATCCTAGCTTCTCAAACTCCCTCAGCAGAACCTCATTCCTAGTTCTACCTATGTCATTGGCTCCTACATGGACCGAGACAACTGGATCCTCCCCCTCCCACTCCAAGTTCTTCTCTAGCCGCGAGGAGATGTCTTTAACCCTGGCACCGGGCAGGCAACACAACCGTCGGAACTCTCGGTCGCGGCTGCAGAACACAGTATCTATCCCTCTTACTATACTGTCCCCTACCACAACTACATTCCCTTTCACTCCCCCCACTTGAATGGCCTCCTGCACCATGGTGCCATGGTCAGCTTGATCATCCATCCTGCAGGCTTTTCCCTCATCCACACAGGCAGCAAGAACCTCATACCCGTTGGACAAGGGCAAAGGCTGAGGCTCCTCCAGCACTGCACCTGGGGTTCCCTTACCTGCCTGAGTTGTAGTCACACCCTCCTGTCCCTGACCACTAACCAGACCTGTACCACTACCTAATATAAGGGGTGTGACTGCCTCCTGGCTCAAAGTGTCCAGGTAACTCTCCCCATCCCTGATGCCCCGCAATGTCTGCACCTCAGACTCCAGCTCAAAAACTCGGAGCTGAAGTTCCTCAAGAAACAGCACTTACTGCAAACGTGGTTGTCTGGGATCAAAATGCTCTCCACAAACTCCCACAGGCTGCAGTTGCGGCACACCACCTAGAAACATAGAAGCAGGAGTAGCCCATTCGGCCCTTCGAGCCTGCTCCGCCATTCAATATGATCATGGCTCATCCTCTATCTCAATACCATATTCCCGCTCTCTCCCCACACCCCTTGACGCCTGTTGTGTCTAGAAATCTATCAATCTCCTTCTTAAATATATTCAGTGACTTGGCCTCCACAGCCTTCTGTGGTAGAGAATTCCACAGGTTCACCACCCTCTGAGTGAAGAAATTTCTCCTCATCACAGTCCTAAATGTCCTACCCTGTATCCTGAGACTGTGACCCCTCGTTCTAGACCCCCCTGCCAGGGGAAACATCCTCCCTGCATCCAATCTGTCTAGCCGTCAGAATTTTATACGTTTCAATGAGATCCCCTCTCATTCTTCTAAACTCGAGTGAATACAGGCCTAGTCGACCCAATCTCTCCTCATACGGCAGTCCTGCCATCCCAGGAATCAGTCTGGTGAACCTTCGCTGCACTCCCTCTATGGCAAGTATATCCTTTCTTAGGTAAGGAGACCAAAACTGCACACAGTACTCCAGGTGTGGTCTCACCAAGGCCCTGTATAACTGTAGTAACCATGATGTGGAGATGCCGGTGTTGGACTGGGGTGGACAAATGTGAGAAGTCGCACAACACCAGGTTATAGTCCAACAGTTTTATTTGAAATCACAAGCTTTCGGAGCGCTGCTCCTTCGTCAGGTGAAGTCTGATGAAGGAGCAGCGCTCCGAAAGCTTGTGATTTCAAATAAAACTGTTGGACTATAACCTGGTGTTGTGCGACTTCTCATAACTGTAGTAAGACATCCTTGCTCAAATCCTCTTGCAATGAAGGCCAACATACCATTTGCCTTCCTAACTGCTTGCTGCACCTGCATGTTTGCATTCAGTGACTGGTGTACAAGGACACCCAGGTCCCTTTGTACATCAACATTTCCCAATCTATCACCATTTAAATAATGGCCCAGAAATTAAAGACTGAGTGTTGACGCGGGGGTAAGGCTTCCCCGCGATCTCTCACTCCGCGTTGGCTTTTTCAGTTCCAGCTCGCACGAACTTGATGTTCTAGACATCAGCTGGGCAGTGCTTGCGTATCCCACCGGCGTAGTGAATTCGTGCGAGCTGTGGGATCACGTGACTCAGTTAGAGCCAATGGCAGCACACCATCTTCCATTCATAAGTTTCACATAAGTGCTGTGAAAGCTATGAATCTTACACACCCCCAAAATAACAGCTAAACCTCAATTAAATTTTAAAAAAAATCACATTAATAAAATAAGTATAGTTAAATAAATTAACCATTTTAAATAAAAAATTAAATTTTTGAAAAAATTTAAAATCTTTTAAAAAGTTATAAAAATAAACTTACCTGTCTTTAAAGTCTCTAAAAAAGATATACCTGTTAAAAAAAAAATCAAAATAATACTTAATTCACTACTTACCTTGTTAAAAGTGGGTCTTACTCCTCCTTTTTTCATTTCTAAAATCTTCCGTACTTACCTGCGCGTCCAAAGCACTAAGTGCACAGCGTGCGCGCAGCCTGTAGCGCGCACGCGGTGCACCGAGGAACCGCCCCCTTTTCCAAAAACCAAGTGCCGGTTTTCAGCGCATGCGCAGTGCATGCAGAAAACCAGCAATTGGAGACAGAATACGCGAGAGTACGCAGTGCGTACTCTCGCGTTGCGGGACTAATTTTTGGGCCAATACTCTGCCTTTCTGTTTTTCCTACCGAAGTGGATAGCTTCACATTTATCCACGTTATACTGCATCTGCCATGTATTTGCCCACTCACTCAACTTGTCTAAATCGCCTTGAAGCCTCTTTGCATCCTCCTCACAACTCACAATCTCACCTAGTTTCATGTTGTCAGCAAACTTGGAAATATTACATTTGGTTCCCTCATCCAAATCATTGATATATATTGTGAATAGCTGGGGCCCAAGCACTGATCCCTGCGGTACCCCACTAGTCATCGCCTGCCACCCTGAAAAAGACCCATTTATTCCTACTCTCTGTTTCCTGTCTGTTAACCAATTTTCAATCCATGCCAGTATATTACCCCCAATCCCATGTGCCTCAATTTTGTACACTAACCTCTTATGTGGGACTTTATCAAAGGCCTTCTGAAAATCCAAATACACCACATCCACTGGTTCTCCGTTATCTATTCTACCAGTTACATCCTCAAAAAACTCCAGTAGGTTTGTCAAACACTATTTCCCTTTCATAAATCCATGTTGACTTTGTCTAATCCCGTTGATATTTTCTAAGTGTCCTGTTATCACATCCTGCACTGCCATCCCTATATGACCTTGTTTTATTTAATTAAATTTAATTAAGTTTGTATTTAGGCAATTTAGTTTACAGTGTAGTTTCTTGACTACTTACTTGATCTAGATTAAGTTAAGGGTGCTGAAATTAAATATTTACCTATAACACAAAGCACTACAAGTAGTGTAGGCAAAAAGCAACAACTCCTTCCCCCTCTTCTCCGAATTCTCACTCTTTCCAAATTCCCAGATAAAACACTCTGTTCAAGTCCACTCCGTTTAATCCCGCTCTGAGTTCACGTCTCTGGATCATTAGTCCAGTCCTCTGGATTAATCTGGATTACTAGTCCAGTAACATAACCACTAAGCTACCGTTCCCTGTTCGCTGACGATACAAAGCTAGGTTGGAAAGTAAGCTGTGAGGAGGACGCGAAGAGGCTGCAGTGGGATATAGACTGGTTAAGTGAGTGGGGAAGAACATGGCAGATGGAGTACAATGTGGGGAAATGTGAAATTATCCACTTTGGTAAGAAGAATGGAAATGCAGAATATTTTTTAAACGGTGAGAAACTAGTAAATGTTGGTAATAAAAACAGAAAATGCTGGAGATACTCAGCAGGTCAGGCAGCATCTGTGAAGAGAGAAACAGAGTTAACCTTTCAGGTCGATGACCTTTCGTCAGAACTGGAAAAAAGCAGGAAATGGAACAGATTTTTAAGCACGTGTAGTGGCTGGGAAATAGGGGAGGGGATGAAAGAACAAAAGGGAAGGTCTGTGATAGGATAGAGCCATCCAGAGCCGTCCTTTGTTTCTTAACCTGTCCCATTACCATCTCCTTTTGCCTTGAATATCTCTTAATGTCTCTCAATCTCTCCTGCTTTCTATCCTATCACAGACCTTCCCTTTTGTTCTTTCATCCCCTCCCCTATTTCCCAGCCCCTGCACTTGCTTAAAAATCTGTTCCATTTCATGCTTTTTTCCAGTTCTGATGAAAGGTCATCGACCTGAAACATTAACTCTGTTTCTCTCTTCACAGATGCTGCCTGACCTGCTGAGTGTCTCCAGCATTTTCTGTTTTTATTTCAGATTTCCAGCATCTGCAGTATTTTCTTTTTGTATCAGTAAATGTTGGTGTTCAGAAGGCTTTGTGTCCTTGTACACAAATCACAGAACGTTAACGTGCAGGTAAAGCAAGCAATTGAACAATTAGGAAAGCTGATGGTATGTTAGACTCCAACCCCTTTGTATAAAGTCTAAGACTAAAGAAGTCTTGCTGTAATTATATATGGCTTTGGTGAGACCACACCTGGAGCACTGGGCACAGTTTTTGTCTCCTCTGATGAAGGATATTCCCTCTGAGGAAGGATACACTTGCCTTAGAGATGTTGCAACGAAGGTTCACTAGATTTATTCCTGGGATGAGAGGGCTGTCCTATGAAGAGAGATTGAGTAGAATAGGCCTATACTCTCTGGAGTTTAGAAGAATGAGGGGTGATCTCATTGAACCGCAGGACAGACCAGGGGCGGGAGCAGGAGAGCAGGTGCTGGAGAGAGCGGGTGCCGGAGAGAGCGCAGTTGCCAGAGATGGGCAAAACTGTGGCAAATGGATTTCAATGTAGGCAAATATGAGGCCATCCACTATGGACCTAAAAAGGATAGAACAGGTTACTTTCTAAATGGTGAAAGGCTAAAAACAGCGGAGGTCCAAAGAGACTTGGGGGTTCAGGTACATAGATCATTAAAATGTCATCAACAGTTACAGAAAATAATCAAAAAAGCTAATGGAATGCTGGCCTGTATATCTAGAGGACTAGAATACAAAGGGGTAGAAGTTATGCTGCAGCTATACAAAGCCCTGGTTAGACCACACCTTGAGCACTGTGAGCAGTTCTGGGCACCACACCTTAGGAAGGATATATTGGCCTTGGAGGGAGTGCAGTGTAGGGTAGGGTTACCAGAAAGATAACTGGACTTCAAGGGTTAAGTTACGAGGAGAGATTACACAAATTAGGATTGTATTCCCTAGAATTTAGAAGGTTAAGGGGTGATCTGATCGAAGTTTTCAGGATATTAAGGGGAACAGATAGGGTAGATAGAGAGAAACTATTTCCACTGGTTGGGGATTCTAGGACTAGGGGTCATAGTCTAAAAATTAGAGCCAGACCTTTCAGGAGTGAAATTAGGAAACACTTCTACACACAAAGGGTGGTTGAAGTTTGGAACACTCTTCCACAAACAGCTGATGCCGGAGAGAATGAGTGCTGGAGAGAGCGGGTGAGTGCGGGATGTGATGCGCGCGTTGGTGAGGTGCGAGGTGCGCGTTGGTGAGGTGCGGGGTGCGCGTTGGTGAGGTGCGGGGTGCGCGTTGGTGAGGTGCGGGGTGTGCGTTGGTGAGGTGCGGGGTGCGCGTTGGTGAGTGCGGGTGTTGTGCTGCTCTGTGTCCACTGGATGGCGCTCCGGGTCCAGCAATAGCACAGCTGCTGTGAAAAGATCCTGAGCCAATCAGGCTGTGGGATGTTGGGTTCTGAGTGTTTGATTGGATGTTTAAAGCAATGCCATCGAAAACAATGAGCAGTCTCGGCTCCTCATTAACCAGCTGCTAATTCCTGCCAGAGTCACAACGCTCCTAAAAAAGCCCCTTTACCCAGTCCTCTCCCACTGCTGTCCATCCCAACCTGCTTCCCAAGTCGGCTCAGCACCCCTCCCGGACTGTGCGGGAGTCTGCAGTAATGAAAGATTAATCTCCAGACACTGCCGTGAGCAAAACAGCAGAAAACTCATCGGGGCCTTACTAAACATCGTGGGTGTTTCTCACAAACACTCCTGTGTATTTGTTATTACAATATTGGAGCTAGGGGGAATCGGCTGTTTGACTGGGCAAGGCAGGAGGTCTAGTGATCAAACCTCCAGGAATACGTCCAATCCTGTCCCCAATCTCCAGCTCTCCTCACTCTTTGTTCAAAACTTCACCTAGCTTGTGTCCCACTGACAGCACCGACTCCCCCTGGCTAAACTGAGCCAGGGCATTGCCCCTCCTTCTCTTGATAGGGTCAATCGCTCCCTCTTCCTCCATGGCATTGCCACTACCTGTCCCAATGTTGCATGTGCCCTAAATGCCCGCAGTGTGGTTAATAAGGTCGGTGAGCTTCAGGCACAAGTCGCCACATGGGATTTTGATACAGTGGCAATAACAGAGACCTGCCTCAAGAAAGGTGAGGATTGGGAACTTCATATCCCTCACTACAAGGTATTCAGGAAAGATAGGGAAGGAAATAAAGGAGGGAGGCAATGGCAATATTGATCAAAGAAACTTATAGCACTGGAGAGGGATGATGTAGTTGAGGGTCAAAGACAGAGTCTATTTGGTTAGAATTAACAATAGAGGAGCTATTATGCTGCTGGGTGTCTGCTATAGGCCACCAAATAGTGGGAAGGAGATAGAGGAGCAAATTACAGAAAGATACAAGAACTACAGAATAGTGATAATGGGGGACTTCAATTATCCTAATATGGACTGGGATAGTAACAGTGTAAAGGGCAAAGAGGGGGAGGGATTCCTGAAATGTGTACAAGAGAACTTTTTTGATCAGTGTGTTTCCAGCCCAACGAGGAAGGAAGCAATGCTGGTTCCAGTTCTGGGGAATGAAGTCGGGCAAGTGGAGCATGTTTCAGTGGGGGAGTATTTCGGGAACAGTGATCATAATATCATCAGGTTTACAGGGTTATGAAAAAGGACAAGGAACAATCAAATGTGAAAATACTCAAGTGCAGGAGAGCTAATTTCAGTGAGTTGAAAAGGGATCTGGCCCAGGTGGATTGGAATGAAAGATTGTTCGATAAAACAGTATTTGAACAGTGGGAGACCTTCAAAAGTGGAGATGGTTCAGGTACAGAGCAGACACATTCCCACAAAGGGGAAAGGGCATCCAAAGTTAGAGCTCCCTGGATGACTAAAGGTATAGAGATTAAAATTGAACAGAAAAAGGATACTTATGATAAAGCAAAATACTGTGGATGCTGGAAATCTGAAATAAAAGCAGAAAATGCTGGAAATACTCAGCAAGTCAGGCAGCATCTGTGGAGAGAGAAACAGAGTTAACGTTTGCTAACAAGAGAATTTGAGATAGTATTACATTAAAGGAAGAGACTTATAATGTGGTCAAAAAGAGTAGTAATCCTGAGGATTGGGAGGATTTTAGAATTCAGCAAAGGAGGACCATGAAATTGATAAGGAAAGAGAAAAAATAGAATGCGAGAGTAAACTAGCGAGAGACATAAAAACAGGTTGTAAATGCTTCTATAGGTATGTAAAAAGGAAAAGATTAGCGAAAGTAAACATAGGTCCCTTACAGGCAGAGACAGGAGGAATTATAATATGGAATAAGGAAATAGCAGAGACATTAAACAAATACTTTGTAACTATCTTCATGGAAGAAGACGCAAAAAACTTCCCGCAAATAGTGGAGAACCAAGGATCTAGTGGGAATGAGGAACTGAAAGAAACTAATATTAAGGAAATAGTACTGTAGACATTAATGGGATTAAAAGCCATCGAATCCCTTGGACCTGATGGCCTACATCCTAAGGGTTTAAAAGAGGTGGCTATAGAGATAGATGTAATGGTTTTGATCTTCCAGAAATTCCTAGATTCTAGAATGGTCCCTGCAGATAGGAAGGTAGCAAATGTAACCTCCCGATTCAAGAAGAGGAGAGAGAAAACAGGGAACTATAGGCCAGTTGGCTTGACATCAGTAGTCGGGAAAGTGCTGGAATCTATTATTAGGGACATGGTAACAGGGCACTTAGAAAATAATAATAGGATTGGGCAGAGTCAGCACAGATTTATGAAAGAGAAATAGTGTTTGACAAATCTAATGGAGTTTTTTGAGGTTGTAACTAGCAGAATAGATAAGGGGGAACCAGTGGATATGGTGCATTTAGATTTTCAGAAAGCATTCGATAAGGTGCCACACAAGAGGTTATTACACAAGATAAAGGCTCATGGGATTGGGGGTAATATACTAGCATGGATAGAGGATTGGTTAATGGACAGAAAAGAGTAGGAATAAACAGATCATTTTCGGGTTGGCTGGCTGTAATTAGTGGGGTACCACAAGGATCAGTGCTTGGGCCTCAGCTATTTACAATCTATATTAATGACTTAGATGAAGGGACCAAGTGTAATGTATCGAAGTTTGCTGATACAAAGCTAGGTGGGACAGTAAGTTGTGAGGAGGATGCAAGGGGACAGGCTAAGTGAGTGGGCAAGAACATGGCAGATGGAATATAATGTGGAGAAATGTGAAGTTATCCATTTTGGTAGGAAAAATATGGCGTAGTTTCTCCGCTCCGGGGAAGTACTGGACGACGTAGGGTACCCTGTTGGTTGTGTCCCGTGTTTGCCTTCTGAGGAGGTCTATGCGATTTTTCGCTGTGGCCCGTCGGAACTGTCGATCGATGAGTCGAGCGTCATATCCCGTTCTTACGAGGGCGTTTTTCAGCGTCCGTAGGTGTCCATCGCGTTCCTCCTCGTCTGAGCAGATCCTGTGTATTCGCAGGGCTTGTCCATAGGGGATGGCTTCTTTAACATGGTTAGGGTGGAAGCTGGAGAAGTGGAGCATCGTGAGGTTGTCCGTGGGCTCCCAGTCGGGGAACACTTCAGCAGTCAAGGACATTCAGCCTCGGATCTGCGGGTAAGCGTTCTCCAAGGCAACCTTAGAAACACACGACAACGCAAAATCATCGAGCAGAAACTGATAGCCAAGTTCCGCACTCATGAAGACGGTCTCAATCGGGATCTTGGGTTTATGTCACGATACATGACGTGATCCGGACTCGAGTCGTCGTTAGCTTGATCACAGATGTGATTCCCAGTAAAAAAGTAAAAATTTTCCCAGTAAAAAAGTAAAAATTTTAAAGCTTTTCGTTTTACATACAGACGGCAGCTTTTGACACGTTAGAACCCCTGCGACTACACCTCATTGTCTCAGTTGTATCTTGCTATGTCTTTGATGTGGTACCTTCCTGGCTGACTTAATTAACTTTATCACACCTCGGCAGATAGTCAGGATGATTTAATTTAGTGGTCTGCAATTGTAAGGTACACATGCTTTGTTTTCTATCTATATATGCTTTGGCGATTCTGTATCTAATTTACTTCACCTGAGGAAGGAGCAATCGATAGCTCCGAAAGCTTGTGATTTCAAATAAAACTGTTGGACTATAACCTGGTGTTGTGCGACCTCTCAATAGAATACAAGAGCAGGGGTGTTATGCTTCAACTGTATAAAACACTAGTTAGGCCTCAGCTAGAGTACTGCGTGCAGTTCTGGTCACCACATGACAGGAAAGATGTGATTGCACTAGAGAGGGTACAGAGGAGATTTACAAGGATGTTGCCGGGAGTAGAGAATCTTAGCTATGAGGAAAGACTGGATAGGCTAGGTCTGTTTTCCTTGGAACAGAGGAGGATGAGGGGAGACCTTATTGAGGTGTATAACATTATGAGGGGCATAGATAAAGTGGATAGAAAGGACCTATTTCCCTTAGCAGAGGGGTCAAAAACCAGGGGGCACAGATTTAAAATAATTGGTGGAAAGATTAGAGATTTGAGGGGCAATTTCTTCACCCAGAGGGTTGTGGGGGTCTGGAACTCGCTGCCTGAAAGGGTGGTAGAGGCAGGAACCCTAACCACATTTAAAAAGTACTTGGATGTGCACTTGGGATGCTCTAACCTGCAGGGCTACGGACCAAAAGCTGGGAAGTGGGATTAGGCTGGATAGCTCTTTGTTGGCTGACGCAGACACGATGGGCCGAAATGGCCTCCTTCCGTACTGTAACTTTCTATGATTCTATGATTCTACAGAGGCAGGGAAAGCGAGGAGGGGAGGAAAGAACGAAAGGGAAGATCCTGATAGGCTGGAAGGCAGGAGAGATTAAATGACAAAAGGGATGATGGTGCAAGGCAAAAGGATATGGTAATGGGACAAGTTAAGAAATGAAAGATGAGTCTAGATGAGGTGTAAACGGCAATGGCAGAATCTTCAATAGCTGCCATGTGAGAGGAGAAAAAAGAAGAAAAAAATATAGGGGCCGAGGTTATGATCTGAAATTGATGAACTCAATGTTGAGTCCAGAGGAGCTGTGAAGTGCCTAATTGAAAGATGAGGTTCTGTTCCTCGAGCTTACGTTGAGCTTCATTGGAACAGTGTAAGAGGCCGAGGACGGAGAGGTCAGAGTGGGAGTGGAGCGGAGAATTAAAGTGACAGGCGACCGGAAGCTCGGGGTCACCCTTACTGACCGAACGGAGGTGTTCCGCAAAGTGGTCACCCAATCTGCGTTTGGTCTCCCCAATGTAGAGGAGACCGCATTGTGAGGAGCGAATACACTATACTAAATTGCAAGAAGTACAAGTAAATCGCTGTTTCACCTGGAAGGGGTGTTTGGGGCCCTGGACAGTGGGAAGGGAGGAGGTGAAAGGGCAGGTGTTGCATCTGGATGTAGGTGTTGGGGGCACGATCTGCAAATTTGCAGATGATACCAAGATTTGTGCGAGTATTAGAACTGTAGATGATGCTCGTCTGCTTCAGGAAGATCCCAATGTGTTGGGAGTTTGGGCTCATGACTGGAAAATGTATAACTTAGATAAGTGCAGTTTTATGCATGGGGCAGGGCAAATGCTCAAAGTTCATAGACCCTTCAGGGAAAGGCATTAAAGATGGTGGAGATAGAGATTTGGACATTCTAGTGCATACATCCTTAAAGGTACATGAGCTATGCAGTGTAGCGATAGCTGGAGCAAATAGGGTGTTGGGGTGTATCCATCGGACAATCGAGGACAAGACGAGACATACAGTTTTGTCCTTGTACAAGACCTTGGTCAGGCCGCACTTGGAATACTGTGTCCAGCTTTGGTCTCCTCACATGGTGGGTGATATTGAGGCTTTGGAGAGGGTGCAGAGGAGGGCCACTAGAGTAATTCCCCATTTAAAGCATCTTAGTTATCAAGATAGGTTAAAAGAGTTGGGACTATACACTTTAGAAAAGCGTAGACGTACAGGTGAACTGATTGAGGTTTCTAAGATAATGAAGGGAATCAATTATGTTCAAGCTGACAGTTTATTTCAATTGAATAGGTCAGGCAGGACCAGGGGTCACAAATTAAAGTAGTAGAAGGTGAGATCGAGGTTCAATGTCAGGAGGAGGTTCTTTCCCCAGAGAATAGTGGGCCTCTGGAACAGGCTGCTGGCTCGTGTAGTGGACGCCGATTCTCTGAATTCCTTCAAGCGAGAGCTGGACCTGTTTCTGGCTGGGGCGGAGATCACCTCTTACAGAAGTTGGGTACTGCAGGGAATTCAGGGCCAGAGTGATCTCCTGGACTCGGTTTGATCGCCGAGATGGGCCGGAGAGGAATTTCCCGGATTTCTTTCCCCAAATTGGCCTGAGTTTTTATGTTTTTTCGCCCCTCCCAGATCACATGGTTTCGGGTGGGGTGGAGTGTATATATTCTGATACACAAGGTATCACAATTGTGTGGGACAGGCTGGATGGACCAGAGGGTCTTTACCTGTCCGTCATTGTTCGTATGTTTATGTTCGTATCTCCTGTGCTTGCACAGGAAGGTGCCGTGGGAAGGGGAGCGGGTGATTGAAGAGTGGACCAGGGTGTCGCGGAGGAAATGGTCCCCCCGGAATGCTGAAAGGGGAGAGGAGGGGAAGGTGTGTTTGGGTGGTGGCATCACGCTGGAGGTGGCGAAAATGCGGAGGATAATCCGTTGAATGTAGAGGCTGGTGGGGTGGAAAGTGAGGACAAGGGGACCCTATTGTGGTTCTGGGATGGAGGGGAAGGGGTGAGAGCAGAAGTTCAGGAAATGGAACGGACACGATGGAGGGCTGTCATTTAATCTCTCCTACCTTCCACCCTATCACAGACCTTCCCCTTTTGTTCTTTCCTCCCCTCCCCCCTTTCCCTGCCTCTGCACCTGCTTAAAACTTGCTTAAGCCTTTATTACAAGAGGATTTGAGTATAAGAGTAAAGATGTCTTACTGCAATTATATAGATCAAAACTTACCTAAGGAAGGATATACTTGCCATAGAGTGCAACGAAGGTTCACCAGACTGATTCCTGGGATGGGGGATTGTCCTATGAGGACAGATTGAGTAGACTAGGCCTATATTCTCTAGAGTTTAGTAGAATGAGAGGTGATCTCATTGAAACATACAAAATTCTTACAGGACTGACAGGGTAGATGCAGGGAGGCTGTTTCCCCTGGCTGGGGAGTCTAGAACCAGGGCTCAGTCTCAGAATAAGGGGTCGGCCATTTAGGACTGAGATGAGGAGAAATGTCTTCACTCAGAGGGTGGTGAATCTTTGGAATTCTCTACCCCAGAGGGCTGTGGAGGCTCAGTCGTTGAGTATATTTCAAGACAGAGATCGCTAGATTTTTGAATGTTAAGGGAATCAAGGGATATGGGGATAGTTCAGGAAAGTGGAGATGAGGTAGAAGATCAGCCATGATCTTATTGAATGGCGGAGCAGGCTCGAAGGGCCAAATGGCCGACTCCTGCTCCTATTTCTAATGTTATGTAAAACCTGTTACATCTCGAACATCTTCCATTCCTGATGAAAGGTCATTGACCCGAAACATTAACTCTGTTTCTCTCTCCACAGAGGCTATTTGACCTGCTGAGTGTTTGCAGCATTTTCTGGCCTTAGGATAAAGGTCAGGTTCATAATACAATAGAGAACCAAGTTAAATATAGAAAGATCAGGGGAGAACTGAAAAAATAACATAAGAGGGGCAAAATGAGAGAGAGAGAATAGATTAGCAACTAATCTAAAGGGACCCAAAAGTCTTTTATAAACATAAATAGTAAAAGGGTCGACAAAGGAAGGGTGGGGCCAATTAGGGACCAAAAAAGCTTCTTCTGGAGGCCGAGGGCGTGGCTGAGGTACTGAATGAGATCTTTGCATCTGTCTTCATTAAAGAGGATGCTGCCAATGTCATAGAAACATAGAAGATAGGAGTAGGCCATTCGGCCCTTCAAGCCTGCCCCTATCCCTGCTTTTTCCCCATATCCCTTTAGCCTTAAGAACTATATCTAACTCCTTCTTGAATATATTTAATGATTTGGCCTCAACTGCCTTCTGTGATAGAGAATTCCACAGGTTCACCACTCTCTGGGTGAAGAAATTCCTCCTCATCTCAGTCCTAAATGGCTTACCCCTTATCCTTAGACTGTGACCCCTGGTTCTGGACTCCCCCGCCAATGGGAACATCCTTCCTGCATCTAGTCTGTCTGGTCCTGTTAGAATTTTATAAGTTTCAATGAGATCCCCTCTCATTCTTCTAAACTCTAGCGAGTATAAGCCTAATCGACCCAATCTCTCTTCATACGTCATCCCTGCCATCCCAGGTATCAGTCTGGTGAATCTTCGCTGCACTCCGTCCATGGCAAGAACATCCTTCCTCAGATAAGGCGACCAAAACTGCACACACAGTACTCAAGGTGTGGTCTCACCAAGGCCCTGTACAACTGCAGCAAGACATCCTTGCTCCTGTACTCGAATCCTCTCGCTATGAAGGCCAACATACCATTTGCCTTCTTAACCGCCTGCTGCACCTGCATGCTTACCTTCAGCAACTGGTGCACAAGGACACCCAGGTCTCGTTGCACCTCCCCTTTTCCCAATCTATTGCCATTCAGATAATAATCTGCCTTCCTGTTTTTGCCACCAAAGTGGATAACCTCACATTTATCCACATTATACTGCATCTGCCATGCATTTGCCCAATCACCCAACCTGTCCAAATCATACTGAAGTTTCTCTGCATCCTCCTCACAGCACACACGCCCACCCAGCTTTGTGTCGTCTGCAAACTTGGAGATATTACATCTAGTTCCCTTGTCTAAATCATTAATATATATTGTGCATAGCTGGGGTCCTAGCACCGATCCCTGCGCTACCCCACTAGTCACTGCCTGCCACTCAGAAAAAGACCCGTTTATTCCAACTCTTTGCTTCCTGTCTGCCAACCAGTTCTCTATCCATGTCAGTACCTTACCCCCAATCCCATGTGCTTTAACTTTGCATGCTAATCTCTTATATGGGACCTTGTCGAAAGCCTTCTGAAAGTCCAAATACACCACATCCACTGGTTCTCCTTTATCTATTCTACCAGTTACATCCTCAAAAAATTCCAGTAGATTTGTCAAGCATGATTTACTTTTTGTAAATCCATGTTGACTTTGTCCGATCCTGTCACTGTTTTCCAAGTGCTCTGCTATTACATCTTTTATAATAGGCTCTAGCATTTCCCCCCACTAATGATGTCAGGCTAACCGGTCTATAATTCCCCGTTTTCTCTCTACCACCTTTTTTTAAATAGTGGGGTTACATTAGCTACCCTCCAATCCATGGGAACTGTTCCAGAGCCTATAGAATTTTGGAAGATGACCAGCAATGCATCTACTATTTCTAGGGCCACTTCCTTAAGTACCCTGGTATGTAGATCATCAGGCCCTGGGGATTTATCGGCCTTCAATCCAGTCAATTTCCCGAACACCATTTCCCTACAAATACTGATTTCATTTAGTTCCTCCCTCTCATTAGACCCTATGTTCCCCGACCTCTCTGGGAGGTTATTTGTGTCCTCCTTTGTGAAGACAGAGTGAAGTAGTAGAGAAATTGGAGAGGATAAAAATAGATAAAGAGGAAGGACTTAAAAGGTTGGCAGTGCACAAAGTAGAAAAGTCACCCAGACCGGATGGGATGCATCCTAGGTTACTGATGGAAGGGTGGGGAATTTGGAGGCTCTGACCACAATCTTCCAATCCTCCTTAGATATGGGAGTGGTGCCAGAGGACTGGAGGATTGGAAATGTTGCAGCCCTGTTCAAAAAAAGGGCAAAGAGATATAATCCCAGCAACTACAGGCCAGTCAGCCTAACATCGGTGGTGGGGAAACTTTTAGAGACAATGATCTGGGACAAAATTAATTGGCATTTGGAAAGGTATGGGCTAATAAATGAAAGTCAGCATGGATTTGTTAAAGGCAAATCCTGTTTGACCAACTTAATTGAGTTCTTTGATGAAGTAATGGAGAGGGTTGATGAGGGTAGTGTGGTTGATGTTGTGTATATGGACTTTCAAAAGGCGTTTGATAAAGTACCACATAATAGATTTGTTAGTAAAATTAAAGCCCATGGGATTAGAGGAGCAGTGGCAGCATGGATACAAAACTGGCGGAATGGGGAGATCAAGACAGAGACAGAGACGGGACTGGGAGACGGAGATCGGGACAGGAATGGGCCGGGGAGACAGAGACAGGCAGGGAGTTGACACTTTTTAGATCCAGCACTCATCTGCTGCAGAAATACTCACCTTTTATACAGCAGCTTTATTTTTAAAATGGAGGCTACCACACCACAAATATATGACAATGAATGTTTACTGATTGTTAAACAGAATAAAAATCAGATCTGTCAAACAAAACTATATTACAAAGTAAAAAACAAACTAAAGCGTTGCTGCTGCCACCAGCACCGAGCTAGAACACAGAGACAGTGTCAGGCGACAATCGGTGGGCAATCGCGCACAGAGCTATAAAAACATGGAAAGACACAGATGGCGGCAGTGGCACCCGGAACATTCCCGGCCGGTTCCTCGGCTGTAAACACGCTGCATCATTTGGACGCCTGCATCACAAACCACGGGGTTAAGTAACAAAAAATGTATGTTGCGGAGTGTCAGTTTTCCCGCACATGACTCAGCTTAAATGCCAACGGGCTGCAATTGTCATTGGCCACCAACTCCTGGAGAGACCCCGGCCCTGGTCTGAGATCAGTAACCAGGCAGCAATCATCCACTGCAGGGCAGGAATGCCAGCCCGCCACTCACACCTGATCACTCCAGAGCTTGCTGGACTCCTTCACCTTTCCACTTCCTGCTCCTGACCCACCGTGTTGCTTATTGACAACATGTTGGCTTTGGTTACTCCACTGGCATGGAGAGTAGTGGGCAACACACACCCACATTATTAGACTGGGTCCAGGTTGAAGAGCTATTTGGTTAGTGAGATCAGGAGCAACAGCCACGAGAGCACAGAAGCAGGTTAAATGTCAGGGGGTTTTCTTTTCAGAGAGCTGTCGACCCCTGGAACAAGTTGTCGGCTCCTGCAGTGAGTGACAACACTGCCTACAGAGGGTAGGTGGGTATTGGGGAATGTCTCCTAGTCACCTTGGTCTCCTGGAGCTTGTCAGATCGCCTTCGGGGTTTGGAGAGGAATTCCCCAGAGTCGTCTTGTTTCCTGTATTGGCCGGAGGTTTCCTGCCTCTCCCGGGAGATTGGGGAGTGGCGTGAGTGAGAAGTAGCTGGGGGTGATGTGGGACAGGCTGGTTTCTACCTGATAGCACCTTCCATCAGGCCAGGGGCACCTTGCGAGCACTATCCCAGGAAATGAACCCCTGGAGTCAGAGCATCATCACCAAAACAAGATGCTCTCTACTGAGCCATCGAACCTGCTGTTGGACCTGGAAACATTGAGGAGCAGGACCTTGAAAGGATGCCTGAAATAAGGATCTCCGTGCTAACTGTGTACAGCACATGGCAGTGTGAGGGAGACTCCTGCCTTTCAAGCACATCAGCTCCTTGCATCTGTTCAAGAGACAGACACAGGCAGAGTGGCATTGTGTTTTATTATTTCACCTGTGCGGTTCGCCGGTGGTGAATACTAATCAATGCTCTTTCGGGAGGAATCTGACCCCTGCAGCCTGAACCTTCACTGCAGCCTTTATCATTCTCATGGACCTCAGAGTGGGCATTTCTGCAGTTCCAGGTTCCAGAAACATCCATCGCTCCGCTTTGACCAGTTTGTAAAAGGATTTCCTCGGGTGAAGAATCTCAGCACCGGTGTATTCAGCCCAGCCAGGCTGCTCCTGGTCACCACAGCAGCTACTTGCACCTTCCTCAATTCCTTGCCCTTTCTCCATATCCCTTCTTTCCCAAGTATCAATCTCTTTTAAATTAACAAAGTATGTATCAGTGACCTCTTGGGCAATCTGTTCCACCTCCTTCATGAATACAATCTTGCTGGATTCACTTCTAAGCAGCGGATCTCAAATTGGAAGAACTCGGCCGTGCAATGGCAGCAAGTGAAGCAGCTCCTCGTGTCACTCAGGCACAAGAACATCAAAGAAAGAGAGACTTTCACTCCCAGCCCCAAACCCTGGTCTGTACCCACGCTGTCTATTCAATTCTCTCCCTCCTTCTCAAAAGGTTCTCTTGTCCATGGTATCTGTGTGTAGTGCACGTCAGCCCCTGGCCCAGAATTGCACCACGTTCCGCCATTCGGTCCGTGTGAACCAGCACACGGCACTTTAAAAGTATTTGTACAGCCAGCCAAACATGGGCCAGAGTGAGACTCAATTCACGTCGCTCCAACAGTGAAGTTCCTGCACACCAAATATAAACCAGCCAGACTCCTGCAAGGAACATTATGACCAGAACTGGATCCTCAGGCTGTCTGACAAAAGGTCCTCGACCTGAAACGTTAACTCTGTTTCTCTCTCCACAGACACTGCCTGACCTGCTGAGTGTCTCCAGCATTTTCTGTTTTTATTTCAGATTTCCAGCATCCGCAGTATTTTGCTTTTGAATCCTCAGGCAGTTCCCTGGCTGAGAGCGATCAGCCAGTGTTGACCTGGAATGATGCACCAATGCGAGGGCAGAGTCGGTGTTAGACAGCAGCTTTGGACTGTAATGTGATTTCAGAGCTGCTGGAGGTCAGGAGGGTCCCTCACTTCTTCAGCTGATCAAGGAGTGGATTGCTCTCGGTCTCTGGGGTTTTGACGCTGTCTGTTCTCACGATACACGTGGGCCGATGTCTGTTCAGCATATGAATGAGCTGCTGTCGTTCCTGTTTCAGTTCCTCAATCTGTGCTTTCAACTCACTGTTCATCTGCTCCAGCCTCTCCGACTCCTGTGGGCACAGAATAGGAATCTCTGAGTGTCCTTATGGGCACAGCACATCTTCCATTTAAACACTCTCGGAGATACATGAACATATCTGTGTACTCGTGTACAGGAGCCAGCAATGGCACTACAAATACCTTGTTAAAGCTCGTAGAAATTATGCAAACCAAACTAAAAATATTCTTGTAACGGGCACCAGGTTTGTTCACTGTAAGCTTGGCATAGTTAAAGTAGGAATATCACAGCTATACAACTTTAACCTGCTAACACTTGCCAACAAAGCATCAATAATCAACAGTATAAAAACCCACAACATGAAGGTCCAACCACCAGCACTGGGAGATTGGCACAGGCCAAGGGAGTCAACCTTTCCACATCAGGTCACTCGCTGCCAAACCCCATCACTCCCAGTGTCCCTGCAGCACAGCCTCAATGACAGCCTATTACTGCTGCAATGTGGCTGCAGGGACAGTGGGAGATTTACACAAAGAGAGAGACAATCAACAGCACACCCAGGAAGCGGTGGTGCGTTAGTCTAACATTCAATGAACGGTGTAGGCATTGAGCGGCAGACTGTCAGTGAACCCTTGTCTGCACTGGAGCAGCGCTCACCTTCTGCAGCAATTCCGTTCTCTCTTTCTTTTTATTTCTGCATCGAGCTGCTGCCACTTTGTTCTTCTCTCTCCTTCGTTTCCGCCGTTCGTCATCCTCCTGATCTGTCTGAAGAGAATTATAAATGTAAACGTCTCTCCATCACATAGAATCACACAGTACAGAAGGAAGCCATTCGGCCTGTTGTGCCTGTGCCCGTAACAGCATCATGCGGCTGAGTTTTTAAAATATGCAAGGCTGGTTTTTAAAAACTTGCCCAAATAATACTTACCCCTTCAACATATCATCTCCTGGAAGTAGCCGAGCACAATATACATCCTCCACACATCATCAATGCCCTTCATCGTGTTAAACAGCACAGAAAAACAACGCAAACACTTCTACCAGTTAGATACAGAGTGACTACACTACACTGTCCCATCAAATACTCCCAGGGCAGGTACAGCACGGGGTTAGATACAGAGTAAAGCTCCCTCTACACTGTCCCATCAAACACTCCCAGGGCAGGAACAGCACGGGTTAGATACAGAGTAAAGCTCCCTCTACACTGTCCCATCAAACACTCCCAGGACAGGTACAGCAAGGGTCAGATACAGAGTAAAGCTCCCTCTACACTGTCCCATCAAACACTCCCAGGGCAGATACAGCACGGGTTAGATACAGAGTAAAGCTCCCTCTACACTGTCCCATCAAACACTCCCAGGGCAGGTACAGCACGGGTTAGATACAGAGTAAAGCTCCCTCTACACTGTCCCATCAAACACTCCCAGGGCAGGTACAGCACGGGTTAGATACAGAGTAAAGCTCCCTCTACACTGTCCCATCAAACACTCCCAGGACAGGTACAGCACGGATTAGATACAGAGTAAAGCTCCCTCTACACTGACCCATCAAACACTCCCAGGGCAGGTACAGCACGGGTTAGATACAGAGTAAAGCTCCCTCTACACTGTCCCATCAAATACTCCCAGGGCAGGTACAGCACGGGTTAAATACAGAGTAAAGCTCCCTCTACACTGTCTCATCAAACACTCCCAGGGCAGGTACAGCACAGGTTAGATACAGAGTAAAGCTCCCTCTACACTGTCCCATCAAACACTCCCAGGGCAGGTACAGCACGGGTTAGATACAGAGTAAAGCTCCCTCTACACTGTCCCATCAAACACTCCCAGGGCAGGTACAGCACGGGTTAGATACAGAGTAAAGCTCCCTCTACACTGTCCCATCAAACACTCCCAGGACAGGTACAGCACGGATTAGATACAGAGTAAAGCTCCCTCTACACTGACCCATCAAACACTCCCAGGGCAGGTACAGCACGGGTTAGATACAGAGTAAAGCTCCCTCTACACTGTCCCATCAAACACTCCCAGGGCAGGTACAGCACGGGTTAGATACAGAGTAAAGCTCCCTCTACACTGTCCCATCAAACACTCCCAGGGCAGGTACAGCACGGGTTAGATACAGAGTAAAGCTCCCTCTACACTGTAACAATAGAAAACGCTGGAAAAACTCAGCAGGCCAGGCAGCATCCGTGGAGAGAGAAACAGAGTTAACGTTTCAGGTCAAAGACCCTTCGTCAGAACTGGATAAAGCAGGAAATGAAATAGATTTAAAGCCAGGATAAAGCTGGGAAAAGGGGGAGGGGATGAAAGAACAAAAGGAGAGATTAAGAGACATAGAGAGACATTAAGAGATGATCAAGGCAAGAGGAGGTGTTAATGTGACAGGTTGAGGCTAAAAGAAGTGTGAAATCCACTGGCAGAATGGCCAGCTTCAAGGAGGAAAAAAAAAAGGGGGGGGCCAAACAAAAGGGTGGATGAAAAAATAAAATATAAATGTGATAGGGGCCGGGGTTATGATCTAAAATTGTTGAACTCGATGTTGAGTCCAGAGGGCTGTAGCGTGCCTAAACGAAAGATGAGGTGCTTTTCCTCGAGCTTACGCTGAGCTTCCGTGGAACAGTGTAATAGGTCGAGGACAGTGAGGTCAGAGTGGGAGTGGAGCGGAGAATTAAAGTGACAGGCCACCGGGAGCTCAGGATCCCCCTTACGGACTGAACGGAGGTGTTCCGCAAAGCGGTCACCCAATCTGCGTTTGGTCTCCCCAATGTCGAGGAGACCACATCGTGAGCAGCGAATACAGTATACTAAATTGCAGGAAGTACAAGTAAATCGCTGTTTCACCTGGAAGGGGTGTTTGGGGCCCTGGACAGTGGGAAGGGGGGAGGTATAAGGGCATGTGTTGCATCTCCTACGCTTGCACGGGAAGGTGCTGGGCGAAGGGGAAGGGGTGCTGGGGGTGGTAGAGGAGTGGACTAGGGTGTCTCGGAGGGAGCGGTCCCTGCGGAATGCTGAAAGGGGAGGTGAAGGGAAGATGTGTTTGGTGGTGGGATCACGCTGGAGGTGGCGGAAATGGCGGAGGATGATCCGTTGAATGTGGAGGCTGGTGGGGTGAAAGGTGAGGACAAGGGGAACTCTATCGTGGTTCTGGGAGGGAGGGGCAGGGGTGAGGGCAGAAGTGTGGGAGATAGAACGGACACGGTCGAGGGCCGTGTCGACCACAGTAGAGGGGAATCCTCGGTTGAGGAAAAAGGAAGACATGTCGGAAGCACTGGTATGGAAGGTGGCATCGTCAGAACAGATGTGACAGAGACGGAGAAACTGGGAGAATGGAATAGAGTCCTTACAGGAGGCGGGGTGGGAGGAAGTGTAGTCCAGGTAGCTGTGGGAGTCAGTGGGCTTGTAGTGAATGTTAGTCAATAACCTATCCCCAGAGATGGAGACGGAGAAGTCGAGGAAGGGATGGGAAGAGTCGGAGATGAACCATGTGAAGGTGAGGGAAGGGTGGAAATTGGAAGCATAGTGAATGAAATGTTCTAGTTCAGGGCGAGAGCAGGAGACGGCACCGATACAGTCATCAATGTACCGGAAAAAGAGGTGAGGGAGGGGACCCGAGTAGGACTGGAACAAAGAGTGTTCCACATATCCCATGAAAAGGCAGGCATAGCTAGGACCCATGCGGGTACCCATAGCAACACCTTTAATTTGTAGAAAATGGGTGGAGTCAAAGGAGAAGTTGATCAATGTGAGAACAAGTTCAACCAGGCGGAGGAGGGTGGTGGTGGATGGGGACTGGTTGGGCCTCCTGGTGGGGAATGGAGGTGTAGAGGGATTGGACGTCCATAGTGAAAAGGAGGCGGTTAGGGCCGGGAAACTGGAAACTGTTAAAGTGGCGGAGGGCGTCGGAAGAGTCGCGGATGTAGGTGGGAAGAGACTGGACAAGGGGAGAAAAGATAGAGTCGAGATAGGAAGAGATAAGTTCCGTGGGGCAAGAACAGGCTGAAACGATGGGTCTACCGGGGCAGTCCTGTTTGTGGATCTTGGGAAGGAGGTAGAAGCGGGCTGTGCGGGGTTGGGGAACTATGAGGTTGGCGGCCGTGGGGGGAAGATCTCCAGAGGAGATGAGGTCAGTGACAGTCTTGGAAATGGTGGTTTGATGTTCGGTAGTGGGGTCATGGTCCAGGTGGAGGTAAGAGGAGGTGTCGGAGAGTTGGCGTTCAGCTTCTGCTAGGTAGAGGTCGGTACGCCAAACAACAACAGCACCACCCTTGTCAGCAGGTTTAATGGCAATGTCGGGGTTGGATCTGAGGGAATAGAGTGCTGCAAGTTCAGAGGGAGGTAGGTTGGAGTGAGAGAGGGGAGCAGAGAAATTGAGACGGCCGATGTCACGCCGGCAGTTAGCAATGAAAAGATCTAGAGAGGGTAAGAGGCCAGAGAGAGGGGTCCAGGTGGAACGAGAATTCTGAAAGCGGGAGAAAGGGTCAGCCGTGCGGGGGGAAGACTCCTGGCCAGAGAAGTGGGCACGGAGGCGAAGGCGGCGGAAAAAGAGCTCAGCATCGTGCCGAGCTCGAAATTCATTGAGGTGGGGGCGTAAGGGGATGAAGCTCAGGCCTTTGCTGAGGACTGATCGTTCGGGGTCAGAAAGGGGAAGGTCAGAAGGGATAGTGAAAACGCGGCAGGGGGTGAGATTGGGAGAAGGGGGGTCAGAGGAAAGTGAAGGGGAAGGTGGTTCCGGAGGGACGTTGGTGTTCAAGAGTTGATGAAGTTGCGATCCTTGACATCAGAAAGGAAGAAAAAAATGTTTTTGTTGAAGCGTCGGATGAGTCGAAGGATGAAATGGAAGTGTGGACCCGGACAGCTTTGAGATAGAGTGCGTCGGTGCTGCTGAAGAGAGAGGGCGAGAGTGTTTATGTGGCGCCGCATGGCGTTGAGCGTGGATCTCAAGATGCGGCGAGAGCAGTAGTTACACTGTCCCATCAAACACTCCCAGGACAGGTACAGCACGGGTTAGATACAGAGTAAAGCTCCCTCTACACTGTCCCGTCAAACACTCCCAGGGCAGGTACAGCAAGGGTTAGATACAGAGTAAAGCTCCCTCTACACTTTCCCATCAAACACTCCCAGGACAGGTACAGCACGGGTTAAATACAGAGTAAAGCTCCCTCTACACTGTCCCGTCAAACACTCCCAGGGCAGGTACAGCAAGGGTTAGATACAGAGTAAAGCTCCCTCTACACTGTCCCATCAAACACTCCCAGGACAGGTACAGCACGGGTTAATACAGAGTCATAGCTCAAACACTCCCAGGACAGGTACAGCACGGGTGAAATACAGAGTAAAGCTCCCTCTACACTGTCCCATCAAACACTCCCAGGTCCCAGTGTCTGCTTCGTCCCCGGACACCTTACAGAAGGGGTAAGGGCTGTGACGCAGCGCCTATGTCCTGAGGTCGTTGAACACAATGATGAGACAGTGGAATTAATAGTCCTTTGTAGCTGTTCATCCTCCACATCCCCTTCCAGCAAGCCTCTGCAACATCTCATTTACAAACCCTCACCTCGCTCTTCACCGACTGTGGCCGTTTCCCGTATTTCACTCCAAGGAAGTGCAGAGGCGAGATTATCCCACTCACGTGCCGGAGATCTGTGAATTTCAGCTCCTCGGCTGTTAGTGTATTTGTGGGCATTCCCGTTAGTGTGCCAATGACTGGGAGAGATCCGGCAGTTAGCGAGGGATCTGGGATCTGTCCAGGCATCATCTCCAGAAAATACAAAGCACGGGTCTCAGAACCTCTCCGAACCCCTGTGAGAGAGAGAGGTCATGTTAGAGGTCACAGGACAAGACAAATCTCAACCTACTTTAAACAATAACAACCTTCAGTAACCAGAGGAACTCATTAACCTACATTAACAGCGGCTGCACTGCCAAAATACTTCATTTGTTGTGAAGAGCTTTGGGACGACCTGAAGTTGTGGAAGATGCTATATAAATGCATGGCTTTCCCCCACTGACCAGTGGAGCTCACTCACCCCTCACTGACCCCTTGAGCTCACTGACCCCTCACTGACCAGTGGAGCTCACTCACCCCTCACTCACCAGTGGAGCTCACTGACCCCTCACTGACCAGTGGTGCTCACTGACCCCTCACCGACCAGTGGCGCTCACTGACCCCTCACTGACCCCTCACCGACCAGTGGCGCTCACTGACCCCTCACTGACCCGTGGCACTCACTCACCCCTCACTGACCAGTGGAGCTCACTCACCCCTCACTGACCCCTCACTCACCAGTGGCGCTCACTCACCCCTCACTCACCAGTGGAGCTCACTCACCCCTCACTGACCAGTGGCGCTCACTCACCCCTCACTGACCAGTGGCGCTCACTGACCCCTCACTCACCCCTCACTGACCAGTGGAGCTCACTCACCCCTCACTGACCAGTGGCGCTCACTCACCCCTCACTCACCCCTCACTGACCAGTGGAGCTCACTGACCCCTCACTGACCCCCCACTGACCAGTGGCGCTCACTCACCCCTCACTGACCAGTGGAGCTCACTGACCCCTCACTCACCAGTGGCGCTCACTCACCCCTCACTGACCAGCTGCCCTATAAGAGGGCTCAAGCACAGAGAGAGTGAACTTCTAAACAGAGTGAATTGCAAACAGAGTTAGGGCTTTAAACAAGAAGTTGTTGAGTGGGAATTAGGTACAGAGGGGGAAGGAGGTGCTAAGTAATTTAAACTGAAGGGCAAAAGCAAAACAGAAAGAGGGAGAGCGCTCCCTCAGCACTAGACTGTCAACCTAGATTTTGTGCTCAAGTCTCTGGAGTGGGACTTGAACCCACAAGTGTATTATTCAGAGGCGAGGGTGCTGCCCACTGAGCCACAGCTGACACTTACTGTAAGTAAAGAGAACTAAGTAATACTCAGCAGGTCAGGCAGCAACTGTGGAGAGAGGCACACAGCTTTCTGAGCTTGAGGAGCAGCTGGAGTCACTGCAGGGCATCCGGGCGGCTGAGAATTTCCTGGAGCACACGCTCCAGGAGGTGGACACCCCGCAGCTACAGAGAGTTCAGGAGGAGAGTAAGTGGGTGGCCATCCAGCAGGTTAGGAAGAGGCAGGCAGTGCAGGAATCCTCCGGAAGTGTAGCACTCTTAAACGGTTTATCAGTGCTGAATACCCGTGAGGGGAGTGCAGTCGAGAGCACGTCCATGGCACCATGAGGCTAATGACTGCACAGGGGAGCACAGCAAAGTGTAAAAATGCAGTAGTCATAGGGGATTCAATAGTCAAGGGATAGCTAGGGAGGAATTTAAAGATCAGGACCTCAAAGGTGGTAATCTCTGGATTACTCTCAGTGCTACATGCTAGTGAGTATAGGAATAGCAAGATAAAGCAGGTTAATGTGTGGCTGGGGAAATGGTGCAGGAGGGAGGGCTTCAGATTCCTGAGTGCAGCGAGCACAGAGTGAACTACTGGGAGTTTGGTAAGTGTGGGAGTTTTAAGGATTAATCTCTTTTAAAATCTAGTGTTAATTATTAGTAGCTCTTAAGTAAGATCAACTGTTTAAGTTAACATTTAAACTTTAAATGTTTAAGTTTCTTCAGGCTTAAGCAGAGACAAACAAGCAAGCTCTCCATGCTGTAGTTAGTTAATTAGCTAACTGGATTAAACTGGTTCCTAAAACAGTAGCAGAGTAGTGCTGACTCATCTGAGCCACAAACAGTTTAAACACAGGGGCCTGTAAGTGCAGCGAGCACAGAGTGAACTACTGGGAGTTTGGTAAGTGTGGGAGTTTGGTGAAGTGGGGGAAGGAGGTTCTTGCTTTTCCTAACTTCTCCTGCAGAGCGGCGGCGGACCTCAGCGGGAGCAGACCGAGGCCCAAGAGCAGGGATAAAAGCAGCAACAGACCTGCAACAGCAAGAGAAAACGGCAGTGTGACGTCACAGGTAAGTGATTGGTAGTGACTGTGGGCTAAGTTTTAAGTTAACATCTAGCATATAACTAAATTTTAAAAACTAAACTTAATTTAATTAATTTAATAAACTAAATGAGGTAAATAATTTGATTAACACTAAACTAATTAATAAAATAAATAAAATAATGGGAGAACAGGAGATGTGTTGCTGCTGCAATATGTGGGAGCTTGTGGACAATTTTGTCCAGGGTGACAACGGCTCTGAGTTGAGGAGCTGGAGTCCGACCTACAGACATTGCGACACATCAGGGAGGGAGAAAGTTACCTGGACCTTCTGCTCCAGGAGGCAGCCACACCCCTTGGATTAAATACTTTAGAATTGACACGTGGTCAGGGACAGGAGGGTGTGACTGCGAGTGAGGCAGGTACGGGGATCCAGGAGGTAGTATTGCAGGAGCCTCAGGCCCTGCACTTGTCCAAAAGATTCGAGGTTCTTGCAACCCTTGTGGACAAGTGTGGGGACCGCGGGGAGGATGAGCAAACTGACCACGGCACCGTGGTACAGGAAGCCGTTCAAGTGGGGGGAGTAAAAAGGAAGGTGGTTGTAGTAGGCGACAGTATAGTTAGGGGGATAGATACTGTTCTCTGCAGCCAGGAGCGTGAGTCCCGAAGGCTATGTTGCCTACCCAGTGCCAGGATAAAGGACATCTCCTCCGGGCTAGAGAAGAACTTGGAGTAGGAGGGGGAGGATCCAGTTGTCGTGGTCCACGTAGGTACCAACGACATAGGTAGGACAAAGAAAGAGGTTCTGCTGAGAGAGTTTGAGCAGCTAGGGACTAAATTAAAAAGCAGAACCACAATGGTTATAATCTCTGGATTATTACCGGAGCCACGAGCAAATTGGCATAGGGTGAATAGGATCAGGGAGATGAATGCGTGGCTCAAAGATTGATGTGGGAGAAGTGGGTTTCGATTCGTGGGGTACTGGCACCAGTACTGGGGAAAGAGAGAGCTGTTCCGTTGCGACGGACTACACCTGAACCATGCTGGGACCAGAGTTCTAGCGAATCGAATAACTAGGGAGGTAGATAGGGCTTTAAACTAAATAAGGGGTGGTGGGTGGAGGGTCTCGGTGGAGAGAAATCTAGAATGCTAAAGAGAAAAGACAAGGAAGCAGTGCAGGAAAGTGATTGGGGTAAGGATAACCAGATTGTGTCAGGAAGGCACAGAGTGTACAAACGAAAGAGTTGTAAGGTTTCCAAAATTTGCAGATCTCGAAAACCTAAGGAAAAAGGACTTTGGAACTACCTCAGTGATAATAATGCATTGGGCCTAACATAAGAGACTGTAAGACCAAAAACCAAGTTTTGGCATTTTAAAAGCATGTCTGGGCCTGTAAAGGGAGAAAAGGCTGTGAAGGAAGTTGGGTTCGACCTCTGCAAAAGCAGTTTTGGGTATTGCAGTTAAATTGCATTGTCTGGGGAATCGGGATGACCTCACTCAAGCCCCAGCAAGCATGAACATTTTGACAATAGACCCTCGGAGGAGACAGTCCCACCCAAAACAACAGGTCCCATCAAACCGATTATAGAACCCATTAAAGACATGCATAAAGCAAATATTTGATCTAAGTCCTAGACCTTGTCAAGAAACCCAAAACATGAGGACAATTCAAACTCCGATTAAACAACAGATCGACAGGATGGAGCTATCCGGAAACCACTTCACACAGTTACAAAACCAGTTAACACGCTAGTAAAGTCGTTACTGTTAACGAGGTCTTACAATGACCGGGATTTGATTTGGTTTTGATAAGGCCACTGCAATTTAGTATAATTGAAGGCCCATCAAGCAGTTCAGGAGTAACAACAGTTCAAGTTCAACAGAAGGCAGTTCTGGAGTTCAATTTGAAAGCCTGTTTTTCAGCAGAAGTCAGTGCTGGAATTACAGAGCTCAGGAGAAGCAAGTTGGGCAGTTAAAGAAGACAGTTCAGTAAGAAGGGACTTCTCCAGTTCTCCAGTAAAACAGTTCAAGTTTAACAAGCAGGCAGAAGGCAGTTTCCACAGTTCTGCAAGAAGGCAGTTCCACAGCTCGGAAGAAGACAGTTTAAACAGAAAGCAGTTCAACAAAGAAGGCCAACAGCTCCAGAAGTAGGCCAACACGCAAGAAGAGACCAGAGCGACCGCCTCAGTGACCATCGGACACCTCGCGGCAACAAGGGCCTTACGAAACCTTTTACTCAAAAGGCTCTAAACCCTAACTCTCAACTGTCAAGGATTCGTTTGGTGAGCATTATCCCTGGTTCTCCAGAGTCCAACCTAGCTAGTGAAGTGGGATTGGGAGGGGTGAAGTATTCTTCTAATGTTATTTCCCTCGCGTGTACCGAAGTGTTCCCCACCTTTAGAGTGTTAAGAGTGTTTGTGTTGTGTTTTACTTTCTTGAAGATCGAAATTCTTTCATCAAACCTGTTGTCTACTGCACCTTTGTTCACAACCCCCAAACAAGTCCAAGGTCTAGAACCAGGGGCGTGGGAGCGATTCAAACTGCTCACTGAGTCAGAGGTGAAGCTGACCCTACCACACCACCCCCTACAGAGTGCACTAACAAATTGGGTCCGGGTAAGAAAAAATGGTAATAAGACAAATAGGGCCATAGTAAAAAAAATATTAAGATGTCTAAAAATGTTAAAAAGACAAATTTTTTGGTCTCAGTTTCTTTTCAGCAGGGCAGGAACCGGGAGGAGCGGGAAGTCGGCGTAGGACCAAGGGGACACAAGACCGGGAAGTCAGCGAAAGACCAGGGAGGTAAGACTAACTGGTAAGTACTTTCCTCAAACCTTCCTAGAAAGTAAAACTAAAACTAGTGGGATTTGGTTAGTTTAAAAAGGAATAAGAGGAGTACAGTATACATTGGTCTAAGTAAGCTTCGGGAAAACAAAAGTCAATAAATAAACTAAAACTAGAAAATTAAAAAGTAATATTAGGGTTAAGTCATGGCAGTAGAGCTCGGACCTGTGTCATGCTCCTCCTGTAACATGTGGGAAATCAGGGACGCTTCCTGTGTCCCTGACAACCATGTGTGCGGGAAGTGTGTCCAGCTGCAGCTCATGTGGGACCGCATGACGGCCCTTGAGCTGCGGATGGACTCACTTTGGAGCATCCACGATTCTGAGAGGGTTGTGGATAACACATTTAGTGAGTTGGTCACACCGCAGGTTAAGGCCAGCGTAGATAGTACATGGGTGACCAAAAGGCAGAGCAAGGGCAGGAAGGTAGTGCAGAAATCCCCTGGGGTTGTCTCCCTTAGCAACAGGTTCACCGCCTTAGGTGCTGTTGTCGGGGGGGATGACTCATCGGGGGAAGGCACCAGCAGCCAGGCTCATGGCACCATGACTGGCTCTGTTGCAAAGAAGGGAGGGAAAAAGAGTGGCAGGGCTATAGTAATAGGGGATTCGATTGTAAGGGGAATAGATAGGGGTTTCTGTGGTCGCGACCGAGACTCCAGGATGGTATGTTGCCTCCCTGGTGCAAGGGTCAAGGATGTCTCGGCGCGGGTGCAGAACATTCTGGAGGGGGAGGGGGAACAGCCAGTTGTCGTGATACATGTTGGTACCAACAACGTAGCTAAAAAAAGGGAAGAGGTCCTACAAGTAGAATTTAGGGAGTTAGGAGCCAAGCTAAAAAGTAGGACCTCGAAGGTAGTAATCTCTGGATTACTACCAGTGCCACGTGCTAGTAAGAGTACAGAGAACAGGATAGTTAGGCTAAATACGTGGCTTGAGCAGTGGTGCAAGAGGGAGGGTTTTAAATTTTTGAGGCATTGGAACCAGTTTTGTGGTAGGTGTGACCTATACAAAAGGGACGGTCTACACCTGTGCAAAGATGGAACTGATGTTCTCGGGGTAATTTTTGATAAAGCAGTTCGGGAGCATTTAAACTAGTATGGCAGGGGGCTAGAAACCTATGTAGTGAAATAGAGGAAAGTGAAAGGCAGACAGAAATAAATGGTAAAAGAGTGAGGAACAAAAAACAAAGGGCCAAACTAATTCATAAAAAATGTGAGCATAAAAAAAGCCTGAGGGTTCTATACCTTAATGCGAGAAGCATCAGGAACAAGGTAGATGAATTAGCTGTGGAAATAGAGGTTAATAATTATGATCTAATTGGGATTACGGAAACATGGTTGCAGGGTGAGCAGGGCTGGGAGCTTAACATACAGGGGTATTCAGTATTTAGGAAGGATCGACAAAAAAGAAAGGGAGGAGGGGTAGCATTGCTGGTAAAAGAAGGGATAAATGCAATTGAAAGGAAGGATATTAACTCAGTTAATACAGAATCTATATGGGTGGAGCTAAGAAATAGCGAGGGGCGAAAAACATTAATAGGAGTGGTATATAGGCCTCCAAATAGTAAAATAGAGGTTGGGGAGGGCATCACGAGGGAAATTAGAGAAGCGTGCAATAAGAGCACAGCTGTCATCATAGGTGACTTTAACTTACATATAGATTGGAATAGCCTAATCAGTAAAAATAATGAGGAGGAGGAATTCCTTGAGTGTTTAAGGGATGGTTATCTGGATCAATATGTCGAGGAACCAACTCGGGAACAGGCTATATTGGACTGGGTACTGTGCAATGAGAAGGGACTAATTAGTAATCTTGTTGTACGGGGACCCTTGGGTCAGAGCGATCATAACATGATCGATTTCTCACTCGAAATGGAGAGCGAAGAAATTGACTCAGATACTAAGGTCCTGAATTTAAACAAGGGGAATTATGATGCCATTAGACGGGAACTGAGTAGGTCTGATTGGACAACGTTCCTGGGAGGACTGGAGGTAGATAAACAATGGCAAGCATTTAAAGATAGAATGACAAAATTGCAAAAATTGTTTATACCAATCTGGCATAAAAGGAAATCTAAAAAGGTGACTCAACCGTGGATAACAGGGGAAATTAGAGACAGCATAAAATCCAAAGATAGGGCGTATAAAATAGCCAAAAAAAGCGCCAGAGCGGAAGATTGGGAACAGTTTAAGATAGAGCAAAGGAGGACAAAGGGCTTAATCAAGAGGGGCAAAATAGCTTACGAAAGCAAGCTGGCGGAAAATATAAAAACTAACTCCAAAAGCTTTTATAAGTATATCAAGAGGAAAAGACTGGTGAAAACCAAAGTTGGCCCATTGCAGTCAGATACGGGGGAATATATAACGGGAAATAAGGAAATGGCAGACCAACTAAATGCATACTTTGGGTCAGTCTTTACGAAGGAAGACACAAAAAACCTCCCTGGGATATCGGGAAAAATAGGGACATTTGCAAAGGAGGAACTGACGCAAGTCAATATCTCTAAGGATATGGTGTTAAGGAAGCTAAAGGGATTGAAGGCGGACAAATCCCCAGGGCCTGATAACATGCATCCTAGGGTGCTGAAGGAGGTGGCCCTAGAGATAGCGGATGCACTAAGTATGATTTTTCAGAATTCATTAGACTCGGGAACAGTGCCCATGGATTGGAGGGTAGCCAACGTTACCCCACTATTCAAAAAGGGGGGTAGGCAAAAAGCAGGTAATTACAGACCTGTAAGCCTTACATCAGTTGTGGGCAAAATGCTGGAGTCCATCATTAAGGATGAAATAGCGGAGCACTTAGCAAATGGGGACAGGATAGGACAGAGTCAACATGGATTTACAAAGGGTAAATCGTGCTTGACTAATCTATTGGAATTTTTTGAGGGAGTAACTGGTAAAATAGATGGGGGAGAGCCAGTAGATGTGGTGTACCTGGACTTCCAAAAGGCCTTCGATAAGGTCCCACATAAAAGATTAGCAGGGAAAATTGAAGCTCATGGGATAAAGGGGAAAGTATTGACGTGGATAGAGAACTGGCTGTCAGATAGAAAACAGAGAGTTGGAATAAACGGCTCATTTTCTGAATGGCAGGCAGTAACAAGTGGGGTACCACAGGGATCTGTCCTGGGTCCCCAGCTGTTCACAATTTACATTAATGACCTGGATCAGGGAGTCGGATGCAGCATTTCCAAATTTGCAGACGACACTAAACTAGGAGGGGGGGTGGGCTCAGAGGAGGAGACCAGGAAGCTCCAGAGCGATTTGGACAGACTGGGTGATTGGGCGGATAAATGGCAGATGCACTATAATGTGGACAAGTGCGAAGTTATCCACCTTGGGTGCAGGAACGGGAGGGCAAATTATTATTTAAATGGCAATAAATTGGGAGAGGGGGAAGTACAGAGAGACCTGGGTGTTCTTGTACACCAGTCACTGAAGGCGAGCATGCAGGTGCAACAGGCGATCAAGAAGGCAAACGGTATGCTGGCCTTCATAGCAAAAGGGTTGGAATACAGGAACAGGGATACCTTGCTGCAGCTGTACAGGGCACTGGTGAGACCACACCTCGAGTACTGTGTACAGTTTTGGTCGCCTCATCTGAGGAAAGATGTTCTTGCCATGGAGGGGGTGCAGCGGCGATTCACCAGGCTGATACCAGGAATGGCGGGATTGACCTATGAGGAGAGACTATGTAGTTTAGGGATGTACACACTGGAGTTTAGAAGATTGAGAGGGGACCTCATAGAAGTGTATAAAATTCTGACAGGTCTAGACAGACTAGATGCAGAAGGAATGTTTCCCTTGGCGGGTGAGAACAGAACTAGAGGACATAATTTAAGGATAAGGGCTAAACCATTTAGGACAGAAATGAGGGGGAATTTCTTCACTCAGAGGGTGGTGAACCTGTGGAACTCATTGCCACAGAGGGCAGTGTACGCCAGCTCATTAAATATATTTAAGAGGGAATTAGATGTATTTCTACAGGCAAAAGGGGTTAAGGGTTACGGAGAGAAGGCGGGGACGGGATACTGAATTGGAGGATCAGCCATGATCTCATTAAATGGCGGAGCAGGCTCGAAGGGCCGGATGGCCTACTCCTGCTCCTATCTTCTATGTATCTATGTATCTATGTAAAGGCACTGTATCTGAAAGCACGAAGCATTCATAATAAGGTAGACGAATTAACAGCGCAAATAGATGTAAACGAATACGATATAATTACGATTACAGAGACATGGCTGCAGGGTGACCAAGGCTGGGAGCTGAATATCCAAGGATATTCAATATTTAGGAAGGACAGGCAAAAAGGAAAAGGAGGTGGGGTGGCGTTGTTAGTAAAGGATGAAATCAGAGCAATAGTGAGAAAGGATATTGGCTCAGAAAATCACAGTGTAGAATCAGTCTGGGTGGAGCTAAGAAGCACCAAGGGGCAGAAAACATTGGTGGGAGTTGTCTATAGGCCTCCAAACAGTAGTGGTAATGTAGGGGATGGCATCAAACAGGAAATTAGAGATGCATGTAACAAGGGTACTACAGTAATCATGGATGACTTTAATCTATATATAGACTGGCCAAACCAAATTAGCTATAATACTGTGGAGGATGAATTCCTGGAGTGTGTACGAGATGGTTTTTTAGACCAGTACGTGGAGGAGCCAACTAGGGAACAGGCTATCCTAGATTAGGTATTGTGCAATGAGAAGGGGTTAATTAATAATCTTGTTGTGCGGGGTCCTTTAGGGAAGAGTGACCATAACATGATAGAATTCTTCAAGTGAAGTGAAAGTGAAGAAGTCCAATCCGAAACTAGGGTCCTAAATCTAAACAAAGTAAACTACGAAGGTATGAGGAGTGAGTTGGCTATGATAGATTGGGGAGCTTCATTAAAAAGGCATGACGGTGGACAGGCAATGGCTAACATTTAAGGAACGAATGCATGAATTGTAACAGTTATACATTCCTTTCTGGCACAAAAACACAAAAGGAAAAGTGGCCCAACCATGGCTAACAAAAGAAATTAAGGATAGTATTAGATCCAAAGAGGAGTCATATAAAGTTGCCAGAAAAAGTAGCAAGCCTGAGGATTGGGAGCAGTTTAGAGTTCAGCAAAATAGACCAAGAGATTGATTAAGAGGGGAAAAATAGAGTACGAGAGCAAACTTGCAAGGAACATAAAAGCGGATTGTAAAAGCTTCTACAAGTATGTAAAAAGAAAAAGATTTTTGAAGACAAATGTAGGTCCCTTACAGTCAGAAATGGGAGAATTTATAATGGGGAACAAGGAAATGGCTGAGCAATTAACCAAATACTTTGGTTCTAGCTTCACGGAAGAAGACACAAATAACTTCCCAGAAATGCTAGGAAACCAAGTTTCGAGTGAGAAGGAGGAATTAAAGGAAATTAGTATTAGTAAAAAAAAGTGCTGGAGAAATTAATGGGACTGAAAGCCGATAAATCCCCAGGGCCTGATGATCTGCATCCCAGAGTACTAAAAGAGGTAGCCATGGAAATAGTGGATGTATTGGTTGTCATCTTCCAAAATTCCATCGATTATGGAACAGTTCCTGCAGATTGGAGGGTGGCAAATGTAACCTCACTATTTAAAAAAGGGAGGGAGAAAACAGGGAACTACAGACCGGTTAGCCTAACATCAGTAGTAAGGAAAATGCTAGAGTCTATTATAAAGGATGTGATAAAAGGACACTTAGAAAATATTAACAGGATTAGACAAAGTCAACATGGATTTATGAAAGGGAAATCGTGTTTGTCAAACCTACTAGAGTTTTTTGAGGATGTAACTGGTAAAATAGATAAGGGAGAACCAGTGGATGTGGTGTATTTGGATTTTCAGAAGGCCTTTGATAAAGTCCCACATAAGAGGTTAGTGTGCAAAATTAAAGCACATGGGATTGGGGGTAATATACTGGCATGGATTGAAAATTGGTTAACAGACAGGAAACAGAGAGTAGGAATAAATGGGTCTTTTTCGGGGTGGCAGGCGGTGACTAGTGGGGTACCGCATGGATCAGTGCTTGGGCCCCAGCTATTCACAATATATATCAATGATTTGGATGAGGGAACCAAATGTAATATTTCCAAGTTTGTTGATGACACGAAACTAGGTGGGATTGTGAGTTGTGAGGAGGATGCAAAGAGGCTTCAAGGCGATTTAGACAAGTTGAGTGACTGGGAAAATACATGGCAGATGCGGTATAATGTGGCAAAATGTGAAGTTATCCACTTCAGTAGGAAAAAGAGAAAGGCAGAGTATTATTTAAATGGTGATAGATTGGGAAATGTTGATGTACAAAGGGACCTGGGTGTCCTTGTACACCAGTCACTGAAAGCAAACATGCAGGTGCAGCAAGCAGTAAGGAAGGTAAATGGTATATTGGCCTTCATTGCAAGAGGATTTGAGTACAGGAGCAAGGATGTCTTACTACATTTATACAGGGCCTTGGTGAGACCACACCTGGAGTACTATGTGCAGTTTTGGTCTCCTTACCTAAGAAAGGATATACTTGCCATAGAGGGAATGCAGTGAAGGTTCATCAGACTGATTCCTGGGATGGCAGGACTGTCGTATGAGGAGAGATTGGGTCGATTAGGCCTGTATTCACTAGAGTTTAGAAGAATGAGAGGGGACCTCATTGAAATGTATAAAATTCTGACAGGGCTAGACAGACTGGATGCAGGGAGGATGTTTCCCCTGGCTGGGGGGTCTAGAACGAGGGGTCACAGTCTCAGGATACAGGGTAGGACGTTTAAGACTGAGATGAGGAGAAATTTCTTCACTCAGAGGGTGGTGAACCTGTGGAATTCTCTACCACAGAAGGCTGTGGAGGCCAAGTCACTGAATATATTTAAGAAGGAGATAGATAGTTTTCTAGACACAAAAGGCATCAAAGGGTATGGGGAGAGAGCGGGAATATGGTAATCAGATAGAGGATCAGCCACGATCATATTGAATGGTGGAGCAGGCTCGAAGGGCCGAATGGCCTACTCCTGCTCCTATTTTTCTATGTTTCTATGTTTTCTGAGGCATTGGGACCAGTTCTGGAGAAGGAGAGACCTGTTCAAGACGAATGGGCTGCACCTGAACAGGGCTGGGACCAATGTCCTCTCGGGGATCTTCTTAAAAAGGAAGATTCAGACGGGGTGAAATGCGAAGCAGACCATGGATTTGGAGTGCATTTTCGTAAATGAATGGAGCATGATTCATAAGGTTGGTGAGCTGAAGGCACAATTTACCACATGCGATTATCATGGAATCGTACAGCACAGGAGGCCATTCGGCCCATCGAGTCTTTGCCGGCTCTTTCAAAGAGCGACCTAGTTAGTCCCACTCCCCCGCTCTTTCCCCAATTTTTACTCCTTCAAGTATTTATCCAATTCCCGTTTGAAGGCTGGTATTGAATCTGCCTCCACCACCCTATCAGGCAGTGCATTCCAAATCCTAACCACTCGCTGCGTAAAAATGTTTTTCCTCATGTCGCCTCTGATTCTTTTGCCAATCACCTTAAATCTGTGCCCTCTGGTTATCGACCCTTCAGCCACTGAAATCAGTTTCTCTTTATTTACTCTATCTAAACCCTTCATGATTTTAAACACCTCTATCAAATCTCCTCTCAACCTTCTCTGCTCTATAAGAACATAAGAAACAGAAGCAGGAGTCGGCCAATCGGCCCCTCGAGCCTGCTCCACCATTCAATAAGATCATGGCTGATCCAATCTTGGCCTCAACACCACTTTCCTGCTCTCTCCCCAAACCCCTTGACTCCCCTGTTGCTCAAATATCTGTCCATCTCCGCCTTGAATATATTCAATGACTCCGCCTCCACAGCTCTCTGGGGTAGAGAATTCCAAAGATTCACGACCCTCTGAGAGAAGAAATTCCTCCTCCATCTCCGTCTTAAATGGGCGACCCCTTATTCTGAAACTATGCCCCCTAGTTCTAGATACCCTCACTAGGGGAAACATCCTTTCAGCATCTACCCTGTCAATCCCCCTCAGAATCTTATGTTTCAATAAGATCACCTCTCATTCTTCTAAACTCCAATGAGTATAGGCCCAACCTGCTCAACCTTTTGTCAACCCCTTCATCCCAGGAATCAACCTGATGAACCTTCTCTGCACTGCCTCTAAGGAGAACAGCCCCAGCTTCTCCAGTCTCTCCACATAACTGAAGTCCCTCATCCCTGGAACCTGATGGCCTACATCCTAGGGTTTTGAAAGAGGTGGCTATAGAAATAGTGGGTGCATTGGTTGTCATTTTCCAAAATTCCATAGATTCTAGAACGGTTCCCACAGATTGGAAGGTAGCATGTGGCAGATGGAATTTAATACAGAGAAGTGTGAGGTGATGTATTTTGGCAGAAGGAACAGGGAGAGGCAATATACACTTAATGGCACAGTTTTAAAGAGTGTGCAGGGACAGAGGGACCTGGGAGTTAATGTGCATAGGTCCCTGAAGGTGGCAGGACATATTGAGAGTGTGGTTAGCAAAGCATATGGGATCTTGGGCTTCATAAATAGAGGTATTGAGTACAAAAGTAGAGAAGTTATGCTGAACCTTTATAAAGAGCTGGTTAGGCCACAACTGGAGTATTGCATCCAGCTCTGGTCACCACAGTTTAGGAAGGATGTGAAGGCCCTTGAGAGGGTGCGGAGGAGATTTACCAGAATGGTTCTGGGAATGGGGGGATCTTATTTACAAGGACAGGTTGGAGAAGCTGGATTTGTTTTCATTAGAGCAAAGGAGGTTGAGGGGTGATTTGATAGAGGTGTACAAGATTATGACAGGTTTGGATAGGCTAGACGGGGAAAGGCTGTTCCCACTAGTTGATGGTACAAGGACGAGGGGACACAGATTTAAGGTTTTGGGCAAGAGATACAGGGGGGATGTGAGAAAAACATTTTTACGCAGCGAGTGATGATAACCTGGAATTCGCTGCTGACGGAAGTGGTGGAAGCAGAGACACATCAATGTTTTCAAGGGGAGACTGGATAGGCACTTGAGGGAAATAAACTTGCAGGGCTGTGGGGATAGAGCAGGGGAATGGGACTGACTGGATTGCTCTACAGAGAGCCGGCACGGACTCGATGGGCCGAATGGCCTCCTTCTGTGCCGTTATAACTATGACAAATGTAACCCCACTATTTAAGAAAGGAGGGAGAGAGAAAATGGGGAACTACAGACCAGTTAGCCTGACATCAGTAGTAGGGAAAATTATAGAATCTATTATTAAGGATGGTGTAACAGGGCACTTAGAAAATTATAATAGGATTGGGCAGAGTCAGCATGGATTTATGAAAGAGAAATCATGTTTGACAAATCTGTTAGAGTTTTTTGAGGTTGTAACTAGCAGAATAGATAAGGGGGAACCAGTGGATGTGGTGTATTTGGATTTTCAGAAGGCATTCGATAAGGTGCCACACAAGAGGTTATTAAACAAAATTAGGGCTCATGTGATTGGGGGTAATATACTAGCATGGATTGAGGATTGGTTAACGGACAGAAAACAGAGAGTAGGAATAAACGGGTCATTTTCGGGTTGACAGGGTGTAACTAGTGGGGTACTGCAAGGCTGAGTGCTTGGGCCTCAGCTATTCACAATCTACATCAATGATTTGGATGAGGGGACCAAATGTAATATATCCAAGTTTGCTGATGATACAAAGCTGGGTGGGAATGTAAGTTGTGAGGAGGATGCAAGGAGGCTTCAAGGGGATATAGACAGGCTAAGTATGTGGGCAAGGACATGGCAAATGGAATGTAACATGGAGAACTGTGAAGTTATCCACTTTGGTAGGAAAAATAGAAAAGCAGAATATTTTTTAAATGGTGAGAGATTGGGAAATGTTGGTGTTCAGAGGGACCTGGGTGTCCTTGTACATGAATCACTGAAAGTTAACATGCAGGTACAGCAAGCAATTAGGAAAGCAAATGGTATGTTGCCTTTTATTACAAGAGGATTTGAGTATAAGAGTAAAGACATCTTACTACAATTATATCGGGCCCTGGTGTTTCCACACCTGGAGTATTGTGTGCAGTTTTGGTCTCCTTACCCAAGGAAGGAGAGACTTGCCATAAAGGGAGTGTAACTTATTCCTGGGATGGGGGGATTGTCCTATGAGGAGATTGTCCTATGAGGAGAGATTGAGTAGATTCGGCCAATATTCTCTAGAGTTTAGAAGAATGAGAGGTGATCTCATTGAAACATACAAAATTCTTACAGGGTTTGACAGGGTAGATGCAAGGAGGCTGTTTCCCCTGGCTGGAGAGTCTAGAACACGGGGTCACAGTCTCAGAATAAGGAGTCGGCCATTTAGGACTGAGATGAGAAGGAATTTCTTCACTCAGAGGGTGGTGAATCTTTGGAATTCTCTGCCCCAGAGGGCTGTGGAGGCTCAGTCATTGAGTATATTCAAGAGAGTGATCGATAGATTTTTGGATGTTAAGGGAATCAAGAAATATGGGGATAATGCAGGAAAGTGGAATGGATGTAGAAGATCAGCCATGATCTTATTGAATGGCGGAGCAGGCTCGAGGGGCCAAATGGCCGACTCCTGCTCCAATACTAAAAAAAAGGGAAAGGGATAGACCGAGTAATTGTAGGCCAATCAGTAGACAGGGCTTTAAACTAATGAAGGGGGAATGGGAGGATTCAGGAAAGAGTAAATTTAAAAGCAACGAGAGAAATGTCAAAGCTCTAGAGCAGAGTAGAGTTTTGGGTGAAAATAAGCAGAGTGGGTCAGGAAGGGACAGAGAGAGTAACAAAGGCAATAAGGCATCAGTGACTAAGGTGACATCAGGGAAAAATAGAAATAAGCTAAAGGCACTATATCTGAATGCGCGAAGCATTCACAACAAAATAGATAAATTAATAGAGCAGATAAAAATTGATAGGTTTGATCTAATAGCCATTACAGAGACGTGGTTGCAATGTGGCCAGGGTTGGGAACTAAATGTTCCAGGATACTTAACTTTTAAAAAGAGAAAGGCAAAATGGAAAAGGAGGAGGGGTAGCCCAGATAATAAAGGATGGGTTAAAGACAGTAGAGAGAAAGGATCTTGGCTCCGAAAATCAATAAGTAGAATCAGTTTGGGTGGAGCTAAGAAACAGCAAGGGGCAGAAAACATTGGTGGGAGTTGTTTATAGGCCCCCAAATAGTAGTTGTAATGTAGGGCAGAGTATAAATCAGGAAATTGGAAGCGCATGTAACAAGGGTAATACAGTAATCATGGGGGACTTTAATCTACATATAGACTGGGCAAACCAAATATACAGTAATAGTGTGGAGGACTAATTCATGGAATGTATGCAAGATAATTTTCTAGATCAGCATGTTGAGGAACCGACTAGGGAACAGGCTATTTTAGATCCAGTATTGTGCAATGAGAAAGAGTTAATTAATAACCTTGTAGTAAAGGGGCCTTTAGGGAAGAGTGACCATAATATGTTAGAATTTTATATTGAGTTTGAAAGTGATTTAGTTAAATCCGAAACTAGGGTCTTAAATCTAAACAAAGCAAACTATGTAGGTATGAGGGGCGAGTTGGCTAAGGTAGATTGGGAAACTACATTAAAAGGTATGATGGTAGAGAAGCAATGGCGAGCATTTAAAGAATTAATACATAATTAACAACAAATATACATTCCTTTAAAGGCACAAAAATCCCACAGGAAAAGTGGTCCAACCCGTGGCTAACAAGAGAAGTTAAAAATACAACAGAAAATGCTGGAAACACTCAGCAGGTCAGGCAGCATCATGGAGAGAAACAGAGTTAACGTTTAAGGTCGATGACCCTTCGTCAGAACTGACTGGCTGGGTTTCGGAGCTTGAGCAGCAGCTGGCGTCACTGCGGTGCATTCGTGAGGCTGAGAGCTACGTAGATAGCATATTTCAGGAGGTGGTCACCCCTCAACGTATGTGTGTGCAGGCAGAGAGGGAATGGGTGACTGTCAGACAGACAAGGAGGACCAGGCAGGTAGTGCAGGAGTCCCCCGAGTGCATCTCATTCTCTAACCAGTACTGGTGAGGGCCATGGTGCCTCTGGGGAGTACAGTCAGAGCCAAGTCCATGGCACCACGGGTGGCTCAGCTGTACAGGAGGGGAGGTGGAAGATCGGGAAAGCAATAGCGATCGAAGATTGGATAGTTAGGGGAACAGACAGGCGTTTCTGCGGCCGCAGATGTGATTCCAGGATGCTATGTTGCCTCCCTGGTGCCAGGGTCAAGGATGTCACTGAGCGGCTACAGAACATTCTGAGGGGGGAGAGTGAACAGCTAAAGGTCGTGGTCCATATTGGTACAAAGGACATAGGTAGAAAGAGGGATGAGGTCCTGCAGGCAGATTTTAGGGAGCTAGGAAAGAGATTAAAAAGCAGGACCTCAAAAAGGTAGTAATCTCTGGATTACTCCCGGTGTCACGAGCTTGTGAGTATAGAAATAGGAGGATAGAGCAGATGAATGCGTGGCTGGAGAGATGGTGCAGGAGGGAGGGCTTTAGATTCCTGGGGCATTGGGGGAGGTGGGACTTGTACAGGCCGGACAGGTTGCACCTCAACAGAGCCGGGACCAATATCCTCGCAGGGAGGTTTGCTAGTGCTGTTGGGGAGGGTTTAAACTAATTTGGCAAGGGGATGAGCATCAGGATGTAGCATTAGAAAGGAGAAACAAGGTGCACAAAGGATTGGGAGAGACAGATAACACTAGAGTAAGAAATAGTGTGGTACTAGGTGGGGTCAGACTAAGAGAGAATACAAGACGGCCTAAGGCAGGTTTACAGTGCATGTGTGTAAATGCACGAAGTGTGGTAAATAAGGTTGGTGAGCTGCAGGCGCAAATAGCCACATGGGAATATGATGTCGTGGCAATAACGGAGACCTGGCTCAAAAAAGGGCAGGATTGGGTTTTAAATATTCCTGGTTATAAGGTGTTCAGGAAAGATAGGGAAGGAAAGATAGGAGGTGGGGGGTATTTATTAAAGAGAATGTTACAGTGCTGGAGAGAGAGGATGTCCTGGAGGGGTCAAGGACAGAATCTATATGGCTAGAGTTAAGAAGTAATAGAGGTGCCATTACACTACTAGGTGTATTCTATAGACCACCAACTAGTGGAAAGGATATAGAGCAGCAAATTTGCAGGGAAATTACAGAAAGATGCAAGAACTACAGCGTAGTGCTAATGGGGGACTTCAACTATCCTAATATAAACTGGTATAGTAATAGTGTAAAGGGCAGAGAGGTGGAAGAATTTCTGAAGTGTGTTCAGGAGAACTTTCTTGATCAGTAAGTCCCCTGCCCAACGAGGAAGGAGGCATTGCTGGATCTGGTTCTGGGGAATGAGGTAGGTCAAGTGAAGCAAGTGTCAGTAGGGGAACATTTAGGGAACAGTGATCACAGTATCATAAGGTTTAGATTAGCTATGGAAAAGGACAGGGAGCAATCTAGAGTTAAAATACTTAATTGGAGGAAGGCCAACTTCAGTGGGTTGAGAATGGATCTCATAGAATCATAGAAAGTTACAGCACAGAAGGCGGCCATTTCGGCCCATCGTGTCCGCGCCGGCCAACAAAGAGCTATGCAGCCTAATCCCACTTCCCAGCTCTTGGTCCGTAGCCCTGCAGGTTACAGCATCCCAAGTGCACATCCAAGTACTTTTTAAATGTGGTTAGGGTTCCTGCCTCTACCACCCTCAGGCAGTGAGTTCCAGACCCACACAACCCTCTGGGTGAAGGCATTTCTCCTCAAATCCCCTCTAAACCTTCCACCAATTACTTTAAATCTGTACCCCCTGGTTTTTGACCCCTCTGTTAAGGGAAATAGGTCCTTTCTATCCACTTTATCTATGCCCCACATAATTTTATACACCTCAATAAGGTCTCCCCTCAGCCTCCTCTGTTCCAAGGAAAACAGACCCAGCCTATCCAGTCTTTCCTCATAGCGAAGATTCTCTACTCCCGGCAACATCCTTGTAAATCGCCTCTGTACCCTCTCTAGTGCAATCACATCTTTCCTGTAATGTGGTGACCAGAACTGCATGCAGTACTCTAGCTGAGGCCTAACTAGTGTTTTATACAGTTGAAGCATAACACCCCCCCTGCTCTTGTATTCTATGCCATGGCTAATAAAGGCAAGCATTCCGTATGCCTTCTTAACCACCTTATCTACCTGGCCTGCTACCTTCAGGGATCTGTGGACATGCACTCCAAGGTCCCTTTGTTCCTCTACACTACTCAGTGTCCTACCATTTAATGTGTATTCCCTTTCCTTGTTAGCCCTCCCCAAATGCATTACCTCACACTTCTCTGGATTGAATTCCATTTGCCACTGTTCTGCCCACCTGACCAATTTATTGATATCTTCCTGCAGTCTACAGCTTCCTTCTTCAGTATCAACCACACAGCTGATTTTAGTATCATCTGCAAACTTCTTAATCATACCCCCTATATTCAAGTCTAGATCGTTGATATATACCACAAAAAGCAAGGGACCTAGTACTGAGCCCTGCGGAACCCCACTGGAGACAGCCTTCTAGTCACAAAAACACCCATCAACCATTACCCTCTGCTTCCTGTCTCTGAGCCAGTTTTGAATCCAACTTGACACTTTGCCCTGGATCCCATGGGCTTTTAACTTCGTGACCAGTCTGCCATGTGGAACCTTATCAAAAGCCTTGCTAAAGTCCATATACACTACATCAAACGCACTACCCTCATCTACCCTCCATGTTACCTCCTCAAAAAATTCAATCAAGTTTGTCAGACACGACCTTCCCTTAACAAATCCGTGCTGACTATCCTTGATAATCCGTGATCTGGCCTGGGTAAACTGGAATCAAAGATTGGCAGGCAAAACTGTAATTGAACAATGGGCTGCCTCTAAAGAGAAAATGGTTCGCGTACAGTCGAGGTACATTTCCACGAGGGGGAAAGGTAGGGCAGCCAAAGCCAGAGCTCCCTGGATGATGAAATAGATAGAGTAAGATGAAGCAGAAAAAGAGCGCGTATGACAGATGTCAGGTTGAGAATACAAGTGAGAACCAGGCTGAATATCGAAAGTTCAGAGGGAAAAGTGAAAAAGGAAATAAGAGGGGGCAAAGATAGATTATGAGAATACATTGGCAGCCAACATAAAAGGGAATCCAAAAGTCTTCTATAGGCATATAAATAGTAAACGGGTAGTAAGAGGAGGGGTGGGGCCGATTAGGGACTAAAAAGGAGACCTACGCATGGAGGCAGAGGGCATGGCTGAGGTGCTAAACGAGTACTTTGCATCTGTCTTTACCAAGGAAGAAGATGCTGCCAAAGTCATAGTGAAAGAGGAGTTAGTTGAGATACTGGATGGGATAAAAACTGATAAAGGAGGTACTGGAAAGGCTGGCTGTACTTAAAGTTGATAAGTCACCAGGACCGGACGGGATGCATCCTAGGGAAGTAAAGATGGAAATTGCAGAGGTACTGGCCATAATCTTCCAATCCTCCACGGGGGTGGTGCCAGAGGACTGGAGAATTGCAAATGTTACACCCTTGTTCTAAAAAGGGTGCAAAGATAAACCCAGCAACTACAGGCCAGTCAGTTTAACCTCGGTACTGGGGAAGCTTTTAGAAATGATAATCTGCGACAAAATTAACAGTCACTTGGACAAGTGTGGATTAATTAAGGAAAGCCAGCACGGATTTGTTAAAGGCAAATCGTGTTTTACTAACTTGATGAGTTTTTTGATGAGGTAACTGAGAGGGTTGATGAGGGTAATGCAGTTGACGTAGTGTACATGGACTTCCAAAAGGTGTTTGGTAAAAGTGCCACATAATAGGCTTGCCAGCAAAGTTGAAGCCCATGGAATACTCTTCTTCTCTCTTAGGCAGTCCCTCGGAACCGAGGATGACTTGCTTCCACATTAAAAATGAGTTCTCAGGTGACTGATGAGTCCAATGCGGGACCTAGAGTCTCTGTCACAGGTGGGGCAGACGGTGGTTGAAGGGGCGGGTGGGTGGGGTGCTTGGGTTGACGTGCGCTCCTTGCGCTTGGCTTCCGTTTGCTCCCGGCAAAGACACTCGAGGTGTTCGGTGCCTTCCCGGATGCTTCTCCTCCACTTTGTGCGGTCTTGGGCCAGGGATTCCCAGGTGTCAGTGGGGATGTTGCACTTTTTCCAAGGAGGCTTTGAGGGTGTCCTTGATGCGTTTCCCCTGCCCACCTGGGGCTCTCTTGCCGTGTCGGAGCTCCGAGTAGAGCGCTTGTAAAAGGGACAGTGGCAGCATGGATATGAAATTGGTTAAGTGACAGGAAACAGAGTAGTGGTGAACGGTTGTTTTTCGGACTGGAAGGTACACAGTGGTGTTCCCCAGGGGTCAGTACTAGGACCACTGCTTTTCTTGATATATATTAATGACTTGGACTTGAGTGTACAGGGCACAATTTCAAAATTTGCAGATGACACAAAACTTGGAAGTATAGTGAACAGTGAGGAGGAGAGTGATAGACTTCAAGAAGACAGACAGGCTGGTGGAATGGGCAGACACGTGGCAGATGAAATTTAACAGTAGAAAAGTGCGAAGTGATACATTTTGGTACGAAGAACAGGGAGAGGCAATATAAACTAAAGGGTACAATCCTGAAGGGGGTGCATGAACAGAGAGACCTGGGGGTATATGTGCACAAATCGTTGAAGGTGGCAGGGCAGGTTGAGAAAGTGGTTAAAAAAGTATACGGGATCCTGGGCTTCATAAATAGAGGCATAGAGTACAAAAGCAAGGAAGTTATGATGAACCTTTATAAAACACTGGTTCAGCCTCAACTGGAGTATTGTGTTCAATTCTGGGCACCACACTTTAGGAAGGATGTGAAGGCCTTAGAAAGGGTGCAGAAAAGATTTACGAGAATGATTCCAGGGATGAGGGACTTCAGTTACGTGGATAGACTGGAGAAACTGGGGTTGTTCTCCTGAGAGCAGAGAAGATTGAGAGGAGATTTGATAGAGGTGTTCAAAATCATGAGGGGTTTGGACAGAGTAGATAGAGAAACTGTTCCCATTGGCGGAAGGGTCGAGAACCAGAGGACACAGATTTCAGGTGATTGGCAGAAGAACATGAGGAAAAACTTTTTTATGCAGTGAGTGGTTAGGATCTGGAATGCACTGCCTGAAGGGGTGGTGGAGGCAGACTCAATCATGGCTTTCAAAATGGAATTGGATAAATACCTGAAGGAAAAAAATTTGCAGGGCCACGGGGAAAGGGCAGTGGAGTGGGACTAGCTGAAGTGCTCTTGCAGAGAGCCAGCACGGGCTCAACGGGCCGAATGGCCTCCTTCTGTGCTGTAACCATTCTATGATTCTATGCTCTCCCACTGATACCCCTTCCACCTGCCCAGCTTCATTCCCTAAAACTACGTCCAGAACCGCCCCCTCTCTTGTTGGGCTTGCTACATACTGGCTAATAAATTTCTCCTGAATGCATTTTAAGAATTCTGTGCCCTCTATACTTTTTACACTGATTCTATCACAGTTAATAGTAGGGTAGTTGAAATCCCCTACTATTACTGCCCTATTGTTTTTGCACTTCTCAGAAATTTGCCTGCATATTTGCTCTTGTATCTCGCTCTGATATTTGGGGGTCCATAGTACACTCCCAGCAGTGTCCACAGCAGAAGAACATGAGGAACATGAGGTGGCTCGGCTCTACATTGGTTGTGGGGTGGTTGGATGAAGATCAGAAAAACAATAGTGGTAGGGGATTGGATAGTTAGGGGAACAGATAGGCGTTTCTGCGGCCGCAGACGTGACTCCAGGATGGTATGTTGCCTCCCTGGTGCCAGGGTCAAGGATGTCACTGAGCGGCTGCAGGTTACTCTGAGGGGGGGAGGGTGAACAGCCAGAGGTCGTTGTCCATATCGGTACCAACGACATAGGCAGAAAGAGGGATGAGGTCCTGCAGGCAGAGTTTAGGGAGCTAGGAAAGAGATTAAAAAGCAGGACCTCAAAGGTAGTAATCTCCGGATTACTCCCGGTGCCACGAGCTAGTGAGTACAGAAATAGGAGGATAGAGCAGATGAATGTGTGGCTGGAGAGATGGTGCAGGAGGGAGGGCTTCAGATTCCTGAGGTATTGGGACCGGTTTCTGGGGGAGTTGAGACCTGTACAAGCCGGACGGGTTGCACCTCAACAATATCCTCACGGGGGGGGTTTGCTAGTGCTGTTGGGGAGGGTCTAAACTAGCTTGGCAGTGGGTTGGGAACCTGAGAGTGGATTCAGAAGGGAGAGAAGCAAAGCTGGAAATGGAAGGTAGAAAATTAGTAAGCGAGTTTGGAAGGCAGAGGAAACAAAGGCTAGAAAATAGACAACAAGGGAGTTTGGCAGTGCTAAATGGTATATACTTCAACGCAAGGAGTCTAGGGAATAAAGCAGATGAGCTGAGGGCACAGATAGACACGTGGGAGTATGATATTATAGCTATTACTGAGACATGGCTGAAAGAAGGGCAGGAATGGCAGCTCAACATTCCTGGTTACAGGGTTTTCAGACGAGATAGAGGGGGGGATAAAAAAGGAGGGGGATCGCAATATTGATTAAAGAATCAATTACAGCTGTGAGGAGGGAGGATATCTTAGAAGGATCATCAAATGAGGACATATGGGTTAAACTGAAGAACCAAAAAGGGGCAATCACACTGCTGGGGGTGTACTATAGACTTCTGAACGGTGAGAGGGAGATAGAAGAGCAAATATGTTGGCAAATTTCTGAGACGTACAAAAACAATAGAGCAGTAATAGTAGGGGATTTCAACTTCCCTAATATTAACTGGGATAGAATCAGTGTAAAAGGAATAGAGGGAGCAGAATTCTTAAAATTAATTTTGGAGAACTTTTTTAGCCAGTACGTAGCAAGCCCATCAAGAGAGGGGGCAGTTTTGGTCTTAGTTTTAGGGAATGAAGCTGGGCAGGTGGAAAGGGCATCAGTGGGAGAGCATTTTGGTGGCAGCGACCATAATTCAGTTAGATTTAGCGTAGTTATGGAAAAGGACAAGGATAGACCAGGTGCAAAAGTTCTCAATTGGGGAAAAGGCCATTTTTACTAAGCTGAGAGGTGATTTAGCAAAAGTGGACTGGAGACAGAAACCTGAAGGTAAATCAGTGCCAGAGCAGTGGGAGGCATTCAAGGAGGAGATAGTGAGGGGTCAGAGCAAATATGTTCCCTTAAAGATAAAGGGTGGGACTAACAAATCTCGAGCTCCCTGGATGTCAAGGAGCATACAGGGTAGGATAAAGGGAAAAAGGGAAGCTTATGACAGATACCGAGGGCTCAATACTGCAGAAACCCTAGAGGATTATAGAAAGTGCAGGTGTGAAACTAAAAAAGAAATTAGGAAAGCAAAGAGAGGGCATGAAAAAATAATGGTGAGTAAAATCAAGGAAAGCCCAAAGATGTTTTATAAATACATAAAGAGCAAGAGGATAACTAAAGTAAGAGTAGGGCCTATTAGGGACCATAAAGGTAACCTGTGTGTGGAGGCGGAAGACATGGGTATGGTTCTTAATGAATACTTTGTGTCTCTTTTCACAAAAGAGAGGGACGATGCAGACATTGTAGTTAAGGAGGCAAAGTGTGAAATATTAGATGAGATAAACATAGAGAGAGAGGAAGTATTAAGGGGTTTAGCATCTTTGAAAGTAGATAAATCGTCAGGCCCGGATGAAATGTATCCCAGACCGTTAAGAAAAGCAAGGGAGGAAATTGCAGAGGCTCTGACCATCATTTTTCAATCCTCTCTGGCTACAGGTGTGGTGCCGGAGGACTATAGGACTGCTAACATTATACCGTTGTTTAAAAAGGGAGAAAGGGACAGACCGAGTAATTGCAGGCCAGTCAGTCTTTTGATAAGGTCCCAAATGGCAGACTGGTCAGAAAAGTAAAAGCCCCTGGGACACAAGGGAAAGTGGCAAGTTGGATCCAAAATTGGCTCAGTGGCAGGAAGCAAAGGGTAATGGTCGATGGGTATTTTTGTGACTGGAAGGCTGTTTCCAGTGGGGTTCCGCAGGGTTCAGTACTGGGTCCCTTGCTTTTTGTGGTATATATCAATGATTTAGACTTCAATATAGGGGGTATGATTAAGAAGTTTGCAGATGATACAAAAATTGGCCGTGTGGTTGGATAGTGAGGAAGAAAGCTGTAGACTGCAGGAAGCTATCAATGGACTGGTCAGATGGGCAGTAAAGTGGCAAATGGAATTCAATCCGGAGAAGTGCGAGGTAATGCATTTGGGGAGGGCAAACAAGGCAAGGGAATACACAATAAATGGTAGGATACTGAGAAGTGTAGAGCAACAGAGGGGCCTTGGAGTGCAGGTCCACAGATCCCTGAAGGTAGCAGGACAGGTAGATAAGGTGGTTAATAAGGCATACGGGATACTTTCCTTTATTAGCTGAGGCATAGAATACAAGAGCAGGGAGGTTATGTTTGAACTGTATAAAACACTAGTTAGGCCACAGCTAGAGTACTGCGTACAGTTCAGGTCACCACATTACAGGAAGGATGTGATTGCACTAGAATGGGTATAGAGGAGATTTACGAGGCTGTTGCCAAGACTGGAGAATTTTAGCTATGAGGAAAGATTGGATAGGTTGGGGTTGTTTTCTTTGGAACAGAGGAGGCTGAGGGGAGATCTATAAAATTATGAGGGGCCTAGATAGAGTGGATAGGAAGGACCTATTTCCCCTAGCAGAGTGGTCAATAACCAGGGGACATAGATTTAAAGTAATTGGAAGGATTAGAGGGGAGTTGAGGAGAACTTTTTTCACCCAGAGGGTGGTGGGGGTCTGGAACTCACTGCCTGAAAGGGTGGTAGAGGCAGAGACCCTCATCACATTTAAAAAGTACTTGGATATGCACTTGAAGTGCCGTAACCTACAGGGCTATAGACCAAGAACTGGAAAGTGGGATTAGGCAGGATAGCTCTTTTTCAGCCGGCACAGACACGATGGATTGAATGTCCTCCTTCTGTGCCGTAAATTTCTATGATTCTAAACCACTGATACCGTTCACCTGCCCAGCTTCATTCCCTAAACCTAAGTCCAGAACAGCCCCCTCAATTGCAGCAAGACTTCCTGGCCTTGAAATTAGTCTCAGGCGGTGGCACTGAACAGGTGGTATCAGATTGGCCGCCCGTTATACCCCGCGCCCGATATTCAGTACCACTGACTGCAATGACCGCTCCCTGGATTACTAAAGACAGAGAGCAAAATGAAACATAGAAAAGGAGGCTTATGATAAATGTCACATTCATAATACAACTACAATGTTATTCATAATGCAGTAGAGAATCAAGCTGAATAAAGAAAGTACAGAGGATGTTGCCGGGGCTGGGGAATTTTAGCTATGAGGAAAGATTGGAGAGGCTGGGGTTGTTTTCTTTGGAACAGAGGAGGCTGAGGGGAGACTTAATTGAGGTGCATAATTATGAGGGGCCTAGATAGAGTGGATAGGAAGGACCTACTTCCCTTAGCAGAGGGGTCAATAACCAGGGGCCATAGATATAAAGTAGTTGGTAGAAGGATTAGAGGGGAGATGAGGAGAAATGTTTTCACCCAGAGGGTGGTGGGGGTCTGGAACTCACTGCCTGAAAGGGTGGGAGAGGCAGAAACCCTCATCACATTTGAAAAGTACTTGGATATGCACTTGAAGTGCCGTAACCTACAAGGCTACGGACCAAGTGCTGAAAAGTGGGATTAGGCTGGATAGCGCTTTGTCGGCCGGCATGGACAAGATGGACCAAATGGCCTCCTTCTGTGCTGTAAATTTCTATGATTCTATGATTTTAAGGTTGATGTGTGTAGTGCGGTCGATGTTGTGTATATGGACTTTTAAAAGGCGTTTGATAAAGTATCTTATTAGCAAAATTAAAGCCCATGGGATTAAAGGGACAGTGGCAGCGTGGATATGAAACTGGCTCAGGGACAGAAAGCAGAGAGTAGTGGTGAACGGTTGTTTTTCAGACTGGAGGGAAGTATACAGTGGTGTCCCCCAGGGGTCGGTATTAGGACCACTGCTCTTTTTGATATATATTAATAACCTGGACTTGGGTACACAGGGCATAATTTCATAGTTTGCAGACGACACAAAACTCGGAAATGTCGTAAACAATGAGGAGGATTGTAACAGACTTCAGGAGGACATAGACAGACTGGTGAAATAGGCAGACACATGGCAGATGAAATTTAATACAGAGAAGTGTGAAGTGATACATTTTGGTAGGAAGAATGATGCGAGGCAATATAAACTAATGGGTACAATTTTAAAGGGGGTGCAGGAACTGAGACCCCTTGGGGTGTCTGTGCACAAATCTTTGAAGGTGGCAGGACAACTTGAGAAGACTGTTAATAAAGCATACGGGCTCCTTGGCTTAGAGTACAAAAGCAAGGAAGTTAGGCTAAACGTTTATAAAACACTGGTTAGGCCCCAGCTGGAGTATTGTGATCAATTCTGGGCACCAGACTTTAGGAAGGATGTGAAGGCCTTAGAGAGGGTGCAGAGGAGATTTACTAGAATGATACCAGGGATGAGGGACTTCAGTTATGTGGATAGACTGGAGAAGCTGGGGTTGTTCTCCTTAGAGCAGAGAATGTTGAGAGGAGATTTGATAGAGGTGTTCAAAATCATGAGGGGTCCAGACAGAGTAAATAAAGAGAAACTGATTCCAGTGGCAGGAGGGTCGATAACCAGAGGACACAGATTTAAGGTAATTGGCAAAAGAACCAGAGGCCACATTAGGAAAAAAACTTTTACGCAGCGAGTTGCACTGCCTGAAACAGTGTTAGAAGCAAATTCAATAATAACTTCAATTGGAAAAGTACTTGAAAGAAAAAAATGAGCAGGACTGTGGGGAAAGAGCACGGGAGTGGGACTCTTTCAAAGAGCCGGCACAGGCACAATGGGCCGAATGGCCCCCCTCTGTGCTGTAAAAAAGAAAAAAAAATCTGTAACCGTAATAAAACCTGGTCAGCTGTCCTACTCTCTCATGTGGCTCGGTGTCAAATTTTATTTGATAACGTTTCTATGAAGCGCCCTGGGACATTTTACTATGTTAAAGGCGCTATATAAATGCAAGTTGTTGTTGTTGTTCCCCCCTCCCTGTATCCCGACAATATTGGAATCTACTCTAACTTGCTCTTCCCATAACCCTCCCTTCCTCCGACATTCTACATGATTGGAGTCACACACTCACCCTGATCTGCCTCCATTCCTCTTCCTGATGCTATTCTGCACTGCGTGTCTCAACTCTGCAGCTGGGTTTGTGAGCGAAAGAACCTGGTACAGGTACAGGCACAGCACTGGCACTCTGGCCCACAGGTACCTGCAGGGGCACACCCACAGGCAGGGGTAAGGGCACAGCACTGTTCTGTTGCTGCAACAGATCCATTGGCACTCTGGCCCACAGGTACCTGCAGGGGCACACCCACAGGCAGGGGTAGGGGCACAGCACTGTTCTGTTGCTGCAACAGATCCATTGGCACTCTGGCCCACAGGTACCTGCAGGGGCACACCCACAGGCAGGGGTAGGGGCACAGCACTGTTCTGTTGCTGCAACAGATCCATTGGCACTCTGGCCCACAGGTACCTGCAGGGGCACACCCACAGGCAGGGGTAGGGGCACAGCACTGTTCTGTTGCTGTGAAGTTCCAGGCACACAAACGTAGTCATAGGCTGCAGAGCTCTGTAACTTGACATCAGTACCAATACAAAGTGAAGTCTATGGGCGAGACAGGGAAAATCAGTAGATCTTGAAGTATTCGGGCTAAACTATGGCCGATGGTGTTAATGTGGGGAAGTACGAGGTCATCCACTCTGCAACCGACAAAAATAAATCACAATATTTTCTTACTAGCGCAAGACTAGGAACTGCAGAGGATCAAAGAGAATTAGGCGTTCATGTACACAAGTCACTAGATTCCAGCCTGTAACTCACTCCCGGGTATCTGTTATTCTATATATAAACCCCCGCGAACCCCTCGATTAGATTCCAGCATGTAACTCACTCCCGGGTATCTGTTATTCTATATATAAACCCCCGCGAACCCCTCGATTAGATTCCAGCCTGTAACTCACTCCCGGGTATCTGTTATTCTATATATAAACCCCCGAACCCCTCGATTAGATTCCAGCCTGTAACTCACTCCCGGGTACCTGTTATTCTATATATAAACCCCCGCGAACCCCTCGATTAGATTCCAGCCTGTAACTCACTCCCGGGTATCTGTTATTCTATATATAAACCTCCCCGATCCCCTCGATTAGATTCCAGCCTGTTACTCACTCCCGGGTATCTGTTTTTCTATATATAAACCCCCGAACCCCTCAATTAGATTCCAGCCTGTAACTCACTCCCGGGTATCTGTTATTCTATATATAAACCCCCCAAACCCCTCAATTAGACCCCAATCTGGTGGCTGCTATCGAGTAATATATTTGTACTAGAGAATTGAACATAAGAAAATAAGAAATAGGAGCAGGAGTCGGCCATTCGGCCCCTCGAGCCTGCTCCACCATTCAATAAGATCATGACTGATCTTCTTCCTCAACTCCACTTTCCTGTATTACTGTATCCCCATATCCCTTGATTCCCTGAACATCCAAAAATCTATCGATCTCTGTCTTAAATATACTCATCGACTGAGCCTCCACAGCCCTCTGGGGTAGAGAATTCCAAAGATTCACCACCCTCTGAGTGAAGAAATTCCTCCTCATCTCAGTCCTAAATGGCCAAACCCTTATTCTGAGACTGTGACCCCTGGTTCTAGACTCCCCAGCCAGGGGAAACATCCTCCCTGCATCTACCCTGTCAAGCCCTGTAAGAATTTTGTATGTTTCAATGAGATCACCTCTCACTCTTCTAACCTCTACAGAATACAGGCCGAGTGTATTCAATCTCTCCTCATAGGACAATCCCCCCATTCCAGGAATCAGTCTGGTGAACCTTCGTTGCACTCCCTCTATGGCAAGTATATCCTTCCTTAGGTAAGGAGACCAAAACTGTATACAATACTCCAGGTGTGGTCTCACCAGGGCCCTATATAATTGCAGTAAGACTGTCTTTACTCTTATTCTCAAATCCTCTTGTAATAAAGGCCAACATACCATTTGCTTTCCTAATTGCTTGCTGTACCTGCATGTTAACTTTCAGTGATTCGTGTACAAGGACACCCAAGTCCCTCTGAACACCAATATTTCCCAATCTCTCACCATTTAAAAAATACTCTGCTTTTCTATTTTTCCTACCAAAGTGGATAACTTCACATTTCTCCACATTATAATCCATTTGCCATGTTCTTGTCCACTCACTTAGCCTGTCTAAATCCCCTTGAAGCCTCTTTGCATCCTCCTCACAACTTACTTTCCCACCTAGCTTTGTATCATCAGCAAACTTGGATATATAGAGTGGTGATATTGGGGGACTTTACTGACCCAAATATCGATTGGGATAATGTATTTGTAAAGAGAAAGGAGGGGGAGGAATTTCTGAAATGTGTTCAGGAGAATTTCCTTGACCAATATGTTCTTGGCCCAACTAGGAAGGAGGCATTGCTGGATCTGGTGCTGTGGAATGAGGTGGGCCAGGTCGACCAAGTGTCTGTGGGAGAACACTTGAGTACGAGTGATCATCGTATCAAAAGATTTAGATTAGCAATGGAGAGGAGCAAGGAACAATCTAGAGTGGAACTTCTAAACTGGAATAGGGCTAACTTCAATGGGATGCAAAAGGATCTAGCCAGGGTAAAATGGAACCAAAGACTGACAGTACTGAGGGAGCACTGCACTGTCGGAGGGTCAGTACTGAGGGAGCGCTGCACTGTCGGAGGGGCAGTACTGAGGGAGTGCTGCACTGTCGGAGGGGCAAAACTGAGGGATGGCTGCACTGTCGGAGGGGCAGTACTGAGGGAGTGCCGCACTGTCGGGGGGGCAGTACTGAGGGAGTGCTGCACTGTCGGAGGGGCAGTACTGAGGGAGTGCTGCACTGTCGGAGGGGCAGTACTGAGGGAGCGCAGCACTGTCTGAGGGGCAGTACTGAGGGAGCGCCGCACTGTCGGAGGGGCAGTACCGAGGGAGCGCTGCATGTCGGATGGGCAGTACTGAGGAAGCACTGTACTGTCGGAGGTGCAGTACTGAGGAAGCGACACACTGTCGGAGGGGCAGTATTGAGGGAGCGCCACACTGTCGGAGGGGCAGTATTGAGGGAGTGCCACACTGTCGGAGGGGCAGTATTGAGGGAGCGCCACACTGTCGGAGGGGCAGTATTGAGGGAGCGCCACACTGTCGGAGGGGCTGTCTTTCAGATGAGATGTTAAACCGAGGCCCCGTCTGCCCTCTCAGGTGGACATAAAAGATCACACTGCACTATTCAAAGTATAGCTGGGGAATTCTCCCCAGTGTCCTGGCCAATATTTTTCCCTCAACCAACATTACTAAAACAGATTATCTGGTCATTATCACATTGCTGTTTGTGGGAGCTTGCTGTGCGCAAATTGGCTGCCGCATTTCCTACATTACAACAGTGACGACACTTCAAAAAAGTACTTAGTAACTCATGGGGGTTTGATAAGGTTCCTTTTCTGCTTTTTACCACGGTGTCTGTGTCCTAATTCGCACCAAGTACTTTTTACCCATCACCCCTGTGCTCACTGACCTACATTGGCTCCCGATTAAGCAAAACCTCGATTTCAAAATTCTCATCCTTGTTTTCAAATCCCTCCATGGCCTCGCCCCTCTCTATCTCTGTAATCTCCTTCAGCCCCACCCCCCGAGATATCTGCGCTCCTCCAATTCTGGCCTCTTGCGCATCCCAATTTTAATCGCTCCACCATTGGCGGCCGTGCCTTCAGCTGCCTGGCCCCCAAGCCCTGGAATTCCCTCCCTAAACCTCTCTACTTCTCTACTTCTCTTTCCTCCTTTAAGACGCTCCTTAAAACCTACCTCTTTGGCCAAGTTTTTTGGTCACCTGCCCTAATATCTTGTTATGTGGCTCGGTGTCAAATTTTGTCTGATAATCGCTCCTGTGAAGCGCCTTTTACTATGTTAAAGGCGCTATCTAAAAGCAAGTTGTTGTGGTTGTACTCCGCTACCCTCACTGGGATGCACCATTTACAGTGTCAGCTAGCATGAGGGCCAGGAAGGGAGGCTGGGTGGTCAGCAGTTTTGTGAGAATGGGGTGAAGGGAGCATTAGGTGCATCTCATGGACAAGAGGAGCTCCGGCTCAGGGGAGATAGGAGACTCATAGGATCATAGAAAGTTACAGCACATTGTGTCCGCGCCGGCCAACAAAGAGCTATCCAGCCTAATCCCACTTCCCAGCTCTTGGTCCGTAGCCCTGCAGGTTAGAGCATCCCAAGTGCACATCCAAGTACTTTTTAAAATGTGGTTAGGGTTCCTGCCTCTACCACCCTTTCAGGCAGTGAGTTCCAGACCCCCTCAAATCCCCTCTAAACCTTCCACCAATTACTTTAAATCTGTGCCCCCTGGTTCTCGACCCCTCTGCTAAGGGAAATAGGTCCTTTCTATCCACTTTATCTAGGCCCCTCATAATTTTATACACCTCAATAAGGTCGCCCCTCAGCCTCCTCTGTTCCAAGGAAAACAGACCCAGCCTATCCAGTCTTTCCTCATAGCTAAGATTCTCTACACCCGGCAACATCCTTGTAAATCTCCTCTGTACCCTCTCTACTGCAATCCCATCTTTCCTGTAATGTGGTGACCAGAACTGCACACAGTGCTCTAGCTGAGACTGGGTTGCCGTCTGGGGGAGTCGGGTTGCTGGGGGAGGAGGGGGGGTGGGAGATGGGGGGGAGGAGTCGGGTTGCCGGGGGGGGGGAGGAGTTGGGGGGGGGGGGGGTGGGAGTCGAGTTGCCGGGGAGGGGGGGGGGGGGGGGGGAGGAGTCGGGTTGCCGGGGGGGGAAGGGAGTCGGGTTGCAGGGGGGGGAGGAGTTGGGGGGGGTGGGGAGGAGTTGGGGGGGGTTGGGGGGGGTGGGGGGGAGGGGGGAGGGGGGAGTCGAGTTGCCGGGGGGGGGGGGGGGGGGGGAGTCGGGTTGGTGGGGGGGGGGGGGGGGGGGGGGGGGGGGGGAGGGGGGGTGGTGAGGGGAGTCGGGTTGCGGGGGTGAGGGAGTCGGGTGGTTGCGGGGGGAAGGGGGGGGGGGGGGGGGGGGATGAGTGGAGTCGGGGTTGCCGGGGGGGGAGTCGGGTGGGGTGGGGGGGGGGGGGGGGGGGGGTGGGGGTGTCGGGTGCGGTGGGGGGGGGGGGGGGCGGGGAGTCGGGTGGGGGGGGGGGGGGGGGGTCGGGTGGGGGGGGGGGGGGGGGGGGGGGGGGGGTTGGGTGGGGGGGGGGGGGGGGGAGTCGGGTGGGTGGGGGGGGGAGTCGGGTGGGGGGACGGAGGGGGGAGTCGGGTGGGTGGGAGGGGGGGGGGGGGTGGGTGGGTCGGGTGGGTGGGGGGGGGGGGGGGGAGTCGGGTGGGTGGGGGGGGGGGGGGGGGGGGGGGAGTCGGGCTGGGGGGGTGTTGCAGGTTTGGGGGGGGGTTGCAGGTTTGGGGGGGGTTGCAGGTTTGGGGGGGGGTTGCAGGTTTGGGGGGGGGGGGTTGCAGGTTTGGGGGGGGGTTGCAGGTTTGGGGGGGGGTTGCAGGTTTGGGGGGGGGGGGTTGCAGGTTTGGGGGGGGTTGCAGGTTTGGGGGGGGTTGCAGGTTTGGGGGGGGTTGCAGGTTTGGGGGGGTTTGCTGACTGGGGGGGTGCAATATAGACTGTGGATAATATTTTCGGGGTGTGTTACAGTCTGGGGCTGAGCTTTTCAAGGGGAGCCGGTTTTGTGGGCGAGTTGTTGTTAATTTAATTGTGAAATTGGCGGTGGTTTGGTGGGAAATTAACGCGTGGCGGCTGGAAATTGAGTGGAAATTGTGGAGAGGAAGCGGTGGCGGCCCCGGGCTGCTGCTCTCTCACTGGCGGCGATTTTTCCGAACTCTAACTTTCAGGAACTGAGCAAAGTTTCAAAAAAGAAACTTCGCAACTTTATCGCAAACTTCTAAAAACTTTTTGGGGCGATGGATCAAAGCAGAGAAAGCAAGGACTTCACAGCGGGGAATTTGCGGGGAGCAAGCGAGCGTTGAGCGGCTGCGGCGGCCGGTTCTCGGCTTGCAGAGATTTTTAAGCCGATGAGCCGCGGCTGCAGAGAGCGCCGGAAATACCTGCGAGTGTCTGCGATGCCGCTGTCCTTGCTGTGGGCTCGCTGCACGGTCGGCGGAGGAGGTGCGGGAGCCCGAGTCGTTGCATCACCCTGTTTATGCGGATCCGAAAGGCTGGGAGGGTTTGGGAATGCGGAACCAGTCCGTCTCCCAACTCACGTCATTCCGTCTCCAAAACTCAGCCCTAGCGACCAAAACAACACAGCAACCTCAGCAATACTGGAGAGAGTAAACCGGGACAAAAATAAACAGAGAGAGAGAAAAACAAAAAGAGAGATAGAAAAACAGAGAAAGAGAGAAAACAGGAGAGAAAAACAGAGAAAGAGAGAGAGAAACAGGAGAGAAAGAGAGAGAGAGAAAAACAGAGAAAGAGAGAGAGAAACAGGAGAAAAACAGAGAAAGAGAAAAACGGAAAGAGAGAGAAACAGAAAGAGAGAAAAACAGAGAAAGAGAGAGAGAGAAACAGGAGAGAAAGAGAGAGAGAAACAGGAGAGAAAGAGAAAAACGGAAAGAGAGAGAGAGAAACAAAGAGAAGAGAAAAACAGAGGAGAGAGAGAAAGAAAGGGGGAGAAACAGACAGAGGGGAGAGAAATAAACAGAGAGCGAACAGACTGAGAAAAAACATCCCAAGTGGGAACAGAGAGAAACAAAGAGAGAGAGTGGAGCAGAGAAAGAAACAGGGTGCGGAACAGAGGAAGAGAAAAACCTAGGGGGGAATGTTAAGCTGGAGGAGTGCGTGGGTTTGGGGGCAGGTGGGGGGTTCAATCCGGTAAAAATGCGAGCGCGTCGGGAAACCGACTCCAACTCGCTGACTTCCTCATCTAAGTCGCGCGTTAGGCAGCTTGCACACAACCCCCGGGAGAGGCAGGCTGCCTATTCACATATGATAAGGTGGTTGAAGAAGCATATGGGTTAGATGGGTTTATAAATAGAGGATTAGAATATAAAAGCAGAGATCACACTCGAACTTTATAAATCACTGGTTAGGCCTCAGCTGGAGTATTGTGGACAATTCTGGGCCCCACACTTCAGGAAAGATGTAAAGGCCTTAGAACGGGTGCAGAGGAGGTTTACCAGGATGTTACCAGGGATGAGGGACTTCAGTTATGAGGAGAGGTTGGAAAAGTTCGGACTGTTCTCCTTGGAGCAGAGAAGGTTAAGAGGTGACCTAATAGAGGTTTTCCAGATGATGAGGTTTTGATAGAGTAGAGAGAGAAAAACGATTCCCTCTGGCGAGTGGGTCAATAACCAGAGGTCATCGATTCAAAATCATTGGTAAAAGATCGAGAGGGGAGATGGAGAAATGTTTTCACTCAGAGTTGTGGGGATCGGGAACGCTCGACCTGAAAAGGTGGTGGAAGCTGATTCCATCAATAATTTTAAAAGGGAGTTGGACGGTTTGGAGGATGAGGCACTGACAGGGTTACCGACAGAAAGCGGGGGTGTGGGACTGAGCACGACAGCTCTTTCAAAGAGACAGCACAGGCACGGCGGGCCGAATGGCCTCCTTCTGTGCTGGAAGTTTCGATGATTCTATATGTTAATCAGTCAATTAGATATTTCAACTCACTTTCCAATTTAACGGCGCATCCATGGGTTTCCTGAAAGTCGCCAGTGAAGGCAAGGCGAGAGCACAGCAGCAATAGAGGGGACTGAATCAAACTCGAGGAAATTCTGCAATAAATACTCAGTACTCACAGCTGCTTTATTACCTGCTGGTGAGAAAGGGTTTGTTCACAGTACTTTTGCTAAGAGTTTACTTTCTACACTTTGGAGGTTTTCTCAATCACATAAGAACATAAGAAATAGGAGCAGGAGTAGGTCATTTGACCCTCGAGCCTGCTCCGCCATTCAATAAGATCATGGCTAAACTGATCTTGGCCTCAACTCCACTTTCCCGCCCGCTCCCCATAACCCTTGACTCCTCTGTAGCTCAAATATCTGTCTATCTCCGCCTTGAATATATTCAATGGCTCCGCCTCCACAGCTTCAGGATAAGGGGTCGCCCATTTAAAACGGAGATGAGGAGGAATTTCTTCTCTCAGAGGGTCGTGAAGCTGTGGAGGCGGAGTCATTGAATATATTCAAGGCGGAGATAGACATATATTTGAGCTACAGGGGAGTCAAGAGTTATGGGGAGCGGGCGAGAAAGTGGCGTTAAGGCCAAGATCAGATCAGCCATGATCTTATTGAATGGCGGGGCAGGCTCGAGGGGCCGAATGGTGGTCTACTGCTCCTATTTCTTATGTTCTTATGTTTATGGGATGTGGGCGTCGCTGGCAAGGCTAGCATTTATTGCCCATCCCTAATTGCCCTTGAGAAGGTGGTGGTGAGCCGCCTTCTTGAACCGCTGCAGTCCGTGTGGTGAAGGTACTCCCACAGTGCTGTAAGGTAGGGAGTTCCAGGATTTTGACCCAGCGATGATGAAGGATTGGCGATATATTTCCAAGTCAGGATGATGTGTGACTCGGAGGGGAACTTGGAGGTGCTGGTGTTCCCATGCGCCTGCTGCCCTTGTCCTTCTAGGTGGAAGAGGCTGCAGGTTTGGGAGGTGCTGCCAAAGAAGCCTTGGCGAGTTGCTGCAGTGCATCTTGTAGATGGTACACACTGCAGCCACGGTACGCCGGTGGTGGAGGGAGTGAATGTTTAAGGTGGTGGATGGGGTGCCAATCAAGCGGACTGCTTTGTCTTGGATGGTGTCGAGCTTCTTGAGTGTTGTTGGAGCTGCACTCATCCAGGCAAGTGGAGAGTATTCCATCACACTCCTTACTTGTGCCTTGTAGATGGTGGAAAGGCTTTGGGGAGTCAGGAGGTGAGACACTCGCCACAGAATACCCAGCCTCTGACCTCTTGTTGCCACAGTATTTATGTGGCTGGTCCAGTTAAGTTTCTAGTCAATGGTAACCCCCAGGAGGTTGATGGTGGGGGATTCGGCGATGGTAATGCCGTTGAATGTCAAGGGGTGGTGGTCAGTCTCTCGCTTGCTGGAGATAGTCATTGCCTGGCACTTCTGTGTGGTGTAACCAAGGTTCAATACAGGTTTAGCATAACTTCCCTACTTTTCAATTCTAGACCTCTAGAAATAAACCCCAGTGCTTGGTTTGCTTTTTTTTTATGGCCTTACTAACCTGTGGCACAACTTTTAGTGATTTGTGTATTTGTACTCTGAGATCCCTTTGTTCCCCTACCCCACCTAGACTCACACCCTCCAAGTGATAAGTGACCTCCCTATTCTTCCTACCAAAATGTAATACCTCATATTTATCTGTGTTGAACTTCATTTGCCAATTATTTACCCATTCTGCAAGTTTATTTATGTCCTCCTGTAATTTGTTGCAGTCCTCCTTATTATTGACTATCCCCCCCAATTTGGTGTCATCCACAAATTTAGAAATTGTGTTTTTGATTCCAAAGTCTAAATCGTTAATGTAAATTATGAACAACAGTGGTCCCAGCACTGATCCTTGTGGAACACCACTGCCCACCTTCTGCCACTGTGAATAGCTACCCTTTACTCCCACACTCTGCTTTCTATCTTGAAGCCAACTAGCAATCCATTCTGCTACTTGTCCCCTGACTCCGCATTCTCTGACCTTGTTCATCAGCCTATTATGGGGTACCTTATCGAAGGCTTTTTGAAAATCCAGATAAATTAGGTCTCATCGTCCCCTGTGTACAGGTCTAATCTCCCCGTGTATGTCTATCCTCCTTTTGTCGAGCTCACTTCTCTGCCTTGGGCCGCGAATTTAATGGAGGAGGCGGGATGGGGGCAGGACAGCTGGTTTCCGGTTTCCGGTTTCCAGGTTCCGGTCCCGCTCCCAGCTGCATCCGCTCTGCAGATGTGATTTTACCTTGATTGACCTGGTTAAGTCCCGCCCTGCGGGCTTACCGGCCAATTAACAGGAAGCAGGTCTGATGACGTCATCAGCCGGTTTCCTTAAAGGGACCACGTCCACATGGAGTTTGACAGTTGTTCTGTCAGTGTTTGACAGCATTGAGGTGCTGCAAACACTGACAATCACTGCATAAAGTTGAACACTTGCACCCAGGCTCTCCAATGACTCCCTCCATATGCTTATGGAGGGAGTTACAGCACGCAGGGAGGTTCTCTTCCCTTCCAAGGGTGGAAGAGACCTCCCCAGGACACCAACTTAACTTGCACCTCCACCCAACCCTCTCTATCTACTTTATCACTTCCCCATCTCTCTAGCCACCCCTCACACTCACCCTCATCCTACTGCAAGCATACCAACTAACAACACACAAGGGTAGGCACTTGAGAGGTTTAGCCAATGTCCATTAGAAGTTTCTGGTAATGTGTTGTCATACAGAGAAATCTCTTTTTCAAAAAGTGCCCCTTATTGGACAGATCTGAGCGCACCTTGAGAAGTGTCTTACTGAGTTTCAGTGATTGTTCAGTCATAACTCCCCCACCCCCCCATGCCGGCTATAATGATCAGTGTGCATGGAATGGCTTGGACATTAAAGGGATGCTTCACGGTGCTGGTGTGGGTTTACAGTGTCAAGTGAAGAAAATCTGGCCATGGTGATGCCATCGTGGCCTCCCGGGCAGCAATGTTGTCAGGGGCTGATGTCCTGTGTCCAGTGCAGCATCAGGTGATGGCGGAGAAGGTTGGTGATGTTGTTGGTGGTGTTGGTGTGCCTGGTGATGTTGGTGTTGGGGCTGTTCATGGAAGGATTCGGAGGACCAAGGTCTGATTGTTTCATTGGCTCCGATGTTGCTGCAATAGATGGCAGCTGCAGGTGAGATGACAGAAGCGATCTGTCAATGGTGAGATAGGTTCTCCCAATGAGGTGGCACTGGACATACAGTTGGATTTAAAAACTTGTAAGCTAAAGAAATCTTTATATGTACCTGTATTACAAATGCAGTAACCAACATTTTCTTTGCTCTGAAACTCACCACCTGCAACATGGCATCCTTGACACCACTTCTGCAGCTGTCAGCTTTTCACAAACATCAGAGCAGACTCAAAACATGCCAGGTTGAGCTGGCGTGTTCCCCGAACAGCGGGTAACCAGTGGGGGAGAAGGTAAAATTACAAGTAAGCCTCAAAATACTCTTAAATTGGCTCTTAACAAGCCATTTAAGTAGCTGAATTGTCTCCCCTGCCACTTGGTGTCGGGTCAGTTCTGCACTGACCGACCCGACACCTGGGAGACTCGCGTGGAGGCGGGTTGACTGCGGGTTTCCTACCCGGTCAATCTGTGCGATTTTGACAGTGGACCCACCTCCAAACCTGCCCCCTCAGCGCGATTTAATTCGCGGCCTTGGTTTCTCTCATTCTCTGTGTTTGTTTCTCTCTCTGTTTCATAGAATCATAGAATGATACAGCACAGAAGGGGGCCACTCAGCCCATCGTGCCTGTGCCGGCTCTTTGAAAGAGCTATCCAATTCTTCCCACTCCCCGACTCTTTTTTCCCCCTTAAAGTATTTATCCAATTCCTTTTTGAAAGTTACTATTGAATCTGCTTCCACTGCCCTTTCAGGCAGCGCATTCCAGATCATAACAACTTGCTATGTAATAAAAAAAGTTTCCTCATGTCACCTCTGGTTCTTTTGCCAATCACCTTAAATCTGTGTCCTCTGGTTACTGACCCTCCTGCCACTGGAAACAGTTTCTCCTTATTTACTCTCTTACAACCATTCATGATTTTGAATACCTCTATCAAATCTCCTCTTCACCTTCCCTGCTCCAAGGAGAACAACCCTAGCTTCTCCAGTCTCTCCACATAACTGAAGTCCCTCATCCCTGGTACTATTCTAGTAAATCTCTTCTGCGCCAGCTCATTAATATATATCAAAAAGAGCAGTGGTCCTAATACCAACCCCTGGGGGACACCACTGCACACTTCCCTGCAGTCTGAAAAACAACCGTTCACCACTATTCTCTTCTTTCTGTCCCTTAGCCAATTTTGTGTCCATACTGCTACTGTCCCTCTAATCCATGGGCTTTAATTTTACTAACAAATCTATTATGTGATACTTTGTCAAACACCTTTTGAAGGTCCATATACACAACATCAACCGCACTACCCTCATCCACCCTCTTCGTTACTTCATCAAAGAACTCACTCAAGTTAGTCAAACACGATTTGCCTTTAACAAATCCATGCTGTCTTTCATTATTAGTCCATACTTTTCCAAATGCCAATTAATTTTGTCCCGGATTATTGTCTCTAAAAGTTTCCTCACCACCGACGTTAGGCTGACTGGCCTGTAGTTACTGGGTTTATCCCTCTCCCCTTTTTTGAACAGGGGTGTAACATTTGCAATCCTCCAGTCCTCTGGCATCACTCCCATATCCAAGGAGGATTGGAAGATTGTGGTCAGAGCCTCTGCAATTTCCATCCTTACTTCCCTCAGCAACCTAGGATACATCCCATCCGGACCGGGTGACTTTTCTACTTTGAGGACGGACAAACTTTTAAGTGCCACCTCGTTATCTATTTTCATCCTATCCAATATCGCTATTACCTCCTCCTTTACTGCTACACTGGCAGCATCCTCCTCTCTAGTGAAGACAGATGCAAAGGACTCATTTAGTACCTCAGCCATACCCTCGGCCTCCACAAGACGACTTCCTTTTTGGTCCCTAATCGGCCCCACCCTTCCTTTGTCTACCCTTTTACTATTTACGTATTTATAAAAGACTTTTGGATTCCCTTTTATGTTACCTGCTAATCTATTCTCGTACACTCTCTTTGCCCCTCTTATTTCCTTTTTCAGTTCTCCCCTGCAATTTTTGTATTCAGCTTGGTTCTCTTCCGAATTATGAGTCTGACATTTATCATAATCCTTTTTCTGTTTCATTTTAATCTCTATATCTTTAGTCATCCAGGGAGCTCAAGCTTTGGATGATTTTGGGAGAGAAGGATTTGATTATGTCAGAATTGGTCATTTTAACACTGAAATCACTGGAAGTTCTCCTTTAGAACATCTTGCAAAGTTTCAGCAGATAAGAAAAGTCAGGGATGAAAAAGGACCTTTTTTTTAATTCGTTTATGGGATCTGGGCGTCGCTGGCTGAGAGAAGAAATTCCTCCCATCATCTCCATTTTAAATGGGCGACCCCTTATCCTGAAACTATGCCCCCTAGTTCTAGATTCCCCCACGAGGGGAAACATCCTCCCTGCCTCCACCCTGTCAAGCCCTGTAAGAATTTTGTATGTTTCAATAAGATCACCTCTCATTCTTCTAAACTCCAATGAGCATAGGCCCAACCTACTCAACCTTTCTTCATAAGACAACCTCTTCATCTCAGGAATCAACCTAGTGAACCTTCTCTGAACTGCCTCCAATGCAAATATATCCCCCCTTAAATAAGGAGACCAAAACTGTACGCAGTACTCCAGGTGTGGTCTCACCAGCGCCCTGTACAGTTGTAACAGGACTTCCCTACTTTTATGATAGCAAAATACTGCGGATGCTAGAAATCCGAAATAACAACAGAAAACGCTGGAAAAACTCAGCAGGCCAGGCAGCATCCGTGGAGAGAGAAAGAGAGTTAACGTTTCAGGTCGATGACCTTTCATCAGAACTACTTTTATATTCCATTCCCTTTGCAATAAAGGCCAACATTCCATTTGTCTTCCTAATTACTTGCTGTACCTGCATGCTAACTTTTTGTGATTCATGTAAAAGGACCCCCAGATCCCTCTGTACCTCAGCATTTTGTAATCTCTCCCCATTTAAATAATAATTTGCTTTTTTATTTTTCCTACCAAAGTGGATAACCTCGCATTTTCCCACATTAAACTCCATCTGCCAGATTTTTGCCCACTCACTTAGCCTATCTATATTCCTTTGGAGATTTTTTGCATCCTCCACACAACTTGCTTTCCCACCTATCTTTGTAGCATCAGCAAATTTGGCTACTTTACACTCAGTCCCTTCATCCAAGTCATTAATATAGATTGTAAATAGTTGAGGCCCCAGCACTGATCCCTGCGGCACCCCACTAGTTACAGTTTGCCAACCTGAAAATGACCCATTTGTACCTACTCTCTGTTTTCTGTTAGTTAGCCAATCCTCTATCCATGCTAATATATTACCCCCAACCCCGTGAGCTCTTATCTTGTGTAGTAACCTTTTATGTGGCACCTTATCGAATGCCTTCTGGAAATCAAAATACACAACATCTACTGGTTCCCCTTTATCCACCCTGCTCATTAAATGCTCAAAGAATTCCAGCAAATTTGTCAAACATGATTTCCCTTTCATAAAACCATGCTGACTCTGCTTGACGATATTATGATTTTCTAAATGTCCTGCTACCAGTTCCTTAATGATGGACTCCAGCATTTTCCCAATGACATATATATTTATTCTGAATAAATTCATTCTGTAGTTTATAGCCTCGGCCATGGGCTGGCAGAGTGTTTATTCTACTGCTTTCTGGAGTCAAGGAGATCAGATGGTGGACTGTGACATATCTGAAATACAGTGACAAGCCAAAATACAGTTGCTGTTCAACCCATGAGCTCGCTATTACCTACATATTGGGCAGGACATTCCGGATACTAAGAAATGAGGGCTCAGTAACCAGGGTGGGCTTTGGCACTGAACTCTAGGAGAATGTCTGAGGTAAAAAGACTAAAAGTAGTAACACATACATTTATACATACAGCGAGTGACTCACCTCCTGACTCCCCAATGCCTTTCCACCATCTACAAGGCACAAGTAAGGTGTGTGATGGAATACTCTCCACTTGCCTGGATAAGTACAACTCCAACAACACTGAAGAAGCTCGACACTATCCAGGAGAAAGCAGTCCGCTTGATTGGCACCCCATCCACCACCTCAAACATTCACTCCCTCCACCACCGGCGCACCGTGGCTGCAGTGTGTACCATCTACAAGATGCATTGCAGCAACTCGCCAAGGCTTCTTCGACAGCCCCTCCCAAACCCGCGACCGCTACCACCTTTAAAGGACAAGGGAAGCAGGTGCATGGGAACACCACTATCTGTAAGTTCTCCTCCAAGTCACACACCATCCTGACATGGATGTATATCACCGATCCTTCATCGTCACTGGGTCAATATCCTGGAACACCCTCCGTAACAGCACTGTGGGAGTATCTTCACATCATGGACTGCAGCGGTTCAAGAAGGCGGCTCACCACCACCTTCTCAAGGGCAATGAGGGATGGTCAATAAATGCTGGCCTTGCCAGTGGCATCCACATCCAATGAATGAATAAAAAAAATACAGGACACTTTCCGTTATTAGCCGAGGCATGGAATATAAGAGCAGGAAGGTTATGCTAGAACTGTATGTAACACTAGTTAGGCCACAGCTAGAGTACTGCGTACAATTCTGGTCACCACATTACAGGAAAGATGTGATTGCACTAGAGAGGGTGCAGAGGAGATTTACGAGGATGTTGCCTGGGCTGGGGAATTTTAGCTATGAGGAAAGATTGGACAGGCTGGGGTTGTTTTTTTTTGGAACAGAGGAGGCTGAGGGGAGACCTAATTGAGGTGTATAAAATTATGAGGGGCCCAGATAGAGTGGATAGGAAGGACCTATTTCCCCTAGCAGAGAGGTCAATAACCAGGGGGCATAGATTTAAAGTAATTGGTAGATTAATCAGAGTAATTAGAGGGGATTTGAGGAGAACTGTTTTTACCCAGAGGGTGGTGGGGGTCTGGAACTCACTGCCTGAAAGGGTGGTGGAGGCAGAAACCATCACAACATTTAAAAAGTACTCGGATATGCACTTGAAGTGCCATAACCTACAAGGCTACGGACCAAGAGCTGGATGTGGCATTAGGCTGGAGAGCTCTTTGTCGGCCGGTATGGACAAGATGGGCCGAATGGCCTCCTTTTGCGCCATAAACTTCTATGATTCTATTGGAGATTTCCACTCGAGAGAGAGCAGTGGATTGATCTGCAATGATTTCATGTGTTTCCAAACATTACTGTTTTCAGTCTGCATCTGAGCGGGGTTGGAGAGGATTTTAACTCCCAGAAAGCAACAGGAATGAATGGAATTCTGGGCCCGGGACCAGAGCAGGAGTGTGAACGCTCACTCCCTTTACAGCCTTCACCAGAAACACAACTAAAATTAGACATTGCACAGCCTCCAGGGTCTTAGAACCAACATACCATACAAGGCTGAGCGTCAGCCCACTACTCATTCTCACTGTTACAGTTACACTGGGGTACGGGTCCCCTCCCCGCCTGAAGGTGCTGACTCTCACTGGGGTACGGGTCCCCTCCTCTCCTGAAGGTGCTGACTCTCACTGGGGTACAGATCCCCTCCTCTCCTGAAGGTGCTGACTCTCACTGGAGTACGGGTCCCCTCCTCTCCTGAAGGTGCTGACTCTCACTGGGGTACGGGTCCCCTCCTCTCCTGAAGGTGCTGACTCTCACTGGGGTACAGGTCCTCTCCTCTCCTGAAGGTGCTGACTCTCACTGGGGTACAGGTCCCCTCCTCTCCTGAAGGTGCTGACTCTCACTGGGGTACAGGTCCCCTCCTCTCCTGAAGGTGCTGACCCTCACTGGGGTACAGATCCCATCCTCAGAACATAGGAACATAGGCCAGTCAGCCCCTCGAGCCTGTTCCGCCATTCCATGAGATCATGGCTGATCTGTTTCCTATCTCCATCCACCCGCCTCCATATCCTTTTTGTACCCTTGTCGAGCAAAAACCTATCGATTCCAGATTTAAAATTATTAATTGTGCTTGCATCGACTGTTTTTTGTGGGAAAGTGTTCCACACTTCTACCACCCTTTGTGTGAAGAAATGTTTCCTAACGTCTCTCCTGGACTAAAAGTCGGTAAATCCCAAGGACCGGATGACCTACATCCTAGGGTTTTGAAAGAGGTGGCCATTGGAATAGTGGACGCATTGGTTGTCATATTCCAAAATTCTATAGATTCTGGAACGGTTCCTGCAGATTGGAGGATAGCAAATGTCATCCTGCTATTTAAGAAAGGAGGGAGAGAGAAAACGGGGAACTACAGACCTGTTAGCATCACATCAGTAGTTGGGAAAATGCTGGAATCTATTATAAAGGATGCAATAACTGGGCACTTAGAAACTAATAATAAGATTGGGCAGAGTCAACATGGATTTATGAAAGGGAAATCCTGTTTGACAAACCTATTGGAGTTCTTTGAGGATGTAACTAGTGGAGTAGACAAAGGGGAACCGGTAGATGTGGTATATTTGGATTTTCAGAAGGCCTTCGATAAGGTCCCACACAAGAGGTTGGTGAACAAAATTAGGGCACATGGAATTGCGGGTAATATATTGGCATGGATTGAGAATTGGTTAACAGACAGAAAACAAAGAGTAGGGATAAACGGGTCTTTTTCAGGATGGCAGGCTGTGACTAGTGGGGTACCACAAGGATTGGTGCTTGGGCCCCCGCTATTCACAATCTATCAATGATTTGAAAGAGGGGACTAAATGTAACAATCTCAAATTTGCTGATGATACAAAGCTAGGTGGCAGTGTCAGTTGCGAAGAGGATGTGAAGAGGCTTCAAGGGGATCTTGATAGGCTTAGTGAGTGGGCGAGAACATGGCAGATGGAATATAATGTGGATAAATGTGAAGTTATCCACTTTGGTAGAAAAAACAGAAAGGCAGAGTATTTCCTAAATGGTGAAAGATTGGGGAATGCAGATGCTCAAAGGGACCTGGGTGTCCTTGTACATGAGTCACTGAAAGTGAATGTGCAGCAAGCCATTAGGAAGGCAAATGGTATGCTGGCCTTCATTACAAGAGGATTTGAGTACAGGAGTAAAGATGTCTTACTCCAATTATATAGGGCCTTGGTGAGACCACACCTGGAGTACTGTGTACAATTTTAACATAGAAACATAGAATCTAGGAGCAGGAGTAGGCCAGTCAAGCCTGCTCCACCATTCATTACGATCATGGCTGATCATCCAAATCCAGTACCCTGTCCCTGCTTTAATCCCCACAGTACCCCCATAACTGCACGTATTTAATTCCCCCTAACATATCCCATCCTATCCCCATAACTCCACATATTTAATCCCCCCCTAACACTAAGGGTCAATTTATCATAGCCAAATCAACCTAACCCGCACATTTTTGGACTGTGGGAGGAAACCAGAGCACCCGGAGGAAACCCACGCAGACACGGGGAGAATGTGCAAACTCCACACAGACAGTCACCCTAGGTCAGATTCGAACCCGGGTCCCTGGCGCTGTGAGGCACCAGTGCTAACCACTATGCCACCGTGTTGGTCTCCTTACCTAAGGAAGGATATACTTGCCATAGAGGGAGTGCAACCAAGGTTCACGAGATTGATTCCTGGGATGGCAGGACTGTCGTATGAGAAGAGATTGAGTAAACTAGGCCTGTATTCTCTTGAATTCAGAAGAATGAGAGGGGATCTCATTGAAGCATACAAAATTATTACAGGGTTTGATAGGATGGATGCTGGGAGAATGTTTCCCTTGGCTGGGGAGTCTAGAACCAGGGGCCACAGCCTCAAGATAAAGGGTAGGCCATTCAGGACTGAGATGAGAAGAAATTTCTTCACACAGAGGGTGGTGAATCGTGGAATTCTCTACCCCAGAGGGCTGTGGAGGCTCAGTTATTGGGTATATTCAAAACAGAAGTCGATAGATTTCTGACTAGTAAGGGCATCAAGGGATATGGCGATAGGGCCGGTGAATGGAGTTGAGGCAGAAGATCAGCCATGATCTCATTGAATGGCGGAGCAGGCTCGAAGGGCCGAATGGCCTACTCCTGCTCCTATTCCTTATATTCTTATGTTCTTATGAGTGGCCTGGCTCTGATTTTAAGGTTATGTCGCCTTGTCCTAGACTCACTCACCAGTGGAAAAATTTCTCTCTACCCTTTCAATTCCTTTCAAAATCCTAAAAACCTCAATTAAATCACCCATAACCTTCTATATTCCAGGGAATATAAGCCTAGTTTCTGTAATCTCTCCTCATAATCTAACCCTTGGAGCCCTGGTGACATTCTGGTGAATCTGCGCTGCACTCCTTCCAAGGACAATATATCCTTTCTAAGGTGCGGTGCCCAGAGCTGCTCACAGTACTCCAGATGTGGTCTAACCAGGGCTTTGTATAGCTGTAGCAAAACTTCCTCCCCTTTATAATCTAACCCTCTAGTTATAAAGAATAACATTCCATTATCCTTTTTGATTATTTTTTCTGTACCTGTCTATCACATTTTAGTGATCTGTGTGTATCGACCCCTAAATCTCTTTGGACCGCCACTGTTCCCAGCTTTTCACCATTTAAATAATACTCGATTCTATCCTTTTTTTTGTCCATAATGGATGACCTCACACTTACCTGCGTTGAAATCCATCTGCCACAGTTTTGCCCACTCACTGAATCTATCAATGTCTCTTTGTAATTTTATGCTCCCGTCAACACTACTTACTGCACCACCAATCTTTGTGTCATCGGCAAACTTGGACATATGGCTCTCTGTTGTGTTATCCAAGTCATTAATAAATATAGTGAACACTTGAGGCCCCAGCACAGATCCTCGTGGGACACCACTAGTCACTTCCTTCCAATTAGAGTACATTCCCACTATCCCGACTCTCTGTCTTCTACCGCCTAACCAATCACCTAGCGGGTCAATAATACACCTTCAATTCCATAACCCTTAATTTTAGCGATCAGTCTCTTAAGTGGAACCTTATCAAATGCCTCCTGCAAGTCCATATAAACTACATCCATAGACATTCCTGTCTACTAAGTTACTTCCTCAACAAAATTCAATTAGGTTTGTTAGACATGACCTACCCTTTATAAATCCATGCTGGCTCTCGCTAATTAGCTTAAATTTTTCAAAGTGCTCAGTGACTCTGTCCTTAATTATAGAGCTTCTCCTGAAGGTGCTGACTCTCACTGGGAGTGTTTGATGGGACAGTGTAGAGAGAGCTTTACTCGGTATCTAACCCGTGCTGTACCTGCCCTGGGAGTGTTTGATGGGACAGTGTAGAGGGAGCTTTACTCTGTATCTAACCCGTGCTGTACCTGCCCTGGGAGTGTTTGATGGGACAGTGTAGAGGGAGCTTTACTCTGTATCTAACCTGTGCTGTACCTGCCCTGGGAGTTTTTGATGGGACAGTGTAGAGGGAGCTTTACTCTGTATCTAACCCGTGCTGTACCTGCCCTGGCAGTGTTTGATGCGACAGTGTAGAGGGAGCTTTACTCTGTATCTAACCCGTGCTGTACCTGCCCTGGGAGTGTTTGATGGGACAGTGTAGAGGGAGCTTTACTCTGTATCTAACCCTTGCTGTACCTGCCCTGGGAGTGTTTGATGGGACAGTGTAGAGGGAGCTTTACTCTGTATCTAACCCGTGCTGTACCTGCCCTGGGAGTGTTTGATGGGACAGTGTAGAGGGAGCTTTACTCTGTATCTAACCCGTGCTGTACCTGCCCTGGGAGTGTTTGATGGGACAGTGTAGAGGGAGCTTTATTCTGTATCTAACCCGTGCTGTACCTGCCCTGGGGGTGTTTGATGGGACAGTGTAGAGGGAGCATTACTCTGTATCTAACCCGTGCTGTACCTGCCCTGGGAGTGTTTGATGGGACAGTGTAGAGGGAGCTTTACTCTGTATCTAACCCGTGCTGTACCTGCCCTGGAAGTGTTTGATGGGACAGTGTAGAGGGAGCATTACTCTGTATCTAACCCGTGCTGTACCTGCCCTGGGAGTGTTTGATGGGACAGTGTAGAGGGAGCTTTACTCTGTATCTAACCCGTGCTGTACCTGCCCTGGGAGTGTTTGATGGGACAGTGTAGAGGGAGCTTTACTCTGTATCTAACCCGTGCTGTACCTGCCCTGGGAGTGTTTGATGGGACAGTGTAGAGGGAGCTTTACTCTGTATCTAACCCGTGCTGTACCTGCCCTGGGAGTGTTTGATGGGACAGTGTAGAGGGAGCTTTACTCTGTATCTAACCCGTGCTGTACCTGCCCTGGGGGTGTTTGATGGGACAGTGTAGAGGGAGCTTTACTCTGTATCTAGCCCGTGCTGCACCTGCCCTGGGAGTGTTTGATGGGACAGTGTAGAGGGAGCTTTACTCTGTATCTAACCCGTGCTGTACCTGCCCTGGAAGTGTTTGATGGGACAGTGTAGAGGGAGCTTTACTCTGTATCTAACCCGTGCTGTACCTGCCCTGGAAGTGTTTGATGGGACAGTGTAGAGGGAGCTTTATTCTGTATCTAACCCGTGCTGTACCTGCCCTGGAAGTATTTGATGGGACAGTGTAGAGGGAGCTTTATTCTGTATCTAACCCGTGCTGTACCTGCCCTGGGAGTGTTTGATGGGACAGTGTAGAGGGAGCTTTACTCTTTACCTCACCAGCCCTAGGAATGCTTTTTGCTGACACTGGCTGATTAGGAATGTGTTCCATTGCCAGGACTCACTTTTCTCAGTAAGCTGAGTACAAAAGAATTAAAAATAAATCATGAAAGAGACAATGAACCATTGGATTGTAGAAAGGGATGATACAGGTTGACTTCCCATCACTCCCGCGCTCCAAAGGTTAGCAGTGGACATTAAAGATGAACTCACTCTGACCCTGGCCTGACCTTTAAACTGTTGGGAACCTGATTTGGCGCTCAGATGGCAGCAGCTAGCCGCTGTGAAGTGAACGAATGTTGTCAGTCAGTGCTGCCGTTTGTTGGCGTGCTGATGCTCGACAGTCACTCCTGCTTCTCAAAGGCGCTTTTGTGGGAGAGTTGGAAACAGTCGCTATTTCCCGGCAGTGTTTAAACAAGTGGCGCATCCATTGTAGCTGCTGGGCACCCACATTGTGACAGTGCCCAGTGTAAACACATAACTGGTGGAGAATGTCAAGCAGCCTGTCACTGCCACTGATTCAGACCAGTTCATGATCTCATTATACACAATATGATTATCTGACCAGCAGCAGTCTGAAGCTGTTTGTGTTTTCAGTCTAATGGGAGCTGATCATTGGCTGAGCTTCCTGGAGCTCCCCCAGTTTTTCAATGACTCGGATTCTCAAACTATTAATCAAGATGGCAAATCCTGTCACTAACCATTCAATTTCAGAAAAACAGGTTTTCTAATTTTTCTGAGGCATGAAAGGATTGATTACTGAACTGCTGCTATCTGGGAACATAGGGACAGGAGGAGGCCATTCAGCCCCTTGAGCCTGCTCCGCCATTCAATGAGATCATGGCTGATCTGCGACCTAACTCCATATACCCGCCTTTGGCCCACATCCCTTAATACCTTTGATTAACAGAAAGCTATTAATCTCCGATTCAAAATTAACAATTGATCGAGCATCAATTGCCGTTTGCGGAAGAGAGTTCCAAACTTCTACCACCCTTTGTGTGTAGAAGTGTTTCCTACTTTCACTCCCGAAAGGCCTGGCTCTAATTTTCTATTCCCCAACCAGTGGAAATAGTTTCTCTCTATCTACCCTATCTGTTCCCCTTAATATCTTGAAAACTTCGATCAAGTCACCCTTTAAGCACGTTTTGGCTGCCGACCCGAGTTCCATCACTTCGCTCTCTCCCTTTTTCCTCCTTCTCCATTACCCTCCTCCTTCTCCGCCACATGTACTCTACCCTCACTAACCCCTATTCTCCACTACTCATCATCCTTCTTACTCTCCTGCCGCCGCTTAAGGCCTCTCTTGGCATCCTTCGAAAGGCCCACCGAGGCACTTGTCACTGCCTCCTAGCTAGCAGCAACCCAAATTGCCCTATCTTACTCTCTCCCCGCCCTCTCTGCCCTAAGCACCGCTGTGAACTAATCTCGCCAACCTCCTCCCTGTCCCTCCCTGCTCTGCCCCTCTGGACTGCGTCAGTAAATTAGGTATCCTCGCCCCTCTCCGCTTTCCCTTCAAAATGTATGTTCGCTTATAAATAAGGGCCTTGTCATCCATGACCTTATTGTGGACAATCAAATTGACATCATGGCGTTGACAGAGACATGGTTGAGGGGTGATGACACCTTTCCCCTTTATGAAGCTTCTCCACCAGTCTATACTTTTCACCATAGAATCATAGAAATTTACGGCACAGAAGGAGGCCATTCGGCCCATCGTGTCCGTGCCGGCTGAAAAAGAGCTATCCACCCTAATCCCACTTTCCAGCACTTGGTCCATATCCTTGTAGGTTACGGCACTTCAAGTGCATATCCAAGTACTTTTTGAATGTGATGAGGGTTTCTGTCTCTACCACCCTTTCAGGCAGTGAGTTCCAGACCCCCACCACCCTCTGGCTGAAAAAAATTCTCCTCATCTCCCCTCTAAACCTCCTACCAATTACTTTAAATCTATGCCCCCTGGTTGTTGACCCCGCTGCTAAGGGAAATAGGTCCTTCCTCTCCACTCTATCTAGGCCCCTCATAATTTTATACACCTCAATCAAGTCTCCCCTCAGCCTCCTCTGTTCCAAAGAAAACAACCCCAGCCTGTCCAATCTTTCCTCATAGCTAAAATTCCCCAGCCCAGGCAACACCCTCGTAAATCTCCTCTGTACCCTCTCTAGTGCAATCCCATATTTCCTGTAATGTGGTGACCAGAACTGTATGCAGTACTCTAGCTGCGGCCTAACTAGTATTTTATACAGTTCATGTATAACCTCCACGCCACATTCCACACCCAAACCGCCACAGTGGTGGTGTCGCCCTTATATTTAGCTCACACCTTGGTCTGTCTCCCTACTCCTTGTCAACTTCTCCTCCTTTGAGCATCTCACCTTGTTCCATCCTTCACGTCTCTCTTTTAAAATCCTTATTCTGTACCACCCACCCAAATACCACGCCAATTTTCTCAATGAGATATTTTCTCTGCATTTCTCCCTCTGCCTCTACACCGAGCGACTTCTCATCCTCGGTGATTTCAATCTTTATCTCAACTCTTCTTTCTCCCTCTCGCCTGAATTCACTGCCCTCCTTTCCTCTCTTAATCTCTCCCTTCATGTCAACTCCCCCACCCATAAACAGGGCCACCCCCTCGATTTTATCATCTCATGTGGCCTCGCTATCCCCTCCGTAACCATCACCGATAAGGCAATCTCTGACCATTTCCTTATATCACTCGCTACCCATATTCCCCTTCCCCCTCCTAAACCCACTTATTTTCATAGCCACCCCTGGAAAAAATTCTCCCTCAAGTCACTTCCCACTGCACTTTCTAATTCCCAACTACCTAGTCTTTGACCTACTATTCTCCAAGACATCTCTGCAGCTACTGAATTGCTAAATCACACCCTCTCCACCACCTTTGATGCCTTTGTCCCCACTAAAATCATTACTCTCTCTCACCCTAGTCGTTCCCCCTGGTATACCCCTCATCTCCACTCCCTTAAGTCCAAGGGACGCAGACTTCAATGTCTTTGGCAGACAACTGGTCTAATCATCCGTCATCAGATTTGGCTGGATCATATAAAGAACTACTGGGTCCTGCTCTCCATCACTAAAACCACCCACTATTTCAAGATAAAATCATAGAATCATAGAATGGTTACAGCACAGAAGGAGGCCATTGGGCCTGTCAAGCCCGTGCCAGCTCTCTGCAAAAGAACTTCAGCTAGTCCCACTCCCCCACCCTTTCCCCGTAACCGTGAAAATATTTTCCTTCAGGTGCTTATCCAACTCCCTTTTGAAAGCCACGATTGAGTCTGCCTCCACCATCCTTTCAGGCAGCGCATTCCAGATCCTAACCACTCACTGCGTAAAAAAGTTTTTCCTCGTGTCGCCTTTGGTTCTTCTGCCAATCACCTTCAATCTCTCTCTTCTGGTTCTCGACCCTTCCGCCAATGGGAACAGTTTCTCTCTATCTACTCTGTCTAGACCCCTCATGATTTTGAACATCTCTATGTTAAAAATGGGCAAAAATAAGCAGAGTGGGTCAGGAAGGGACAGAGAGAGTAACAAAGGTAATAAGGCATCAGTGACTAGGGTGACATCAGGGAAAAATAGAAATAAGTCAAAGCTAAATATCTGAATGCGCAAAGCATTCGCAACAAAATAGATGAATTAATAGCGCAGATAGAAATTAATAGGTTTGATCTAATAGCCATTATGGAGACGTTGTTGCAAAGTGACCAAGATTGGGGACTAAATATTCCAGGATACTTAACTTTTAGAAGAGATAGGCAAAATGGAAAAGGAGGAGGGGTAGCCCTGATCATAAAGGATGGGATAAAGACAGTAGAGAAAAAGGATCTTAGCTCCAAAAATCAAGAAGTAGAATCTGGGTGGAGCTAAGAAACAGCAAGGGACAGAAAACATTGGTGGGAGTTGTTTATAGGCCCCCAAACAAGTAGTTGTAATGTAGGGCAGAGTATAAATCAGGAAATTAGAGGTGCATGTAACAAGGGTAATACAGTAATCATGGGGGACTTTCATTTACATATAGACTGGGCAAACCAAATTTACAGTAATAGTGTGGAGGACAAATTCATGGAATGTATGCAAGATAGTTTTCTAGATCAGTATGTTGAGGAACCAACTAGGGAACAGGCTATTTTAGATCTAGTATTGTGCAATGAGAAAGGGTTAATTAATTACCTTGTAGTAAAGGGGCCTTTAGGGAAGAGTGACCATAATATGATAGAATTTTATATTGAGTTTGAAAGTGATTTAGTTAAATCCGAAACTAGGGTCTTAAATCTAAACAAAGCAAACTATGTAGGTATAAGGGTCGAGTTGGCTAAGGTAGATTGGGAAACTACATTAAAAGGTATGACGGTAGACAAGCAATGGCTAGCATTTAAAGAATTAATACATAATTTACAACAAATATGTATTCCTTTAAAGCTCAAAAACCCCATAGGAAAAGTGATCCAACCCGTGGCTAACAAGAGAAGTTAAAGATATTAATAGATCAAAGAAAGAGGCTTATAATGTTGCCAAAAAGAGTAGTAAGCCTGAGGATTGGGAGGATTTTAGAATTCAGCAAAGGAGGACAAAGAAATTAATAAAGAAAGGGAAAATAGAATATGAGAGTAAACTAGCGCGAGACATAAAAATAGACTTCTATAGGTATGTAAAAAGGTAAAGATTAGCGAAAGTAAATGTGGGTCCCTTACAGGCCAAGACAGGAGAAATTATAATGGGGAATAAGGAAATGGCAGAGAAATTAAACAAATACTTTGGCCACAATTTTGCCAGCGCTCAGAGGGCGGGTTTGGATGCGGGTCAGGAGTGAAAATCTAAATGATTGACGGTGGGTTGCGAACCCGCTGCCATCCCGCCTCCACGCAACTTTGCAAAGTGTCGGGTCTGCGAGTCCCGATCAGACCTGACACCAAGCAGCGGGAGAGGCACTTAAGGCAGTTAACAGCTTGTTAACTGCCTACATAATCCTATTTTACCAGGCTCTTCCCATTTTACGACATTTTCAGCGTGTTCCATGTTATGCGCCAAACACGCCAGCTGATTGTGCCGGGTTCAGCAACTACCTGAATTCTTGACAGCTGCACCTGCAGCATAAACGCGGACCTGTAACATGGCTGACTTTCAGATGGCAGAACTTTGGGGTAGAAATTAGGTCGCGCCCCATTTGGGGCGCAAATATCGTCCGGACGCAAATATTAGCGCCTGGCGCTAATTATCGGCACTGACAGGAAACTTCACTTTTACCGCCCCGGGAGGTGAGTGGAGCACTAAAGCAGGCGCTGCACACCTCTCTTAAGGCGCAAAGGCCGAGCAGTGAGGCGCTAACTCGGAGCGCTGGCGAAGCTCATGTAATGTCAGTCAGCAATGGAACACACACACAATGGCACGGGCCAGTTCTTAAAGGGGATGGTTAATCTTGCTTTCCATCCACATCCTGTTCATTGCAGCCTTGAATCTCGGCCTGGAGAGACTTGCACATCAAATGTGCTGGAAAGAACAATGGAGAGTACCAGGCAAAGAGCTCAGAGTGCAGCTCCCACAGTCTCTGCTAAATCGATACAAGGAATGGCAAATCAAAATGAACCTGCAAAGTGCTGCTCAGTACCCAAAACTCCTTCACACAACGTTGAATCTCTCCAGAAGTCTCTCCCTCTCTCTCTCAGAATGTGTAGTTCAAAAATGCCACCAACAATAAAAGACAGGAAGAGGCCCCCTTTAAATAGCGCCCCCCCCAGCCCCACAGCGATTGATAGCGTTCCAGTCTTCTGGTCGTTGGAAGCGCCAGGCGGTAAGGCAGGGGGCGCCACTCAATTTCCGCTACGGGGCGCCACAAGGGCGTTGCACCATGGAATGACGTCACAATCTGCGCGCGCAGGTGGTCGCAGCGGTAAGTTTTAGCGCCGCCGCACAATCTCAAGTTAAGTTCTCGAGCGGCGCAAACATCGCTGCGCCCGGGCGTTAGCGGCTTTGCGCCCCATTAGCGCCCTCTTAAGGTGCTAACGGGAGGCGCAACCAAGTGAATTTTTACCCCGTAGTGTTTTGAGGTGTTGGAACACATTTTGCAGGTCTATTGAGCTTGTAAGTGTTTACTGAGATCCATATGCACTGTGACCTCCTTGGAAAACCCTCTCCCCACATTGACTGAGCGCTTATAACATCTATTCCTCAACTAAGATATATACCAGCAACATGGGAACCATTTATACCCTCTCATCCTGGTCCTCAGAATCGGAGGAAAAGCAGCCGCGGCAGCAGCAGAACCAGGCACACCAGCAGCAGCAACAACAGGAGCGCCAACCTTCTCCTCACCCACCTGATGCTGCACAGGGCAGAGGGCGTCAGCGCAGGGCTGCACCTCGCCGCAGGAGATACCCCCAACACAGGCTTTACAGGCAGAGGATCAGCTTCCTCAACATGACTGAGCAGCAATGCCAAAGGAGGCTGAGACTTTCGCGAGAGGTAGTCGTTGACATCTGCACAATGCTGCACCAAGACCTGCAGCCCAGATGAGTGGGTGGACACACCTTACCAGTGGCTGTCAAATTCACCACCGCCCTCAATTTTTTTGCTTCAGGGTCCTTCCAGGGATCATCAGCAGCCATCAGCAGCAACTCCCAGTCGGCCGCACACACTTGCATCACGCAGGTAACCGATGCCCTCTTTGCAAAGTCGCACAATTACATTCACTTCTCCATGACCTGGGTGGAGCGGCTGCGGCGAGGCGGAGGACTCAAGAGGCGGCAGCGACCAGGTAGGCCCACAGAGGCGGCGGACCTGGGTGGAGCGGCTGCGGCGAGGCGGAGGACTCAAGAGGCGGCGGCGACCAGGTAGGCCCACAGAGGCGGCGGACCTGGGTGGAGCGGCTGCGGCGAGGCGGAGGACTCAAGAGGCGGCGGCGACCAGGTAGGCCCACAGAGGCGGCGGACCTGGGTGGAGCGGCTGCGGCGAGGCGGAGGACTCAAGAGGCGGCGGCGACCAGGTAGGCCCACAGAGGCGGCTAAAGTGCGGGACGCAGTGGTTGCTGGGTAGGTGATTAATTTTTACCTGTATATAAGTTGGGCGGTTCCTAAACCCGAGACACTACACTTGTAGTGTCCCCCACCCTTCCTCCTCCTCTAACCTAAAGGAGGTGAGTGACTATCAGGTAAGCTCTTTTTTGTTCTAGTTTAATCTGCAGTTAGCTGGAGGGGACGGCAGGGGAGGCAGTGAAATGTTCCTCCTGCAGAATGTTTGAGGTGAGGGACGCCGTAGGTGTCCCTGCTGATTACACCTGTGGGAAGTGCACCCATCTCCAGCTCCTCGAAAACCGTGTTAGGGAACTGGAGCTGGAGCTGGATGAACTTCGGATCATTCGGGAGGCAGAGGAGGTCATAGATAGAAGCTTCAGGGATGTAATTACTCCAAAGCATGAAGATAGATGGGTGACGGTGAGAGGGGCTAGGAGGAAGCAGTCAGTGCAGGGATCCTCTGTGGTCGTTCCCCTCAGTAACAGGTATACCGCTTTGAATACTGTTGAGGGGGACGACTTACCAGTGGTAAGCCATGGTGACCGGATCTCCGGCGCTGGGTCCGTCCCTGTGGCTCAGAAGGGAAGGGGGGAGAGCAGGAGAGCAATAGTTATTGGGGACTCAATAGTCAGAGGGACAGATAGGAGGTTCTGTGGCAGCAAAAGAGACTCACGGATGGTATGTTGCCTCCCGGGTGCCAGGGTCCGTGACGTCTCGGACCGTGTTTTCAGAATCCTCAAAGGGGAGGGGGAACAATCACAAGTCGTGGTACACATCGGTACCAACGACATAGGTAGGAGAAGGGACGGGGATTTAAAACAGGAATTTAGGGAGCTAGGTTGGAAGCTGAGAGCCAGTACAAACCATGTTGTAATTTCTGGTTTGTTGCCGGTGCCACGTGCTAGCGAGTTGAGGAACAGGGAGAGAGTGCAGATAAATACGTGGCTGCAGGGATGGTGTAGCGGGGAGGGTTTCAGTTATGTGGATAATTGGAACACATTCTGGGGAAGGTGGGACCTGTACAAACAGGACGGTTTGCACCTGAACCAGAGGGGCACCAATATCCTGGGAGGGAAATTTGCTACGGCTCTTCGGGGGGGTTTAAACGAATTTGTCAGGGGGATGGGAAAAAGGGCTGTAGTCCAGGAGCCAGTGGTGAGTGTAGGAAGGTACTGAGGAGGGTATCAAGGTCGCAGGAATGTACCGGCAGACAGGAAGATGGCTTGAAGTGTGTCTACTTCAATGCAAGGAGCATCCGGAATAAGGTAGGAGAACTTGGAGCGTGGATTGGTACTTGGGACTACGATGTGGTGGCCATTACGGAGACATGGTTAGAACAGGGACAGGAATGGTTGTTGGAAGTTCCGGGGTATAGATGTTTCAGTAAGAGTAGGGAAGTTGGTAAGAAAGGTGGAGGAGTAGCATTGTTAATCAAGGATAGTTTAACAGCGGCAGAAAGGCAGTTCGAGGGGGATCTGCCGTCTGAGGTAATATGGGCTGAAGTTAGAAATAGGAAAGGAGCGGTCACGTTGTTAGGAGTTTTCTACAGACCCCCAAATAGTAATAGAGATGTGGAGGAAGAAATTGCAAAGCAGATTATGAATAGGTGTGGAGGTCACAGAGTAGTTGTCATGGGTGACTTCAACTTTCCAAATATTGATTGGAACCTTTATAGGTCAAACAGTTCGGATGGGATAGTTTTTGCACAGTGTGTGCAGGAGGGTTTCCTGACACAATATGTGGATAGGCCGACAAGAGGTGGGGCCACTTTGGATTTGGTACTGGGTAATGAACCGGGCCAAGTGTTTGATTTGTATGTGGGAGAGCACTTTGGAGATAGTGACCACAATTCGGTAACTTTCACTATTGCAATGGAGAGGGATAGGGCCATACGGCAGGGCAGGGTTTATAATTGGGGGAGGGGTAATTATGATGCGATTAGGCAAGAATTAGGGAGTATAAGATGGGAACAGAAACTATCAGGGAAAGGCACAAACGAAAAGTGGAGCTTTTTCATGGAGCAATTACTGCGTGTCCTTGATAGGTATGTCCCTGTCAGGCAGGGAGGAAATGGCCGAGTGAGAGAACCATGGTTCACAAAAGAGGTTGAATGTCTCGTCAAGAGGAAAAAGGAAGCGTATGTAAGGATGAGAAAACAAGGTTCAGTTGGGTCGATTGAGGGGTACAAGGTAGCAAGGAATGAGCTAAAAAAAGAGCTTAGGAGAGCTAGGAGGGGGCATGAGAAGTCCTTGGCGGGTCGGATCAAGAAAAACCCCAAGGCCTTTTACTCTTATGTGAGAAATAAAAGAATGACCAGGGTGAGGGTAGGGCCGGTCAAGGACAGTAGTGGGAACTTGTGCATGGAGTCAGAAGAAATAGGAGAGGTGATGAATGAATACTTTTCGTCAGTGTTCACCGAGGAGAGGGGTCATGTTCTTGAGGATGAGAGTGTGATAAAGGTGGATAGGCTGGAGGTGGTAGATGTTCTGAGGGAAGATGTTTTAGCAATTTTGAAGAACCTGAGGGTCGATAAGTCCCCTGGGCCAGATGGGATATATCCTAGGATTCTTTGGGAGGCAAGGGAGGAGATTGCAGAGCCTCTGGCTTTGATCTTTGGGTCCTCACTGTCCACGGGAATGGTGCCAGAGGACTGGAGAGTGGCGAATGTTGTTCCTCTCTTCAAGAAAGGAAATAGGAATGACCCTGGTAATTATAGGCCGGTTAGTCTTACTTCGGTGGTTGGTAAGATAATGGAAAAGGTCCTGAGGGATAGGATTTATGACCATTTGGAAAGAGGCAACTTAATCAGGGATAGTCAACACGGATTCGTGAAGGGTAAGTCTTGCCTAACAAATTTGATTGAATTCTTTGAGGAGGTAACTAAGTGTGTAGATGAAGGTAGAGCAGTTGATGTCGTATACATGGATTTTAGTAAGGCGTTTGATAAGGTTCCCCATGGTCGGCTCATGAAGAAAGTAAGGAGTTGTGGGATAGAGGGAAATTTGGCCGATTGGATAAGTAACTGGCTATCTCATAGAATGAGAAGTCACACAACACCAGGTTATAGTCCAACAGATTTATTTAATTTTACAAGCTTTCGGAGCTGTCGCTCCTTCGTCAGGTAAGTTAGCAATGAGAGAATCTCCCAGAATTCACAATTTAAACCCAGACAAAATCTATTCACATTATTCGCTACAACAAAGAGCACAGCCAAGACAATGAGATGTGTCCCAGGGGGTCCAACGTGTCAAACCACCTGCTGGCTGCATATCCTGTCAATTTGTGTTCTTGTGTTAGCCTTTTTAAAAAAAAAACCCAAAAAAAAAACCCAAAAAAAACACCTGGGAAGACCGGCCATGATGTCAAGTCACGTTCTGTATCGTGACATGAACCCGATATCGCGATTGAGGCCATCCTCATGAGTGCGGAACTTGGCTATCAGTTTCTGCTCTATGATTTTGCGCTGTCGTGTATCTCGAAGGCCGCCTTGGAGAACGCTTACCCGCAGATCCGAGGCTGAATGCCCCTGGCTGCTGAAGTGTTCCCCGACTGGGAGGCAACCCTCCTGCCTGGTGATTGTTGCGCGGTGTCCGTTCATACGTTGTCTCAGTGTCTGCATGGTCTCGCCGATGTACCATGCTCTGGAGCATCCTTTACTGCAACGTATCAGGTAGACAACGTTGGCCGAGTCACATGAGTATGTACCGTGTACCTGGTGGGTAGTGTCCTCACGTGTAATGATGGTATCTGTGTCCATGATTTGGCATGTCTTGCAGAGGTTGCCGTGGCAGGGTTGTGTGGTGTCTTGGTTGCTGTTCTCCTGAAAGATGGGTAATCTGCTGCGAACGATGGTACTTTTGAGGTTAGGCGGCTGCTTGAAGGCGAGTAGTGGAGGCGTGGGGATGGCCTTAGCAAGGTGTTCGTCGTCATCGATGACATGTTGAAGGCTGCGAAGAACATGGCGTAGTTTTTCCGCTCCGGGGAAGTACTGGACGACGTAGGGTACTCTGTTGGTTGTGTCCCGTGTTCGTCTTCTGAGGAGGTCTATGCGGTTTTTCGCTGTGGCCCGTCGGAACTGTCGATCGACGAGTCGAGCGTCATATCCCGTTCTTACGAGAGCGTCTTTCAGTGTCCGTAGGTGTCCATCGCGTTCCTCCTCGTCTGAGCAGATCCTGTGTATTCGCAGGGCTTGTCCATAGGGGATGGCTTCTTTAACGTGGTTAGGGTGGAAGCTGGAGAAGTGGAGCATCGTGAGGTTGTCCGTGGGCTTGCGGTAGAGTGAAGTGCTGAGGCGTCCGTCTTTGATGGAGATTCGTGTGTCCAAGAATGAAACCGATTCTGAGGAGTAGTCCATGGTGAGTTTGATGGTGGGATGGAACCTGTTGATGCTATCGTGTAGTCCTTTCAGTGATCCTTCGCCGTGGGTCCAAAGGAAGAAGATGTCGTCAATGTATCTGGTGTACAGCGTTGGTTGTAGGTCCTGTGCAGCGAAGAAGTCTTGCTCGAACTTGTGCATGAAGATGTTGGCGTATTGGGGTGCGAATTTGGTCCCCATGGCTGTTCCGTGTGTTTGGGTGAAAAAATGGTTGTCGAAGGTGAAGACATTGTGGTCAAGGATGAAGCGGATGAGTTGTAAGTATCTCATAGAAGGCAGAGGGTGGTGGTGGATGGAACATTTTCGGACTGGAGACCAGTTACCAGCGGTGTGCCACAGGGGTCGGTGCTGGGTCCTCTGCTATTTGTGATTTTTATCAATGACTTGGAGGAGGGGACTGAAGGGTGGATCAGTAAATTTGCTGATGACACCAAGATTGGTGGAGCAGTGGATGAGGTGGAGGGCTGTTGGCGGCTGCAAAGAGACATTGATAGGATGCAGAGCTGGGCCGAAAAATGGCAGATGGAATTTAACCCTGATAAGTGCGAGGTGATTCATTTTGGTAGGGCAAATTTGAATAAGGATTACAGGGTCAACGGCAGGGTTCTGAGGAACGTGGAGGAGCAGAGGGATCTGGGGGTTCATATCCACAGATCTCTGAAGGTTGCCACTCAAGTGGATAGAGCAGTAAAGAAGGCCTATGGTGTGTTGGCGTTTATTAACAGAGGGTTTGAGTTTAAGAACCGTGAGGTTATGCTGCAACTGTACAGGACCTTGGTGAGACCACATTTGGAATATTGTGTGCAGTTCTGGTCACCTCACTATAGGAAGGACGTGGAAGCATTGGAAAGAGTGCAAAGGAGATTTACCAGGATGCTGCCTGGTTTGGGGGGGAGGTCTTATGAGGAAAGATTGAGGGAGTTGGGGCTTTTCTCTTTAGAGCGGAGGAGGATGAGAGGCGACTTAATAGAGGTTTATAAGATGATGAGGGGGATAGATAGAGTGGATGTTCAGAGACTATTTCCTCGGGTAGAGGCAGCTGTTACAAGGGGGCATAACTATAAGGTGCATGGGGGGAGATATAGAAGGGATGTCCGAGGTAGATTCTTTACTCAGAGAGTGGTTGGGGTGTGGAATGGACTGCCTGCTGTGATAGTGGAGTCGGACACTTTAGGAACTTTCAAGCGGTTATTGGATAAGCACATGGAGCACACCAGAGTGATAGGGAGTGTGATAGCTTGATCTTGGTCTCGGACAATGCTCGGCACAACATCGAGGGCCGAAGGGCCTGTACTGTGCTGTACTGTTCTATGTTTCTATGGGTGGTTGGGTTTGCAAATATGGCAGGCTTGCCAAATGTGCAGGGCGTCATCGACTGCACACATGTGGCTATTAGGGCACCCCATCACAATACAACTGTATTTGTCAACCGCAAGGGCTTCCACTCCCTTAACGTCCAGCTGGTGTGTAACCACAGGAAGAACATTTTGCATGTTTGCACAAAGTTCCCTGGCAGTTGCCATGACTCGTTCATCCTGCGGCAGTCTACTGTGCCTCAGCTGTTCAATCCACCAACCCAACTTTCCGGCTGGCTCCTTGGAGACAAAGGCTATCCCCTGAAGACGTGGCTGATGACACCGATGAGGAGACCATCAAACGAAGCTGAGGAGCGCTACAAAGACAGCCACATTTCCACCAGAGGCATCATTGAGCAAACCATCGGCTTGCTCAAAATGCGCTTCCGATGCCTCGACAGATACATAGATACATAGATACATAGAAGATAGGAGCAGGAGTAGGCCATCCGGCCCTTCGAGCCTGCTCCGCCATTTAATGAGATCATGGCTGATCCTTCAATTCAGTATCCCGTCCCCGCCTTCTCTCCGTAACCCTTAACCCCTTTTGCCTGTAGAAATATATCTAATTCCCTCTTAAATATATTTAATGAGCTGGCGTACACTGCCCTCTGTGGCAATGAGTTCCACAGGTTCACCACTCTCTGAGTGAAGAAATTCCCCCTCATTTCTGTCCTAAATGGTTTAGCCCTTATCCTTAAATTATGTCCTCTAGTTCTGTTCTCACCCGCCAAGGGAAACATTCCTTCTGCATCTAATCTGTCTAGACCTGTCAGAATTTTATACACTTCTATGAGGTCCCCTCTCAATCTTCTAAACTCCAGTGTGTACATCCCTAAACTACATAGTCTCTCCTCATAGGTCAATCCCGCCATTCCTGGTATCAGCCTGGTGAATCGCCGCTGCACCCCCTCCATGGCAAGAACATCTTTCCTCAGATGAGGCGACCAAAACTGTACACAGTACTCGAGGTGTGGTCTCACCAGTGCCCTGTACAGCTGCAGCAAGGTATCCCTGTTCCTGTATTCCAACCCTTTTGCTATGAAGGCCAGCATACCGTTTGCCTTCTTGACCGCCTGTTGCACCTGCATGCTCGCCTTCAGTGACTGGTGTACAAGAACACCCAGGTCTCTCTGTACTTCCCCCTCTCCCAATTTATTGCCATTTAAATAATAATTTGCCCTCCCGTTCCTGCACCCAAGGTGGATAACTTCGCACTTGTCCACATTATAGTGCATCTGCCATTTATCCGCCCAATCACCCAGTCTGTCCAAATCGCTCTGGAGCTTCCTGGTCTCCTCCTCTGAGCCCACCCCCCCTCCTAGTTTAGTGTCGTCTGCAAATTTGGAAATGCTGCATTCGACTCCCTGATCCAGGTCATTAATATAAATTGTGAACAGCTGGGGACCCAGGACAGATCCCTGTGGTACCCCACTTGTTACTGCCTGCCATTCAGAAAATGAGCCGTTTATTCCAACTCTCTGTTTTCTATCTGACAGCCAGTTCTCTATCCACGTCAATACTTTCCCCTTTATCCCATGAGCTTCAATTTTCCCTGCTAATCTTTTATGTGGGACCTTATCGAAGGCCTTTTGGAAGTCCAGGTACACCACATCTACTGGCTCTCCCCCATCTATTTTACCAGTTACTCCCTCAAAAAATTCCAATAGATTAGTCAAGCACGATTTACCCTTTGTAAATCCATGTTGACTCTGTCCTATCCTGTCCCCATTTGCTAAGTGCTCGGCTATTTCATCCTTAATGATGGACTCCAGCATTTTGCCCACAACTGATGTAAGGCTTACAGGTCTGTAATTACCTGCTTTTTCCCTACCCCCCTTTTTGAATAGTGGGGTAACGTTAGCTACCCTCCAATCCATGGGCACTGTTCCCGAGTCTAATGAATTCTGAAAAATCATGCTTAGTGCATCCGCTATCTCTAGGGCCACCTCCTTCAGTACCCTAGGATGCATGTTATCAGGCCCTGGGGATTTGTCCGCCTTCAATCCCTTTAGCTTCCTTAACACCATATCCTTAGAGATATTGATTTGCGTCAGTTCCTCCTTTGCCAATGTCCCTATTTTTCCCGATATCCCAGGGAGGTTTTTTGTGTCTTCCTTCGTAAAGACTGACCCAAAGTATGCATTTAGTTGGTCTGCCATTTCCTTATTTCCCATTATATATTCCCCCGTATCTGACTGCAATGGACCAACTTTGGTTTTCACCAGTCTTTTCCTCTTGATATACTTATAAAAGCTTTTGGAGTTAGTTTTTATATTTTCCGCCAGCTTGCTTTCGTAAGCTATTTTGCCCTTCTTGATTAAGCCCTTTGCCCTCCTTTGCTCTATCTTAAACTGTTCCCAATCTTCCGCTCTGGCGCGTTTTTTGGCTATTTTATACGCCCTATCTTTGGATTTTATGCTGTCTCTAATTTCCCCTGTTATCCACGGTTGAGTCACCTTTTTAGATTTCCTTTTATGCCAGATTGGTATAAACAATTTTTGCAATTTTGTCATTCTATCTTTAAATGCTTGCCATTGTTTATCTACCTCCAGTCCTCCCAGGAACGTTGTCCAATCAGACCTACTCAGTTCCCGTCTAATGGCATCATAATTCCCCTTGTTTAAATTCAGGACCTGAGTCTCTGAGTCAATTTCTTCGCTCTCCATTTCGAGTGAGAAATCGATCATGTTATGATCGCTCTGACCCAAGGGTCCCCGTACAACAAGATTACTAATTAGTCCCTTCTCATTGCACAGTACCCAGTCCAATATAGCCTGTTCCCGAGTTGGTTCCTCGACATATTGATCCAGATAACCATCCCTTAAACACTCAAGGAATTCCTCCTCCTCATTATTTTTACTGATTAGGCTAGTCCAATCTATATGTAAGTTAAAGTCACCTATGATGACAGCTGTGCTCTTATTGCACGCTTCTCTAATTTCCCTCGTGATGCCCTCCCCAACCTCTATTTTACTATTTGGAGGCCTATATACCACTCCTATTAATGTTTTTCGCCCCTCGCTATTTCTTAGCTCCACCCATATAGATTCTGTATTAACTGAGTTAATATCCTTCCTTTCAATTGCATTTATCCCCTCTTTTACCAGCAATGCTACCCCTCCTCCCTTTCTTTTTTGTCGATCCTTCCTAAATACTGAATACCCCTGTATGTTAAGCTCCCAGCCCTGCTCACCCTGCAACCATGTTTCCGTAATCCCAATTAGATCATAATTATTAACCTCTATTTCCACAGCTAATTCATCTACCTTGTTCCTGATGCTTCTCGCATTAAGGTATAAAACCCTCAGGCTTTTTTTATGCTCACATTTTTTATGAATTAGTTTGGCCCTTTGTTTTTTGTTCCTCTCCTTTTTACCATTTATTTCTGTCTGCCTTTCACTTTCCTCTATTTCACTACATGGGTTTCTAGCCCCCTGCCATACTAGTTTAAATCAGGTGGAGCCCTACAGTATTCACCAGCCAAGGTCTCCAGAATCATCGTGGTCTGCTGTGCCCTGCACATCATCACACAGCAGCGTGGCTTACCGCTGCCTGAGGAACAAGTGGCTCAGCGCACAGCCTCCTCAGAGAAGGAGGAGGAGGAGGAAGACCTTGCGGAGGTGGATGTGCCAGTTCCACCAGCACGCGAGCACATTTCTGGCCATGAGGCAAGGGATGCATTAATCCATGCCAGATTCGCTTAAGTTTACGAAGCAAACACATGTGGCTGCCACCTTCTTAACACACCATACACAATGTACAATAAACTGTGGGTTCCTATCACACTCACCACCATCATTACAGATGAAAGGCGCCCTGACACCTCACTGTGACACTTCCATTTCTGGGCACACATAGGCCAACTCTTTGAATCTTTGCCATTGCATTTCTTTATTACAATTGAAATAACGATGATAATCTTCACTTTGTATTACATCAAAACACCCAAGTGACTACCCTTGTGACTATTTGTGTGTTAACTTTCTCTTGCGCGTGCTTCTACGTGGTGCTTCTCCTGTGGCTTCAGCGGATGCAGAGGCACCTTGCTCACTTTCATGCTGCTCCTGCTTCAACTCCTTTGGCGGGCGTCCTCTGGGTTTAGGAGTCTGTGAGGGCTCGGCAACAGTCTGCTCCTCCTGCGGCTGTGCAGGGGCTGAGACAGCCATCTCAGTTGGGTGATGAATCTAGGGCTCTGACTGAGAGCTCCGCAGTGGTATGGGAGTGTGAGCGCTTGGAGAGGAGCCCACACTTCCTTGTTGTTGACCACCAACATCCCTCTCATGGGTCGCCAGCACTTCACTGCTAGCAAGTAGCTGGAGAGCACTTTGCTGCACGTCAGTGGGGCCATGAGGACCCGTCTCTGTACTGACAGTCCTCATAACGGGGACATCCATGTACCTCTGGTTCCTCTCCTCAATAGATGCCCATCTATCCTCCATAGCAGCCCATCTATTTAGAAGAGTCACCATGTTCATTTGCACCTGGTGATTTATGTCCTCCATGGTGATTGCATCCTTTCCATGGTGGCACCTACATTCGCCATTGCGTGCACCACGGCATTGCTCATGTTTGGCATGGACTCCTCCATTCTCTGCACACTCGCAGTTACAGTGGTTGCAAACCCTGTCAGAGCCTCCTGCACCTGTCCCTGGAGTTCCAGCACCGCTCTCTTTCTGGATGGCCCCAGAGGCACAGGGTCCACATGCAGCTGAGCAGAGTTAGGAGCGCCCTGCGGCCTCCGACGAGGACTCTCCACTGCTGTCCCTGTCTCCACCATCTGCTGATGCTCACTTGTGAGCTGTGATACACCAGGTGACAACACTAATCTATCTCGCAAATGACCCACCGAGGTGTGCGTCTCTGCGCTGGTGCTGGGTGCGCTCAATTCTGCTGACACTGCACCCTCAGAGATTGCAGCTTCCTCTGAGGAGTCGTCTGGCTCTTCCTCCTGGTCAGTGGGGAGGGGGGCTCTCAATGATCCTGTGGAGGAGTAAAGGCATGAGTTAGACATGTGATATTAACATAGCAGACACATCCCATTGTGCAGATGATCAGAACTCAATCTGTATGAACATCAGATGCCATACCAGTCACTCATGCAATCTAAATGAGAGGGTTGCAAATCTATTCTGTCACCAGCTTGCTCTACTGCGCCTGTCTCTCTGTCCCCCACTTCCAGATCCTCAGCACCTCCGACGATGTCGAGAGCAGCCTCCTCAGCAGTGGTCAAGTGCACCATGGAAGGTGGCCCTCCTCCTGTCCTGCCCCTCTCCCTCTTATTGTGGAGCATGGAGGGCGTCATCATCGAATCTTGGAGAGGCCTTTGTTCTTGAAGCAGTCATTTCGCTATGTGCCACACCGAGAAGCATCAGAATAGGAATGAAAAACAACAAGGCTGCAAGGGCCCGTTAAATGCAGCTGGATGAAAGATGTCAACAGAGGCGAGCAGCAGGCCTGAACACACTGATTGGGCCGGGTAGTGTGTACGATGGGCTTAATCAGCCCAGTTAAGGAAAAATCATTAATTCAGAGCGGATTAAACCAGCAGCGGGACCGGAACCCGCCGAACAGCCAACCCGACTCCAACGGTAAAATCGCGGTCTTTGTGTCTGTCTTCACAGAAGAAGACACAAAAATCTACCCAGAAATAGTGGAGAATGAAGGCTCTAGCGAGAATGAGGAACTGAAAGAAATTAGTATTAGTAAAAAAATAGTACTGGAGAACTTAATGGGACTGAAAGCCGATAAAACCCCTGGACCTGATGGCCTATATCCTAGGGTTTTGAAAGAGGTGGCTATAGAGATAGTGGATGCATTGGTTGTCATCTTCCAAAATTCCGTAGATTCTAGAACAGTTCCCGCGGATTGGAAGATAGCAAATGTGACCCCACTATTTAAGAAAGGAGGGAGAGAGAAAATGGGGAACTACAGACCAATTAGCCTGACATCAGTAGTAGGGAAAATTATAGAATCTATTATTAAAGACATGGTAACAGGGCACTTAGAAAATAATAATAGGATTGGGCAGAGTCAACATGGATTTATGAAAGGGAAATCGTGTTTGACGAATCTGTTAGAGATTTTTGAGGTTGTAACTAGCAGAATAGATAATGGGGAACCAGTGGATGTGGTGTATTTGGATTTTCAGAAGGCATTCGATAAGGTGCCACACAAGAGGTTATTAAACCAAATTAGGGCTCATGGGATTGGGGGTAATATACTCGCATGGATTGAGGATTGGCTAACGGACAGAAAACAGAGAGTAGGAATAAACGGGTCATTTTCGGGTTGCAGGCTAGTAGGGTACCGCTTGGGCCTCAGCTATTCACAATCTATATCAATAATTTGGATGAGGGATCAAATGTAATACATCTAAGTTTGCTGATGATACAAAGCAGGGTGGGAATATAAATTTTGAGGAGGATGCAAAGAGGCTTCAAGGGGATATAGACAGGCTAAGTGAGTGGGCAAGAACATGGTAAATGGAATATAATGTGGAGAAATGTGAAGTTATCCACTTTGGTAGGAAAAATAGAAAAGCAGAGTTTTTTTTAAATGGTGAGAGATTGGGAAATGTTGGTGTTCAGAGGGACCTGGGTGTCCTTGTACACGAATCACTGAAAGTTAACATGCAGATACAGCAAGCAATTAGGAAAGCAAGTGGTATGTTGGCCTTTATTACATGAGGATTTGAGTATAAGAGTAAAGACATCTTACTACAATTATATAGGGCCCTGGTGAGACCACACCTGGAGTATTGTGTACAGTTTTGGTCTCCTTACCTAAGGAAGGATATACTTGCCATAGAGGGAGTGCGACGAAGGTTCACCAGACTGATTCCTGGGATGGGGGGATTGTCCGATAAGGAGAGATTGAGTAGACTAGGCCTATATTCTCTAGAGTTTAGAAGAATCAGAGGCGATCTCATTGAAATATACAAAATTCTTACAGGGCTTGACAGGGTAGATGTAGGGAGGATGTTTCCCCTGGCTGGGGAGTCTAGAACCAGGGGTCACAGTCTCAGAATAAGGGGTCGGCCATTTAGGACTGAGATGTGGAGAAATTTCTTCACTCAGAGGGTGGTGAATCTTTGGAATTCTCTGCCCCAGAGAGCTGTGGAGGCTCAGTCATTGAGCACAGAGTGAACAACTGCAAGTTTGGTAAGTGTGGGAGTTTTAAGGGATAATCTCTTTTAAAATCTAGTGTTAATTGCTAGTAGCTCTTAAGTAAGATCAACTGTTTAAGTTAAAATTTAAACTTTCTTCAGGCTTAACCAGAGACAAACAAGCAAGCGCTCCTGCTGGAGAGCTGCTGTAGTTAATTAGCTAACTGGATTAAACTGCTTCCTAAAACAGTAGCAGAGCAGTGCTGACTCACCTGAGTCACACAGTATAAACACAGGGGCCTGTGAGTGCAGCAGCACAGAGTGAACTACTGGGAGTTTGGTAAGTGTGGGAGTTTGGTGAAGTGGAAGAAGGAGATGCTTTTCCTAACTTCTCCCGCAGAGCTGCGGTGGACCTGAGCGGGAGAGACCGAGGCCCGAGAGCGGGAGAGACCGAGGCCCGAGAGCGGGAGAGACCGAGGCCCGAGAGCGGGAGAGACCGAGGCCCGAGAGCGGGAGCAGACCGAGGCCCGAGAGCGGGAGAGACCGAGGCCCGAGAGCGGGAGAGACCGAGGCCCGAGAGCGGGAGAGACCGAGGCCCGAGAGCGGGAGAGACCGAGGCCCGAGAGCGGGAGAGACCGAGGCCCGAGAGCGGGAGAGACCGAGGCCCGAGAGCGGGAGAGACCGAGGCCCGAGAGCGGGAGAGACCGAGGCCCGAGAGCGGGAGAGACCGAGGCCCGAGAGCGGGAGAGACCGAGGCCCGAGAGCGGGAGAGACCGAGGCCCGAGGGCGGGAGAGACCGAGGCCCGAGAGCGGGAGCAGACCGAGGCCCGAGAGCGGGAGCAGGCCGAGGCCCGAGAGCGGGAGCAGGCCGAGGCCCGAGAGCGGGAGAGACCGAGGCCCGAGAGCGGGAGAGACCGAGGCCCGAGAGCGGGAGAGACCGAGGCCCGAGAGCGGGAGCAGGCCGAGGCCCGAGAGCGGGAGAGACCGAGGCCCGAGAGAGGGAGAGACCGAGGCCCGAGAGCGGGAGCAGACCGAGGCCCGAGAGCGGGAGAGACCGAGGCCCGAGAGCGGGAGAGACCGAGGCCCGAGAGTGGGAGCAGACCGAGGCCCGAGAGTGGGGATAAAAGCAGCAACAGACCTGCATCAACAAGAGAAAACGGCAGTGTGACATCACAGGTAAGGCAGGTGAGTGATTGGTACTGACTGTGGGCCAAGTTTTAAGATAGTGACTGTGGGCTAAGTTTTAGGTTAACCTATAACATAACATAATTTTAAATACTAAACTTAATTTAATTAATTTAATAACTAAACGAGGTAAATAATTTGATTAACACTAAACTAATTAATAAAATGAATAAAATAATGGGAGAACAGGAGATGTGTTGCTGCTGCAATATGTGGGAGCTTGTGGACATTTTTGTCCAGGGCGACTACATCTGCGGTAAGTGTCTGCGGCTCGAAGAACTTCGGCTCCGAGTTGAGGAGCTGGAGTCCGAGCTGCAGACATTGTGAGACATCAGGGAGGGAGAAAGTTACCTGGACCTTTTGCTCCAGGAGGCAGCCACGCCCCTTGGATTAAATACTTTAGAATTGACACGTGGTCAGGGACAGGAGGGTGTGACTGCGAGTGAGGCAGGTACGAGGATCCAGGAGATAGTATTGCAGGAGCCTCTGTCCCTGCACTTGTCCAATAGATTCGAGGTTCTAGCAACCCTTGTGGACAAGTGCGGGGACTGCGGGGAGGACGAGCAAACTGACCACGGCACCGTGATACAGGAAGCCGTTCGAGTGGGGGGAGTAAATAGGAAAGTGGTTGTAGTAGGCGACAGTATAGTTAGGGGGATAGACACTGTTCTCTGCAGCCAGGAGCGTGAGTCCCGAAGGCTATGTTGCCTACCCGGTGCCAGGGTAAAGGACATCTCCTCCGGGCTGGAGAAGAACTTGGAGTGGGAGGGGGAGGATCCAGTTGTCGTGGTCCATGTAGGTACCAATGACACAGGTAGGACAAAGAAAGAGGTTCTGCTGAGAGAGTTTGAGCAGCTAGGGACTAAATTAAAAAGCTGAACCACAATGGTCATTATCTCTGGATTATTACCAGAGCCACGAGCAAATTGGCATAGGGTCAATAGGATCAGGGAGATGAATGCGTGGCTGAAAGATTGGTGTGGGAGAAGTGGGTTTCGATTCGTGGAGCACTGGCACCAGTACTGGGGAAATAGAGAGCTGTTCCGTTGGGACGGACTGCACCTGAACCATGCTGGGACCAGAGTTCTAGCGAATCGAATAACTAGGGAGGTAGATAAGCAGGCGGGGGTCCCAGTGGAGAGAAATCTAGAATGCTAAAGAGAAAAGACAAGGAAGCAGTGCAGGAAAGTGATTGGGGTAGGGATATCCAGATTGTGTCAGGAAGGGACAGAGCGTACAAACAAAGGAGTGCGCTAACAAATAGGGTCTGGGTAAGAAAAAATGGTAATAAGACAAATAGAGCCATAGTACAAAAAAATGTTAAGTGTCTAAAACTGTTAAAAAGACAAATCTAAAGGCACTGTATCTGAATGCACGAAGCATTCGTAATAAGGTAGATGAATTAACAGTGCAAATAGATGTAAACGGATACGATATAATTGCGATTACGGAGACATGGCTGCAGGGTGACCAAGGCTTGGAGCTGAATATCCAAGGATATTCGATATTTAGGATGGACAGGCGTAAAGGAAAAAGAGGTGGGGTGGCCTTGTTAGTAAAGGATGAAATCAGAGCAATAGTGAGAAAGGATATTGGCTCAGAAAATCAAGATGTAGAATCAGTCTGGGTGGAGCTAAGAAGCACCAAGGGGCACATCTGTGGTAGGTAAAATTTTGGAGTCCATTATTAAGGAAACAGTAACAGGACATTTGGATAATCATAATTTAATAGGACAAAGTCAGCATGGTTTTACGAAGGGGAAGTCATGTTTGACAAATTTGCTGGAGTTCTTTGAGGAAGTAACATATAGAGTGGATAAAGGGGAACCAGTGGACGTAGTGTATTTAGACTTCCAAAAGGCATTTGACAAGGTGCCACACAAAAGATTATTGCTTAAGGTAAAAAATCACGGGATTGGGGGTAATATTCTGGCATGGATAGAGGATTGGCTATCTAACAGAAAGCAAAGAGTTGGGATAAATGGTTCATTCTCAGACTGGCAATCAGTAACTAGTGGTGTTCCACAGGGGTCAGTGCTGGGTCCCCAACTCTTCACAATCTATATTAACGATTTGGAGGAAGGGACCAAGTGTAACATATCAAAATTTGCAGATGATACAAAGATGGGAGGGAAAGTAGTGAGTGAGGAGGACATAAAAAACCTGCAAGGGGACATAGACAGGCTAAGTAAGTGGGCAGAGATTTGGCAGATGGAATACAACACTGGAAAGTGTGAGGTGATGCACTTTGGCAGGAAAAATCCTAGAGCAATTTATTATCTTAATGGCAAGAAACTGGAGAGTACTGAAGTGCAAAGGGATCTGGGGGTCCTGGTGCACGAAACTCAAAAGGTTAGTATGCAGGTGCAGCAAGTGATTAAGAAGGCAAATGGAATGTTGGCTTTCATTGCTAGGGGGATAGAATATAAAAATAGGGAGGTATTGCTTCAGTTGTACAAGGTATTGGTGAGACCGCACCTGGAATACTGCATACAGTTTTGGTGTCCTTACTTAAGGAAAGACATCCTTGCTCTCGAGGCAGTGCAAAAAAGGTTCACTCGGTTAATCCCGGGGATGAGGGGGTGGTCATATGAGGAGAGGTTGGGTAGATTGGGACTCTACTCATTGGAGTTCAGAAGAATGAGAGGCGATCTTATTGAAACATATAAGATTGTGAAGGGGTTGGATCGGGTGGATGCGGGGAGGATGTTCCCGATGACGGGTGAGACGAGAACTAGGGGACATAGTCTTAGAATAAGGGGCTGCTCTTTCAAAACTGAGATGAGGAGGAACTACTTCACTCAGAGGGTGGTAGGTCCATGGAATATGCTGCCACAAAAAGCTGTAGAAGCTACAACATTAATTAAATTTAAAACAGAAATAGACAGTTTCCTAGAAGTAAAGGGCATTAAGGGTTACGGGGAGCGGGCAGGAATTTGGACATGAGTCTAGGTTCGGATCGGTCATGGCCCTGTGGGTAGTGGAGCGGGCCCAGGGACTGTGTAGCCTGATTCTGCTCCTATTTCGTGTGTGCAATTCTGTTAGATGCAGGAGATGGTTCTGTGATAGATAGTAGATTGGCGGTTAGGATCAGATCAGCCATGATCTTATTGAATGGCGGAGCAGGCTCGAGGGGCCGATTGGCCTACTCCTGCTCCTATTTCTTATGTTCTTATGTTATGTTCTTATAAAACATTGGTGGGAGTTGTCTATAGGCCTCCAAACAGTAGTGGTAATGTAGGAGACGGCATCAAACAGGAAATTAGAGAGGCATGTAACAAGGGTACTACAGTAATCATGGGTGACTTTAATCTACATATAGACTGGCCAAACCAAATTAGTAATAATACTGTGGAGGATGAATTCCTGGAGTGTGTACGAGATGGTTTTTTAGACCAGTACATTGAGGAGCCAACTAGGGAACAGGCTATCCTAGATTGGGTATTGTGCAATGAGAAGGGGTTAATTAATAATCTTGTTGTGCGGGGTCCTTTAAGGAAGAGTGACCATAACATGATAGAATTCTTCATTAAGATGGAAAGTGAAGTAGTCCAGTCCAAAACTAGGGTCCTAAATCTAAACAAGAGTGAGTTGGCTATGATAGATTGGGGAGCTTCATTAAAAGGCATGACGGTGGATAGGCAATGGCTAACATTTAAGGAACGAATGCATGAATTGCAACAGTTATACATTCCTTTCTGGCGCAAAAACACAAAAGGAAAAGCGGCCCAACCATGGCTAACAAAAGAAATTAAGGATAGTATTAGATCCAAAGAGGAGTCATATAAAGTTGCCAGAAAAAGTAGCAAGCCTGAGGATTGGGAACAGTTTAGAGTTCAGCAAAATGGACGAAGAGATTGATTAAGAGGGGAAAAATAGAGTATGAGAGTAAACTTGCAAGGAACATAAAATCGGATTGTAAAGGCTTCTACAAGTATGTAAAAAGAAAAAGATTAGTGAAGACAAATGTAGGTCCCTTGCAGTCAGAAACGGGAGAATTTATAATGGGGAACAAGGAAATGGCTGAGCAATTAAACAAATACTTTGGTTCTGTCTTCATGGAAGAGGACACAAATAACTTCCCAGAAATGTTAGGGAACCAAGGGTCTAGTGAGAAGGAGGAATTAAAGGAAATTAGTATTAGTAACAAAATAGTGCTGGAGAAATTAATGGGACTGAAAGCTGATAAATCCCCAGGGCCTGATAATCTGCATCCCAGAGTACTAAAAGAGGTAGCCATGGAAATAGTGGATGTATTGGTTGTCATCTTCCAAAATTCTATAGATTATGGAACAGTTCCTGCATGTTGGAGGGGGGAAAATGTAACCTCACTATTTAAAAAAGGAGGGAGAGTAAAAACAGGGAACTACAGACCGGTTAGCCTAACATCAGTAGTAGGGAAAATGCTAGAGTCTATTTTAAAGGATGTGATAACAGGACACTTAGTAAATATCAATGGGATCAGACAAAGTCAACATGGATTTATGAAAGGGAAATCGTATTTGACAAACCTACTGGAGTTTTTTGAGGATGTAACTGGTAGAATAGATAAGGGAGAACCAGTGGATGTGGTGCATTTGAATTTTGAGAAGGCCTTTGATAAAGTCCCACATAAGAGGTTAGTCTGCAATATTAAAGCACATGGGATTGGAGGTAATATACTGGCATGGATTGAAAATTGGTTAACAGACAGGAAACATAGAGTAGGAATAAATGGGTCTTTTTCGGGGTGGCAGGCGGTGACTAGTGGGGTACCGCAGGGATCAGTGCTTGGGCCCCAGCTATTCACAATATATATCAATGATTTGGATGAGGGAACCAAATTTAATATTTCCAAGTTTGCTGTCGACACGAAACTAGGTGGGATTGTGAGCTGTGAGGAGGATGCAAAGAGGCTTCAAGGCGACTTAGACAAGTTGAGTGACTGGGCAAATACATGGCAGATGCAGTATAACGTGGATAAATGTGAAGTTATCCACTTCGGTCGGAAAAACAGAAAGGTAGAGTATTATTTAAATGGTGATAGATTGGGAAATGCTGATGTACAAAGGGACCTGGGTGTCCTTGTACACCAGTCACTGAAAGCAAACATGCAGGTGCAGCAAGCAGTTAGGAAGGCAACTGGTATGTTGGCCTTCATTGCAAGAGGATTTGAGTACAGGAGCAAGGATGTCTTACTACAGTTATACAGGGCCTTGGTGAGACCACACCTGGAGTACTATGTGCAGTTTTGGTCTCCTTACCTAAGAAAGGATATACTTGCCATAGAGGGAGTGCAGTGAAGGTTCATCAGACTGATTCCTGGGATGGCAGGACTGTCGTATGAGGAGAGATTGGGTCGACTCGGCCTGTATTCACTAGAGCTTAGAAGAATGAGAGGGGATCTCATTGAAACGTATAAAATTCTGACAGGGCTAGACAGACTGAATGCAGCGAGGATGTTTCCCCTGGCTGGGGGGGTCTAGAATGAGGGGTCACAGTCTCAGGATATGGGGTAGGACATTTAAGACTGAGATGAGGAGAAATTTCTTCACTCAGAAGGTGGTGAACCTGTGGAATTCTCTACCACAGAAGGTTGTGCAGGCCAAGTCACTGAATATATTTAAAAATGAGATAGATAGATTTTTAGACACAAAAGGCATCAAGGGGTATAGGGAGAGAGCGGGAATATGGTATTGAGATAGAGGATCAGCCATGATCATATTGAATGGATTCAAAACTGGCTCGGAGACAGGAAGCAGAGGGTAATGGTTGATGGGTGTTTTTGTGACTGGAAGGCTGTTTCCAGTGGGGTTCCGCAGGGCTCAGTACTAGGTCCCTTGCTTTTTGTGGTATATATCAATGATCTAGACTTGAACATAGTGGGTATGATTTAGAAGTTTGCAGATGATACTAAAATCGGCTGTGTGGTTGATACTGAAGAAGGAAGCTGCAGACTGCAGGAAGATATCAATAAATTGGTCAGGTGGGCAGAACAGTGGCAAATGGAATTCAATCCGGAGAAGTGTGAGGTAATGCATTTGGGGAGGGCTAACAAGGAAAGGGAATACACATTAAATGGTAGGACACTGAGTAGTGTAGAGGAACAAAGGGACCTTGGAGTGCATGTCCACAGATCCCTGAAGGTAGCAGGCCAGGTAGATAAGGTGGTTAAGAAGGCATACGGAATGCTTGCCTTTATTAGCCGTAGCATAGAATACAAAAGCAGGGGGATTATGCTTCAACTGTATAAAACACTAGTTAGGCCTCAGCTAGAGTACTGCGTGCAGTTCTGGTCACCACATCACAGGAAAGATGTGATTGCACTAGAGAGGGTACAGAGGAGATTTACAAGGATGTTGCCGGGAGTAGAGAATCTTAGCTATGAGGAAAGACTGGATAGGCTGGGTCTGTTTTCCTTGGAACAGAGGAGGCTGAGCGGAGACCTTATTGAGGTGTATAAAATTATGAGGGGCATAGATAAAGTGGATAGAAAGGACCTATTTCCCTTATCAGAGGGGTCAAAAACCAGGGGGCACAGATTTAAAGTAATTGGTGGAAGGTTTAGAGGGGATTTGAGGGGAAATTTCTTCACCCAGAGGGTTGTGGGGGTCTGGAACTCACTGCCTGAAAGGGTGGTAGAGGCAGGAACCCTAACCACATTTAAAAAGTACTTGGATGTGCACTTGGGATGCTGTAACCTGCAGGGCTACGGACCAAAAGCTGGGAAGTGGGATTAGGCTGGCGCGGACACGATGGGCCAAAATGGCCTCCTTCCGTGCTGTAACTTTCTATGATTCTATGATTCTATGAATGGCGGAGCAGGCTCGAAGGGCCGAATGGCGTACTCCTGCTCCTATTTTTCTATGTTTCTATGTTTCTATATTCAAAATTGAGAGGTCGCACAACACCAGGTTATAGTCCAACAGTTTTATTTTAAATCTATATTCAAGACAGAGATCGATAGATTTTTGGATATTAATGTAATCAAGGGTTATGGGGATAGTGCAGGAAAGTGGAGTTGAGGTAGAAGATCAGTCATGATCTTATTGAATGGCGGAGCAGGCTTAAGGGGCCGAATGGCCGACTCCTGCTCCTATTTCTTATGTTCTTACAGATCAGGGGCAGACTGCCCCATAAAAACAGCAGATGCTGCTTAACGAACTGTTGTGTTGGGTATTGCCAAAATAGGCTTTATCTTTAGATTTTTGCATTAAAATTGGTTCTGCTGCTTCAGAACTTGTTTCTGAAAGGTGCTAGCCTGTTCCAATCAAAGAATGATACAGCACAGAACGGGGACAGTCGGCCCATCCTGCCTGTGCCGGCTCTTTGAAAGAGCTCTCCAGTTAGTCCCACTCCCCTGCTCTTTCCCCATAGCCCTGTAATTTTTTCCCTTTAACAGAGGAACATAGGAACAGGAGGAGGCCATTCAGCCCCTCGAGCCTTTTCCACCATTCAATGAGATCATGGCTGATCTTCAAGTATTTATCCAATTCTCTTTGCAAAGTTACTATTGAATCTGTTTCCACCGTCGTTTCAGGCATCGCATTCCAGATCACAACTCGCTGCGTAAAAAAATGTTTCCTCATGTCACCTTTGGACCTTTTGCCAATCTTTTGACCGAGTGTCGGCTTCGCAAAATCCCCCAGAAACTCGAACAGAACCCTAAAGGGAGTGATTTTTGGACCTTTCATACAAACTTGGGATGATGGGACCTAAGCGAAGTGATTTGAGGTAAAAACCTCAGTTTTGGACATTTTAAAGATCAGGGAAGAAAAACCCTGAGGAAAATGACCGTTGAATCTTACTGTTGGGAAAGACACCTTTCACAGACACAGACAGGCTGCGGAGGGGCCTGGCCAGGCAGTGGACAGCTTTGGGTATTGGGGCCCAATCAAGCTGTCTGGGTATTGTTTACACTGCATTCCTACCAAGGAGGAAGAGACAAACCCAAAGCCTCACACACACATCGAAATATGAATAATCCAAGACCTCTTTTGAAATTCCCAGGCCCAAACAGGATACCAGAAGCCTGAAATCAATAAAACATTTAGTACCCCGATTACTTCATCAAAAACCAATCAACCAGGTATCCACAGGGACAGTTTTACAAGCCCGCCAAAAAACCTAGGACAATAGGGACAAGATTTGGCGCGCAGATAAAGGCCCTGCCCAAATGAAAACATCGGAAGCCATCAGGACATGTTTAACACCAAGTTAAAGCCATCGAAACTAACAAGCCCGCCAAAACTAAGACAATGGAATAAACAGGGCTCATTTGAAATCTAAAGGAAACCGATTTAGTAAGGGGTTTTGGGCGCGAAAAGGACAAAGGGGCTGAACAGTATAATTGGGGGCCTAATCCCCCAAGACTCTCTCTCTCTCTGGACTCTCTGACAATGCTCTCAACACTCGCACAGCTCTCTCTCAGTTCTGTTCCAGCAAGACACCACAAGCCACGAGGAGGAGGAGGAAAGAAGGCCAACAACTTCACAAGCAGACCAACACGCAAGAAGAAACCAGAGCGACTGACTCAGTGACCATCGGACACCTCGCGGCAACAAGGGCCTTATGAAACCTTTTACTCAAAAGACTCTAAACCCTAACTCTCAACTGTCAAGGATTCGTTTGGTGAGCATTATCCCTGATCTCCTGAAACCAAAACCTAGCTAGATAGTGGGATTTTTGGGAGGGATAAGGTTTTTTTGTATATTGTCTTTCTCCCTCGCCTGTACCATGTGTTCCCCAACCTGTGTTTAAGTATTAAGTGTGTTTTAAGTTTGTTACCTTTTTCTTTTAATAAAGTCAAAATTCTTTCATCAGAACCTGTTGTCTACTGCATCTTTGTTCACAACCCCTAAATAAGTCCAAAGTCTAGAACCAGGGGCGTGGGAGTGATTCGAACCGCTCACTGAGTCAGAGGTGAGGCTGACCCCACATACCACCCCTACACTAGGCACCTTCTTCGGACACAACAATGGCACACTCAGCCCAGTCGACCCTACAAAGTCCTCGTCACTAACTTCTGGGGACTTATGCCAAAATTGGGAGAGCTGTCCCACAGACTAGTCAATCAACAGCCTGATGTAGTCATACTCACAGAATTATACCTTTCAGCCAATGTCCCAGACTCCTCCATCACCATCCCTGGGTATGTCCTGTCCCACCGGCAGGACAGACCCACCAGAGGTGGCAGCACAATGGTATACAGTCGGGAAGGAGTGGCCCTGGGAGTCCTTAACATTGACTCTGGACCCCATGAAGTCTCATGGCTTCAGGTCAAGCATGGGCAAGGAAACCTCCTGCTGTTTACCACCTACTGCCCTCCCTCAGCTGATGAATTGGTACTCCTCCATGTAGAACACCACTTGGAAGAAGCACTGAGAGTAGCAAGGGCACAGAATGTACTCTGGGTGGGGGACTTCAATGTCCATCACCAACAGTGACTCGATAGCACCACTACTGACCGAGCTGGCTGAGTCCTGAAGGACATAACTACCAGACTGGGCCTGGGGCAGGTGGTGAGAGAACCAACACGAGGGAAAAACATACTTGACCTCGTCCTCACTAATCTACCTGTTGTAGATGCATCTGTCCATGACAGTATTGGTAGCAGTGAGCACCACACAGTCCTTGTGGAGACGAAGTCCCATCTTCACACTGAGGACACCCTCCATCGTGTTGTGTGGCATTACCACCGTGCTAAATGGGATAGATTTAGAACAGATCTAGCAGCTCAAAACTGGGCATCCATGAGGCGCTGTGGGCCATCAGCAGCAGCAGAATTTTATTTCACCACAATCTGTAACTTCATGGCCCGGCATATCCCTCACTCTACCATTACCATCAAGCCAGGGGACCAACCCTGGTTCAATAAGGAGTGTAGAAGAGCATGCCAGGAGCAGCACCAGGCGTACCTAAAAATGAGGTGCCAACCTGGGGAAGCTGCCACACAAGACTACATGCATGCTAAAAAGCGGAAGCAGCATGCTATAGACAGAGCTAAGCGATCTCACAATCAATGGATCAGATCAAAGCTCTGCAGTCCTGCCACATCCAGTCGTGAATGGTGGTGGACCATTAAACAACTAACGGGAGGAGGAGGCGCCATGCTCAATGATGGTGGAGCCCAGCACGCGAGTGCAAAAGACGAGGCTGAAGCTAATTGAGGTTATAATTCCGCTAATTGCAGGTTTATTCCACTAATTGCAGTTATAATTCCATTAATTGCGGGTTTATTCCGCTAATTGTGGGTTTATTCCACTAATTATGTTATAATTCTGCTAATTGCAGGTTTATTCCACTAATTGCGGTTATAATTCCGCTAATTGCGGTTATAATTCTGCTAATTGCAGGTTTATTCCGCTAATTGTGGTTATAATTCCACTAATTGCGGTTATAATTCCAATAATTGCAGTTATAATTCCACTAATTGCGGGTTTATTCCGCTAATTGCGGTTATACTTCCACTAATTGCGGTAATAATTCCACTAATTGTGGCTATAATTCCGCTAATTGCAGGTTTATTCCGCTAAATGCGGTTATAATTCCATTAATTGCGGTTATAATTCCGTTAATTGCGGGTTTATTCCACTGATTGCGGTTATAATTCCACTAATTGCGGTTATAATTCCATTAATTGCGGGTTTATTCCACTAATTGCGGTTATAATTCCACTAGAGTGCAGTTTGTCACGGAGTGCAGATTGGAACAGAGTGCTAAGCTGCGAGTTTGGTGAGTGAGGGAGTAAATCGTAAAGGTTAATCTCTTATTTTTATAAATTTTTATAAATTCTAGTCTTGTGTGCTTGCAATTAGCATTTAAATTTACTGTTTCAAGTTTTAAGTTTCTTCCAGGCTTGGGCAGGGCTAAGCAAGCTCTGTGCTGGAGAGCAGGTGATAGTAATTAATTAATTAACTGGTCTAATCTGGTTCTGTAACTGCCAGAGAGCTCACTTATTTAAATCTCAGCAGTATAAATAAGGGAGACTAGAGTGCAGTTTGTCACGGAGTGCAGATCGGAACAGAGTGTTAAGCTGCGAGTTTGGTGAGTGAGGGAGTGCGGGGAGGGAGGTGTTCCTTCCTTTTTCTATCTTTGTCAGGTTCCTGGTGTGGTGGCGGACCTGCGTGAGGCGAGGCGGCGGCAGAGGGTTTAAAAGGCTCCAGAGACCAGGTAAGGCGGGACCAGTCTCCGAACTCGGAGGGAGGGAGAGAGGTAAAAATAATCGAGGTGTGACGTCACCAGAAAGCAGGTAAGTAATTGGTTGGTGAGTATTTCTCTCTTTTTAAACTTAAACTCTGTGGGTTGTAGTTAATAAGGCCTTTCTGGTGCAGAGTGACTGTTGGTAAACCATTTAACTGGTGTAATTTAGAGGGATTGATTTAATTTAAATCCAATTAATTAGAGGGGATACTAGCATCTATAATCGGGCAGAGAGTGTCCATAACTAACAATAATTTTTTTATTAATTACATAGAATGGAGCAGATGATGTGTTACTGTTGCGAGATGTGGGAGCCGGTAGACCCCATTGAGGCTCACGGTGATTACATCTGTGACAAGTGTCTGCTGCTACAGGAACTCCAGCTCCGTGTTGATGAGCTGGAGTCTGAGCTTCAGACACTGCGACACATCAGGGAGGGGGAGAAGTACCTGGACTCTGTGTTTCAGGAGGTGGTCACACCTATGAAGTTAATTAATTCAGATGTAGCCCATGGTCAGGGACAGGACGGTGTGACTACGAGTGAGGCAGGTACGGGGATCCAGGAGGTAGTGTTGGAGAAGCCGCAGCCCTTGCTCTTGTCCAACAGGTTCGAGGTTCTTACTCCCTGTGGGGACTGGAGCAGGGACTGCAGGGACGATGAGCAACCTGGCCACAGAACCGTGGAACGGGGGGCCATTCAAGAGGGGGGAGTAAATAGAAATGTTGTAGTGGTAGGGGATAGTATTATTAGGGGGATAGATAGAGTTCTCTGCAGCCGAGAGCGAGAGTCCCGTAGGCTGTGTTGCCTGCCCAGTGCCAGGGTTAAGGACATCTCCTCTGGGCTGGAAAGAAACTTGCAGTGGGAGGGGGTGGATCCAGTTGTCGTGGTCCATGTTGGTACAAACGACGTAGATAGGACAAGGAAGCCGGTTCTATTAAAGGAGTATGAGCAGCTAGGGGTCAAATTAAAAAACAGAACCTCAAGGGTAATAATCTCTGGATTATTACCTGAGCCATGAGCAAATTTGGCTAGGACAAATAAAATTAGAGAGTTAAATGCATGGCTCAAAGACTGGTGTGGGAGAAATCGGTTTTGCTTCCTGGGACACTGGCACCAGTACTGGCGCAGGAGGGAGCTGTTCCGTTGGGACGGGCTTCACTTGGCCAGTGCTGGGGCTAGAGTCCTGGCGGATCACATAACTAGGGCTGTAGAGAGGGCTTTAAACTAACTAGTGGGGGGGAGGTTCCGAGAGAGCAAATAATAAAAATGACAACAGAGAAGGTCATAGACTTAGGTAGCAGTGGGGAAATTAAAAACCAGAGTGTGTCAGGAAGGGGCAGAAGGTATGGAGTAAAAGATAAAGTAATAAAAAGGGCAAAAGCAGGAACTAAGTGTCACAAAACATATTTGAAAGTTCTCTATCTGAATGCATGTAGCATTCGTAACAAAATAGACGAGTTAATGGCACAAATAACTACATATGGGTATGATCTTGTGGCCATTACAGAAACATGGCTGCAGGGTGACAATGCCCGGGAATTAAACATACCAGGTTATTTAACGATCAGGAAGGACAGGCAGGAAGGAAGGGGAGGTGGGGTGGCTATGTTAATAAAGGAAGGAATCATTGTAATACAGAGAAATGATATTGGGTCAGAAGATCAGGATAATGAAACAGTTTGGGTGGAGATAAGGAATAATAAGGGGAAAAAACACTGGTGGGCGTAGTCTATAGGCCTCCGAACAGTTGCAACTCTGTTGGACGGAGTATCAATCAGGAAATAGTTGAGGCTTGTAATAAGGGAACATCTATAATTATGGGGGATTTTAACTATCATATTAATTGGACAAATCAAATTGGGCAGGGCTGCCTTGAGGATGAGTTCATTGAGTGTATTAGGGATGGGTTTCTTGAGCAGTATGTAACTGAACCGACCAGGGGGCAAGCAACCTTAGATCTGGTCCTGTGTAACGAGACAGGATTAATTAAAAATGTCCTAGTAAAGGATCCCCTTGGAATGAGTGACCATAACATGGTTGAATTCCATATTCAATTAGAGGGTGAGAAGGTTGGTTCTCAAACAAGCGTGCTAAGCTTGAATAAAGGAGACTATGAAGGTATGTGAGCGGAATTGAGTAGAGTGGATTGGGAAAATAGATTAAAGGGCAAGACGATACATGAGCAGTGGTGTACATTTAAGTAGTTATTTTACAACATCCAAAAAAAATATATTCCACTGAGAAGAAAAGGATGTAAAAGAAAAGACAGTCATCCGTGGCTAAGTAAAGAAATTAAGGATAGTATTCAACTAAAAACAAGGGCTTTTAAGGTAGCCAAATCTAGTGGGAGGACAGAGGATTGGGAAAACTTTAAAAGACAGCAAAAAATAACAAAAAGATTGATTAAGAAAGGGAAGATAGATTATGAAAGTAAATTAGCAAAAAATATAAAAACAGATAGTAAGAGTTTTTATAGTTATATAAAAAGAAAAAGGGTGGCTAAAGTAAATGTTGGTCCCTTAGAGGATGAGACCGGGAAATTAATGGTGGGAAATATGGAGATGGCAAATACACTGAATGAATATTTTGTATCAGTCTTTACAGTAGAGGACATTAAGAATATCCCAACACTGGACAAACAGGGGGCTATAGGGGGGGAGGAGCTAAACATGATCAAAATCACTAAGGAAGTGGTACTCGGTAAAATAATGGGACTCAAGGCGGATAAATCACCTGGACCTGATGGCTTACATCCTAGGGTCTTGAGGGAAGTGGCGGTAGGGATTGTGGATGCATTGGTAATAATTTTCCAAAACTCCCTGGACTCAGCAAAGATCCTGGCAGACTGGAAAACTGCTAATGTAACACCCTTATTTAAAAAGGGCAGTAGACAGAAGGCTGGAAACTATAGACCGGTTAGCCTAACATCTGTGGTAGGTAAAATTTTGGAGTCCATTATTAAGGAGACAGTAACGGGACATTTGGATAATCATAATTTAATAGGACAAAGTCAGCATGGTTTTATGAAGGGGAAGTCATGTTTGACAAATTTGCTGGAGTTCTTTGAGGAAGTAACATACAGGGTGGATAAAGGGGAACCAGTGGATGTGGTGTATTTAGACTTCCAAAAGGCATTTGACAAGGTGCCACACAAAAGATTATTGCTTAAGATAAAAAATCATAGGATTGGGGGTAATATTCTGGCACGGATAGAGGATTGGCTATCTAACAGAAGGCAGAGAGTTGGGATAAATGGTTCATTCTCAGACTGGCAATCAGTAACTAGTGGTGTTCCGCAGGGGTCGGTGCTGGGTCCCCAACTCTTTACAATCTATATTAACGATTTGGAGGAGGGGACCGAGTGTAACATATCAAAGTTTGCAGATGACACTAAGATGGGAGGGAAAGTAATGAGTGAGGAGGACATAAAAAATCTGCAAGGGGACATAGACAGGCTAAGTAAGTGGGCAGTGATTTGGCAGATGGAATACAATACTGGAAAGTGTGAGGTTATGCACTTTGGCAGGAAAAATAGTAGAGCAAGTTATTATCTTAATGGCAAGAAATTGGAAAGTACTGAAGTACAAAGGGATCTGGGGGTCCTGGTGCACGAAACTCAAAAGGTTAGTATGCGGGTGCAGCAAGTGATTAAGAAGGCCAATGGAATGTTGGCTTTCATTGCTAGGGGGATAGAATATAAAAATAGGGAGGTATTGCTTCAGTTGTACAAGGTATTGGTGAGACCGCACCTGGAATACTGTATACAGTTTTGGTGTCCATACTTAAGAAAAGACATACTTGCTCTCGAGTCAGTACAAAGAAGGTTCACTCGGTTAATCTCAGGGATGAGGGGATGGACATATGAGGAGAGGTTGGGTAGATTGAGACTCTACTCATTGGAGTTCAGAAGAATGAGAGGCGATCTTATTGAAACATATAAGATTGTGAAGGGGTTGGATCGGGTGGATGCGGGGAGGATGTTCCCGATGATGGGTGAAACTAGAACTAGGGGGCACAGTCTTAGAATAAGGGGCTGCTCTTTCAAAACTGAGATGAGAAGGAACTACTTCACTCAGAGGGTGGTAGGTCCATGGAATATGCTGCCCCAAAAAGCTGTAGAAGCTACATCATTACATAAATTTAAAACAGAAATAGGCAGTTTCCTAGAAGTAAAGGGAATTAAGGGTTACGGGGAGCGGGCAGGAATTTGGACATGAGTCTAGGTTCGGATCGGTCATGGCCCTGTGGGTAGCGCAGCGGGCCCAGGGGCCGTGTAGCCTGATCCTGCTCCTATTTCGTGTGTCCAATTCTGTTAGGTTCAGGAGATGGTTCTGTGATAGTAGATTGGCGGTTAGGATCAGATCAGCCAAGATCTTATTGAATGGTGGAGCAGGCTCGAGGGGCCGATTGGCCTACTCCTGCTCCTATTTCTTATGAAATTGAGGTTATAATTCCACTAATTGCGGGTATAATTCCGGTAATTGCGGGTTTATTCTGCTAATTGCGGTTATAATTCCGCTAATTGCGGGTTTATTCCACTAATTGCAGTTATAATTCCACTAATTGCGGTTATAATTCCACTAATTGCGGTTATAATTCCGTTAATTGCGGGTATAATTCCACTAATTGCGGTTATAATTCCACTAATTGCGGGTTTATTCCGCTAATTGTGGGTTTATTCCACTAATTGCGGTTATAATTCCATAATTGCGGGTATAATTCCGCTAATTGCGGGTTTATTCTGCTAATTGCGGGTTTATTCCGCTAATTGTGGTTATAATTCCGTTAATTGCGGGTATAATTCCACTAATTGCAGTTATAATTCCACTAATTGCGGTTATAATTCCACTAATTGCGGTTATAATTCCGCTAATTGCAGTTATAAATCCACTAATTGCGGGTTTGTTACGCTAATTGCAGTTATAATTCCGCTAATTGCGGGTTTATTCCACTAATTGCGGTTATAATTCCATAATTGCGGGTATAATTCCGCTAATTGCGGGTTTATTCTGCTAATTGCTGGTTTATTCCGCTAATTGTGGTTATAATTCCGCTAATTGCAGTTATAATTCCGCTAATTGCAGTTATAATTCTGCTAATTGCGGTTATAATTCCGCTAATTGCAGTTATAAATCCACTAATTGCGGGTATAATTCCGCTAATTGCGGGTTTATTCCGCTAATTGCAGTTATAATTCCGCTAATTGCAGTTATAAATCCACTAATTGCAGTTATAATTCCGCTAATTGGGGTAATAATTCTGCTAATCGCAGTTATAATTCCGCTAATTGCGGTTATAATTCCGCTAATTGCGGTAATAATTCTGCTAATTGCGGTTATAATTCCGCTAATTGCGGTTATAATTCCGCTAATTGCGGGTTTATTCCGCTAATTGCGGTTATAATTCCACCAATTGCGGGTTTATTCCTCTAATTGCGGTTATAATTCCGCTAATTGTGGTTATAATTCCGCTAATTGCGTGTTTATGCCGCTAATTGCGGTTATAATTCCACTAATTGCAGGTTTATTCTGCTAATTGCGGTTATAATTCCGCTAATTGCGGTTATAATTCCACTAATTGCGATTATAATTCCGTTAATTGCGGGATTATTCTGCTAATTGCGGGATTATTATGCTAATTGCGGTCATAATTCCACTAATTGCGGTTATAATTCCGCTAATTGTGGTTATAATTCCGCTAATTGCGTGTTTATGCCGCTAATTGCGGTTATAATTCCACTAATTGCAGGTTTATTCTGCTAATTGCGGTTATAATTCCGCTAATTGCGGTTATAATTCCACTAATTGCGATTATAATTCCGTTAATTGCGGGATTATTCTGCTAATTGCGGGATTATTATGCTAATTGCGGTCATAATTCCACTAATTGCGGTTATAATTCCGTTAATTGCGGTTATAATTCCGCTAATTGCAGGTTTATTCTGCTAATTGCGGTTAGAATTCCGCTAATTGTGGTTTTAAATCCGCTAATTGCGGGTTTATTCTTCTAATTGCGGTTAAAATTCTGCTAATTGCGGTTATAATTCCGCTAATTGCGGGTTTATTCTGCTAATTGCGGGTTTATTCCGCTAATTGTGGTTATAATTCCGCTAATTGCAGTTATAAATCCACTAATTGCGGGTTTGTTACGCTAATTGCAGTTATAATTCCGCTAATTGCGGGTTTATTCCACTAATTGCGGTTATAATTCCATAATTGCGGGTATAATTCCGCTAATTGCGGGTTTATTCTGCTAATTGCTGGTTTATTCCGCTAATTGTGGTTATAATTCCGCTAATTGCAGTTATAATTCCGCTAATTGCAGTTATAATTCTGCTAATTGCGGTTATAATTCCGCTAATTGTGGTTATAATTCCGCTAATTGCAGTTATAAATCCACTAATTGCGGGTATAATTCCGCTAATTGCGGGTTTATTCCGCTAATTGCAGTTATAATTCCGCTAATTGCAGTTATAAATCCACTAATTGCGGTTATAATTCCGCTAATTGGGGTAATAATTCTGCTAATCGCAGTTATAATTCCGCTAATTGCGGTTATAATTCCGCTAATTGCGGTAATAATTCTGCTAATTGCGGTTATAATTCCGCTAATTGCGGTTATAATTCCGCTAATTGCGGGTTTATTCCGCTAATTGCGGTTATAATTCCACCAATTGCGGGTTTATTCCTCTAATTGCGGTTATAATTCCGCTAATTGTGGTTATAATTCCGCTAATTGCGTGTTTATGCCGCTAATTGCGGTTATAATTCCACTAATTGCAGGTTTATTCTGCTAATTGCGGTTATAATTCCGCTAATTGCGGTTATAATTCCACTAATTGCGATTATAATTCCGTTAATTGCGGGATTATTCTGCTAATTGCGGGATTATTATGCTAATTGCGGTCATAATTCCACTAATTGCGGTTATAATTCCGCTAATTGTGGTTATAATTCCGCTAATTGCGTGTTTATGCCGCTTATTGCGGTTATAATTCCACTAATTGCAGGTTTATTCTGCTAATTGCGGTTATAATTCCGCTAATTGCGGTTATAATTCCACTAATTGCGATTATAATTCCGTTAATTGCGGGATTATTCTGCTAATTGCGGGATTATTATGCTAATTGCGGTCATAATTCCACTAATTGCGGTTATAATTCCGTTAATTGCGGTTATAATTCCGCTAATTGCAGGTTTATTCTGCTAATTGCGGTTAGAATTCCGCTAATTGTGGTTTTAAATCCGCTAATTGCGGGTTTATTCTTCTAATTGCGGTTAAAATTCTGCTAATTGCGGTTATAATTCCGCTAATTGCGGGTTTATTCCGCTAATTGTGGTTATAATTCCGCTAATTGCAGTTATAAATCCACTAATTGCGGGTTTGTTACGCTAATTGCAGTTATAATTCCGCTAATTGCGGGTTTATTCCACTAATTGCGGTTATAATTCCATAATTGCGGGTATAATTCCGCTAATTGCGGGTTTATTCCACTAATTGCGGTTATAATTCCACTAATTGTGGGTTTATTCCGCTAATTGCGGTTATAATTCCACTAATTGCTGTTATAATTCCGTTAATTGCGGGTTTATTCCACTAATTGCGGTTATAATTCCACTAATTGCGGTTATAATTCCACTAATTGTGGGTTTATTCCGCTAATTGCGGTTATAATTCCACTAATTGCGGTTATAATTCCGTTAATTGCGGGTTTATTCCACTAATTGCGGGTTTATTCCACTAATTGAGGTAATAATTCCACTAAATGCAGTTATAATTCCACTAATTGCGGTTATAATTCCACTAATTGCGGGTTTATTCCACTAATTGAGGTAATAATTCCACTAATTGCGGTTATAATTCCACTAATTGCGGTTATAATTCCGTTAATTGCGGGTTTATTCCGCTAATTGCAGTTATAATTCAGTTAATTGCGGGTTTATTCCACAAATTGCGGTTATAATTCCATTAATTGCGGGTTTATTCCACTAATTGTGGTTACAATTCAGTTAATTGCGGGTTTATTCCACTAATTGCGGTTATAATTCTACTAATTGCGGTTTATTCCGCTAATTGCGGGTTTATTCTGCTAATTGCAGTTATAATTCCGTTACTTACGAGTTTATTCCGCTAATTGCGGTTATAATTCCGCTAATTGCGGTTATAAATCTGCTAATTGCGGGTTTATTCCTCTAATTGCGGTTATAATTCCGCTA
>CM059425.1:1577347-1623865 GCA_030390025.1 Squalus acanthias
TGAGATTGTTGAAGTTATCGGCTGACTACGGTGCAGTGATCATCTCCCTCAAGCACTTTGATTGTGTCATGAATAAAAGCATGGATAAAAGCAAGCCAGTGTTCGGTCTGTGGGTCTTCAAATACTTTGTGAAGACCGACTGGGCACTTTTCCTCTAAAGCAGTTAACATTGACAGCCATCATCACTGTATCCCAGTATATTCTGATATTCTTGTCCCGCGTACTCACAAAAACTTTTCAGTCTTTCCACACGAACAGTATATGAAAACAACCAAAAATCTTCATTAGAATGTTCTCAACGTCTACCGGGATCTCATTCCTTGCAGTTCAGGCACAGTTGTGCGCGATGTGAGCAGGGCATCCAAGGCCTATCACTTCCCTTTTTACGCTCGCCTTTACTTTCGTTGCACATTTTCTCTTCCATGTCTGTATCGGCCGCCAAAGTTTGTGTTTGTATGATCTGCTGACAACGCCACAACCTGATTTTCGATTCCATACTTATTCATAACATTTATTCCCTCAACTGCAATAAGTTCTGACGTCTCTTCTTTACGTTTGACAAGATCCACAAGTTTAGTTTGCACACATGAACTGCCTTCACAAGCCTTGAACGACCCAAGGCAGGAAGCAACTTTCCACGTCCGTTATTCAATGCATCAACAGACAGTGATTATTTACCCACAGAGCAAAAACATTCACAACTATTGCTTCACACTTTGTCCACGCAATCAAGAATTTTGGGTTGGTGAATTTTTGATTTAAATTGGAAGTACAGTCCATTGACCTGAAGCTGTGATTATGTCGAACGGAATGATTTGCATATATTCCTTCTCGAAAAGCAAGCTCATTCTCACCCTGTGTTGGCTCAACTTTGCGAAAAAAAATCAGTAACAGAACTTGAACTAGCACGTGCTGTAAGAGCAGCTGTATGTTGGGTGCTACCTTTGTGTTCTTTTATAGATGTCCTGCCTCCACTCGGAATGGGAAATACTGACTGGCCTATTGAACATAATACAGACGTTTCCTTTCCGGTTGGTCGTAAATATGGAAAATCCTTTTGAAGCTGGATATTAAAGCAGCAATTACGCTTTTTTGGCAACGCCATTTTCACTTTACCTACACCGAATCATGAATCTTGCGTGTGTTCTGGCAATAGTGCTGTTCCATCTACTCGTCCCTGAATACCCTAAATTTTAATTTCTCAATTTTAAATATATTCCAAACAGACTGAGATTTTCCATAAAAGTAGTGAAACACCCTCTGTCTCAGGAGGTTTCAGAAACCTCTTCCAGCTGGGAGTATTTAGAGCTTGCCTTATGCAATAAAAAAGACATGATGCACCATACACAGGTAAAGTAAATCTAAACCAAAAACATAGTAATGAATAGTCAGCATGGATTTCAAAAGGGAAAGTCTTGCTTGACCAACAATATTGAATTTTTTGAAGAGGTAACACAGAGAGTACGGTGACTGAGTGCGGTTTAAACAGAGTGCTGTGAGTTGGGAAAGAGTCCGAGAGCGGGAGCAGTCAAACAACAACAACTGCGAAACCGCTAAAGTGACATCACAACCAGGGAAGGAGCTGATTGGTAAGTAGGACCTGGTGAGTATTTCTACAGTCCAGTCGTTGAAGTGAAAGTAAGGTCTCTAGTTTAGAGTAAGAAGTGTTTAAAGGGAAGTAAGGTCCCTAGTGTATTTAATATTCTTTAATTTAAAGGAAGTAAAGGGAGTAAATTAAGGGTAGGACATGGCAGGGCAGCTCAGCAGCGTGGAGTGCTCCTCCTGTGCTATGTGGGAAGTCAGGCACACTTTAGGTGTCCAGGGCGAACACATGTGCAGGAAGTGTCTCCAGCTGCAGCTATTCGAAATCCGCGTTTCGGAGCTGGAGTTGCGGCTGGAGTCACTGTGGAGCATCCGCGAAGCTGGGATCTTCGTGGATAGCCCGTTTAACGAGGTGGTCACACCGCAGGTAAAGAGTGCACAGGCAGACAGGAAATGGGTGACCGCCAGATGGAGTAAAAGAACTAGGAAGGTAGTGCAGGAGTCCCCTGGGTCCATCTCCCTCTCTGACAGATTTTCCATTTTGGATACTGCTGGGGGAGATGGTTTCTCAGGGGAATGTAGCAAGAGCCAAGTTCGTGGCACTACGAGTGACTCAGCTGCACAGGAGGGGAGGAAAAAGAGTGGGAGAGCAATAGTGATAGGGGATTCTATCGTAAGGGGAACAGATAGACGTTTCTGTGGCCGCAGACGTGACTCCAGGATGGTATGTTGCCTCCCTGGTGCCAGGGTCAAGGATGTCACTGAACGGCTGCAGGGCATTCTGAAGGGGGTGGGCGAACAGTCAGAGGTCGTGGTTCACATTGGTACCAATGACATGGGTAGAAAGAGGGATGAGGTCCTGCAACAAGAATTTAGGGAGCTAGGTAGCAGATTTAAAAGCAGGACCTCAAAGGTTGTAATCTCTGGATTACTCCTGGTGCCACGTGCGAGTGAGTATAGGAATAGGAGGATAGAGCAGATGAATGCGTGGCTAAAGAGTTGGTGCATGAGGGAGGGCTTTAGTTTCCTGGATCACTGGGTCTGTTTCTGGGGAAGGTGGGACCTGTACAAGTCGGACGGGTTGCACCTGAACCGGAACGGGACCAACATCCTGGCGGGGAGGTTTGCTAGTACTGTTGGGGGGGGGGGGTGTTTAAACTAACTTGGCAGGGGGATGGGATACGGAGTGGAGCTATAGTAGGGGGTGATGCACAGCCAAATATAGAGGAAAAAACAAGTCAGCCTGGAAGGCAGAGCAAATATGTAACGGCACAAGGGAGTATGGCAAGGCTGGATGGCATTTATTTTAATGCAAGGAGTCTTGCGAGTAAGGCAGATGAATTGAAGGTGTTGATGAACACATGGGAGTATGATATTGTTGCTATCACAGAGACATGGTTGAGGGAGGGGCAGGACTGGCAGCTCAATATATATTCAGGCGAGACAGAGGTGGGTGTAAAAGAGGAGGGGGTGTCGCAATATTAATCAAGGAGTCAATTACTGCTGTAAGGAGGGATGATATCTTAGCAGGTTCCTCTAATGAGGCCATATGGGTAGAACTTAAAAACAAAAAGGGGGCAAGCACTTTGCTGGGAGTGTAGTATAGGCACCCAAACAGTCAGGGGGAGATAGAGGAACAGATATGTAGGCAAATCTCAGAGAAGTGTCGAAATAATAGGGCAACACGGTGGCATAGTGGTTAGCACTGGTGCCTCACAGCGCCAGAGACCCGGGTTCGAATCTGGCCTCGCGTGACTGTCTGTGTGGAGTTTGCACATTCTCCCTGTGTCTGCGTGGGTTTCCTCCGGGTGCTCCGGTTTCCTCCCACAGTCCAAAAATGTGCGGGTTAGGTTGATTTGGCTATGATAAATTGACCCTTAGTGTTAGGGGGGGATTAAATATGTGGGGTTACAGGGATAAGATGGGATATGTTAGGGGGAATTAAATACGTGGGGTTACAGGGATAGGGTGGGATATGTGTCGGTGCAGGCTCGATGGGGATTCTGTATGAGAAAGCAGGGACAGGGTACTGGATTTGGATGATCAGCCATGATCGTATTGAATGGTGGAGCAGGCTCGACGGGCCGAATGGCCTAATCCTGCTCCTAGTTTCTATGTTTCTAATAATAGTAGGGGATTTCAACTTCCCCAATATTAACTGGGATAGTCAGAGTGTGAAAGGCTTAGAGGGTGCGGAATTCTTAAAGTGCATCCAGGAGAGCTTTTTGAGCCAGCATGTATAAAGTCCTACAAGAGAGGGGGCAGTACTGGACCTAATTCTAGGGAATGTAGCCAGGCAAGTGGTAGAAGTGTCAGTCGGAGAGCATTTTGGTGACAGTGACCATAATTCGGTGAGATTTAAGGTAGTCATGGAAAAGGACAAAGATGGACTGGAAATAAAGGTTCTAAATTGGGGGGAAGGCCGATTTTAATATGATAAGGCAGGATCTGGCCAAAGTGGACTGGGATCAGCTACTTGTAAGAAAATCCCCATCAGAGCAGTGGAAGTCTTTCAGAAAGGAAATAGAGAGAGTACAACGCCAACATGTTTCCGTAAAGGTCAAGGGTGGGACCAACAATCCCAGGGAACCCTGGATGTGAAGGGATATACAAGAATGGATTAGGAAAAAAAGGGAGGCTTTTGGCAGATACAAAGGACTAAAAACAGTGGAAGCCCTAGAGGAGTATAGAAAGTGCAGGGGGGTACTTAAAAAAGAAATTAGGAGAGCGAAGAGGTGGCATGAAAAAACACTGGCAGGCAAAATAAAGGAAAATCCCAAGGTGTTTTATAAGTATATTAAGGGCAAGAAGATAACCAGGGAAAGAGTAGGGCCCCTTAGGGACCAAAGTGGCAATCTGTGTGTAGAGCCGGAAGATGTAGGTGAGGTTTTAAATGAATATTTTGCATCTGTGTTCACTATGGAGAAGGACGATGTAGGCATAGAAATCAGGCAGGGGGATTGTGATATACTTGAACAAATTAGTATTGAGAGGGAGGAGGTACTAGCGGTTTTAGCGGGCTTAAAAGTGGATAAATCCCCAGGCCCAGATGAGATGTATCCCAGGCTGCTGTGTGAGGCAAGGGAGGAGATTGCAGGGGCTCTGACACAAATTTTCAGAACCTCTCTGGCCACAGGGGAGGTGCCAGAGGACTGAAGAACAGCTAACATAGTACCATTATACAAGAAGGGTAGTAGGGATAAACCAGGGAATTACAGGCCAGTGAGCTTAACATCAGTGGTAGGGAAATTATTGGAAAAAATTCTGAGGGACAGAATTAGTCTCCACTTGGAGAGGCAAGGATTAATCAAGGATAGTCAGCATGGCTTTGTCAGAGGGAGATCATGTCTAACCAATTTGATTGAATTTTTCGAGGGGGTGACTAGGTGTGTGGATGAGGGTAGTGCAGTTGATGTAGTCTACATGGACTTCAGTAAGGCTTTTGACAAAGTCCCGCATGGGAGACTGGTCAAGAAGGTAAGAGCCCATGGGATCCAGGGCAATTTGGCACATTGGATCCAAAATTGGCTTAGTGGCAGGAGGCAGAGGGTGATGGTCGAAGGTTGTTTTTGTGACTGGAAGCCTGTGTCCAGTGGTGTACCGCAGGGATCGGTGCTGGGTCCTTTGCTGTTTGTAGTGTACATTAATGATTTAGATATGAATGTAGGAGGTATGATCAGTAAGTTCGCAGATGACACGAAAATTGGTGGGGTGGTAAATAGCGAGGAGGGAAGTCTCAGGCTACAGGACGATATAGATGGGTTGGTTAGATGGGCAGAACAGTGGCAAATGGAAATTAACCCTGAAAAGTGTGAGGTGATGCATTTAGGGAGGACTAACAAGGCAAGGGAATACACAATGAATGGTAGGATCCTAGGAAGGACAGAGGATCAGAGGGACCTTGGTGTGCATGTACATAGATCCCTGAAGGCAGCAGGACAGGTAGATAAGGTGGTTAAAAAGGCATATGGGATACTTGCTTTCATTAGCCGAGGCATAGAATATAAGAGCAGGGAGGTTATGATGGAGCTGTACAAAACGCTAGTTAGGCCACAGCTGGAATACTGTGTGCAGTTCTGGTCATCACACTATAGGAAGGATGTGATTGCATTGGAGAGGGTGCAGAGGAGATTCACCAGCATGTTACCTGAGCTGCAGCGCTTCAGCTATGAAGAGAGACTGGACAGGCTGGGGTTGTTTTCCTTAGAGCAGAGAAGGCTGAGGGGGGACCTGATTGAGGTGTACAAAATTATGAGGGGCATAGATAGGGTAGATAGAAAGGAACTTTTCCCCTTCGTAGAGGGGAAAATAACCAGGGGGCATAGTTTCAAGGTAAGGGGCAGGAGGTTTAGAGGGGATTTGAGGAAAAACTTTTTCACCCAGAGGGTGGTTGGAATCTGGAACTCACTGCCTGAAAGGGTGGTAGATGCAGGAACCCTCACAACATTCAAGAAGCATGTAGATGAGCACTTGAAGCGCCAAAGCATACAAGGCTACGGACCAAGTGCTGGAAAATGGGATTAGAATAGATAGTGATTGATGGCCGGCGAGGACACGATGGGCCGAAGGGCCTCTTTCTGTGCTGTATAACTCTATGACTCTATGACCATTGCTAGGGTTCAGGTTCCCCGGTCACTGACCATTGATGGGGTTCAGGTTCCCCGGTCACTGACCATTGATGGGGTTCAGGTTCCCCGGGCACTGACCATTGCTGGGGTTCAGGTTCCCCGGGCACTGACCATTGATGGGGTTCATGTTCCCCGGGCACTGACCATTGATGGGGTTCATGTTCCCCGGGCACTGACCATTGATGCGGTACAGGTTCCCCGGGCACTGACCATTGCTGTGGTTCAGGTTCCTCGGGCACTGACCATTGATGGGGTACAGGTTCCCCAGGCAGTGACCATTGCTGTGGTTCAGGTTCCTCGGGCACTGACCATTGATGGGGTACAGGTTCCTCGGGCAATGACCATTGCTGGGGTTCATGTTCCCTAGGCACTGACCATTGATGGGGTTCAGGTTCCCCGGGCACTGACCATTGATGGGGTTCAGGTTCCTCGGGCAATGAGCATTGATGGGGTTCAGGTTCCTCGGGCAATGACCATTGATGGGGTTCAGGTTCCCCGGACACTGACCATTGATGGGGTACAGGTTCCCCGGGCAGTGACCATTGATGGGGTTCAGGTTCCTCGGCCAGTGACCATTGATGGGGTTCAGGTTCCCCAGGCAGTGACCATTGATTGGGAATCATGTCCCCGGACCACTGACCATTGCTGGGGTTCCGGTTCCCCGGACACTGACCATTGCTGGTGTTCAGGTTCCCCGGACACTGAACATTGCTGGGGTACAGGTTCCTCGGGCACCGACCATTGATGGGGTACAGGTTCCTCGGGCCAGCTGACCCATTGATGGGGTATCAGGATCCTCGGCACTGACCATATGATGGGGTCAATGTTCCCTGGGCACTACCCATTGGAAGGGTATCATGATCCCGGACACTGACCATTGCTGGGGATGCCGGTTCCCCGGGCACTGACCATGAATTGGGTACAGGTCCCCGGACACTGACCATAGCAGGTGATCTGGTCCTCGGGCACTGACCTTGATGGGGTACAGGTTCCCCGGGCACATGACCATTGATGGGGGTACAGGATCCCTCGGGCAATGACCATTGCTGGGGTACAGGTGCCCCCGGACACTGACCATTGATGGGGTACAGGTTCCTCGGGCAATGACCATTGCTGGGGTTCAGGTTCCCCGGGCAATGACCATTGCTGGGGTTCATGTTCCCAGGCACTGACCATTGATGGGTTCAGTTCCTCGGGCAATGACCATTGATGGGGTACAGGTTCCCCGGACACTGACCATTGATGGGGTTCGGGTTCCCTGGGCACTGACCATTGCTGGGGTTCAGGTTCCCCGGGCACTGACCATTGATGGGGTTCAGGTTCCTCGGGCAATGACCATTGATGGGGTTCAGGTTCCTCGGGCACTGACCATTGATGGGGTTCAGGTTCCTCGGACAATGACCATTGATGGGGTTCAGGTTCCCCGGACACTGACCATTGATGGGGTTCAGGTTCCTCGGGCAATGACCATTGATGGGGTTCAGGTTCCTCGGGCAATGACCATTGATGGGGTTCAGGTTCCCCGGACACTGACCATTGATGGGGTTCAGGTTCCCCGGACACTGACCATTGATGGGGTTCAGGTTCCCCGGACACTGACCATTGATGGGGTTCAGGTTCCCCGGGCAATGACCATTGATGGGGTTCAGGTTCCCCGGACACTGACCATTGATGGGGTACAGGTTCCCCGGGCAATGACTATAGATGTGGTACAGGTTCCTCGGGCACTGACCATTGATGGGGTTCAGGTTCCTCGGGCACTGACCATTGATGGGGTTCAGGTTCCCGGGCACTGACCATTGATGGGGTTCAGGTTCCTCGGGCACTGACCATTGATGGGGTTCAGGTTCCCCGGGCACTGACCATTGATGGGGTTCATGTTCCCTGGGCACTGACCATTGATGGGGTTCATGTTCCCCGGACACTGACCATTGCTGGGGTTCCGGTTCCCCGGGCACTGACCATTGATGGGGTACAGGTTCCCCGGACACTGACCATTGCTGGTGTTCAGGTTCCTCGGGCACTGACCATTGATGGGGTTCAGGTTCCCCGGGCACTGACCATTGATGGGGTACAGGTTCCTCGGGCAATGACCATTGCTGGGGTACAGGTTCCCCGGACACTGACCATTGATGGGGTACAGGTTCCTCGGGCAATGACCATTGCTGGGGTTCATGTTCCCTAGGCACTGACCATTGATGGGGTTCCGGTTCCCCGGGCACTGACCATTGATGGGGTTCAGGTTCCTCGGGCAATGACCATTGATGGGGTTCAGGTTCCTCGGACAATGACCATTGATGGGGTTCAGGTTCCCCGGGCAATGACCATTGATGGGGTTCAGGTTCCTCGGGCAATGACCATTGATGGGGTTCAGGTTCCTCGGGCACTGACCATTGATGGGGTTCAGGTTCCCCGGACACTGACCATTGATGGGGTTCAGGTTCCCCGGACACTGACCATTGATGGGGTTCAGGTTCCCCGGACACTGACCATTGCTGGGGTTCAGGTTCCCCGGACACTGACCATTGATGGGGTTCAGGTTCCTCGGGCACTGACCATTGATGGGGTTCAGGTTCCTCGGGCAATGACCATTGATGGGGTACAGATTCCCCGGACACTGACCATTGATGGGTACAGGTTCCTCGGGCAATGACCATTGCTGGGGTTCAGGTTCCCCGGGCAATGACCATTGCTGGGGTTCATGTTCCCTAGGCACTGACCATTGATGGGGTTCAGGTTCCTCGGGCAATGACCATTGATGGGGTACAGGTTCCCCGGACACTGACCATTGATGGGGTTCGGGTTCCCTGGGCACTGACCATTGCTGGGGTTCAGGTTCCCCGGGCACTGACCATTGATGGGGTTCAGGTTCCTCGGGCAATGACCATTGATGGGGTTCAGGTTCCTCGGGCACTGACCATTGATGGGGTTCAGGTTCCTCGGACAATGATCATTGATGGGGTTCAGGTTCCCCGGACACTGACCATTGATGGGGTTCAGGTTCCTCGGGCAATGACCATTGATGGGGTTCAGGTTCCTCGGGCAATGACCATTGATGGGGTTCAGGTTCCCCGGACACTGACCATTGATGGGGTTCAGGTTCCCCGGACACTGACCATTGATGGGGTTCAGGTTCCCCGGACACTGACCATTGATGGGGTTCAGGTTCCCCGGGCAATGACCATTGATGGGGTTCAGGTTCCCCGGACACTGACCATTGATGGGGTACAGGTTCCCCGGGCAATGACTATAGATGTGGTACAGGTTCCTCGGGCACTGACCATTGATGGGGTTCAGGTTCCTCGGGCACTGACCATTGATGGGGTTCAGGTTCCCCGGGCACTGACCATTGATGGGGTTCAGGTTCCTCGGGCACTGACCATTGATGGGGTTCATGTTCCCCGGGCACTGACCATTGATGGGGTTCATGTTCCCTGGGCACTGACCATTGATGGGGTTCATGTTCCCCGGACACTGACCATTGCTGGGGTTCCGGTTCCCCGGGCACTGACCATTGATGGGGTACAGGTTCCCCGGACACTGACCATTGCTGGTGTTCAGGTTCCTTGGGCACTGACCATTGATGGGGTTCAGGTTCCCCGGGCACTGACCATTGATGGGGTACAGGTTCCTCGGGCAATGACCATTGCTGGGGTACAGGTTCCCCGGACACTGACCATTGATGGGGTACAGGTTCCTCGGGCAATGACCATTGCTGGGGTTCATGTTCCCTAGGCACTGACCATTGATGGGGTTCCGGTTCCCCGGGCACTGACCATTGATGGGGTTCAGGTTCCTCGGGCAATGACCATTGATGGGGTTCAGGTTCCTCGGACAATGACCATTGATGGGGTTCAGGTTCCCCGGGCAATGACCATTGATGGGGTTCAGGTTCCTCGGGCAATGACCATTGATGGGGTTCAGGTTCCTCGGGCACTGACCATTGATGGGGTTCAGGTTCCCCGGACACTGACCATTGATGGGGTTCAGGTTCCCCGGACACTGACCATTGATGGGGTTCAGGTTCCCCGGACACTGACCATTGCTGGGGTTCAGGTTCCCCGGACACTGACCATTGATGGGGTTCAGGTTCCTCGGGCACTGACCATTGATGGGGTTCAGGTTCCTCGGGCAATGACCATTGATGGGGTACAGGTTCCCCGGGCAATGACCATTGATGGGGTTCAGGTTCCCCGGGCAATGACCATTGATGGGGTTCAGGTTCCCCGGGCACTGACCATTGATGGGGTTCAGGTTCCCCGGACACTGACCATTGATGGGGTACAGGTTCCCCGGGCAATGACTATAGATGTGGTACAGGTTCCTCGGGCACTGACCATTGATGGGGTTCAGGTTCCTCGGGCAATGACCATTGATGGGGTTCAGGTTCTCCGGACACTGACCATTGCTGGGGTTCAGGTTCCCCGGACACTGACCATTGATGGGGTTCATGTTCCCCGGACACTGACCATTGATGGGGTTCAGGTTCCCTGGGCACTGACCATTGATGGGGAATGATTTACACGGGCACTGACCATTGATGGGGTTCATGTTCCCCGGGCACTGACCATTGATGGGGTACAGGTTCCCTGGGCACTGACCATTGATGGGGAATGATTTACACGGGCACTGACCATTGATGGGGTTCATGTTCCCCGGGCACTGACCATTGATGGGGTACAGGTTCCTCGGGCAATGACCATTGATGGGGAATGATTTACACGGGCACTGACCATTGATAGGGTTCATGTTCCCCGGGCACTGACCATTGATGGGGTACAGGTTCCTCGGGCAATGACCATTGATGGGGAATGATTTACACGGGCACTGACCATTGATGGGGTTCATGTTCCCCGGGCACTGACCATTGATGGGGTTCAGGTTCCCCGGGCAATGACCATTGATGGGGTTCAGGTTCCCCGGGCAATGACCATTGATGGGGTTCAGGTTCCTCGGGCACTGACCATTGATGGGGTTCAGGTTCCCCGGACACTGACCATTGATGGGGTTCAGGTTCCTCGGGCAATGACCATTGATGGGGTTCTGGTTCCCCGGGCAATGACCATTGCTGGGGTTCAGGTTCCTCGGGCAATGACCATTGATGGGGTTCAGGTTCCCCGGACACTGACCATTGATGGGGTTCAGGTTCCCCGGGCACTGACCATTGAAGGGGAATGGTTTACACGGGCACTGACCATTGAAGGGGAATGGTTTACACGGGCACTGACCATTGAAGGGGAATGGTTTACACGGGCACTGACCATTGAAGGGGAATGGTTTACATGGGCACTGACCATTGAAGGGGAATGGTTTACATGGGCACTGACCATTGAAGGGGAATGGTTTACACGGGCACTGACCATTGATGGGTACAGGTTCCTCGGGCACTGACCATTGAAGGGGAATGGTTTACACGGGCACTGACCATTGAAGGGGAATGGTTTACACGGGCACTGACCATTGAAGGGGAATGGTTTACACGGGCACTGACCATTGAAGGGGAATGGTTTACATGGGCACTGACCATTGAAGGGGAATGGTTTACACGGGCACTGACCATTGATGGGGTACAGGTTCCTCGGGCACTGACCATTGAAGGGGAATGGTTTACACGGGCACTGACCATTGAAGGGGAATGGTTTACACGGGCACTGACCATTGAAGGGGAATGGTTTACATGGGCACTGACCATTGAAGGGGAATGGTTTACACGGGCACTGACCATTGATGGGGTACAGGTTCCTCGGGCACTGACCATTGAAGGGGAATGGTTTACACGGGCACTGACCATTGAAGGGGAATGGTTTACACGGGCACTGACCATTGAAGGGGAATGGTTTACACGGGCACTGACCATTGAAGGGGAATGGTTTACACGGGCACTGACCATTGATGGGGTACAGGTTCCTCGGGCACTGACCATTGAAGGGGAATGGTTTACACGGGCACTGACCATTGAAGGGGAATGGTTTACACGGGCACTGACCATTGAAGGGGAATGGTTTACATGGGCACTGACCATTGAAGGGGAATGGTTTACACGGGCACTGACCATTGATGGGGTACAGGTTCCTCGGGCACTGACCAATGAAGGGGAATGGTTTACACGGGCACTGACCATTGAAGGGGAATGGTTTACACGGGCACTGACCAATGAAGGGGAATGGTTTACACGGGCACTGACCATTGAAGGGGAATGGTTTACATGGGCACTGACCATTGAAGGGGAATGGTTTACACGGGCACTGACCAATGAAGGGGAATGGTTTACACGGGCACTGACCAATGAAGGGGAATGGTTTACACGGGCACTGACCAATGAAGGGGAATGGTTTACACGGGCACTGACCATTGATGGGGTACAGGTTCCTCGGGCACTGACCATTGAAGGGGAATGGTTTACACGGGCACTGACCAATGAAGGGGAATGGTTTACACGGGCACTGACCATTGAAGGGGAATGGTTTACACGGGCACTGACCATTGAAGGGGAATGGTTTACACGGGCACTGACCATTGATGGGGTACAGGTTCCTCGGGCACTGACCATTGAAGGGGAATGGTTTACACGGGCACTGACCAATGAAGGGGAATGGTTTACACGGGCACTGACCAATGAAGGGGAATGGTTTACACGGGCACTGACCATTGAAGGGGAATGGTTTACACGGGCACTGACCATTGAAGGGGAATGGTTTACACGGGCACTGACCAATGAAGGGGAATGGTTTACACGGGCACTGACCATTGAAGGGGAATGGTTTACACGGGCACTGACCAATGAAGGGGAATGGTTTACACGGGCACTGACCATTGATGGGGAATGGTTTACATGGGCACTGACCATTGATGGGGTACAGGTTCCTCGGGCACTGACCATTGAAGGGGAATGGTTTACACGGGCACTGACCAATGAAGGGGAATGGTTTACACGGGCACTGACCATTGAAGGGGAATGGTTTACACGGGCACTGACCAATGAAGGGGAATGGTTTACACGGGCACTGACCATTGAAGGGGAATGGTTTACACGGGCACTGACCAATGAAGGGGAATGGTTTACACGGGCACTGACCAATGAAGGGGAATGGTTTACACGGGCACTGACCAATGAAGGGGAATGGTTTACACGGGCACTGACCAATGAAGGGGAATGGTTTACACGGGCACTGACCAATGAAGGGGAATGGTTTACACGGGCACTGACCATTGAAGGGGAATGGTTTACACGGGCACTGACCAATGAAGGGGAATGGTTTACACGGGCACTGACCATTGAAGGGGAATGGTTTACACGGGCACTGACCAATGGAGGGGAATGGTTTACACGGGCACTGACCATTGATGGGGTACAGGTTCCTCGGGCACTGACCAATGAAGGGGAATGGTTTACACGGGCACTGACCAATGGAGGGGAATGGTTTACACGGGCACTGACCAATGAAGGGGAATGGTTTACACGGGCACTGACCAATGAAGGGGAATGGTTTACACGGGCACTGACACTTACTGAGGTGTTGATTTCGCAGGCGCTGAATTTCAGATGTTTGTGTGTTTTCATGGGTGTTGGCTGCTCTCTGGGGCCTTGACCAACGATGTCTGAAACTGGACAGCATCAGCAGCTTCAGCCTTTACCCCGGCAGGACTGGGATCAGCTCTCTCTGCACAGTCTGGGCCCTTCCTGATCTGGATGGTACAGTACCTCATTGGACTGGGCATTTACTGACAGTCAGTGAGATTCTTGCTGACTATCTCCAAAGGGATATAGACAGGTTAAGTGAGTGGGCAAAAATCTGGCAGATGGAGTATAATGTGGGAAAATGCAAGGTTATCCACTTTGGTAGGAAAAATAAAAAAGCAAATTATTATTTAAAAGACGAGAGATTACAAAATGCTGAGGTACAGAGGGATCTGGGGGTCCTTGTACATGAATCACAAAAAGTTAGCATGCAGGTACAGCAAGTAATTAGGAAGGGAAATGGAATGTTGGCCTTTATTGCAAAGGGAATGGAATATAAAAGTAGGGAAGTCCTGTTACAACTGTACAGGGCATTGGTGAGACCACACCTGGAGTACTGTGTACAGTTTTGGTCTCCTTATTTAAGGAGGGATATACTTGCCTTGGAGGCAATTCAGAAAAGGTTCACGAGGTTGATTCCGGAGATGAAAGGGTTGTCTTATGAAGAAAGGTTGAGCAGGTTGGGCCTATACTCATTGGAGTTTAGAAGAATGAGAGGGGATCTTACTGAAACATATAAGATTCTGAAGGGGCTCGACAGAGTAGATGCAGTGAGGATGTTTCCCCTCGTGGGGGAATCTAGAACTTGGGGGCATAGTTTCAGAATAAGGGGGCACCCTTTTAAAATGGAAATGAGGAGGAATTTCCTCTCTCAGAGGGTCGTGAATCTTTGGATTTCTCTTCCCCAGAGAGCTGTGGAGGCGGAGTCATTGAATATATTTAAGGTGGAGATAGACAGATTTTTGAACGATAAGGGAGTCGAGGGTTATGGGGAGCGGGCAGGGAAGTGAAGTTGAGGCCAAGATCAGATCAGCCATGATCTTATTGAATGGCGGAGCAGGCTCGAGGGGCCGAATGACCTACTCCTGCTCCTATTTCTTATGTTCTAATTCTTTTTACATTTAAATTTAAGGTTGAATTTTGCAAATAGTTGAACATTTTTGCAGCAGACATGACTGATGCGATGGCAGAGTCTGGTTATCACTGGCACAGGGCAGGCTGGGGGACCTTTCCCTTTCAATCGGCCACTCCCCCAGCTCTGGAATGATGCCACATTTCCCGGTGCTCTATAGAATAGGAATCGTCTGCCTCTCTCAGTGTGTGAAATCAGACTCGCCATGTCCCTGTAGAGCTATGGGTATTCCAGGTGTGAGCTGAGAGCGGAGTACATCTGCAGTTATTGCCTCAGTGCTGGGTGTGGAATGTACTCTGTACACACAGGCCGAGTGCCAGGTACGCAGGGTTGCCTCAGTGCTGGGTGTGGAATGTACTCTGTACACACAGGCCGAGTGCCAGGTACGCAGGGTTGCCTCACTGCTGGGTGTGGAGTAGACACACCTGCTACATTTAGGTGTTACAGCACTGCGCAGACTGTCGTGCGGGACACCTGAGGCAGATGGGAGGGGCTCAGGTCGTTTATTTGTGCTTGAGCAGAACAGGCATGTTATTGGTTGCTGACTCGTGGCAGATCAGCTTATCAGTAGGTGCGAGTGGTATTCCAGACCTGGCTACCAGTGACCTCACTGGTTCATGCGTCAGAATGACAAAGCAACCGCAGACATGAGCTCTGACTGAAAGTAGATTAACAGGGTGAAGGTATGGAGAGGATATAGGACTAAAGAGGTGGGACTTGGAGTATACACACACTCACACTCACTCACAAACTCTCACACTCACTCACACATACACACACTTACTCACACACACTCACACTCACTCACTCACACTCACTCACACTCATTCATAAGAACATAAGAACATAAGAAATAGGAGCAGGAATAGGCCACTTGGCCCCTCGAGCCTGCTCCGCCATTCAATAAGATCATAGCTGATCTTGGGCTCAAAACCACTTCCCTGCCCGCTCCCCATAACCCTTCACTCCCTTATCTTGCAAAAACCTGTCTATCTCCACCTTAAATGTATTTAATGACCCAGGCCTCCACAGGTCTCTGGGGTAGAGAATTCCACAGATTTACGACCCTCTGAGAGAAGAAATTCCTCCTCATCTCAGTTTTAAAAGAGCGACCCTTTATTCTGAAACTATGCCCCCGAGTTCTAGATTCCCCCACGAGGGGAAACATCCTCTCTGCATCTCCCTTGTTGAGCCCCTTCAGTATCTTTTCTTCTTCTTCTTCTTAGGCAGTCCCTCTGAACTTGCTTCCACATTAAAATGAGTTCGCAGGTGACTGATGAGTCCAATGCGGGACCTACAGTCTCTGTCACAGGTGGGGCAGACGGTGGTTGAAGGGGCGGGTGGGTGGGGTGCTTGGGTTGACGTGCGCTCCTTGCGCTGCCTGCTCTTGGCTTCCGCTTGCTCCCAGCGAAGAGACTCGAGGTGTTCGGCGCCTTCCCGGATGCTTCTCCTCCACTTTGTGCGGTCTTGGGCCAGGGATTCCCAGGTGTTGGTGGGGATGTTGCACTTTTTCAAGGAGGCTTTGAGGGTGTCCTTGAAGCATTTCCTCTGCCCACCTGGGGCTCTCTTGCCGTGCTGGAGCTCCGAGTAGAGCGCTTGTTTTGGGAGTCTCGTATCGGGCATGCGGACAATGTGACCCGTCCATCGGAGCTGATCGAGCGTGGTCAAAGCTTCGATGCTGGGGATATTGGCCTGAGCGAGAACATTGACGTTGGTGCGCCTATCCTGCCAATGGATTTGCAGGATCTTGCGGAGGCAGCGTTGGTGGTACCTCTCCGGTGCTTTGAGGTGATGTTATTTAAAGAAAGGGGTTCAGCTGTAACAGATCAGAGCTGTGAACTCGAGAGTTTGGTAGTTGTTGCAGAAGCTGATGAATCAGTATCTGGTGAAATTGATGTTCTGAGCCACAGCCATAGCAGGGTGAAGGCATCTTCAACTGGGGAGAATTACTGCACTAATTCTTTCACCTCGTCCCATCCTCCTGCCTTTCCCCAAACCCTTTCACAAGTTTATTTACCACCATTTCTCCACTTCCCTTTTAAACGCTTCCCACCCTGTTTCAGGTTGAACATTCCTAACAACCCTCGGTGTAAATAAATTCCTTCCTAATTTGTTCTTTTGATGATTTTAAATTCATGCCCTCCAGTCCTGACTCACCAGCCAGTGGAAGTAGTCTTTCACAATTTCCTTCAGCAAAACCTCTGATAATTTTGAACACCCTCATTGCACAGCCCATTGGTGGCTTGCTGCACACAATGCTGCAACAGAATGTTCGGATTCTGGTGAGCTAGGCAATATCTTCATTTGAAGCACTGGGCTGATACAGAGGGGCAGTACTGAGGGAGTGCTGCACTGTCGGAGGGGCAGTACTGAGGGAGAGCCGCACTGTCGGAGGGGCAGTACTGAGGGAGCGCCGCACTGTTGGAGGGGCAGTACGGAGGGAGCGGCGCACTCTTGGAGGGGCTGTACTGAGGGCGCGCCGCACTCTCGGAGGGGCCTTCTGGATGTGATGCTAATGGATGGAAAAGATCGCACAGCATTGTGCAAAGAGCAGGGTCAGTGTCAACAATGTTTGCATAGCGGCTATAGTGCAGAGGTTCTGTTACTGGACTAATAATCCAGATAACCAGTTCAAATTCCATCCTGAATGCAAATTCAATTTGAAGAATCTGACTAACAATCTGCAATCAGTGAATAAGCCATCAGATTGTCAGAAAAATCCAAATGGTTCACCCTTGTTCTGCAGGGATGGAAACCTGCCGTCCTTACCCGGACTGGCCCATGTGGCTCCAGTCCCTCACTCTGGTTAATGAATTGCCCGCTGAAGTGGCCAAGCAAACCACTCCGTTGTAAGAAACGTCTGTTCTAGCCCGGTGCAGGTGTCCAGAATCAGCCCGCTGTAGCGAGGGGGGAAAGCGGGACAATATCCTACTGCCAGCTGAGACACATTCGTGCCTTCACTTGGCTACAATTTCTGATCACCACCCCAAGTGTCCCGACCCACAGATGGTGAAGGTACAGATCGAGTCAAGAACACCACAACCATTCAATCATTTCAATCATTTTATTGATGTTAGCACAAGGCAAACACTTGGAATCCATCACATGGAAAATAGAAAAAATAAACCCATCTCTAAAAATAAATTAAATAAACCGTTTTCATGGAAAACTGATGTCAATATTCGAGAGCACTGAACAGGATGAAGAGCAGGGTACATATTCTTTATTAGAAAATAAACTTTACAATAAATAATTTATATATTTATATATTAAGTGAAACACCATATTGCAATAACATCCAGTAGTTGGTCAGACTAAACACATCTTTAGAATGATCTAGCACCGTGACTCCGGCCGCAGGTTAATGGGTGAAAGGTCAGGGGCCTGGCCCCTCCCCGGGCGGATCCATGCACCGGGCTGGGAGGAAGCGTGGGCCGCCTACAAGGCCAGCAGGGTGGGCGAGTTGAGTGAGTCGGACGAGTGCTCACTGCCGCTGGCTGTGCCCTGCCGGTGAGTCACGCCGCAGAGGAACGAGTCGGCCTCGGGATAGGTGAAGGCGAAGGAAGACGAGTAGGAAGCGCCGGGGGTGGCGGCCAGCACAGGCGTGCAGAGCGGTTCACAGTCGGCCGGCAGGCTGGAGTAGAGCGGCTCCCAGTCGGCCAAGCTGATCAAATCCACGTCGGGTACCGAGCGGCCCGAGTCCGGCCCGCCGCCCAGCAGCAGTTCCTCGGTGAGTGGCTCCAGGCCGCGAGTGACCCTGGCGGCTGGGGGCTGGGGCGCCAGCGAGTGTGGGAGACCTGGCTCCGGCTCCGGGAACTTGCAGAGCGGCTGGTGTGCAGCCAAGATCAACTCCAGCTTCTCCTTCTCCTTCAGCAGCTCGCTGATCTCCGCCTCCAGCACAGACTTGTCAGCCTCTAGCTGCTCCGTCTCCTGCAGGCAACAAACTCAGGTTAGACTCGAGGCTCCGCCAGGCCCGGACCCAAAGAGACCCCCGGCCCCAAACCCAAACCCCGGCTTCCCGGGACCCCCGAACCCGAACCCAAACCCCGGCTTCCCGCGACCCCCGGCCCCGAACCCAAACCCCGGCTTCCCGAGACCCCCGGCCCCGAACCCAAACCCCGGCTTCCCGAGACCCCCGGCCCCGAACCCAAACCCCGGCTTCCCGAGACCCCCGGCCTCCCACCCCAAACCCCGGCTTCCCGAGACCCCCGGCCCCGAACCCAAACCCCGGCTTCCCGAGACCCCCGGCCCCGAACCCAAACCCCGGCTTCCCGAGACCCCCGGCCCCGAACCCAAACCCCGGCTTCCCGAGACCCCCGGCCTCCCACCCCAAACCCCGGCTTCCCGAGACCCCCGGCCCCGAACCCAAACCCCAGCTTCCCGAGACCCATGGTCCCGAACCAAGGAAGGATGTGATTGTACTGGAGAGGGTTGGAAGGAGATTTACGAGGATGTTGCCGGGGCTGGGGAATTTTAGCTATGAGGAAAGATTAGATAGGCTGGGTTGTTTTCTTTGGAACAGAGGAGGCTGAGGGGAGATTTAATTGAGGTGTATAAAATTATGAGGGGCCGAGATAGAGTGGATAGGAAGGACCTATTTCCCTTAGCAGAGAGGTCAATAACTAGGGGCATAGATTTAAAGTAACTGGTAAAAGGATTAGAGGGGAGTTGAGAAGAAGTTTTTTCCCCCCAGAGGGTGGTGGGGGTCTGGAACTCACTGCCTGAAAGGGTGGGAGAGGCAGGAACCCTCATCACATTTGAAAAGTACTTGGATATGCCCTACAGGGCTACGGACCAAGAGCTGGAAAGTGGGATTAGGGTGGAGAGCTCTTTGTCAGCCAGCACGGACACGATGGGCCGAATGGCCTCCTTCTGTGCCGTACATTTCTATGATTCAATCCACGCCCCCTGCCCCCCGCTCTCGGCCCCCAACAATGGCCTCCCTGGACAAACCCCCGCCCCAATAGCCCTCCTGCCCCTGGCCCGGACTCACCGTCTGCAGGGTGTCGGTCAGCTCCCGCCGCCGGTTGCGGCACTTGGCAGCGGCCAGCTTGTTGCGCTCTCTCCGAACCTTCCGCTTCTCCTCGTCCTCAGGGCTCAGCTGTCAACAGAAAGGCGGTGGGTGAGTGCGGTGTCCTGCTGCTGCCCGGCCCTCCCCGACACCAACCAGTGTCCAGTCTCCCCCCATAAACCAGTGTCCAGTCTCCTCCCCCCCACCCCGTGTCCAGTCTCTCCCCCCCCACACAAACCAGTGTCCAGTCTCCCCCCCCCCCATAAACCAGTGTCCAGTCTCTCCCCACCCCCCCATAAACCAGTGTCCAGTCTCTCCCCCACCCCCCCAGTGTCCCGTCTCCCCCCCCCATAAACCAGTGTCCCGTCTCCCCCCCCCCATAAACCAGTGTCCAGTCTCTCCCCCCCCCCCATAAACCAGTGTCCAGTCTCTCCCCACCCCCCATAAACCAGTGTCCAGTCTCCCCCCCCCCATAAACCAGTGTCCAGTCTCCCCCCCCCATAAACCAGTGTCCAGTCTCCCCCCCCCCATAAACCAGTGTCCAGTCTCCCCCCCCCATAAACCAGTGTCCAGTCTCCCCCCCCCATAAACCAGTGTCCAGTCTCCCCCCCCCCACACAAACCAGTGTCCAGTCTCCCCCCCCACACAAACCAGTGTCCAGTCTCCCCCCCCCACACAAACCAGTGTCCAGTCTCCCCCCCCGTGTCCAGTCTCCCCCCCCCATAAACCAGTGTCCAGTCTCCCCCCCCCCACACAAACCAGTGTCCAGTCTCCCCCCCCACACAAACCAGTGTCCAGTCTCCCCCCCCACACAAACCAGTGTCCAGTCTCCCCCCCCCCCGTGTCCAGTCTCCCCCCCCCCATAAACCAGTGTCCAGTCTCCCCTCCCCCACAGAAACCAGTGTCCAGTCTCCCCCCCCCACACAAACCAGTGTCCAGTCTCCCCCCCCCACACAAACCAGTGTCCAGTCTCCCCCCCCCACACAAACCAGTGTCCAGTCTCCCCCCCCCCCACACAAACCACTGTCCAGTCTCCCCCCCCCCCACACAAACCACTGTCCATCTCTCCCCCCCCCCCACACAAACCACTGTCCAGTCTCTCCCCCCCCCCCCCCCACAAACCACTGTCCAGTCTCTCCCCCCCCCCCCCCCACAAACCACTGTCCAGTCTCTCCCCACCCCCCCCCCCCACAAACCACTGTCCAGTCTCTCCCCCCCCCCCCCCCCCCCCAGTGTCCAGTCTCCACCCCCCCGCATAAACCAGTGTCCAGTCTCCCCACCCCCCCCCCCCAGTGTCCAGTGTCTCACCTGCTCAGCTTTGCCCCTCCGGCCAGAGTGTTTGGCGATGGGCAGCCTGGGGTAGGCGGGCTGGCTGGGGTTGTAGGGGTGAGTGCGGCCCGGGGCCCGGGGGGAGAGCAGTGTGGGCTGCACCAACCACTGCAGGTCCTGGCTGCTGCTGATTGCCGTCACTGTGGGTACAAAGGAGCTGCTCAGCTCGGCGCAGAAATCCTAGAGAGAGAGAGAGAGAGAGACAGAGTCAGACACAGCTCAACCCAAACCCCGGCCCCAAACCCCACCCCCAGCCCGACATAACATAAGAAATAGGAGCAGGAGTCGGCCATACGGCCCCTCGAGCCTGCTCCGCCATTCAATAATATCATGGCTGATCATCGACCTCAACTCCACTTTCCTGCACTATCTCCAAATATTCAAAAATCTATTGATCTCTGTCTTGAATATACCCAATGACTGAGCCTCCACAGCCCTCTGGGGTAGAGAATTCCAAAGATTCACCACCCTCTGAGTGAAGAAATTTCTCCTCATTTCAGTCCTGAATGGCCGACATGTTATCCTGAGACTGTGACCCCCTGGCTCTAGACTCTGCAGCCAGGGGGAAACATCCTCCCTGCATTAACCCCGGCTCCAACCCCCATAACCAGAAACCCTGGGGTGGAGACACTGTGTCTGTGACTCTGTGTGTCTGACTCTCCGAGTCAATACAGACACACAGTCAGACACAGCGCAACACTAACCCCGCCCCCTGTTTACGGCCAGTTTGTGAATGGGGCGTACGTCACCGCGCGGGACCCGGGCTATGAATAAACCGCCGCTGATTGGTCCAGAGCGGGAGCGTCACCAGCTGCTCAGACGTCACACTTTACGCAGAAGGCGCGTCTGGAGTCTCCATGAATGGAGCGGATTTATCAATGGAGCCGCTTACAACCCGGGGCAGGGGGCGGGGCAGGGGGCCCGGGGGGAGAGGGGGACCCGGGGCAGGGGCAGGGGGAAGGGGACCCGGGGCAGGGGGAGGGGGACCCGGGGCAAGGGGAGGGGGACCCGGGGCAAGGGGAGGGGGAGAGGAGAGGGGGACCCGGGGCAGGGAGAGGGGGACCCGGGCCAGGGGGGGAGCGAGGGGGACCCGGGTGTAAACTCGCGGGTGAAGCCCCGGCGCTGGGCTCCCGGACTCGGGCTCCGTACCTGGGCGCTGCCGGCGGGGCTGCCGATGCTGGAGAAGGAGTCGGCGGGCGAGTAGTATTGCGGGTCTCCCATGGAGGGCGAGTTGCTGCAACGTGAAGCCGAGTCGTAATCTGCGGGGAACGCCTGGTACATGGTGCGGCTGCGGGCCGGGCTGTCCCGGGTCGGGGGGCGATGTCTCGGGGTGTCTGGCTGCAGAGTCCGGGTCCCGATGCTGTGTCTCTCGGTGTGTCTGTGAGCGGGGTCCCGGTGCTCGGTCTGTGTCTCCGGGAGCCGGTGTTTCTCTCTGTGAGCGGGGTTCCGGGAGCTGGAGCTGGAGCTGTGTCTGTCGCTGGGTGCAGGGTCCGGGAGCTGCTGCTGTTTCTCTCTCTCGCTGTTTCTCTCTCCGCCTCCCGAGCACTTTCTGTCTCTTCCGCCGCCGCTCCGCCCCTTTTATCGAAGTTGGAATCGATGACGCGTGCTGGACTCTTCCATCTATCCTGGAGATGGGGGGGGGGAATCCTTCGAAAGACAAACCGCGCCAAACACCGCAGATCCCGGCACAAAGGGCAGCAGCTCACAGCCCGCAACATAGAATACAGACTTTAGCTCCTGGTATCACTCGGCAGCTGCTTTAATACGGCGTGTGCCAGCTATTGTCAGTGCGGAGGGGACAGGCCACCCCTCCGGGTTAATGGTACAGCACCGCACCGGGAACCCGATGACGTACATGTCCTTATATGGAATTAATCCGAAGGCAAGTCGGGAACAGGAGTGCCGGGAATCGAGAAACCAGCCCGGGACACCCAGAGCAGGACACCCAGCCCGGGACCCCCCCCCCCACCCCAGCCCGGGACACCCAGCCAGGACACCCTCCCAGCCCGGGACACACCCCCCCCCCCCCACCCCAGCCCGGGACACCCAGCCCGGGACACACCCCCCCCCAGCCAGGACACCCAGCCCGGGAACCCCCCCCCCCCCACCCCCAGCCCGGGACACCCAGACCAGGACACCCTCCCCAGCCCGGGACACACCCCCCCCCCCCCCAGCCCAGGACAGCCCCCCCCCAGCCCGGGACACCCAGCCCGGGACACTCCCCCCAGCCCGGGACACCCAGACCAGGACACTCCCCCCAGCCCGGGAACCCCCCCCCCCCACCCCCAGCCCGGGAACCCCCCCCCCCCACCCCCAGCCCGGGACACCCAGCCCGGGACACACCCCCCCCCCCAGACCAGGACACCCAGCCCGGGAACCCCCCCCCCCCCACCCCCAGCCCGGACACCCAGACCAGGACACCCCCCCCCAGCCCGGGACACCCAGCCCGGGACACTCCCCCCAGCCCGGGACACCCAGACCAGGACACCCAGCCCGGGAACCCCCCCCCCCCCCCCAACCCCCAGCCCGGGACACCCAGACCAGGACACCCTCCCCAGCCCGGGACACACCCCCCCCCCAGCCCAGGACACCCCCCCCCCCAGCCCGGGACACCCAGCCCGGGACACTCCCCCCAGCCCGGGACACTCCCCCCAGCCCGGGACACCCAGACCAGGACACCGGCAGGCGGAGCCGGCAGCTAATTGAACAAACCCCTGGAGCCTTGTTGTCGGCTGATGTAAACACCAGGAGCCCAGGCCGCTCTGTCCCGCTCTGCTCTGTTGTTTACAGAGAGCCGCCCCGGGGAGGGCCGGGCCCAGTGTTTGTGATTGAAGGTATCACCTGGAGACCTAGCCGCAGCGCCGGCACAGCAAGATCCCACACTGCCAGCCCCTCGCAGGAGGCCGGCCCGCCGCCCTGCCTGCAAAATAAAGGCAGCCCCCGCGTGGTTAGAAATAAATTCAGCAGAAAGCTGAGGCACTGGGCACCTGGGAGAGAGAGGGCCCGCGAGATCAAGATTCACTTGAACTCAAAACTGCACCAGGCGCCACAAACACCCGCACATTCCTCCATTAATATCCCGGCTCTTTAGTTACATTTGAAGGCTGTGTCGTGACCCTGACTGACGATCCGATCATTTACTGATTATTGTCAACTCTGTGTGTACAATGTATAATAAATGCCGTGTAAGCTGTCATCCCCAGTATAGACTGATATCCCCAGAATAGTTTTAAAAGAGGTGGCTGAAGAGATAGTGGATGCATTGGTTTTGATATCCAAAATTCCCCAAATTCTAGAGAGGTCCCAGCAGATTGGAAGGTCCAAATGTAACACCGCTATTCAAGAAAGGAGGGAGAGAAAAAAACAGGGAACTACAGGCCAGTTAGCCTGACATCAGTCGTCAGGAAAATGCGGGAATCCATTGTTAAGGAAGTGGTATCAAGTCACTTAGAAAATCATAACATGATTAGGCAGAGTCAACATGGGTTTATGAAAGGGAAATCATGTTTGACAAATTTATTAAGAGTTTTTCGAGGATGTAACTAGCAGGGTAGATAAAGGGGAACCAGTGAATGTAGTATATTTGGATTTCCAAAAGGCATTCGATAAGGTGCCACATAAAAGATTATTACACAAGATTAGGGCTCATGGGGTTGGGGGTAATATAGTAGCATGGATAGAGGATTGGTTAACGGACAGAAAACAGAGAGTAGGGATAAACGGATCTTTTTCAGGTTTGCAGGCTGTAACTAGTGGGGTGTCGCAAGGATCAGTGTTGGGGCCTCAGCTATTTACAATCTATATTAATGACCTAGATGAAGGGACCGAGTGTAATGTATCCAAGTTTGCTGATGATACAAAGCTAGGTGGGACAGTAAGCTGTGAGGAGAACACAAAGAGTCTGCAAAGGGATATAGATAGACTAAGCGAGTGGGCAGTAAGGTGGCAGATGGAGTATACACAGAAGTGGCAGGCAATGACTATCTCCAACAAGCGAGAGTCTAACCACCTCCCCTTGACATTCAATGGTATTACCATTGCCGAATCCCCCACCATCAACATCCTGGGGGTCACCATTGACCAGAAACTTAACTGGACTAGCCACATAAATACTGTGGCAACAAGAGCAGGTCAGAGGCTAGGTATTCTGTGGCGAGTGTCTCACCTCCTGACTCCCCAAAGCCTTTCCACCATCTACAAGGCACAAGTAAGGAGTGTGATGGAATACTCTCCACTTGCCTGGATGAGTGCAGCTCCAACAACACTCAAGAAGCTCAACTCCATCCAGGACAAAGCAGTCCGCTTGATTGGCACCCCAACCACCACTTTAAACATTCACTCCCTCCACCACCGGCGTAACGTGGCTGCAGTATGTACCATCTACAAGATGCACTGCAGCAACTCGCCAAGGCTTCTTCGGCAGCACGTCCCAAACCCGCGACCTCCTCCACCTAGTAGGACAAGGGCAGCAGGCACATGGGAGCACCACCACCTCCAAGTTCCCCTTCAAGTCACACACCATCCTGACTTAGAAGTATATCGCCGATCCTTCATCATTGCTGGGTCAAAATCCTGGAACTCCCTCCCTAACAGCACTGGGAGTACCTTCACCACACGGACTGCAGCGGTTCAAGAAGGCGGCTCACCACCACCTTCTCAAGAGCAATTAGGGATGGGCAATAAATGCTGGCCTTGCCAGCGACACCCACATCCTATATATGAATAAAAAAGAAATAATGTAGGGAAATGTGAGGTTATTCACTTTGGTAGGAAGAATAGAAAAACAGAATATTTTTTAAATGGTGAGAAACTTTCAAATGTTGGTGTTCAGAGAGATTTGGGTGTCCTCATGCAAGAAACACAGAAAGCTAGCATGCAGGTACAGCAAGCAATAAGGAAGGGAAATGGCATGTTGGCCTTTATTGCAAGGGGGTTGGAGTATAAGAGTAAGGAAGACTTGCTACAATTGTACAGGGCCTTGGTGAGACCACACCTGGATTACTGTACAGTTCTGGTCTCCTTATCTAAGGAAGGATATACTTGCCTTGGAGGCGGTGCAACAAAGGTTCACTAGATTGATTCCTGGGATGAGAGGGTTGTCCTATGATGAGAGGTTGTGTAGAATGGGTCTATACTCTCTGGAGTTTAGAAGAATGAGAGGTGATCTCATTGAAACATACAAGATTCTGAGGGGGATTGACAGGGTAGATGCTGAGAGGTTGTTTCCCCTGGCTGGAGTGTCTAGAACTAGGGGGCATAGTCTCAGGATAAGGGGTAGGCCATTTAAGACTGAGATGAGGAGGAATTTCTTCACTCAGAGGGTTGTGAATCTTTGGAATTCTCTGCCCCAGAGGGCTGTGAATGCTGAGTCTTTGAGTATATTCAAGGCTGAGATCGATAGAATTTTGGACTCTAGGGGAATCAAGGGATATGCAGATCAGGCGGGAAAATGGAGTCGAGGTCGATTACCAGCCATGATCTTATTGAACTTATAGACTGATATCCCCAGTATAGTCTGTTATCCCCAGTAGAGAGCTGGAAAGTGGGTTTAGGCTGGATAGCTCTTTTTCGGCCGGCAATGGCATGATTGGCCAAATGGCCTCCTCTGTGCCGTAAATTTCTATGATTCTATGAAGTCCCCAGATGTTAGTGAGGAGGACTTTGCAGGGTCGACTGGCCTGGGTGTGCCTTTGTCGTGTCCAGTGCCGGGGTCGATGCTGGGTGGTCCGTCCGATTTTGTTCTTAGTGTACTTCTTTGTATACTCCCATTGAGTGTTCCTCCCATTGAGTGTATATTATTTAAGAAAGGAGTGAGAGAGAAAACAGGGAACTATAGACCAGTTAGCCTGATATCAGTTGAAGGGAAAATGCTAGAATCTATTGTTAGGGATCTGGTAACAGGGCACTTAGAAAATCAGGATTGATGAGAGCAATGCAGTTGACGTGGTGTACATAGACTTCCAAAAGGTGTTTGATAAAGTGTCACATAATAGGCTTGACAGCAAAGTTGAAGCCCGTGAGATAAAAAGCACAGTGGCAGCATGGATACGAAATAGGCTAAATGACAGGAAACAGAGAGTAGAATCATAGAATCATAGAAGATAGGAGCAAGAGTAGGCCATTCAGCCCCTCTAGCCTGCTCCGCCATTCAATGCGATCATGGCTGATCATCCAAATTCAGTACCCTGTCCCTGCTTTCTCCCCATATCCCTTGATCCCTTTAGCCTGAAGAAATATATCCAACTCCTTCTGGGCAACACGGTGGCATAGTGGTTAGCACTGGTGCCTCACAGCGCCAGAGACCCGGGTTCGAATCTGACCTCGGGTGACTGTCTGTGTGGAGTTTGCGCATTCTCCCCGTGTCTGCGTGGGTTTTCTCCGGGTGCTCCGGTTTCCTCCCACAGTCCAAAAATGTGTGGGTTAGGTTGATTTGGCTATGATAAATTGACCCTTAGTGTTAGGGGGGATTAAATATGTGGGGTTATGGGGATAGGATGGGATATGTTAGGGGGAATTGAATATGTGGGGTTACGGGGGTGGGGTGGGATGTGTGTACTGTGGGGATTGGGGCAGGGACAGGGTACTGGATTTGGATGATCAGCCATGATCGTATTGAATGGCGGAGCAGGCTCGACGGGCCGAATGGCCTACTCCTGCTCCTAGATTCTATGTTTCTATGTTTCTATGTTTCTTGAATCTATTTAATGAATTGGCCTCTACTGCCTTCTGTGGCAGAGAATTCCACAGGTTCGCCACTCTCTGAGTGAAGAAATTCCTCCTCATTTCTGTCCTAAATGGCTTACCCCTTATCCTTAGACTGTGACCCCTGGTTCTGGACTCCCCGACCATCGGGAACATCCTTCCTGCATCTAGTTTGTCCTGTCCTGTCAGAATTTTATAAGTTTCAATGAGATCCCCTCTCATTCTTCTAAACTCCAGCGAGTATAAGCCTAATCGACCCAATCTTTCTTCATACGTCATTCCTGCCATCCCAGGTATCAGCCTTGTGAATCTTCGCTGAACTCCTTCCATGGCAAGAACATCCTTCCTCAGATAAGGCGACCAAAACTGCACACAGTACTCAAGGTGTGGTCTCACCAAGGCCCTGTACAACTGCAGCAAGACATCCTTGTTCCTGTACTCAAACCCTCTCGCTATGAAGGCCAACATACCATTTGCCTTCTTAATCGCCTGCTGCACCTGCATGCTTACCTTCAGCGACTGGTACACAAGGACACCCAGGTCTCGTTGCACTTCCCCTTCTCCTAATCTATTGCCATTCAGATAATAATCTGCCTTTCTGTTTTTGACACCAAAGTGGATAACCTCGCATTTATCCACGTTATATTGCATCTGCCACGCTTCTGCCCAATCACCCAACCTGTCCAAATCATACTGGAGTTTCTCGGCATCCTCCTCGCAGCACACACGCCCACCCAGTTTTGTGTCGTCTGCAAACTTGGAGATATTACATCTAGTTCCCTTGTCTAGATCATTAATATATATTGTGAATAGCTGGGGTCCAAGGACCAATCCCTGCGGTACCCCACTAGTCACTGCCTGCCACTCGGAAAAAGACCCATTTATTGCAACTCTTTGCTTTCTGTTTGCCAATCAGTTCTCTATCCAAGTCAATACCTTGCCCCCAATCCCAAGTGCCTTAACTTTACACGCTAATCTCTTATGCGGGACCTTATCAAAAGCCTTTTGGAAGTCCAAATACACCACATCCACTGGTTCTCCCTTATCTATTTTACCAAAATGAGAAGTCGCACAACACCAGGTTATAGTCCAACAGTTTTATTTGAAATCACAAGCTTTCGGAGCTGTTGCTCCTTTGTCGGGTGAAGTGATTTTACCAGTTACATCCTCAAAAAATTCCAATAGATTAGTCAAGCATGATTTACCTTTTGTAAATCCATGTTGACTTTGTCCGATCCTGTCACTGTTTTTCAAGTGCTCAGCTATTACATCTTTTATAATGGACTCTAGCATTTTCCCCACTACCGATGTCAGGCTTACCGGTCTGTAATTCCCCGTTTTCTCTCTACCACGCTTTTTGAATAGTGGGGTAACATTAGCTACCCTCCAATCCATGGGTACTGTTCCAGATTCCATCGAATGTTGGAAGATGATCAGCAATGCATCTACTATTTCTAGGGCCACTTCCTTAAGTACCCTAGGATGTAAATTATCAGGCCCTGGGGATTTATCGGCCTTCAATCCCTTCAATTTCCCCAACACCATTTCCCTACAAATACTGATTTCTTTCAGTTCCTCCCTTTCATCAGACCCTATGTTCCCCAACATCTCTGGGAGGTTATTTGTGTCCTCCTTTGTGAAGACAGAACCAAAATATGTATTTAATTGGTCTGACATTTCTTTGTTCCCCATTATAAGTTCCCCTGATTCTGACTGCAAGGGACCTATGCTTGATTTCACTAATCTTTTTCTCTTCACATATCTATAAAAGCTTTTACAGTCAGTTTTTATGTTCCCTGCAAGCTTACTCTTGTATTCTATTTTCCCCTTCTTAATTAATCCCTTTGTCCTCCTTTGTTGAATCTTAAACTGCTCCCAATGCACAGGGTTACTGCTTTTTCTGGCCAATTTTTATGCCCTCTCCTTGGATCTTATGCTATCCCTAATTTCCCTTGTTAGCCATGGTTGAGTCACCCTTTTTGTTTTATTCTTATGCCAAACTGGGATGAACAAATTCTGTAGTTCGTCCATGCGGTCTTTGAATGTTTGCCATTGCCTATCCACCGTCAACCCTTTGAGTGGCATTCCCCAATCAATCCTACCCAACTCGCACCTCATACCATCGTAGTTTCCTTTATTTAAATTCAGGACCCTAGTCTCTGAGTCAACTACTTCACTCTCCATCCTAAATGAAGAATTCTATCATATTATGATCGCTCCGACCCAAGGGGCCTCGCACAACAAGATTGCTAATTAATCCTTTCTCATTGCATAATACCCAGTCTAAGATGGCCTGATCTCTGGTTGGTTCCTCGACATATTGGTCCAGGAAACCATCCCGTAAACACTCCAGGAATTCCTCCTCCATAGTATTGTTACTAATTTGGTTAGCCCAATCTATATGTAGATTAAAGTCACCCATGATGACTGCTGTGCCCTTATTGCACGCTTCTCTAATTTCCCTTTTAATGCCATCCCCAACCTCCGCATTACTGTTTGGAGGTCTATATATCACTCCCACTAACGTTTTCTGCCCCTTGTTATTTCTCAGTTCAACCCATACAGATTCCACATCATCAGAGCTAATATCCTTCCTTTCAATTGTGTTAATCCCCTCTTTAACTAGCAATGCTACCCCAGCTCCCTTTCCTTTTTGCCTATCTTTCCTGAATATTGAGTACCCCTGGATATTAAGTTCCCAGCCTTGGCCACCCTGGAGCCATGTTTCGGTAATCCCAATCAAATCATATTCATTTACCTCTATTTGCGCAGCTAATTTGTCCACCTTGTTCCGAATGCTCCTTGCATTAAGACACAAAGCCTTCAGGCTTGTTTTTTTAACGCTCTTAGACCTATTAGAATTAGTATTTACTGTGGCCATGTTTGATTTAAACCGTTGTTTTCTCTGACTGCAACTTTTGTTTTTCTCCTTCCTATCTTTTGCTTTTATCCTTGTTTCCCTTTCCTCTGTCTCCCTGCTCAGGTTCCCAAACCCCTGCCATTTTAGTTTAAACCCTCCCCCAGAGCACTAGCAAACACTCCCCTTAGGACATCGGTCCCGGCCCTGCCCAGGTGTAGACCGTCCGGTTTGTACTGGTCCCACCTCCCCCAGAACCGGTTCCAATGCCCCAGGAATTTGAATCCCTCCCCCTTGCACCATTCCTCTAGCCATGTATTCATTTGAAATATCCTTCTATTTCTACTCTGACTAGCACGTGGCACTGGTAGCAATCCTGAGATTACCACCTTTGAGGTCATATTTTTTAAATTTACCTCCTAACTCCCTATATTCTGCTTTTAGGACCTCATCCCGTTTTTTACCTATATCGTTGTTACCTATATGTACCAACAACTGGCTGTTCACCCTCCCCTTCCAAAATGCTCTGTAGCCGCTCTGAGACATCCTTGACCCTTGCACCAGGGAGGCAACATACCATCCTGGAGTCTCGTTTGCTGCCGCAGAAACGCCTATCTATTCCCCTTACAATAGAATCCCCTATCACGATAGCTCTCCCACTCTTTTTCCTCCCATCCTGTGCAGCAGAACAACCTATGGTGCTAGGAAGTTGGCTGCTGCTGTCTTCCCCTGATAAGCCATCTCCCTCAACAATATCCAAAACAGTATATCTGCTTGAGAGGGGGATGGCCACAGGGGACCCCTGCACTACCTGCCTGCGCCTATTACTCTGCCTGGTGGTCACCCATTCCCTTCCTGCCTGTACACCCTTTACCTGCGGTGTGACCAACTCCCTAAACGTGATATCCACGATGTTCTCAGCGTCGTGAATGCTCCAGTATGTATCCATCCGCAGCTCCAGCGCCGCAATGCGGTCTGTCAGTAGCTGCAGCTGGATACATTTCCCACACACATGGTTGTCAGGGACACAGGAAGTGTCCCTGATTTCCCACATAGCGCAGGAAGAGCATGTCACAGCACCGAGCTGTCCTGCCATGACTTACCCTTTAATTAAAATTAAATTTAAATTAAATGGATCCCACCAATTACACTGGAATTAAGTGATATACTCAAGGGCCCTTGCTTAACAGTAGTCCCCGCTACACAAAGAGACCGTAGAAACCACAAAATTTATGTTTAGAAAAATTGAGAAAGAAAACACTCACCAACCAATCACTTACCTGCTTTTTGGTGACGTCACACTACGAATACTTTTTGCTTCCCTCTCCCGGAACCTGGATTTGTAAGCCGCCTCGGGGCTCACCTTAAGTACCGCCGCTCGCCGCCTCTGTTCCCTCGCAGGTCCGCCGCTCTAGGCCTCGCTGCCGCCTCGGGGCTCACCTTAAGTACCGCCGCTCGCCACCTCTGTTCCCTCGCAGGTCCGCCGCCTCTGCCGCCTCGCCGCTCTAGTAGTGGTGAATGGTTGTTTTTCGGACTGCAGGAAGGTACACAGTGGTGTTCCCCAGGGGTCGGTACTAGGACCACTGCTTTTATTGATATATATTAATGACTTGGACTTGGGTGTACAGGGCACAATTTCAAAATTTGCAGATGACACAAAACTTGGAAGCATAGTGAGGAGGAGAGTGATAGACTTCAAGAGGGCATAGACAGGCTGGTGGAATGGGCGGACACGTGGCAGATGAAATTTAACCCAGAAAAGTGGTACATTTTGGTAGGAAGAATAAGGAGAGGCAATATAAACTAAAGGGTACAATCCTAAAGGAGGTGCATGAACAGAGAGACCTAGGGGTATGTGTGCACAAATCGTTGAAGGTGGCAGGGCAGGTTGAGAAAGCGGTTAAAAAAGCATATGGGATCCTGGGCTTCATAAATAGAGGCATAGAGTACAAAAGCAAGGAAGTTATGATGAACCTTTATAAAACACTGGTTTGGCTTCAACTGGAGTATTGTGTCCAATTCTGGGCATCGCACTTTAGGAAGGATGTGAAGGCCTTAGAGAAGGTGCAGAAAAGATTTACGAAAATGATTCCAGGGATGAGGAACTTCAGTTACATGGATAGACTAGAGAAGCTGGGGTTATTCTCTTTGGAGCAGAGAAGGTTGAGAGGAGATCTGATAGAGGTGTTCAAAATCATGATGGGTCTCGACAGAGTAGATGGAAAGAAATTGTTCCCATTGGCGGAAGGGTTGAGAACACAAAAGGCATCAAGGGGCACGGGGAGAGAGCGGGAATATGGTATTGAGATAGAGGATCAGCCATGATCATATTGAATAGCGCAGCAGGCTCGAAGGGCCGAATGGCCTACCCCTGCTCCTATTTTTCTATCTTTCTATGAACCACAGGACACAGATTTAAGGCGATTGGCAAAAGAACCAAAGGCGACATGTGGAGGAAAACCTTTTTTACACAGCGAGTGCTTAGGATCTGGAATGCACTGCCTGAAAGGGTGGTGGAGGCAGATTCAATCATGGCTTTCAAAATGGAATTGGATAAGTACCTGGAGGAAAAAAAATTGCAGGGCTACGGGGAAAGGGCGGGGGAGTGGGACTAGCTGAAGTGCTCTTGCAGAGATCCAGTATGGGCTTGATCGGCCGAATGGCCTCCTTCTGTGCTGTAACCATTCTAGGATTCTATGATTGAAAACGAAGGCATACAATGTTGCCAAGATTGGTGGGAGACCAGAGGATTGGGAAATTTTTAAAAACCAGCAAAGGATGACTAAAAAAATAATAAAGAGAGAGATCAATTATGAGAGTAAATGGGCAAGAAACATTAAAACAGATAGTAAGAGCTTCTACAGGTATATAAAAAGGAAGAGGGTAGCTGAAGTAAACGTTGGTCCCTCAGAGGATGAGACTGGGAAATTAATAATGGGGAACGGGGAAATGGCAGAGACTCTGAACAAATATTTTGTATCTGTCTTCACGGTAGAAGACACTAACAACATCTCAATAATGGATAATCAAGGGGCCATAGGGAGGGGGGAACTAAAGACAATCACTACCACGGAGGAAATAGTACTTGGTAAAATAATGGGACTAAAAGATGACAAGTCCCCTGGACCAGATGGCCTGCATCCCAGGGTCTTAAAAGAAGTGGCTGCAGAGATAGTGGATGCATTGGTTGCAATATACCAAAATTCCCTGGACACTGGAGAGATCCCAGCGGATTGGAAAACTGCAAATGTAACACCCCTATTTAAGAAAGGAGGGAGACAGAAAGCAGGAAACTATAGACCAGTTAGCCGAATATCTGTTGTTGGGGAAATGCTGGAGTCCTTCATTAAGGAAGCAGTAGCAGGGCATTTGGAAAATCATAATGCAGTCAAGCAGAGTCAGCATGGTTTTATGAAAGGGAAATCATGTTTAATAAACTTGCTGGAGTTCTTTGAGGAGGTAACGAGCAGGGTGGACAAAGGTGAACCAGTGGATGTGGTGTATTTGGATTTCCAGAAGGCATTTGATAAGGTGTCACATAAAAGGTTACTGCATAAGAGCTCACGGAGTTGGGGGTAATATATTAGCATGGATAGAGAATTGGCTAACTAACAGGAAGCAGAGAGTCGGGATAAATGGGTAATTTTCTGGTTGGCAAACGGTAACTAGTGGGGTGCCACAGGGATCGGTGCTGGGGCCTCAACTATTTACAATCTACGTTAATGACTTGGATGAAGGGACCGAGTGTAATGTAGCCAAGTTTGTGGATGATACAAAGATGGGTGGGAAAGCAAGTTGTGCAGAGGACTCAAAGAACCTGCAAAGGGATATATACAGGCTAGGTGAGTGGGCAAACATTTGGCAGATGGAGTATAATGTGGGAAAGTGCGAGGTTATCCATTTTGGCAGGAAAAATAAAAAAGCGAATTATTATTTAAATGGAGAGAGATTACAAAATGCTACAGTTCAAAGGGACCTGGGGGTCCTTGTGCATGAAACACAAAAAGTTAGCATGCAGGTACAGCAAGTAATCAAAAAGGCAAATGGAATGTTAGCCTTTATTTCAAAGGGGTTGGAGTGTAAAAGCAGGGAAGTCCTGCTACAACTGTACAGGGTATTGGTGAGACCACACCTTGAGTACTGCGTACAGTTTTGGTCTCCTTGTTTAAGGAAGGATATACTTGCATGGAGGCAGTTCAGAGACAATTCACTAGGTTAATTCCAGAGATGAGGGGGTTGACTTATGAGGAAAGGTTGAGCAGGCTGGGCCTATACTCATTGGAATTTAGAAGAATGAGAGGTGATCTTATTGAAACATATAAGATACAGAGGGGGCTCGACAGGGTAGATGCAGAGAGGATGTTTCCCTCGTGGGGAAATCTAGAACTCGGGGGCACAGTTTTAGAATAAAGGGTCGCCCTTTTAGAACTGAGATGAGGAGGAGTTTCTTCTCTCAGAGGGTCGTAAATCTGTGGAATTTTCTGCCCCAGAGAGCTGTGGGGGCTGGGTCATTAAATACATTTAAGGTGGAGATAGACAATTTTTTGCAAGGTAATGGAGTGAAGGGTTCTGGGAAGCGGGCTGGGAAGTGGCTTTGAGCCCAAGATCAGCCATGATCTTATTGATTGGCGGAGCAGGCTCGAGGGGTCAAGTGGCCTATTCCTGCTCCTATTTCTTATGTTCTTTAATTCTTATGATTGGGCAGAGTCAACACAGATTTGCTTGACAAGCTGTTAGCATTTTTTTATGTTGTAACTAACAGGGTGGATAAAGGGGGAACCAGTGGATGTGGTGTATTTGGATTTTCAAAAAGCATTTGATAAGGTGCCACACAAGAGATTATTACACAAAATGAGTGCTCTGGGATTGGGGGTAATATACTAGCATGGATTGAGGATTGGTCCTTGGACAGAAAACAGAGAATAGGAATAAACGGGCCATTTTTGGGTTGGCAGGCTGTAACTAGTGGGGTACCTCAAGGATCAGTGCTTGGGCCTCAGCTATTTACAATCTATATTAATGATTTAGATGAAGGGACAGAGTGTAATGTATCCAAGTTTGCTGATGATACAAAGCTAGGTGGGACAGTAAGCTGTGAGGAGAACACAAAGAGGCTGCAAAGGGATATAGACTGGTTAAGTGATTGGGTGAGAAAATGGCAGATGGAATATAATGTGGAGAAATGTGAAGTTATCCACTTTGGTAGGAAAAATAGAAAAGCAGAGTATTTTTTTAAATGGTGAGAGATTGGGAAATGTTGGTGTTCAGAGGGACCTGGGTGTCCTTGTAGACGAATCACTGAAAGTTAACATGCAGATCAAGCAAGCAATTAGGAAAGCAACGATGGGCCGAATGGCCTACTCCTACTCCTGCTCCTTGTTTTACCTCCGAAGACGCATTACCTTGTTAAGTTGCATCTGCCAGCCTGTCCTTCTTTTACATTGTTCCTCACTGTTTTCGTTAGATGTGTAGCTGAACCATTCTGGTGGAATCTGGACTGAGGCTCTAAGATCAGGTTATTGGGGAGTGAGTGCCTTTTGCTGGCATCGCTGACGATTCCTTCCATCACTTTACTGGTGATTGGGAGGGAGCTGCCAGGACGGTGATTGGCTGTGTTAGATTGATCCCGCGATTTGTGGAGAGGACACAGCTGGGTAATCCTCACATTGTGGGTAGATGCTGGAGTGTGACGTCCCAACGCCCCTCCGGCATTGCTACACATCTCGGAGCCATTCCATCAGGAGCACGGGCTGGAATAAGCTCTGGATAAAGGGCAGTCAGACAGAGCTGAGCTCCAGGGACACAGGAGGTTGGGGGGGGACGAGGGATTCGGAGCCTGCCCTTGGTGTCTGTCCGAGTTTTAGCCGGTCCCAGCGCTGCAGCAGCCTGCTGCCAGTAACTACAGCTTGGCAGGAGTTGGCAGCTCGCCCCGGCCTCTCTAACCGCACTCCCTGACCGACAGCCGCGTGTTTTCTGGGAATCCCTCTCCAGGGGCCCCATAAATAGTCTGACAGCTCCAATCCTCACCACAACACAAGCCTCGATCATTGGCTCCATTCCCAGGCAGAGGCAGTGATCACAGCAAACACATCACATCCAGTGTGTTACAGTCAGGGTCCAGCCCCGGGAGAAAGCCCGCCCGTGCTTGGGCTGTCAGCAGCTGGGAAACATTATCATACATTAGATCGAAAAGCAGCATTTCCTCTGAATGCATCCTTTCCAGATGATACGTATTGTGCAGAAAAACAGAAAGAATGTGAGACCAACATGTGGAATTAATTAGAGTTAAACAAGCAATGTAGGAAATATTTATCCAATAACTTCCACTGACAGTAAAGCGAGTCCCGTGCAGTGCAGTGAAATTTTGTATTCATACAATGTGCTGTGCTGGTGATGTGGGCGGATTGGTCATTATGTACGCCCATGTTTTATTTATTACTAGATACAAGCATAAATTATTCATCTTGTTATGGCCATGTGTTAAGCGTGTCTGTGCACTCATTCTCACCCAACCTGTCCCAATGCAGTCACTACATTGCCTCAGCGACCCCTCCTGTACTCCTACAGTTAGCCCCCGTGATCTGCAAAGCTCCATCATTGTAGCCCTCCCTTTCATCGTCTATATCGGACACCATCTGCACCAGCAACTACAACTTGCATTTATATAGCACCCTCAATGTAGAAAAATATCCCAAGGTGCTGCACAGATACAATAATCAGACAAACTTCGATGGCAAGGCAAAGAGAGAGATATTAGATGGGGTGATGAAAAGCTTGGTCAAAGTGGTGGGTTTTTTGGAGGGCCTTAAGGGCCGAGAGAGAGGTGAAGGGACAGAGGTTTAGGGAGAGAATCCCACAGAGTGAGGTCTAGGCAGCTGAAGGCACGACCGCCAATGGTGGGGTGAAGGGAGAGAGGATGCAGGGGATCAGAATCAAAGCAAAGAGTTCGGGGGTGGGGGTGGTGTTGTAGGACTGGAGGAGGTTACTGAGAAAGAGAGGGGTGAGGCCCTGGAGGGATTTAAGCATGAGGATGAACAAGGATGGGGTCAGCTACACATGGCAAGCAATAGGTGAGGAACAGTGCAGAAGGTTACAGGATACAGGCAGGTGACAGATGCAACTTAATGAGATGTGAGGTGAGGCACTTTAGAAGAATAAACAAGGCAGTGTACATTCAAAGGAATAAACACCCAATGAGAGTGTACATTCAGCGGGGTAGACACTCAATGGAGGTCCTGGAGATTTATCAATCCTAAGTCCTGCTATTTTCTCCATTACCATTTTTAACTAATATTGGATACAGTGAGTTCCTCCCCCAGATATACTTGAAATGGTCACAATGCATTTACCCATTGAAATTCGTCCCACCCTGATGTTTTCAGGGAAGAAAATCAATGCAATGGTTGTATTGTGGGGGAGAAATCCTACCCTCTGCTCCTACAAATACCGGTTAGGCCCAACGTTCCCCCTAAGGTGTGTGGCCGCGCACTGATCTGGTGGTCCGCACAGGCCACTCACCAACTGTTGCCACTGGTAAAGATACCGCACAGCAAATTTAAAGGGACTGCGCATGGAAAAAAAATTAGAGGGAACATTGGTTCGGCCTCAGCTGGAGTATTGTGTCCAATTAGATAGGCGAACTAGTGGCACAAATACAGATAAATGGGTTTGATCTAATAGCCATTACAGAGACATGGTTGCAAGGTGGCCAAGGTTGGGAACTAAATGTTCCAGGTACTTGACGTTTTGAAAAGACAGGAGGGGGAGTAGCCCTGATAATAAAGGATGACATAAGGACAGTAGAGAGAAAGGATCTCGGCTCGGAAGATCAGGAAGTAGAATCAGTATGGGTGGAGATAAGGAATAACAAGGGGCAGAAAACACTGGTGGGAGTAGTATATAGGCCCCCCAACAGTAGCTACACTGTTGGACTAATCAAGAAATAGTAGGAGCTTGTAACAAAGGTAATGCAATAATCGTGGGTGACTTTAATCTTCATATAGACTGGACAAATCAAATTGGCAAAGGTAGTCTGGAGGACGAGTTCATGGAATGCATTCGGGACAGTTTCCTAGAACAATACGTCATGGAACCAACCAGGGAACAGACATACAAGATTCTGATGGGGATTGACAGGGTAGTTGCTGAGAGGTTGTTTCCCCTGGCTGGAGTGTCTAGAACTAGGGGGCATAGTCTCAGGATAAGGTGTCGGCAATTTAAGACCAAGATGAGGAGGAATTTCTTCACTCAAGAGGGTTGTGAATCTTTGGAATTCTCTGCCCCAGAGGGCTGTGATTGCTGAGTCTTTGAGTATATTCAAGGCTGAGATAGATAGATTTTTGGATTCTAGGGGAATCAAGGGATAGATCGGGCGGGAAAGTGGAGTTGAGGTCGATGATCAGCCATGATCTCATTGAATGGCGGAGCAGGCTCGAGGGGCCGTATGGCCGACTCCTGCTCTTATTTCTTATGTTCTTATAATTCTGGGCACCGCACTTTAGGAAGGATGTCAAGGCCTCGGAGAGGGTGTGGAGGAGATTTACTAGAATGGTACCAGTGATGAGGGACTTCAGTTATGTGGAGAGACTGGAGAAGCTGGGGTTGTTCTCCTGGGAGCAGAGAAGGTTAAGGAGAGATTTAATAGACGAGTTCAAAATGATGAGTAAATAAGGACAAACTGTTTCCAGTGGCAGGAGGGTCGGTAACCAGAAGACACAGGTTTAAAATAATTGGCAAAAGAATCAGAGGGGAGATGAGAATTCTTTTTACGCAGCGAGTTATAATGATCTGGAACGCACTGCCTGAAAGGGTGGTGGAATCATTTTCAATAGTAATTTTCAACAGGGAATTGGATTAATAGTTGAAAAGGAAAAAATTACTGGGCTATGGGGAAAGAGCAGAGGAGTGGGACTAATTAGATAGCTCTTTCAAAGAGCCGGCACAGACATGATGGGCCAAATGGCCTCGTTCTGTGCTGTATCATTCTATGATTCTATGAAGAGTGGCCTGAACAACCAGGCATAGGCCTCAACTAGACTGGGCATCGAGGGGACCATCAGGCTGCTGAAAAGTCACTTTCACTCTTGGGCAGGTTGTGAGCAGTTGTGCATTGTGCACCAGCTCATGGTACACACAGTCCTTGTCTGCTGTGAGGCTGTTAAATGTGGAGGAAGAGGTTTTAGGGTTGTGGGTGTAAGCCACTTCTGTGAGGGGAGCTGGGTAACCATTGAGCAAGATCCCGAATGCAGTGTGAAGGGTTAGTTGTGCAAGTGTTGCTTTTAAGGATGAAGAGTGTGATGGTGTTCAAGGTAGGCAATGAAGAAAAGGGAGTGGTGTGCAGTGTGGTATTTACCTGCCTTGATGACGTCATTGAACTTCCTGTGCACTGGTCTGCAACCTTCAATGGAAGGGAAGATCAGCCAGTGGTCTGGCAGCTGGCCAAGTTGCACCCACTGAAGTTGCAAGTTCCGCTCAGTGTCTCACCCTGCACTCTGTGTATTTGCACTCTGTGTATTTGCACTCTATGTATCGGATCTGTAGCGCCAGTTTTTTGGATGCTATGAGCAATGTTCTCTGTAAGCTGCGCTTTGTTCTGCGCGGTCCCTATAAATTTCTGTGCATACGTGATACTTACAATGGAAAAGCCAATCAGCGTGCAACGCTGATTTGATGCCAGCACTGCCATTTTGGAGCTCCACGCTTCGCACAGTTGAACACGCGTTCAGCAGCAGGAGGACCCCCCACCAGCGCTATTTAAAGGGACCATCAACTACTTACAGGTTAGTTACTGGTTGATTTCTTCTGGCTGTTGGTACAATACTACAAGTGTTTGGTGCTTTCTATACTTGTTTAAAGTTGCCAAAGTCTGCAGGGAGTGGTGTGGCAGGTGCTGAAATACCTTTTCCTGACTTCAAGGCTTCTGCACAAACCACTTGCTGCCAGACATGGTGCACTAGTAGGCATTCCCCTTGGAATCCAGCATGACTGGGAGAATGAGCAGAGGCCACGCAGAACAGTTTAAGCTGGTGGAACAGAGAGGAGGAGGAGGAGGAGAAGGGCTCTCAGCAGGAGGCTATATCCACCCAGGGTGTTTAGGGAGCTATTCTTACCTGAAACTCAGCGAGAAACAATGTGCGAGATGTCTGCACTTCAGTAAGGACGTCCTCACTGAAATCTGCCACCTGCTGCAGCCACAACTGCAACCTGAGAGCAGGACGAGGACCACTTTGCCAATGGCTGTGAAGGTGATTGTGGTTATGAACATTTGTGCGCCTGTCTCCTTCCAGACTGGAGCAGGAGATATTTGCAACTCCTCGCAGTTTGCCATCCACTGTAGAGTAAGGGAGGTCACTGAGGCTCTCTATTCAAACAGAGCTTACTACATTTCATTCTCTCTTGCCAGAGAGCAGCAGGCAGATTCGCTAGGATCGCAGGCTTCCCCATGGTGCAGGGTGCCATTGACTGCACACACATCGCTTTATGGGCACCGCACGCCAACTCTGCCATGTACTGGAACCGAAAGGGATTCCACTCCCTCAATGTCCAGCTGGTGTGCGACCATCGGCAGTGAATCATACAGGTCAATGCCAGGTACCCTGGCAGCGGTCATGATGCCTTCATTCTGCGGCAATCCGCTGTGCCATCTGCATTTGAGCTGCCATGGCAAACCAAAGGGTGGCTACTGGGCGACAAGGGCTATCCGCTGGTGAGCAACCCACGCACACGTGCACAGCATTTATACAATGAAAGCCATGCTGCCACATGAAATGTGATAGAGCAGACCATTGGTGTGCTGGAACAAAGCATCCACTGCCTGGACCGCTCTGGAGGAGCCCTGCAGTATTCGGCAGAGCAGGCGTCAACATTCGTGGTGCCCTGCTGCATGCTGCACAACCTCGCCATCATGAGAGCACAGCCCTTGCCACCAGCTATATGGCGAGCAGCTGAGGAGGAGGAGGAGTCATAGAGACATAACGGCACAGAAGGAGGCCATTCGGCCCACTGAGTCCGTGCCGGCTCTCTGTAGAGCAATCCAGTCAGTCCCATTCCCCCGCTCTATCCCCGTAGCCCTGCAAGTTTATTTCCCTCAAGTGCCTATCCAGTCTCCCCTTGAAAACATTGAGGGGGAGAAATTCGGTATCGCCCCGTTTGGGGTGCAATTATCGGCCGGGCGCAAAGTTTAGTGCCTGGCGCTAATTATCGCCTCCGACTGCAAACTTGGCTTCTATCGCCCCTGGAGGTGATTGGAGCGCTAAATCAGGCGCTACACACCTCTCTTAAGACGCTAACGCCGAGGAGCGAGGCGCTACCTCAGAGCGCTGGCAAAGCTCAGGTGATGTCAGTTAGCAATGGAACACAGACACAATGGCGCCGGCCAGTTCTTAAAGGGGAGTGTCGATCTTGCTCTCCATCCACATCCTGCGCATTGCAGCCTTGAATCTTGGCCTGGACAGACCTGAACTTGAATTCTGCTGCAAAGAAGAATGGAGAGCTCAGCGCTTCAGCGACTGGGCCTTGGTGACTCTGGTTGGCGCAGTGGAGCGCCAAAAGTCAGTACTCTACCCACAGAGTGGCAGGAGGCCATTGCCACGCAATTATAGAAGAGTGTGGAGGGAGGTGGCTCAGCACATCTCCTCCAGGAGCATGGTGCCCAGGACCCACATACAATGTCGGAAGAGGTTCAACGACCTCACTCGGGTGGTCAGGGTGAGTGGCTGCTTTTCAATACCTCTCCATCCCTCCATCTCAACCTCACTCTGTGCCCAGAGGGTTTAAAAACCCCAAATGCCCAACACTCATCCAAGACCTATGGCCATCTCATAAAACACACACACATTCCACACCTTGCATCCATTAAGGGCTATTCAACTATGGGAGGCACATCAGGCAAGCACATGGCTTCATACATTAAGGGCTATTCAACTGTGAGAGGCACATTAGGCAAGCACATGGCTTCATACATTAAGGGCTATTCAACTGTGAGAGGCACATTAGGCAAGCACATGGCTGCATATTTACTCAGACACCGTCCTTTTTCTTGCAGGCCAAGCTATCTCATAACAGGCGCCAGCAGCAACGGATGGGTGGAGGGCCACCTCAGCAGCAAACCCTCACCGATTTGGAGGCGCGCGTCCACAGGATCGTTGCCAGCCAGGTGATAGGTACCATGGCCGCTGGAGAGGCCGACCCCCTTCGGGACAGCAACAGTAAGTTCATCAGCTTTCTCTCCTCTCTCATTCCACTTGCCCCTCACAACACCAGCCTTTTACACTTTCAATCCAACTTACTAAATGTCTCCAGTCCTTGTTCCCTTACTGCCCCCCTGTCCTGATGCTAAAGCCACTCTTGTACCTCCCTGCTTTCAGATAGTGAACCACCAGCTGAGCAGCCTATCCCTCAAACAACCAGTGGCAGCGAGGCCCCTGGCGAGGAGGAAGAGGAAGCCGGAGCCTCAGCGCCTGCGTCTCCCGAGGGAGCCCATGGCCACACTGGGACCATGCCTTCCCTGGAGGGGAGCAGGGGGGAAGGGTCTGATGAGGACGCAGCTCCGGGACCGAGCGGGCTGCAGCAACGCCATGGGGGTAGGGAAGCTCGGGGGCCTTCTCACTGGAGGGAGAGCAGGCCAGGGAGTCCTGCTGCACTGGACGCAGAGGAGGAGCGCCTCATCACGGAAATGAATAGCCAGGCCTTGAACATGCACACTCAGCTCATGGGTGCAATGGAAAGGGTGCCCGAAAGCATTGATGGACTGACAAGGAGTCTGGAGCACTCCACTGTAGCACAGGCCGACGCAATGCAACGGCTTAGTGCTGCAATTCAGTCACTGGCTGCTGCGATCCAATCTCAGACTGCTCTCATGCAGTCTCAGATTGATGTAACGCAAGCACTGACTGCTGCCATCGCTGCTGGTTCGGCCACATTGCCCCGGGGTGCAGCAGGCCAGCAATCTGTGTTCGAGCAGATTGCTCCGGATGCTGAGGTACTGCCCCGTGGGAGTGCCAGTGTGTCGGTCGAGCAGGAAGGTGCTGTCCTCTCTCAGGATGACAGCATTCCTGCTCCCACCACTGTCACTTCCCCATTGCATATGCCACCGCCTGCAACACAGCCAGCCCAGACTGCTGCCGCCCATGCAGAGTTGGTGCAGTCTGCAGCCGGGGCTTCCAGGCCCAGAACTGGTCGAGGCCGTCCTTCAAGGGCATCTGTAGTCTCAGCATCTGACATTAAGCAGCCTTCCATCAGCCTTGCTGCAGCCACTGGGGCCCCATTACGGAGGAGCAGTAGGGTGGGAAGGGCAAACAGTAGGTCTAAATAAATGTTGGGAATGTTTGTAGTAAAGGTCGAGGTTCGTCTTAGAACATTTGTTTACTGTTTTGGCGTTTTTCTCCAGCTTGTGAGAACCAGTTCTGTAAATTCATCATTTGTTGTGTTTGTTTCTATTTGTTTGTCCTGAATAAATGACACACACAGAGTTTGTAAAATAAAAAAGTTGTTGTATTCAAAATGTACATGTTTGGCCTTTGGAATCATTGCAGCTTTGGCCAGCTATAGGGGTTGGGGGCTGCTTTCCATGATGTTGTTCTCCATGCCAGAATTCATCTTCTGAGTAGGGGCCTAGAAGCGGCTTGTTATCAGCCGTTGACGGACGGCCCTTGCAGTTTCAACATTGTGGGCCTCCCTCCCACCTTGGTGCTGCTGCTGATGATCCTCCTCCTCTTCCTCCTCTTCCTCCTCCTCCGGTGGTGCACCAATCCCTGGTGGCATTGGCTGGGTCCTCAGGATTGCCAGGTTGTGAAGCATGCAGCACACAGCTATGAAGAGGGAGACTCGCTCAGGCGAGTACTGCAGGGCTCCTCCTGAGTGGTCCAGACAGCGGAACCATTGCTTGAGCACGCCGATCGTCTGCTCAATGATGTTCCTGGTGGCGAGATGGCTCTCATTGTACCGCAGCTCGGCAGGGGTGTTGAGGTTACGGAGCGGTGTCATCAGCCAGGTGCAGAGTGGATAACCCTTGTCCCCGAGGAGCCAACCACTTGGCTGATGCGGTGCCTGGAAAAGGTCTGACACACCAGTCTGGCGCAGGATGAAAGCATCGTGGCTGCTGCCAGGATAGCGGGCATTGACAGCGAGTATCAGCTGTCTGTGGTCACACACCAACTGGACATTTAAGGAGTGATAGCCCTTGCGGTTTCGGAAAACCTCTGCATTTTCATGCGGTGCCCGCAATGCCACATGCGTGCAGTCAATGGCGCCCTGCACCATGGAGAAGCCCGCTATCCTAGCAAAGCCACATGCGCATTCATGCTGTTTGGCCCGGGTCATGGGGAAAGAGATGTACTGGCATCTCCTTTTATAGAAGGCATTTGTCACCTCCCGGATACAGCAATGGACCGCGAACTGGGAGATATTGGCGATGTCCCCAGTAGGTGCTTGAAAGGAGCCGGTGGCATAAAAATTCAGAGCCACTGTGACCTTCACTGCCACCGACAGAGACGTCCTGGTCCTCAGTTGAGGCTGCAGATCTGGCTGCAGCAGGTGGCAGAGCTCAGTGACCACCTCCTTGCTGAAGCGCAGCCTGCGCAAACACTGCTCCTCAGACAAATGAATGTAGGAGAATTGCTCCTGGAATACCCTGGGAGGGTAAGGTCTCCTGTACAGAGGCCTGTTGGCCCTCCTCCCTCTGGCCACGTTTGCCACTCTCTCTCTGTGTCTCTGATGCCGCCGATTCTGCAGGCGCAGGATGACGTCCCGAATCAGTGCAGCCCCCCCAAGTCTCTTCTAAATCGATGCAAGGAAGGTCAAATCAAAAAGAACCAGCAAAGTGCTGCTCAGTAGCCAAAACTACTTCACACAGCGTTGAATCTCTCAGAATCTCTCTCTCTCTCTCTCTCTCTCTCAGAATCTCTCTCTCTCTCTCTCTCTCTCAGAATCTCTCTCTCTCTCTCAGAATGCTTGGTGCAGAAATGTCTCCGACAAAAAAAGGCAGGAAGAGGCCGCCTTTAAATAGCGCTCCCCCAGCCCCTTCCTGACTGCAAAATGTTCCCCTCTACCTGTCGTTGCTAGCGGCAGGCGGAAAGGAAGGGGGCACCACTCAATATCCGGTCTGGGGCGCTACCGGGGCGTTGCACGCGCGACTGACATCACGATCTACGGGCGCAGGAGATCGTGGCGGTAGAGTTTAGCACCGCCGCAAAATATCTGGTCAATTTAGCGAGCGGCACAAACATCACCACGCCTGGGCGCTAGTTGCTTTGCGCCCCGTTAACGCCCTCTTAGGGTGCAAACGGTAGGCGCTAATCAACCAAATTTTTCCCCGAGTGTCTCCGCTTCCACCACTTCCGTCGGCAGCGAATTCCAGGTCCTCACCACTCGCTGCGTAAAAAAGTTTTTCCTCACATCCCCCCTGTATCTCTTGCCCAGAACCTTAAATCTGTGTCCCCTAGTCCTTGTACCATCAACTAGTGGGAACAGCCTTACCCCATCTAGCCTATCCAAACCTGTCATAATCTTGTATACCTCTATCAAATCATTCCTCAACCTTCTTTGCTCTAATGAAAACAAATGCAGCTTCTCCAACCTGTCCTTGTAGCTAAGATCCCCCATCCCCAGAACCATTCTGGTAAATCTCCTCTGCACCCTCTCAAGGGCCTTCACATCCTTCCTAAAGTGTGGTGACCAGAACTGGATGCAATACTCCAGTTGTGGCCTAACCAGCGCTTTATAAAGGTTCAGCATAACTTCTCTACTTTTGTACTCAATACCTCTATTTATGAAACCCAAGATCCCATATGCTTTGTTAAC
>CM059425.1:1624065-1654065 GCA_030390025.1 Squalus acanthias
CCCCGCTCACCGTTGCAGTATTCCACCTCGATCAGCAGCTTGCTCTGATCCAGGAAGTGGTTGTAATAGGCGATAATGTTGTGGTGCTGGAGCACTGAGAGGATGAGGATCTCGTTCTGTGTGTCTCGTCGCTCCTTCTCCGACAGCCGCGCCAGATCGATCTCCTTCCACACCACCAGAGAGTTGTCCTGTCATAAAGAGGCCAGAGATTCCCATTAATGGCGGTGCTGGGAAGACCCTGGGATTTGAGAGCGGGAAGGGAGCAGGATCCTGGGGAAAGGTTCCCCAGCACTGGCTCCAATCAGAGCAGACAAATATCTCCATCCCACATCGAAAGATCATGGGATGCCTGATCTGAAACACTGCGAGTCCAGTCTGCACTCCCTACATGCAGGGTGAGAGCTTGGTGTCAGTATTCCCCACACCGAGTGGTGTGCCGGCAGGGGGAAGCACTCCTCTTCCCCACCACTTCTGTCCGCTCTGCTTCTAATCACTGAGATTATAAAGAACAAACTCCCATTTCATTCCTTCGTACCGCACCGAGTGACTGCACTGCCTGAAAGGTCTGAGCCCCACGTACCAGTGGGGGCCAATGAGCTGCTCCGTCAGCGCAGCACTTAATACAACTGGCCTCAGGACCACTGACTACAATGGGAAATATCAGTCAGAAGCCCTGTTCCTGGTGAGACCCCATCACAGGAAGGCTGAAGATTCCTGCTTGGAGTAGAATAGGACTGAGGGTCCCAGATCGGAGTGGAATAGGACTGAGGGTCCCAGATCGGAGTGGAATAGGACTGAGGGTCCCAGATCGGAGTGGAATAGGACTGAGGGTCCCAGATCGGAGTGGAATAGGACTGAGGGTCCCAGATCGGAGTGCAATAGGACTGAGGGTCCGAGATCGGAGTGGAATAGGACTGAGGGTCCGAGATCGGAGTAGAATAGGACTGCAGGTCCAAGATCGGAGTAGAATAGGACTGAGGGTCCCAGATCGGAGTAGAATTGGACTGAGGGTCTCTGATCGGAGTGGAATAGGACTGAGGGTCCCAGATCGGAGTAGAATAGGACTGAGGGTCCCAGATCGGAGTAGAATAGGACTGAGGGTCCCAGATCAGAGTAGAATAGGACTGAGGGTCTCTGATCGGCGTCTCCACTTGGAGAGGCAGGGATTAATCAAGGATAGTCAGCATGGCTTGGTCAGGGGGAGATCATGTCTGACCAATTTGATTGAATTTTTCGAATGGGTGACTAGGTGTGTGGATGAGGGTAGTGCAGTTGATGTAGTCTACATGGACATCAGTAGGCTTTTGACAAAGTCCCGCATAGGAGACTGGTCAAGCAGGTAAGAGCCCATGGGATCCAGGGCAATTTGGCACATTGGATCCAAAATTGGCTTAGTGGCAGGAGGCAGTGGGTGATGGTCGAAGGTTGTTTTTGTGACTGGAAGCCTGTGTCCAGTGGTGTACCGCAGGGATCGGTGCTGGGTCCTTTGCTGTTTGTAGTGTACATTCATGATTTAGATATGAATGTAGGAGGTATGATCAGTAAGTTCGCAGATGACACAAAAATTGGTGGAGTGGTAAATAGCGAGGAGGGAAGCCTCAGGCTACAGGACGATATAGACGGGTTGGTCAGATGGGCAGAACAGTGGCAAATGGAATTTAACCCTGAAAAGTGTGAGGTGATGCATTTTGGGAGGACTAACAAGGCAAGGGAATACACAATGAATGGTAGGACCCTGGGAAGGACAGAGGATCAGAGGGACCTTGGTGTGCATGTACATAGATCCCTGAAGGCAGCAGGACAGGTAGATAAGGTGGTTAAAAAGGCATATGGGATACTTGCCTTCATTAGCCGAGGCATAGAATATAAGAGCAGGGAGGTTATGATGGAGTTGTACAAAACGCTAGTTAGGCCACAGCTGGAATACTGTGTGCAGTTCTGGTCGCCACACTATAGGAAGGATGTGATTGCATTGAGAGGGTGCAGAGGAGATTCACCAGGATGTTACCTGGGCTGCAGCGCTTCAGCTATGAAGAGAGACTGCACAGGCTGGGGTTGTTTTCCTTAGAGCAGAGAAGGCTGAGGGGGGACCTGATTGAGGTGTACAAAATTATGAGGGGCATAGATAGGATAGATAGAAAGGAACTTTTCCTCTTAGTAGAGGGGTCAATAACCAGGGGGCATAGTTTCAAGGTTAGGGGCAGGAGGTTTAGAGGGGATTTGAGGAAAAACTTTTTCACCCAGAGGGTGGTTCGAATCTGGAACTCACTGCCTGAAAGGGTGGTAGAGGCAGGAACCCTCACAACATTCAAGAAGCATTTAGATGAGCACTTGAAATGCCACAGCATACAAGGCTACGGACCAAGTGCTGCAAAATGGGATTAGAATAGACAGGGCTTGATGGCCGGCGCGGACACGATGGGCCGAAGGACCTCTTTCTGTGCTGTATGACTCTATGACTCTAATAGGACTGAGGGTCCCATATCGGAGTGGAATAGGACTGAGGGTCTCTGATCGGAGTAGAATAGGTCTGAGGGTCTCTGATCGGAGTGGAATAGGACTGAGGGTCCCAGATCGGAGTAGAATAGGACTGAGGGTCTCTGATCGGAGTGGAATAGGACTGAGGGTCTCTGATCGGAGTAGAATAGGACTGAGGGTCCCAGATCGGAGTAGAATAGGACTGAGGGTCTCTGATCGGAGTGGAATAGGACTGAGGGTCTCTGATCGGAGTGGAATAGGACTGAGGGTCCCAGATCGGAGTGGAATAGGACTGAGGGTCCCAGATCGGAGTAGAATAGGACTGAGGGTCTCTGATCGGAGTGGATTAGGACTGAGGGTCCCAGATCGGAGTAGAATAGGACTGAGGGTCTCTGATCGGAGTGGAATAGGACTGAGGGTCCCAGATCGGAGTAGAATAGGACTGAGGGTCTCTGATCGGAGTAGAATAGGACTGAGGGTCCCAGATCGGAGTGGAATAGGACTGAGGGTCTCTGATCGGAGTAGAATAGGACTGAGGGTCCCAGATCGGAGTGGAATAGGACTGAGGGTCTCTGATCGGAGTAGAATAGGACTGAGGGTCTCTGATCGGAGAATAGGACTGAGGGTCTCTGATCGGAGTAGAATAGGACTGAGGGTCTCTGATTGGAGTAGAATAGGACTGAGGGTCTCTGATCGGAGTGGAATAGGACTGAGGGTCTCTGATCGGAGTAGAATAGGACTGAGGGTCTCTGATCGGAGTAGAATAGGACTGAGGGTCTCTGATCGGAGTAGAATAGGACTGAGGGTCCCAGATCGGAGTGGAATAGGACTGAGGGTCTCTGATCGGAGTAGAATAGGACTGAGGGTCTCTGATCGGAGTAGAATAGGACTGAGGGTCCCAGATCGGAGTGGAATAGGACTGAGGGTCTCTGATCGGAGTAGAATAGGACTGAGGGTCTCTGATCGGAGTAGAATAGGACTGAGGGTCCCAGATCGGAGTGGAATAGGACTGAATGAATATTTTGTATCAGTCTTTACAGTAGAGGACACTAAGAATATCCCAACACTGGACAAACAGGGGGCTATAGGGGGAGAGGAGCTAAACACGATCAAAATCACTAAGGAAGTGGTACTCGGTAAAATAATGGGACTCAAGGCGGATAAATCACCTGGACCTGATGGCTTACATCCTAGAGTCTTGAAGGAAGTGGCGGTAGGGATTGTAGATGCATTGGTAATAATTTTTCAAAACTCCCTGGATTCCGCTAAGGTCCCGGCAGACTGGAAAACTGCTAATGTAACACCCTTATTTAAAAAGGGCAGTAGACAGAAGGCTGGTAACTATAGACCGGTTAGCCTAACATCTGTGGTAGGTAAAATTTTGGAGTCCATTATTAAGGAAACAGTAACAGGACATTTGGATAATCATAATTTAATAGGACAAAGTCAGCATGGTTTTACGAAGGGGAAGTCATGTTTGACAAATTTGCTGGAGTTCTTTGAGGAAGTAACATATAGAGTGGATAAAGGGGAACCAGTGGACATAGTATATTTAGACTTCCAAAAGGCATTTGACAAGGTGCCACACAAAAGATTATTGCTTAAGGTAAAAAATCACGGGATTGGGGGTAATATTCTGGCATGGATAGAGGATTGGCTATCTAACAGAAAGCAAAGAGTTGGGATAAATGGTTCATTCTCAGACTGGCAATCAGTAACTAGTGGTGTTCCACAGGGGTCAGTGCTGGGTCCCCAACTCTTCACAATCTATATTAACGATTTGGAGGAAGGGACCAAGTGTAACATATCAAAATTTGCAGATGATACAAAGATGGGAGGGAAAGTAGTGAGTGAGGAGGACATAAAAAACCTGCAAGGGGACATAGACAGGCTAAGTAAGTGGGCAGAGATTTGGCAGATGGAATACAACACTGGAAAGTGTGAGGTGATGCACTTTGGCAGGAAAAATCCTAGAGCAATTTATTATCTTAATGGCAAGAAACTGGAGAGTACTGAAGTGCAAAGGGATCTGGGGGTCCTGGTGCACGAAACTCAAAAGGTTAGTATGCAGGTGCAGCAAGTGATTAAGAAGGCAAATGGAATGTTGGCTTTCATTGCTAGGGGGATAGAATATAAAAATAGGGAGGTATTGCTTCAGTTGTACAAGGTATTGGTGAGACCGCACCTGGAATACTGCATACAGTTTTGGTGTCCTTACTTAAGGAAAGACATCCTTGCTCTCGAGGCAGTGCAAAAAAGGTTCACTCGGTTAATCCCGGGGATGAGGGGGTGGTCATATGAGGAGAGGTTGGGTAGATTGGGACTCTACTCATTGGAGTTCAGAAGAATGAGAGGCGATCTTATTGAAACATATAAGATTGTGAAGGGGTTGGATCGGGTGGATGCGGGGAGGATGTTCCCGATGACGGGTGAGACGAGAACTAGGGGACATAGTCTTAGAATAAGGGGCTGCTCTTTCAAAACTGAGATGAGGAGGAACTACTTCACTCAGAGGGTGGTAGGTCCATGGAATATGCTGCCACAAAAAGCTGTAGAAGCTACAACATTAATTAAATTTAAAACAGAAATAGACAGTTTCCTAGAAGTAAAGGGCATTAAGGGTTACGGGGAGCGGGCAGGAATTTGGACATGAGTCTAGGTTCGGATCGGTCATGGCCCTGTGGGTAGTGGAGCGGGCCCAGGGACTGTGTAGCCTGATTCTGCTCCTATTTCGTGTGTGCAATTCTGTTAGATGCAGGAGATGGTTCTGAGATAGATAGTAGATTGGCGGTTAGGATCAGATCAGCCATGATGTTATTGAATGGCGGAGCAGGCTCGAGGGGCCGATTGGCCTACTCCTGCTCCTATTTCTTATGTTCTTATGTTCTTATGAGGGTCTCTGATCGGAGTGGATTAGGACTGAGGGTCTCTGATCGGAGTAGAATAGGACTGAGGGTCTCTGATCGGAGTAGAATAGGACTGAGGGTCCCAGATCGGAGTAGAATAGGACTGAGGGTCTCTGATCGGAGTGGAATAGGACTGAGGGTCTCTGATCGGAGTGGAATAGGACTGAGGGTCTCTGATCGGAGTGGAATAGGACTGAGGGTCTCTGATCGGAGTAGAATAGGACTGAGGGTCTCTGATCGGAGTAGAATAGGACTGGGGGTCCCAGATCGGAGTAGAATAGGACTGAGGGTCTCTGATCGGAGTAGAATAGGACTGAGGGTCTCTGATCGGAGTAGAATAGGACTGAGGGTCTCTGATCGGAGTAGAATAGGACTGAGGGTCTCTGATCGGAGTAGAATAGGACTGAGGGTTCCAGATCGGAGTGGAATAGGACTGAGGGTCCCAGATCGGAGTAGAATAGGACTGAGGGTCTCTGATCGGAGTAGAATAGGACTGAGGGTCCCAGATCGGAGTGGAATAGGACTGAGGGTCCCAGATCGGAGTGGAATAGGACTGAGGGTCTCTGATCGGAGTAGAATAGGACTGAGGGTCCCAGATCGGAGTGGAATAGGACTGAGGGTCCCAGATCGGAGTGGAATAGGACTGAGGGTCTCTGATTGGAGTGGAATAGGACTGAGGGTCCCAGATCGGAGTGGAATAGGACTGAGGGTCCCAGATCGGAGTGGAATAGGACTGAGGGTCCCTGGTCGGAGTGGAATAGACATTCCCTTATCTACCATGTTAGCAACCTCCTCAAAAATTCACCTAAGTTCGTTAGACATGTCTTCCCCATTACAAATCCATGCAGGCTCCCTCTGATCAGCTCATATTTATCCAAATGTTCAGTCACTCTGTCCACAATAACAGATTCTCGTAACTTCCCACAACAGACGTTAGACCAGAAGTCCTATAATTTCCTGGTTTATCTCTCCCACCCTTCTTAAATAATGGAGGGACATTGGCAATTTTCCAATCCAAGGCAGCAATTCCTGAATCAAGAGAGTTCCTGGTTCCTACCCATGAAGAAAATATTCCGATTTATCTTCTTCGGATCCAAAGTGGACGAACTCTCACTTATATTGAACTCCAGCTGCCAGTTTTGCCCACTCACTTAGTCTGTTAATGTCACTTTGTAACTCTCTGCTCATCTACGCAACATACTGTCCCTCCTAATCTAGTGTCATCTGCAAACTTGATATAAAAACTCTATTCCTCCTTCATCCAAGTTATTGATGTACATGTTGAAAAGCTGAGGCCCCAGTACAGATCCCTGGGGGACACCACTAGTCACCTCCCGCCAATCAGAGAACGTTCCCTAAACCCCACTCCGTCTCCTCCCTCCCACAGCCAATTTCCAACCCAAGTCACAAGGTTGCCTCCAATTCCGTGCACCCTCATGTTTTTGCTAATAATCTCGAGGAACCTTAACCAATGCCTTCTGGAAGTCCATACAGACAACATCCATGGTCACTCACCAATGCACCATGGTAGTGATCTTCAACGTTCCCTCCGCACGGCTGCGCACCTGTCTGCCGGTCCCGCACAGCCCGGGTCCGGCTTTGCAATGTAAAGTTTCGCGCATGCGCAAAACTGTAAAGGGGCCGCGCACCCACAAAAATTAAGAGGGAACATTGGCGACCTCCTCAAAATATTCGACTAGCTTAGTCAGACATGACCAACCCTTCACAAATCCATTCCAACTCTCTTTAATCAGCTGAAACCAGACCAAGTCACTCTGTCCCTGATGATCGATTCCAGTAACTGCCTCACAATTGATGCTAAACTGACAGGTCTGTAGTTACCTGGTTTCTCTCTCCATCCCTTTATAGGTCAAACAGTTCGGATGGGATAGTTTTTGCACAGTGTGTGCAGGAGGGTTTCCTGACACAATATGTGGATAGGCCGACAAGAGGTGGGGCCACGTTGGATTTGGTACTGGGTAATGAACCGGGCCAAGTGTTTGATTTGTATGTGGGAGAGCACTTTGGAGATAGTGACCACAATTCGGTAACTTTCACTATTGCAATGGAGAGGGATAGGGCCATACGGCAGGGCAGGGTTTATAATTGGGGGAGGGGTAATTATGATGCGATTAGGCAAGAATTAGGGAGTATAAGATGGGAACAGAAACTATCAGGGAAAGGCACAAACGAAAAGTGGAGCTTTTTCATGGAGCAATTACTGCGTGTCCTTGATAGGTATGTCCCTGTCAGGCAGGGAGGAAATGGCCGAGTGAGAGAACCATGGTTCACAAAAGAGGTTGAATGTCTAGTCAAGAGGAAAAAGGAAGCGTATGTAAGGATGAGAAAACAAGGTTCAGTTGGGTCGATTGAGGGGTACAAGGTAGCAAGGAATGAGCTAAAAAAAGAGCTTAGGAGAGCTAGGAGGGGGCATGAGAAGTCCTTGGCGGGTCGGATCAAGAAAAACCCCAAGGCTTTTTACTCTTATGTGAGAAATAAAAGAATGACCAGGGTGAGGGTAGGGCCGGTCAAGGACAGTAGTGGGAACTTGTGCATGGAGTCAGAAGAGATAGGAGAGGTGATGAATGAATACTTTTCGTCAGTGTTCACCGAGGAGAGGGGCCATGTTCTTGAGGATGAGAGTGTGATAAAGGTGGATAGGCTGGAGGTGGTAGATGTTCTGAGGGAAGATGTTTTAGCAATTTTGAAGAACCTGAGGGTCGATAAGTCCCCTGGGCCAGATGGGATATATCCTAGGATTCTTTGGGAGGCAAGGGAGGAGATTGCAGAGCCTCTGGCTTTGATCTTTGGGTCCTCACTGTCCACGGGGATGGTGCCAGAGGACTGGAGAGTGGCGAATGTTGTTCCTCTCTTCAAGAAAGGAAATAGGAATGACCCTGGTAATTATAGGCCGGTTAGTCTTACTTCGGTGGTTGGTAAGATAATGGAAAAGGTCCTGAGGGATAGGATTTATGACCATTTGGAAAGGGGCAACTTAATCAGGGAAAGTCAACACGGATTCGTGAAGGGTAAGTCTTGCCTAACAAATTTGATTGAATTCTTTGAGGAGGTAACTAAGTGTGTAGATGAAGGTAGAGCAGTTGATGTCGTATACATGGATTTTAGTAAGGCGTTTGATAAGGTTCCCCATGGTCGTCTCATGAAGAAAGTAAGGAGTTGTGGGATAGAGGGAAATTTGGCCGATTGGATAAGTAACTGGCTATCTCATAGAAGGCAGAGGGTGGTGGTGGATGGAACATTTTCGGACTGGAGACCAGTTACCAGCGGTGTGCCACAGGGGTCGGTGCTGGGTCCTCTGCTGTTTGTGATTTTTATCAATGACTTGGAGGAGGGGACTGAAGGGTGGATCAGTAAATTTGCTGATGACACCAAGATTGGTGGAGTAGTGGATGAGGTGGAGGGCAGTTGTAGGCTGCAAAGAGACATTGATAGGATGCAGAGCTGGGCCGAAAAATGGCAGATGGAATTTAACCATGATAAGTGCGAGGTGATTCATTTTGGTAGGGCAAATGTGAATAAGGATTACAGGGTCAACGGCAGGGTTCTGAGGAACGTGGAGGAGCAGAGGAATCTGGGGGTTCATATCCACAGATCTCTGAAGGTTGCCACTCAAGTGGATAGAGCAGTAAAGAAGGCCTATGGTGTGTTGGCGTTTATTAACAGAGGGTTTGAGTTTAAGAACCGTGAGGTTATGCTGCAACTGTACAGGACCTTGGTGAGACCACATTTGGAATACTGTGTGCAGTTCTGGTCACCTCACTATAGGAAGGACGTGGAAGCATTGGAAAGAGTGCAAAGGAGATTTACCAGGATGCTGCCTGGTTTGGGGGGGAGGTCTTATGAGGAAAGATTGAGGGAGTTGGGGCTTTCCTCTTTAGAGAGGAGGAGGATGAGAGGCGACTTAATAGAGGTTTATAAGATGATGAGGGGGATAGATAGAGTGGATGTTCAGAGACTATTTCCTCGGGTAGAGGCAGCTGTTACAAGGGGGCATAACTATAAGGTGCATGGGGGGAGATATAGAAGGGATGTCCGAGGTAGATTCTTTACTCAGAGAGTGGTTGGGGTGTGGAATGGACTGCCTGCTGTGATAGTGGAGTCGGACACTTTCGGAACTTTCAAGCGGTTATTGGATAAGCACATGGAGCACACCAGAGTGATAGGGAGTGTGATAGCTTGATCTTGGTCTCGGACAATGCTCGGCACAACATCGAGGGCCGAAGGGCCTGTACTGTGCTGTACTGTTCTATGTTCTATCCCGTCTTAAATAATGGAGCAACATTTGCAATTTTCCAATCCAATGGCATAACTCCTGAATCTAAAGAGCTTTGGAAAATTATTGCATCTGCAATTTCCTCACCTGTTTCTATTAATACCCTGGGTTGGAAACCATCAGGTCCTCCAGATTTCTCCATTTTAAGTTCCATTATTTTCACCATTACCATTTCTTAATTTATATTAAATCTACTAAGTTCCTCCCCTTAACATGTTTCAATTTCCTGGTACTGCTGGTAATTTAGCCTCTTCCTCCACTGTGAAAACGGATACAAAGTCCTCATTTAATAAGTCTGCCATTTCCTTATTATCCATTACTGACATTGACAGGAAGCAGAGGGTGGTGGTGAATGGATGTTTTTCACTGGGAACTGGTTTCCAGTGGTGTTGCTCAAGGGTCAGTTTTGGGCCCATTACTCTTTTTCATTTTTATAAACGGCCTAGACTCGGGTGTAGGGAGCAGCATTATAAAGTCTGCAGATGACACAAAACTTGGCAACGTAGTAGACAGTGATGAGGATAGTTATAGGCTTCAGGATGACAGAGACAGGATGGTGAAATGGGCAGAAGCACGGCCGATGGAGATCAATGTGGAGAAGTGTGAAGTGATGCACTTTGGGAGGACTAATATGGAAAGACAGTTCACTATAAATGGCAGGACTTTGGAAAGTGTGGATGAGCAGAGAGACCTTGGTGTCCATATACACAAATCCTTAAGGGTGGCAGGGCAAGTTGATAATATGGTTGAAGAAGCATATGGGTTAGATGGGTTTATAAATAGAGGATTAGAATATAAAAGCAGAGATCACATTCGAACTTTATAAATCACTGGTTAGGCCTCAGCTGGAGTATTGTGGACAATTCTGGGCCCCACACTTCAGGAAAGATGTAAAGGCCTTAGAACGGGTGCAGAGGAGGTTTACCAGGATGTTACCAGGGATGAGGGACTTCAGTTATGAGGAGAGGTTGGAAAAGTTCAGACTGTTCTCCTTGGAACAGAGAAGGTTAAGAGGTGACCTAATAGAGGTTTTCCAGATGATGAGGTTTTGATAGAGTAGAGAGAGAAAAACTATTCCCAGAGATGTCGGGGAACATAGGGTCTAATGAGAGGGAGGAACTGAATGAAATCAGTATTTGTAGGGAAATGGTGTTAGGGAAATTGACGGGATTGAAGGCCGATAAATCCCCAGGACCTGATAATCTACATCCTAGGGTACTTAAGGAAGTGGCCCTAGAAATAGTAGATGCATTGCTGGTCATCTTCCAAAAATCGATAGACTCTGGAACAGTTCCCATGGATTGGAGGGTAGCTAATGTTACCCCACTATTTAAAAAAGGTGGTAAAGAAAAAACGGGGAATTATAGACCGGTAAGCCTGACATCAGTAGTGGGGGGAAATGCTAGAGTCCATTATAAAAGATGTAATAGCAGAGCACTTGGAAAACAGTGACAGGATCGGACAAAGTCAACATGGATTTACAAAAAGTAAATCATGCTTGACTAATCTACTGGAATTTTTTGAGGATGTAACTGGTAGAATAGATAAGGGAGAACCAGTGGATGTGGTGTATTTGGACTTTCAGAAGGCTTTCGATAAGGTCCCGCATAAGAGATTAGCGTGCAAAGTTAAAGCACATGGGATTGGGGGTAAGGTACTGACTTGGATAGAAAACTGTCTCTCTCTCTGTCTCTCTCTGTCTGTCTCTCTCTTTGCCTCGCTCTCTCTTGCTCTCTCTCTCTCTCTCTGTCTCTCTCTCTCTCTTGCTCTCTGTCTCTCTGCCTCTCTCTCTCTGTCTCTCTCTCTCTCTCTCTGTCTGTCTCTCTCTCTCTCTCTGTCTCTCTCTGCCTCTCTCTCTGTCTCTCTCTGCCTTGCTCTGTCTCTGTCTCCCTCTCTGGCTCTCTGTCTCTCTCTCTCTGTGTCTCTCTCTCTCTCTCTGTCTTGCTCTGTCTCTGTCTCCCTCTCTGGCTCTCTGTCTCTCTCACTCTCTCTCTGTGTCGCTCACTCTCTCTCTGTCTCCCTCTCTTTGCCTCTGTCTCTCTCTCTTTGCCTCTGTCTCTCTCTCTTTGCCTCTGTCTCTCTCGCTTTGCCTCTCTCTCTCTCGCTTTGCCTCTCTCTCTCTCGCTTTGCCTCTCTCTCTCTCTGTCTCTCTCTCTTTGCCTGTCTCTCTCTCTTTGCCTGTCTCTCTCTCTCTCTCTGTCTGTCTCTCTCTTTGCCTCTGGCTCTCTCTCTTTCTCTCTCTCTTTGCCTCTCTCTCTCTCTCTCTTTGCCTCTCTCTCTATCTCTCTCTTGCTCAGTCTCTCTCTCTTGCTCTGTCTATCTCTCTTGCTCTGTGTCTATCTCTCTCTCTCTCTCTGTCTCTCTCTCTCTCTCTTGTTGTCTCTCTATCTCCCCACCAGTTGAGACACCTGAACCCTTGTTTCAGCCTCCCTATGAGTGCTTGGTGCTCAATAATGATCCTGGTGCTCCCTGGGTTTTGATGATAGTTGCATTGCTCAGGCAGACTGTGGGGTGGAGAGGAGTCATGAACCACATGTGTAGGGTGATCCCTGTCTCCCAACAACAACAACTTTTATATAGCACCTTTAACATAGTAAAACATCCCAAGGCGCTTCAAAGGAGTATTATAAGACAAAAAGTTTGACAGCGAGCCACATAAGGAGAAATCAGGGCATATGACCAAAAGCTTGGTCAAAGAGGTAGGTTTGAAGGAGCGTGTTAAAGGAGGCGGAGAGTTTATTCCAGAGCTTAGGGCCTAGGCAACAGAAGGCATGGCCGCCAATGGTTGAGCGATTAGCGTGCAAAGTTAAAGCACATGGGATTGGGGGTGCAGTACTGACTTGGATAGAAAACTGGTTGGCAGACAGGAAGCAGAGAGTTGGAATAAACGGGTCTTTTTCCGAGTGGCAGGCAGTGACTAGTGGGGTACCGCAGGGATCGGTGCTAGGACCCCAGTTATTCACAATATATATTAATGATCTAGACGAGGGAACTAGATGTAATATCTCCAAGTTTGCAGATGACACAAAGTTGGGTGGGCGTGTGTGCTGTGAGGAGGATGCAGAGAAACTCCAGTATGATTTGGACAGGTTGGGTGATTGGGCAGATGCATGGCAGATGCAGTATAATGTGGATAAATGCGAGGTTATCCACTTTGGTGCCAAAACAGGAAGACAGATTATTATCTGAACGGCAATAGATTGGGAAAAGGGGAAGTGTAACGAGACCTGGGTGTCCTTGTGCACCAGTCGCTGAAGGTAAGCATGCAGGTGCAGCAGGCGGTTAAGAAGGCAAATGGTATGTTGGCCTTCATAGCGAGAGGATTCGAGTGCAGGAGCAAGGAGGTCTTGCTGCAGTTGTACAGGGCTTTGGTGAGACCACACCTTGAGTATTGTGTGCAGTTTTGGTCGCCTTATCTAAGGATGTTCTTGCCATGGAGGGAGTGCAGCGAAGATTCACCAGACTGATACCTGGGATGGCAGGAATGACGTATGAAGAGAGATTGGGTCGATTCGGCTTATATTCGCTAGAGTTTAGAAGAATGAGAGGGGATCTCATTGAACATAAGAACATAAGAACATAAGAAATAGGAGCAGGAGTAGGCCAATCGGCCCCTCGAGCCTGCTCCGCCATTCAATAAGATCATGGCTGATCTGATCCTAACCGCCAATCTACTATCTATCACAGAACCATCTCCTGCATCTAACAGAATTGCACACACGAAATAGGAGCAGAATCAGGCTACACAGTCCCTGGGCCCGCTCCACTACCCACAGGGCCATGACCGATCCGAACCTAGACTCATGTCCAAATTCCTGCCCGCTCCCCGTAACCCTTAATGCCCTTTACTTCTAGGAAACTGTCTATTTCTGTTTTAAATTTAATTAATGTTGTAGCTTCTACAGCTTTTTGTGGCAGCATATTCCATGGACCTACCACCCTCTGAGTGAAGTAGTTCCTCCTCATCTCAGTTTTGAAAGAGCAGCCCCTTATTCTAAGACTATGTCCCCTAGTTCTCGTCTCACCCGTCATCGGGAACATCCTCCCCGCATCCACCCGATCCAACCCCTTCACAATCTTATATGTTTCAATAAGATCGCCTCTCATTCTTCTGAACTCCAATGAGTAGAGTCCCAATCTACCCAACCTCTCCTCATATGACCACCCCCTCATCCCCGGGATTAACCGAGTGAACCTTTTTTGCACTGCCTCGAGAGCAAGGATGTCTTTCCTTAAGTAAGGACACCAAAACTGTATGCAGTATTCCAGGTGCGGTCTCACCAATACCTTGTACAACTGAAGCAATACCTCCCTATTTTTATATTCTATCCCCCTAGCAATGAAAGCCAACATTCCATTTGCCTTCTTAATCACTTGCTGCACCTGCATACTAACCTTTTGAGTTTCGTGCACCAGGACCCCCAGATCCCTTTGCACTTCAGTACTCTCCAGTTTCTTGCCATTAAGATAATAAATTGCTTTAGGATTTTTCCTGCCAAAGTGCATCACCTCACACTTTCCAGTGTTGTATTCCATCTGCCAAATCTCTGCCCACTTACTTAGCCTGTCTATGTCGCCTTGCAGGTTTTTTATGTCCTCCTCACTCACTACTTTCCCTCCCATCTTTGTATCATCTGCAAATTTTGATACTTATAAAATTCTAACGGGACTAGACAGACTAGATGTAGGAAGGATGTTCCCGATGGTGGGGGAGTCCAGAACCAAGGGTCACAGTCTAAAGATAAGGGGTAAGCCATTTAGGACTGAGATGAGGAGGAATTTCTTCACCCAGAGAGTGGTGAACCTGTGGAATTCTCTACCACAGAAGGCAGTTGAGGCCAATTCATTAAATAGATTCAAGAAGGAGTTGGATATATTTCTTAAGGCTAAAGGGATCAAGGGATATGGGGTGAAAGCAGGGACAGGGTACTGAGTTTGGATGATCAGCCATGATCTCATTAAATGGCGGAGCAGGCTCGAGGGGCCGAATGGCCTACTCCTGCTCCTATCTTCTATGTTTTTATGTTTGGCGAGTGGGTCAATAACCAGAGGTCATCGATTCAAAATCATTGGTAAAAGATCGAGAGGGGAGATGGAGAAATGTTTTCACTGAGAGTTGTGGGGATCGGGAACGCTCGACCTGAAAAGGTGGTGGAAGCTGATTCCATCAATAATTTTAAAAGGGAGTTGGACGGTACTGGAGGATGAGGCACTGACAGGGTTACCGACAGAAAGCGGGAGTGTGGGACTGAGCACGACAGCTCTTTCAAAGAGACAGCACAGGCACGGCGGGCCGAATGGTCTCCTTCTGTGCTGGAAGTTTCGATGATTCTATGATGACAGTATCACCTGTGTCTGTCTTTATTGGCCCACAATCCCCTTTACCTCTTCCTTTCCTTAATATTTTTTTCAAAACCTTAGTTATTAGCTTTGAAATTGAGTTATTATAACCTGGTTCCTTCTCCCCTGATGTTTACTAGTTATGTCAGCCATGGATCAGAGGGTAGGACTCTTGCCTCTCAGTCAGCAGGTTGTGCGTTCAAGTCCCATTCTAAGAGGGAGCGCCGCACTGTCGGAGGGGCAGTACTGAGGGAACGCCGCACTGTCGGAGGGGCAGTACTGAGGGAGCGCCGCACTGTCGGAGGGGCAGTACTGAGGGAGCGCTGCACTGTCGGAGGGGCAGTACTGAGGGAGCGTTGCACTGTAGGAGGGGCCGTACTGAGGGAGCGCTGCACTGTCGGAGGGGCAGTACTGAGGGAGCGCTGCACTGTCGGAGGGGCAGTACTGAGGGAGCGCCGCACTGTCAGAGGGGCAGTACTGAGGGAGTGCCGCACTGTCGGAGGGGCAGTACTGAGGGAGCGTTGCACTGTCGGAGGGGCAGTACTGAGGGAGCGCTGCACTGTCGGAGGGGCAGTACTGAGGGAGCGCTGCACTGTCGGAGGGGCAGTACTGAGGGAGCGCTGTACTGTCGGAGGGGCAGTACTGAGGGAGCGCTGCACTGTCGGAGGGTCAGTACTGAGGGAGCGCTGCACTGTCGGAGGGGCAGTACTGAGGGAGCGCTGCACTGTCGGAGGGGCAGTACTGAGGGAGCACTGCACTGTCGAAGGGTCAGTACTGAGGGAGCACTGCACTGTCGGAGGGGCAGTACTGAGGGAGCGTTGCACTGTCGGAGGGGCAGTACTGAGGGAGCGTTGCACTGTCGGAGGGGCAGTACTGAGGGAGCGTTGCACTGTCGGAGAGGCAGTACTGAGGGAGCGCCACACTGTCGGGGGCAGTACTGAGGGAGTGCTGCACTGTCGGAGGGTCAGTACTGAGGGAGCGCTGCACTGTCGGAGGGGCAGTACTGAGGGAGTGCTGCACTGTCGGAGGGTCAGTACTGAGGGAGCGTTGCACTGTCGGAGGGGCAGTGCTGAGGGAGCACTGCACTGTCAGAGGGGCAGTACTGAGGGAGCGCTGCACTGTCAGAGGGGCAGTACTGAGGGAGCGCTGCACTGTCAGAGGGGCAGTACTGAGGGAGCGCTGCTCTGTCGGAGGGGCAGTACTGAGGGAGCGCTGCACTGTCAGAGGGGCAGTACTGAGGGAGCGCTGCTCTGTCGGAGGGGCAGTACTGAGGGAGCGCTGCACTGTCGGAGGGGCAGTACTGAGGGAGCGGCGCACTGTTGGAGGGGCAGTACTGAGGGAGTGCTGCACTGTCGGTGGGGCAGAACTGAGGGAGTGCCGCACTGTCGGAGGGGCAGTACTGAGGGAGCGCCGCACTGTCGGAGGGTCAGTACTGAGGGAGCGCTGCACTGTCGGACGGTCAGTACTGAGGGTCCGCTGCACTGTCGGAGGGGCAGTACTGAGGGAGCGCTGCACTGTCGGAGGGGCAGTACTGAGGGAGCGCTGCTCTGTCGGAGGGGCAGTACTGAGGGAGCGCCGCACTGTCGGAGGGGCAGTACTGAGGGAGCGCCGCACTGTCGGAGGGGCAGTACTGAGGGAGCGCTGCACTGTCTCTCAGTCTGGTTGGGTAGTTATTGCTCTCGCCAGTCTCTTGTTCCCGGGGTCGCTAGTTATGCTAGTTAGTGGTGATGAGCCGGTTACCTCGGTGCGCCGGTACAGCGTGGCCTCCCCGAAGGCGCCTCTGCCCAGGATCTTCACCGGGATGTAGTGAACCTCCTCGGCCTCGGCGCTCAGGCTGCCCCCGGTCTCCGCTCCCGCCCCGCCGGCCCCGCTGCCGAACTCGGAGCTCAGCGAGTCCAGGTGCCGCTCGAATTCACTCAGCGCCATGGCGGCGGGCAGCCTGCGCACTACGGCCGGCCTCAGCTCCGCCTGCAACCCGAGGCCCGGCCCGCCCAGCGTGCGCGTCCTCGCCCCCTGCCGGTGGGAGGAGAGCGGTGACAGACCCGCTACAGCGCCCCCTGCCGGTGGGAGGAGAGCGGTGACTGACCCGTTACAGCGCCCCCTGCCGGTGGGAGGAGAGCGGTGACAGACCCGGTACAGCGACCCCTGCCCGTGGGAGGAGAGCGGTGACAGACCCGCTACAGCGCCCCCTGCCGGTGGGAGGAGAGCGGTGACTGACCCGTTACAGCGACCCCTGCCGGTGGGCGGAGAGCGGTGACGGACCCGGTACAGCGCCCCCTGCCGGTGGGAGGAGAGCGGTGACAGACCCGGTACAGCGACCCCTGCCGGTGGGAGGAGAGCGGTGACAGACCCGGTACAGCGCCCCCTGCCGGTGGGAGGAGAGCGGTGACAGACCCGGTACAGCGCCCCCTGCCCGTGGGAGGAGCGCGGTGACAGACCCGGTACAGCGCCCCCTGCCGGTGGGAGGAGAGCGGTGACTGACCCGGTACAGCGCCCCCTGCCGGTGGGAGGAGAGCGGTGACAGACCCGGTACAGCGGCCCCTGCCGGTGGGAGGAGAGCGGTGACAGACCCGGTAGAGTGCCCCCTGCCGGTGGGAGGAGAGCGGTGAAAATCCTGGTACAGCGCCCCCTGCTGATGGGAGGAGAGCAGAGACAGTCCCGGTACAGCGCCCCCTGCTGACGGGAGGAGAGCAGTGACAGTCCCGGTACAGCGCCCCCTGCCGCTGGGAGGAGAGCGGTGACAGACCCGGTACAGCGCCCCCTCATGATGGGAGGAGAGCGGTGACAGACCCGGTACAGCGCCCCCTCATGATGGGAGGAGAGCGGTGAAAATCCTGGTACAGCGCCCCCTGCTGATGGGAGGAGAGCAGTGACAGTCCCGGTACAGCGCCCTCTTTAGGGGGAGGAGCGCATTGACAGTCTCAGTCGAGCGCCCCTGTAGGAGGAGGAGAGCATTGGCAGTCCCAGTCCGGCACCCCCTCTAGTGGGAGGAGAGCAGTGACAGTCCTCGTACAATGCCCTCTGCCAGTGGGAGAAGAGCAGTAGCAGTTCCAGTACAGCGCCTCCAGTTGGGGGAGGAGAGCAATAACAGACACAGTACATCGTACAGTAGAGCAGTGACAGTCCCGATGCAGCACCCTCTGTAGCAGGTGGGGAGCTGTGACCAAACCATACAGCGCCCCCTGCTGGTAGGAGAAGTGCAGCGACAGTCACGGTACAGCGCCACCTGTTGGGTGAGGAGAGCAGTGACAGTCCCGGTACAGCGCCCCCTGTATTGGGAGGAGAGCAGTGACAGTGCTGCTACAGCGCCCCCTTTTGGGTAAGGAGAGCAGTGACAGTCCTGGTACAGCGCCCCCTTTTGGGTAAGGAGAGCAGTGACAGTCCTGGTACAGCACCCCCTATAGTGGGAGGAGAGCAGTGACATTCCCGGTACAGCGCCCTCTGTAGAGGGAGGAGAGCAGTGACATTCCCGGTAAAGCGCCCCCTTTTGGGTGAGGAGAGCAGTGACAGTCCTGGTACAGCGCCCTAAGTTGGGGGAGGAGAGCAGTGACAGCCCCGGTACAGCGCCCCCTGCCGGTGGGAGGAGAGCAATGACATTTGTAGTACAGAGCCACCTGCCGGTGGGAGGAGAGCAATGACAGTCCCGGTACGGCGCCTCCTTTATGGGTATGAGAACAATGACAGTCCTGGTACAGCGCCGCTTGACAATGGGTCGAGAGCAGTAGCAGATCCAGTAAAGCGCCTCCTGTAGGGGGAAGAGAGCAGCAAAAGTCCTGATAGAGTGCCCCCTGTAGGGGGATGAGAATAGTGACTTTCCTGGTATCGTGCCTCCTTTAGGGTGAGGAGAGCAGAGATGGTCCCGGTACAGCGCCCCCTGTAGTTGCAGGAGGGCAGTGACTTTCCTAGTAGTATAGCGCCCCCTGTAGTGGGTGCATTGCAGTGACAGTCCCAGTACTGTGCCCCCTGTAGCAGGAGGAGAGCAGTGACAGTCCCGGTACAGCCCCCCTGCTGGTGGGAGGAGAGCAGTGACAGCAGGGGGCTGAGAGTAGTGACATTCCTGGTATAGTGCCCCCTTTTGGATGAGGAGAGCAATAACAGTCATGGTACAGCGCCCCCTGTAGGGGTAGGAGAGCAGCGACAGTCCCGGTAAAGAGTCCGCTGTAGGGGGAGGAAGCAGCGGCAATCATGGTATGGCGCCTCCTGCCGGTGGGAGGAGAGTATTGACAGTCCCGTACAGCACAGGGGGAGGAAGCAGCAGCAGACACGTTAAAACGCCACCTTTTGGGGGAGGAGAGCAGTGACATTCCCGGTGCAGCACCCCCTGCCAGTGGGAGGAGAGCAGTGGCAGAACCGGTAAAGAGCCCCCTACAGGGGGAGGAGAGCAGTGACATTCCCGGTGCAGCACCCCCTGCCAGTGGGAGGAGAGCAGTGGCAGAACCGGTAAAGAGCCCCCTACAGGGGGAGGAGAGCAGTGACATTCCCGGTACAGCGCCCCCTGCCGGTGGGAGGAGAGCAGTGACAGTCCCCATACGGCGCCCCCTGGAGGGGGAGGAGAGCAGTGACAGTCCCGGTAAAGCGCCCCCTGTATTGGGAGGAGAGCAGTGACTGTCCCAGTACAGCGCACCCTGCAGGGTTATGAGAGCAGTGACAGTCCCAGTACAGCGCACCCTGCAGGGTTATGAGAGCAGTGACAGTCCCAGTACAGCGCACCCTGCAGGGTTATGAGAGCAGTGACAGTCCCGGTACAGTGCCCTCTGTAGGGGGAGGAGTGCAGTTACAATTCCGGTACAATGCCCCCTTTTGGGTGAGGAGAGCAGTGACAGTCCCGGTACAGCGCCCCCTGTAGTTGCATGATAGCAGTGACAGCCCCGGTACAGCGCCACTTAACGGTGGGAGGAAAGCAGTGACAATCCCGGTGCAGTGCCCCCTGTAGGGGGAGGAGAGCAGTGAAAATCCCGGGACAGCGCCCACTTTTGGGGAAGGAGTACAGTGACATTCCCAGTATAGCGCCCCATGCCGGTGGGAGGAGATCAGTGACAGTCCTGGTAAAGCGCCCCCTTCTGGGGGAGATGTGCAGTGACAGTCCCGGTAAAGCGCCCCCTTTTGGAGGAGGAGTCAGTTACAATCCCAGTATAGTGCCTCCTGTACCGCAAGGAGAGCAGTGACAGTCCCGGTACAGCGCCCCCTTTTGGGTGAGGAGAGCAGTGAAAGACCCGGTACAGCGCCCCAAGTTGGGGGAGGAGAGCAGTGGCAGTCCCTGTACAGCGCCCCCTGTAGTTGCAGGATAGCAGTGACAGCCCCGGTACAGCGCCCCCTGCCGGTGGGAGGAGAGCAATGACATTTATAGTAGGAGGAGAGCAGTGACAGTCCCGGTACGGCGCCCCCTGTAGGGGTATGAGAACAGTGACAGTCCTGGTACAGCGCCCCCTGCCGGTGGGAGGAGAACAGCGATAGTCCCTGTACAGCGCCCCCTGTAGTTGCAGGAGGGCAGTGACAGTCCTGGTAGTACAGCGCCCCCTGTAGTGGGTGCATTGCAGTGACAGTCCCAGTACTGTGCCCCCTGTAGCAGGAGGAGAGCAGTGACAGTCCCAGTACAGCCCCCCCCCCCTGCTGGTGGGAGGAGAGCAGTGACAGCAGGGGGCTGAGAGTAGTGACATTCCTGGTATAGTGCCCCCTTTTGGATGAGGAGAGCAATATCAGTCCTGGTACAGCGCCCCCTGTAGTTACAGGAGAGCAGTGACAGTCCTGGTACAGCGCCCCCTGTAGCAGGAGGAGAGCAATTACAGAACCGGTACAGCGCCCCCTGTAGCGAGCGGAAAGCAGTGACAGTCCCGTTACAGCACCCCCTACCGGTGGGAGGAGAGCAGTGACAGTCCCGGTACAGTGCCCCCTGAAGGGGTATGAGAGTAGTGACATTCCCCATACAGCGCCCCCAGTTGGGGGAGGAGAGCAGTGACAGTCACGGTACAGCGAACCTGTAGTTGCAGGAGAGCAGTGACAATCCCGGTATAGCGCTCCCTGTAGTGGGAGGAGAGCAGTGACAGTCCCAGTACAGCGCCCCCTGCCGGTGGGAGAAAAGCAGTGGCAGGCCCGGTAAAGATCCCCCTGTAGGTGGAGGTGAGCAGTGACAGTCCTGGTACAGCATCCCTTGCCAATGAGAGGAGAGCAGTGACAGTCCCGGTAAAGATCCCCCTGTAGGGGTATGAGAGCAGTGACAGTCCCGGTAAAACGCCCCCTGTTGGGGTATGAGAGCAGTGACAGTCCCGGTAAAACGCCCCCTGTAGGGGTATGAGAGCAGTGACAGTCCCGGTAAAACGCCCCCTGTCGGGGTATGAGAGCAGTGACAGTCGCAATACAGCACCCCCTGTAGGGGGAGGAGAGCAGGGAAAGACCCGGTAGAGCGCCCCCTGTAGGGGGAGGAGAGCAGGGAAAGTCCCGGTAGAGCGCCCCCTGTAGGGGGAGGAGAGCAAGGACAGTCCCGGTGCAGCGCCTCCTGTAGGGAGAGGAGAGCTATGACCAACCCGTACATGCCACCTGTATGGGGAGGAGAACAATGACAGGAATGATATACTTTCCATAGAGGTAATGCAATGAAGGTTCACCAGACTGGGGGTTAATGTTCCTCATATAATCGATCAGTGAGATAGGCTGGGGTTAATGTTCCTCATATAATCGATCAGTGAGATCGGCTGGGGTTAATGTTCCTCATATTATCGATCAGTGAGATAGACTGGGAGCCGCGGCCTGAATAGGCTGGTGTCTGTGGTGTGAGCAGGAGACTGTCCTATGAGAGGAGAGGATGGAGAGTACAGTGATGACGGGCAAGAGTTGGAGTATTTTTAGTGTCGGCTATTTTTAGAGGCAGGCTGTGAGAGGCTTTGTAAACAGCAGCCTGTCATTGCCGGAGGCTGCAGCTCCCAGCAACATCTCCCTCCCCCGGCACAGCCTTAGCCACACAGACAGGCGTACCAACCTCCTGCTAATTATAGCTGTGAGCAGATACCCAAGCTCTTCCAGCACACAGCCCAGCCCCCTCACCTCAAACCAACCCCATCACCTCAACCCAACCCCCATCACCTCAACCCAACCCCCATCACCTCAACCCAACCCCATCAACTCAACCCAGCCCCATCGCCTCAACCCAACCCCCATCACCTCAACCCAACCCCCATCACCTCAACCCAACCCCCATCACCTCAACCCAACCCCCATCACCTCAACCCAACCCCCATCACCTCAACCCAACCCCATCACCTCAACCCAGCCCCCTTCACCTCAACCCAACCCCCATCACCTCAACCCAACCCCCATCACCTCAACCCAACTCCATTACCTCAACCCAACCCCCATCACCTCAACCCAACCCCCATCACCTCAACCCAACCCCTTCACCTCAACCCAGCCCCATCACCTCAACCCAACCCCCATCACCTCAACCCAACCCCTTCACCTCAACCCAACCCCCATCACCTCAACCCAACCCCATCACCTCAACCCAACCCCCATCACCTCAACCCAACTCCATCACCTCAACCCAACCCCATCACCTCAACCCAACCCCATCACCTCAACCCAACCCCCATCACCTCAACCCAACCCCATCACCTCAACCCAACCCCATCACCTCAACCCAGCCCCAGCACCTCAACCCAACCCCATCAACTCAACCCAACCCCCATCACCTCAACCCAGCCCCAGCACCTCAACCCAACCCCCATCACCTCAACCCAACTCCCATCACCTCAACCCAACCCCCATCACCTCAACCCAACCCCATCACCTCAACCCAACCCCCATCACCTCAACCCAACCCCCATCACCTCAACCCAACCCCCATCACCTCAACCCAACCCCCATCACCTCAACCCAACCCCCATCTCCTCAACCCAGCCCCATCACCTCAACCCAACCCCCATCACCTCAACCCAAGCCTATCACCTCAACCCAACCCCCATCACCTCAACCCAACCCCCATCACCTCAACCCAACCCCCATCACCTCAACCCAACCCCCATCACCTCAACCCAACCCCCATCACCTCAACCCAACCCCCATCACCTCAACCCAACCCCCATCACCTCAACCCAACCCCCATCACCTCAACCCAACCCCCATCACCTCAACCCAACCCCCATCACCTCAACCCAACCCCATCACCTCAACCCAACCCCCATCACTTCAACCCAACCCCCATCACTTCAACCCAACCCCCATCACCTCAACCCACCCATCACTTCAACCCAACCCCCATCACCTCAACCAGGCCCCATCACCTCAACCCACCCATCACCTACCATCACCCACCCCCCATCACCCACCACCCACTACCCATCACCCCATCACCCACCCACCCATTACCCACCCCCCATCACCGGTCGATGATCAGCCATGATCTTATTGAATGGTGGAGCAGGCTCGAAGGGCCGTATGGTCTACTCCTGCTCCTAATTCTTATGTTCTTATTAACCATGTCAAAGGCTGCAGACAGGTCGAGAAGGACGAGGAGGGATAGTTTACCTTTGTCACAGTCACAAAGGATGTCATTTGTGACTTTGATAAGGCTGTTTCTGTACTGTGGCAGGGGCAGAAACCTGATTAGAGGGATTCAAATGTAGAGTTCCAGGAAAGATGGGCATGGATTTGGGAGGCGACAACACATTCAAGGACTTTGGAGAGGAAAGGGAGGTTGGAGATGGGGCGGTAGTTTACAAAGGATGGAGGGGTCAAGAGTTGTTTTTTGAGGAGAGGGGTGATGACGGCAGATTTGAAGGACCTGAGGAGAGAGAACCAATAACAATGTTAGCTAACATGGGAGCCAGGAAGGGAAGTTGGGTGGTCAGCAGATTAGTGGGAATAGGGTCGAGGGAGCAGGAGGTGGGTCTCAGGAACAAGTTGAGCTCAGAGAAGGCATGAGGGGAGATCAGAGATAAACTAGAGAAAGAAGCAAGTTCAGGGCTAGGGCAGGGGGGTACGTTAGAGGATGTTTGGCCCGGTGGGCATGGGGAAGGGAGGGAAGCGGTAGAGGCAGCTGATTGGTCTTACTCTTAGTGACAAAGAGCTGGACGGAAAGGTCGGTGAGAGAGTAGGATGGGGCAGTTGGGGGTTGCTGCTCGTAAGGAGGCAGCGATGATCAGTCTAACGTCAGTGGTGGGAAAATTTCTAGAGACCATTGTCAAGGACAAAATTAAGTCTCATTTGGAGAAGCATGGGTTAATAAGGGACAGCCAGCATGGATTTGTTAAAGGCAAATCGTGTCTGACCAACCTGATTGAGTTCTTTGATGAAGTGACAGAGAGGGTTGATGATGATGATAGTGTAGCGGGTGTTGTATATATGGATTTTCAAAAGGCATTTGATAAAATACCACAGAACAGACTTATTCGGAAAATAGAAGCACATGAGATTAGCGGGACGGTGGTAACTTGGCTACAAAATTGGCGAAGGGATGAGAGGCAGAGAGTAGCGGTGAATGAATGTTTTTCTGACTGGAGAGGTAGGTACAGGTAAGTGCATGTGGGCACAGGCGGGTACCGGCGGGTGCAGGGGGTACAGGCCCTCCTCCTCCTGTTACGCCTGCGCTCCTGGGCCTCCAGAGAAGCTTCACGCCCAACCTTGTTCCTTCTCGTGTGTATCTGATTAAAACCACCGCTCTGTTCCTGTGGGGTTTCAATGTGATCGTGCCCACACTGACCTGTTGCACGTTGCTGGTCACTGCAGCGGGCTCGGTTTTTACAGGGCCGGTGTACTGAGGGTGAAGGAGTGGGACTCTGGTCTGACTCTGGAATCCATTGAAAGAGCGGCTGCAGTCTGTGTGCAATTGCAGGCTGTGGTCCGGGGTCAGTGTCGAGCTCAGTCCGGCTCAGGTTTGTGTTTTACACAAAGTATGTAACAACATTTTAACTTTGTCTTTTTAAATATTAATAATGAATCCCCGTTCCAGATTAATACTTTCCGCTCCCCCCACACACACTGACTCTCCGGCCAGTCACTGCCCAATATCCCCCCCCCCCCGGTCTGAGCTGAGCTGCTGGGCCGAATGGCCTCTTTCTGTGCAGTCTGACAGGCGATGCCATGGGCCGGGCCGGGCCGCTCTCTGCCCAGACTCACACTGCGCGGCAGCATAACCCGGCACGGCGGGGAGACCAAGGCTCCGATGCCAGCAGTTATTCCACCGGATGGTATTTCCTCATCTCCATGGCAACATAACATACCCGCCCCAAACTGCAGAGATGTTGATTGACGGGAAAGGGGCGGAGACTGACTGTAACCAACTCTGGCCTGGATTTGTACAGTCGCTCGGAGAGATTACATCACAGCAGGTCAGAGCGTTCAGAGCCAGTGTGTGTGTGAGAGAGAGAGAGAGAGAGACAGTGAGAGAGAGACAGTGAGAGACAGAGAGACAGTGAGAGTGAGAGACAGAGAGTGAGAGACAGAGACAGAGAGAGAGAGACAGTGAGAGTGAGAGACAGAGAGTGAGAGACAGAGAGACAGTGAGAGAGAGAGAGAGACAGTGAGAGTGAGAGACAGAGAGTGAGAGACAGAGACTGAGAGAGACAGAGAGAGAGAGAGAGAGACAAAGAGAGAGAGAGAGAGACAGTGAGAGAGAGAGAGACAGTGAGAGTGAGAGACAGAGAGAGAGAGACAGAGAGAGACAGACCAGACAGACAGAGAGAGAGACAGAGAGACACAGAGAGAGACAGACAGACAGAGAGAGACAGAGATAGAGAGAGTGAGAGAGAGACAGAGAGAGAGAGACAGAGAGTGAGACAGAGTGAGAGAGAGAGAGAGCGAGAGAGACACACACAGAGGGAGAGAGAGAGACAGAGGGAGAGAGAGAGACAGAGAGAGAGGGAGAGAGAGTGACAGAGAGAGAGGGACAGAGAGAGAGAGAGAGAAAGAGGGAGAGAGAGGGAGGGGCCGAGCTAAAGATCTTTGTCCCTGGCCACTGGCCAGTTCCCCCGGAGCCAAGGGTTGGAGAGTGAGGTTTCACTAATTGAGCTTTTGTTCCGCTCCCGACACACGGGGGTAGACTCGCACCGTGCCGGGTTTACAAACTGCTGCCCCCTGGCCGGCACACGGCAGTGACCTACAGTAAGAGTCGAGGGTCGGACTGGCGCTCTGCAGGTTTCAGGGCCGCATCAGAGCCCCGGGGAGCGAGAGCCTGGTGACCCAGCTCGGAGCCCGGTGCCATTTCACCATTACACAGTGTGACTGAGGACTACAGGACATGGCGTGAGCTGGAGGAGCGCAGGAGTCACCCGGAGCTGTAATATTGGCCCAGAAATTGATCTCGCTCTGTTCCCGCGGGGGTAAGGCTTCCCCGCGATCCCACCGGCGTAGTGAATTCGTGCGAGCTGTGGGATCACGTGACTCAGTTAGAGCCAATGGCAGCACACCATCTTCCATTCATAAATTTCACATACGTGCTGTGAAATCTATGAATCTTACACCCCCCCAAAATAACAGCTAAACCTCAATTAAATTTTTTTAAAAACCATCACATTAATAAAATAAGTATAGTTAAATAAATTAACCATTTTAAATAAAAAATAAAATTTTTGAAAAAATTTAAAATCTTTTAAAAAGTTATAAAAATAAACTTACCTGTCTTTAAAGGCTCTAAAAAAGATATACCTGTTAAAAAAAATTGAAAAAAATACTTAATTCACTACTTACCTTGTTAAAAGTGGGTCTTACTCCTCCTTTTTCCATTTCTAAAATCTTCCATACTTACCTGCGCGTCCAAAGCATGAAGTGCACAGCGTGCGCGCAGCCTGTAGCGCGCACGCGATGCACCGAGGAACCGCCCCCTTTTCAAAAGACCAAGTGCCGGTTTTCAGCGCATGCGCAGGGCTTGCAGAAAACCGGCAATTGGAGAGAGAATACGCGAGAGTACGCAGTGCGTACTCTCGCGCAGCGGGATGAATTTTTGGCCCATTATGTTCACACAGCACAGAAAGAGGCCATTCGGCCCATCGTGCCTGTGCAGCTCTTTGAAGGAGCTCTCCAATTAGTTCCATTCCCCTGCTCTTTCCCCAGAGCCCTGCAAATGTTTCCACTGCAGTGGCCTCCTTCTGTGCTGTAATAAGAAAGACAGACTTGCATTTATAATATTCTATGAACCACAGAAGGCTACATTCTGTAAAACACTTGTTCGGTCATTTACGGAAGTTTTTAATTAGTTTACATTCTGGGTTTTGAGAGGTATTTGCCCTGCGATCAATTACCATCTCCCCAATATTCGACCCTCCCATGAATCTGGCAGAATGGTGCTGGTTGTCACCTCTGACAACAAGTGTGAGGAGCTCATGGACTTCTTTGTCTCTAAGATTGAGACCATCCGTTCAGCTGCCTTTGCCACTTCCCTTCCTTCCCCTAGCCCACTGGGCCAAACTTCCTCTAAGGTTCCCCCCTGCCCTAGCCCTGAACTCACATCTTTCTCCAGTTTCTCTCCGATCTCCCCTCATGACCTCTCCGCGCTCATCTTGTCTGAGATCCACCTCCTGCTCCCTCGACCCTCTTCCCACTAAACTGCTGACCACCCAACTTCTTTTTCTGGCTCCCATGTTAGCTGATATTGTTAACAGTTCTCTCTCCTCAGGTACTGTCCCCCTCTCCCCAAATCTGCTGTCATCACCCCTCCTCAAAAATCAACCCTTGACCCCTCCTTCCTTGCAAACTACCGCCCCATCTCCAACCTCCCTTTCCTCTCCAAAGTCCTTGAATGTGTTGTCGCCTCCCAAATCCGTGTCCATCTTTCCCAGAACTCCATGTTTGAATCCCTCCAATCCGGTTTCCACCCCTGCCACAGTACCAAAACGGCTCTCATCAAAGTCACAAATGACATCCTTTGTGACTGTGACAAAGGTAAACTGTCCCTCCTCATTCTTCTTGACTTGACTGCAGCCTTTGACACGGTTGACCACTCCATCCTTCTCCAACGCCTCTCCACCGTCGACCAGCTGGGTGGGACTGCACTCGCCTGGTTCCATTCTTATCTATCTAATTGTAGCCAGAGAATCCCCTGCAACGGCTTCTCTTCCCGCTCCCGCACCGTTACCTCTGGTGTCCCCCAAGGATCTATCCTTGGCCCCCTCCTATTTCTCATCTACATGCTGTCCCTTGGTGACATCATCCAAAAACACAGCGTCAGTTTCCACATGTACGCTGATGACACCCAGCTCTACCTCACTACCTCTTCTCTCGACCCCTCCACGGTCTCTAAATTGTCAGGCTACTTGTCCGACATCCAGTTCTGGACGAGCAGAAATTTTCTCCAAATAAATATTGGGAAGACCGAAGCCATTGTCTTCGGTCCCCACCACAAACTCCGTTCCTTAGTTACCGACTCCATCCCTCTCCCTAACATCTGTCTGAGGCTGAACCAGACTGTTCGCAACCTTGGTGTCATATTTGACCCTGAAATGAGCTTCCGACCACATATCCGCAGCATAACAAAGACCGCCTACTTCCACCTCCGTAACATCACTCATCTCCGCCCTTGCCTCAGCTCATCCACTGCTGAAACCCTCATCAATGCCTTTGTCACCTCTAGACTCGACTATTCCAACGCACTCCTGGCTGGCCTCCCACGTTCTACCCTACGTAAACTTGAGGCCATCCAAAACTCGGCTGCCTGTGTCCTAACTCGCACCAAGTCCCGTTCACCCATCACCCCTGTGATCGCTGACCTACATTGGCTCCCGGTTAGCAATGCCTCAATTTCAAAATTCTCATCCTTGTTTTCAAATCCCTCCATGGCCTCACCCATCCCTATCTCTGTAATCTCCTCCAGCCCCACAACCCCCCGAGATATCTGCGCTCCTCTAATTCTGCCCTCTTGAGCTTCCCTGATTATAATCATAGAAACATAGAAGATAGGAGCAGGAGTAGGCCATTCGGCCCCTCGAGCCTGCCCCCGCCATTCAATGCGATCATGGCTGATCATCCAAATTCAGTACCCTGTCCCTGCTTTCTCCCCATATCCCTTGATCCCTTTAGCCTTAAGAAATATATCTAACTCCTTCTTGAATATATTTAATGAATTGGCCTCAACTGCCTTCTGTGGTAGAGAATTCCACAGGTTCACCACTCTCTGGGTGAAGAAATTCCTCCTCATCTCAGTCCTAAATGGCTTACCCCTTATCCTTAGCCTGTGACTCCTGGTTCTGGACTCCCCCACCATTGGGAACATCCTTCCTACATCTAGTCTGTCTAGTCCTGTTAGAATTTTATAAGTTTCAATGAGATCCCCTCTCATTCTTCTAAACTCTAGCGAATATAAGCCGAATCGACCCAATCTCTCTTCATACGTCATTCCTGCCATCCCAGGTATCAGTCTGGTGAATCTTCGCTGCACTCCCTCCATGGCAAGAACATCCTTCCTCAGATAAGGCGACCAAAACTGCACACAATACTCAAGGTGTGGTCTCACCAAAGCCCTGTACAACTGCAGCAAGACCTCCTTGCTCCTGTACTCGAATCCTCTCGCTATGAAGGCCAACATACCATTTGCCTTCTTAACCGCCTGCTGCACCTGCATGCTTACCTTCAGCGACTGGTGCACAAGGACACCCAGGTCTCGTTGCACTTCCCCTTTTCCCAATCTATTGCCGTTCAGATAATAATCTGCCTTCCTGTTTTGGCACCAAAGTGGATAACCTCGCATTTATCCACATTATACTGCATCTGCCATGCATCTGCCCAATCACCCAACCTGTCCAAATCATACTGGAGTTTCTCTGCATCCTCCTCACAGCACACATGCCCACCCAGCTTTGTGTCATCTGCAAACTTGGAGATATTACATCTAGTTCCCTCGTCTAGATCATTAATATATATTGTGAATAACTGGGGTCCTAGCACCGATCCCTGCGGTACCCCACTAGTCACTGCCTGCCACTCGGAAAAAGACCCGTTTATTCCAACTCTCTGCTTCCTGTCTGCCAACCAGTTTTCTATCCAAGTCAGTACTGCACCCCC
>CM059425.1:1659065-1664065 GCA_030390025.1 Squalus acanthias
AGAGAGAAAGTGTGAGAGAGAGACAGTGAGAGAGAGAGACAGTGTGAGAGAGAGAGAAAGTGTGAGAGAGAGACAGTGTGAGAGAGAGACCGTGAGAGAGAGAGAGACAGTGTGAGTGAGAGAGACAGTGTGAGTGAGAGAGACAGTGTGAGAGAGACAGTGTGAGAGAGACAGTGTGAGAGAGAGACAGTGTGAGAGAGACAGTGTGAGAGAGAGAGACAGTGAGAGAGAGACAGTGTGAGAGAGAGACGGTGTGAGAGAGAGACAGTGTGAGAGAGACAGTGTGAGGGAGAGACAGTGTGAGAGAGAGTGAGAGAGAGACAGTGTGAGAGAGAGACAGTGTGAGAGAGAGACAGTGTGAGAGAGACAGTGTGAGGGAGAGACAGTGTGAGAGAGAGACAGTGTGAGAGAGAGTGTGAGAGAGACAGTGTGAGAGAGAGACAGTGAGAGAGACAGTGAGAGAGAGAGAGTGTGAGAGAGAGACAGTGTGAGAGAGACAGTGTGAGAGAGAGACAGTGTGAGAGAGACAGTGTGAGAGAGAGAGACAGTGTGAGAGAGACAGTGTGAGAGAGAGACAGTGTGAGAGAGACAGTGTGAGAGAGAGAGACAGTGTGAGAGAGAGACAGTGTGAGAGAGAGACAGTGTGAGAGAGACAGTGTGAGGGAGAGACAGTGTGAGAGAGAGACAGTGTGAGAGAGAGAGACAGTGTGAGAGAGACAGTGTGAGAGCGAGACAGTATGAGAGAGAGACAGTGTGAGAGAGACAGTGAGAGAGAGAGACAGTGTGAGAGAGACAGTGTGAGAGAGCGACAGTGTGAGAGAGAGACAGTGTGAGAGAGAGTGAGAGAGAGACAGTGTGAGAGAGAGACAGTGTGAGAGAGAGACAGTATGAGAGAGAGACAGTGTGAGAGAGAGACAGTGTGAGAGAGAGACAGTATGAGAGAGAGACAGTGTGAGAGAGACAGTGAGAGTGAGAGAGTGAGAGTGAGAGAGACAGTGAGAGAGAGACAGTGTGAGAGAGAGACAGTATGAGAGAGAGAGACAGTGTGACAGAGACAGTGAGAGTGAGAGAGTGAGAGTGAGAGAGACAGTGAGAGAGAGACAGTGTGAGAGAGAGACAGTATGAGAGAGAGACAGTGTGAGAGAGAGAGACAGTGTGAGAGAGACAGTGAGAGAGAGACAGTATGAGAGAGAGACAGTGTGAGAGAGACAGTGTGAGAGAAAGTGTGAGAGACAGTGTGAGAGAGAGAGACAGTGTGAGAGAGACAGTGAGAGAGAGACAGTGAGAGAGAGAGAGACAGTGTAAGAGAGAGTGTGTGAGAGAGAGACAGTATGAGAGAGAGACAGTGTGAGAGAGAGAGACAGTGTGACAGAGACAGTGAGAGTGAGAGAGTGAGAGTGAGAGAGACAGTGAGAGAGAGACAGTGTGAGAGAGAGACAGTATGAGAGAGAGACAGTGTGACAGAGACAGTGAGAGTGAGAGAGTGAGAGTGAGAGAGACAGTGAGAGAGAGACAGTGTGAGAGAGAGACAGTATGAGAGAGAGACAGTGTGAGAGAGAGAGACAGTGTGAGAGAGACAGTATGAGAGAGAGACAGTATGAGAGAGAGACAGTGTGAGAGAGACAGTGTGAGAGAAAGTGTGAGAGACAGTGTGAGAGAGAGACAGTGTGAGAGAGAGACAGTGAGAGAGAGACAGTGAGAGAGAGAGAGAGAGACAGTGTAAGAGAGAGTGTGTGAGAGAGACAGTGAACGAGAGACAGTGTGAGAGAGAGACAGTGTGAGAGAGAGTGAGAGAGAGACAGTATGAGAGAGAGAGACAGTGTGAGAGAGAGTGTGTGAGAGAGACAGTGTGAGAGAGAGTGTGTGAGAGAGACAGTGAACGAGAGACAGTGTGAGAGAGAGTGAGAGAGAGACAGTGTGAGAGAGAGAAACAGTGTGAGAGAGAGACAGTGTGAGAGAGAGTGAGAGAGACAGTGAGAGAGAGACAGTGTGAGAGAGAGTGAGAGAGAGAGACAGTGTGACCGAGACAGTGTGAGAGAGACAGTGTGAGAGAGAGACAGTGTGAGAGAGACAGTGTGAGAGAGACAGTGTGAGAGAGACAGTGTGAGAGAGAGACAGTGTGAGAGAGAGACAGTGTGAGAGAGACAGTGAGAGAGAGACAGTGAGAGAGAGAGAGACAGTGAGAGAGAGACAGTGAGAGAGAGACAGTGAGAGAGAGAGACAGTGAGAGAGAGAGACAGTGAGAGAGAGAGACAGTGTGAGAGAGAGACAGTGAGAGAGAGACAGTGAGAGAGAGAGACAGTGAGAGAGAGACAGTGAGTGAGAGAGAGACAGTGAGAGAGAGACAGTGAGAGAGAGAGACAGTGAGAGTGAGAGTGAGAGAGACAGTGAGAGAGAGACAGTGTGAGAGAGAGACAGTGTGAGAGAGACAGTGTGAGAGAGAGACAGTGTGAGAGAGAGAGACAGTGAGAGAGAGACAGTGTGAGAGAGAGACAGTGTGAGAGAGAGACAGTGTGAGAGAGAGAGTGAGAGAGAGAGACAGTGAGAGAGAGACAGTGTGAGAGAGAGACAGTGAGAGAGAGACAGTGTGAGAGAGTGTGTGAGAGGGAGAGACAGTGTGTGAGAGAGAGAGACAGTGTGAGAGAGAGACAGTGCGAGAGAGAGACAGTGTGAGAGAGACAGTGAGAGAGAGAGACAGTGAGAGAGAGACAGTGAGAGAGAGACAGTGAGAGTGAGAGAGTGAGAGTGAGAGAGACAGTGTGAGAGAGAGACAGTGTGAGAGAGAGAGACAGTGTGAGAGAGACAGTGTGAGAGAGAGTGTGTGAGAGAGACAGTGAGAGAGAGAGAGACAGTGAGAGAGAGACAGTGAGAGAGAGACAGTTTGAGAGAGAGACAGTGTGAGAGAGACAGTGTGAGAGAGAGTCAGTGTGAGAGAGACAGTTTGAGAGAGAGACAGTGTGAGAGAGACAGTGTGAGAGAGAGACAGTTTGAGAGAGAGACAGTGAGAGAGACAGTGTGAGAGAGAGTGTGTGAGAGAGACAGTGAGAGAGAGAGACAGTGAGAGAGAGACAGTGTGAGAGAGACAGTGAGAGAGAGAGACAGTGAGAGAGAGACAGTGAGAGAGAGAGACAGTGAGAGAGAGACAGTGTGAGAGAGACAGTGTGAGAGAGAGAAACAGTGTGACCGAGACAGTGTGAGAGAGACAGTGTGAGCGAGAGACAGTGTGAGAGAGACAGTGTGAGAGAGACAGTGTGAGAGAGACAGTGAGAGAGAGAGACAGTGTGAGAGAGAGAGTGAGAGAGAGAGACAGTGAGAGAGAGACAGTGTGAGAGAGAGACAGTGTGAGAGAGAGACAGTGTGAGAGAGACAGTGAGAGAGAGAGACAGTGAGAGAGAGACAGAGAGAGAGAGACAGTGAGAGAGAGACAGTGAGAGAGAGACAGTGCGAGAGAGAGACAGTGTGAGAGAGAAAGACAGTGTGAGAGAGAGACAGTGTGAGAGAGAGAGTGCGAGAGAGACAGTGAGAGAGAGACAGTGAGAGAGAGACAGTGTGAGAGAGAGAAAGTGTGAGAGAGACAGTGAGAGAGAGAGACAGTGAGAGAGAGACAGAGAGAGAGAGACAGTGAGAGAGAGACAGTGAGAGAGAGACAGTGCGAGAGAGAGACAGTGCGAGAGAGAGACAGTGAGAGAGAGAGACAGTGTGAGAGAGAGAGACAGAGAGAGAGACAGAGTGTGAGAGAGAGACAGTGTGAGAGAGAGAGACAGTGTGAGAGAGACAGTGTTAGAGCGAGACAGTATGAGAGAGAGACAGTGTGAGAGAGACAGTGAGAGAGAGAGACAGTGTGAGAGAGACAGTGTGAGAGAGCGACAGTGTGAGAGAGAGACAGTGTGAGAGAGAGTGAGAGAGAGACAGTGTGAGAGAGAGACAGTATGAGAGAGAGACAGTGTGAGAGAGAGACAGTGTGAGAGAGAGACAGTATGAGAGAGAGACAGTGTGAGAGAGACAGTGAGAGTGAGAGAGTGAGAGTGAGAGAGACAGTGAGAGAGAGACAGTGTGAGAGAGAGACAGTATGAGAGAGAGACAGTGTGACAGAGACAGTGAGAGTGAGAGAGTGAGAGTGAGAGAGACAGTGAGAGAGAGACAGTGTGAGAGAGAGACAGTATGAGAGAGAGACAGTGTGAGAGAGAGAGACAGTGTGAGAGAGACAGTGAGAGAGAGACAGTATGAGAGAGAGACAGTGTGAGAGAGACAGTGTGAGAGAAAGTGTGAGAGACAGTGTGAGAGAGAGAGACAGTGTGAGAGAGAGACAGTGAGAGAGAGACAGTGAGAGAGAGAGAGACAGTGTAAGAGAGAGTGTGTGAGAGAGAGACAGTATGAGAGAGAGACAGTGTGAGAGAGAGACAGTGTGACAGAGACAGTGAGAGTGAGAGAGTGAGAGTGAGAGAGACAGTGAGAGAGAGACAGTGTGAGAGAGAGACAGTATGAGAGAGAGACAGTGTGACAGAGACAGTGAGAGTGAGAGAGTGAGAGTGAGAGAGACAGTGAGAGAGAGACAGTGTGAGAGAGAGACAGTATGAGAGAGAGACAGTGTGAGAGAGAGAGACAGTGTGAGAGAGACAGTATGAGAGAGAGACAGTATGAGAGAGAGACAGTGTGAGAGAGACAGTGTGAGAGAGAGAGACAGTGTGAGAGAGAGACAGTGAGAGAGAGACAGTGAGAGAGAGAGAGAGAGACAGTGTAAGAGAGAGTGTGTGAGAGAGACAGTGAACGAGAGACAGTGTGAGAGAGAGACAGTGTGAGAGAGAGTGAGAGAGAGACAGTATGAGAGAGAGAGACAGTGTGAGAGAGAGTGTGTGAGAGAGACAGTGTGAGAGAGAGTGTGTGAGAGAGACAGTGTGAGAGAGAGACAGTGTGAGAGAGAGTGAGAGAGAGACAGTGTGAGAGAGAGAAACAGTGTGAGAGAGAGACAGTGTGAGAGAGAGTGAGAGAGAGACAGTGAG
>CM059425.1:1669065-1753697 GCA_030390025.1 Squalus acanthias
AATGTGAGAGAGAGTGTGAGAGAGACAGTGTGAAAGTGTGAGAGAGACAGAGTGAGAGAGAGAGACAGTGTGAGAGAGACAGTGTGTGAGAGAGAGAGTGTGAGAGAGAGACAGTGTGAGAGAGAGTGTGAGAGAGACATTGAGAGTGAGACAGTGTGAGAGAGACATTGTGAGAGAGAGAGACAGTGTGAGAGAGAGAGAGAGTGTGAGAGAGACAGAGACAGACACAGACAGTGTGTGAGAGTATAAACATTGCCTAATACAGATGTAAGTGTCTTTACATTATTCAGCTAAACTCTGCCCAGTTTGCACGGGATCCTTTTATGCTCAGACTGCAGTTCCAGTATCTCCCTGATGGTGACCTACTTACTCTGCGGCTCACTCAGTCTCCGAGTCAAGCCTCCGACTGCTGTATCCTGCTCTATTCTTACCGGTGCTGGTATCACATCTCCTCCTCCTTCAGGTTCACCGGTAATTGAGCCCCAGGTGAAGGGCCATGGCTCTCAGTGCAGCAATGCGGAAAACAACTCTTTATATAGAACCTTGAATGTCGAAATATGTGACTCCTGTCCCACACCAACATGGTTGACTCTTAACTGGCCTCAGAAGTGGCCCAGCGAGCCGTTTATATCAAACCCGCTACCAGCAGTTCAAAAAGGTGGCTCACCACCACCTTCACCGGGCAACTCGGGACCAGGCAATAAATGCCGGCCACGCCAGCAACGCCCACACCCCGAGTGTGCATCAGACAATAAATTGAAGATTTGGGAGCAAGGAATTTCCTCGGATCGGTGACTGTGGCAGTATGGAGAAGAAGGGGTTAAACGGAGTGACAGGTCGGAGGTGAGGAAAGGATTGTCAATCGGATGATAAACTGTTTTGCACATTTTGTTGCAACGTAACTGTGAAGTAATGTGAGGAGTCAGACACTGCCGAACAAACATCCCCAGGCCAGAGAGCTGGGCAGGTGCCATCTTGCAGTTCCTGTTTCTGGTGCGGTATTAGGTGTGTCAGCCCGCTCCATCTCCCAATCTGACTGCTGGACGGTAAACAGAGCCCAAAAATTTACATCAGGCCCTGCTGTTAAAGTCAGCAGGGCCTCCAGGAAACCCATACTTCTGTGTCACCCCCTCGCCTCCCCCGCCAAACCTCCCCCTCAATCGTATTCCCCCAAACAACACCTCTCTCTCTAATATTCCCTCCCTCTGTTTAACATTCTCTCTTCTATGTTCGGGATTCCCTCTCTGTACAGGATACCCCTCCAGCCCCTCCCCCAGTGACACTGGGAGACTCCCCCAGCCCCTCCCCCAGTGACACTGAGGGTCTCCCCAGCCCCTCCCCCAGTGACACTGAGGGTCTCCCCAGCCCCTCCCCCAGTGACACTGAGGGTCTCCCCCAGCCCCTCCCCCGTGACACTGGGAGACTCCCTCAGCCCCTCCCCCAGTGACACTGAGGGTCTCCCTCAGCCCCTCCCCCAGTGACACCGAGGGTCTCCCCCAGCCCCTCCCCCAGTGACACCTGAGGGTCTCCCCCAGCCCCTCCCCCAGTGACACCGAGGGTCTCCCCAGCCCCTCCCCCAGTGACACTGAGGGTCTCCCCCAGCCCCTCCCCCAGTGACACTGAGGGTCTCCCCCAGCCCCTCCCCCGTGACACTGAGGGTCTCCCCAGCCCCTCCCCCAGTGACACTGAGGTTCTCCCCCAGCCCCTCCCCCAGCGACACTGAGGTTCTCCCCCAGTGACACTGAGGGTCTCCCCCAGCCCCTCCCCCAGTGAAACATTGCTTATTTTCTTATTTTTAAACTGACTTCTTGTTGAGGGCCTCACTCTACCCGGGAATGCCTAGCTTTTAGTTTAACGAGGAGTCTTTGAACTGAGAGGGGAGAGTCCGTGTTGTGTTGTTTGTGCTTGGCCCCAGGCTACAGACACACTGCTGTATCTGTGCCATGAAATCATCACGCACGGTGTCTGGTCAGGCACAGACAGGTCTGGCAGGCACTCTTCTCGGGCACTGATGCAATCCAAGTGCAGTTGGCCAGAAGCCTTGATCTTGAGAAGGTGCTGGAGAGAACAGAGTGTGTTTGAGCAGGGCTGGTTATGATGTGGCTGTTTAGGGTTGGGTCAGGGTGTGCTCTCTTGTGTGTGCTTGCTACTAATTCTATGGCAACAGTAGCATAGTGGTTATATTATTGGACAAGTAATCCAGAGGCCTTGACTAATGATCTGACTGAGTTCAAATCCCACCACAGCAGCTGGGGAATTAAAATTCAGTTAATTAAATAAATCTGGGATAAAAAGCTAGTATCAGTAATGGTGACCATGAAAGTATCATATTGTCATAAAAACCCATCTGGTTCACTAATGTCCTTTAGCGAAGGAAATCTGCCATCTTTACCTGGTCTGGCCGATATGTGACTCCAGACCCTCTGAAGTGGCCGAGCAAGCCACTCAGTTGTAAAAAAAGCGCTACGAAAGGCTGATATTTAAAGATATTTAGTAGATGAGAATCGTATATGTATAACTTCAAGTGTAGCCATTGACCAAATAATATTACCCATAATTACTCCTGGGTAACTAAGAAAGCTAAGACTTGGTCAGAATGTGGCTGCGAAGGACGGTCAAAAGTTTTGACTAAGTTTTGATAACAAACAGCCACAGACTGCGAGTGAAGGTTAAATTGCTGGAAAAAAAATGTATAGAAATTAGAATTCACTGAACAAAACTAATTGCAACGATATTTAAAAAATAATTAGTATAAGGACATAAAATGAGAGCGATCATGGAGATAAAGTATTTATCTGGTCGATTAAAGTGAGATAGTCTGGATACCTCAAGACTAGTGAAACAGCGCTGATATGGGCCCTTGGTATAAAGGCCTTGTACCAGGAAAGCTAGAAATGAAAGAGATAAAGTAAATTCCAATGGGGTGAAAAACTATAAACAAGAGAACACTGAACATGGTAAAGTTGGTGGAAAAATACTGGAAAGGCGGGATACTACCTCAGTCTGAGTGACAATGGTATTTTGACCATTAGAACCAATTAAAAAAGGTGATTTTGTTAAAGACCATATATGGACACTGGCCAAACCAACTTTTGATAAGAAAAGGGTTAAAACCTCGATACTCAAAGAACAACTTCACACAGACGTACTGCAAGGACAAAGGAACAGACTTAAGACGACGTCATCTGTGTCCAAGAGGTTCCAGAGACCTAGGGCTGCGAGCTACTCGTTAAAACTATCGCCTAATATTAAGTATATTACGCTGTATGCTTAATAAATCTTGATCTATTGCTCAAACATACTGGCTGCTGCCTATTGGTGTCTTGTCCAAGAACGCAGAGATCATTAAGATCTTACAAAGTGCTACGAAAAACAATAAGAATGAAACCGGACGGACCACCCGGCATTGACCTCGGCACCGGCTACAGACATGACAATGGCACATCCAGCCCAGTCGACCCTGCAAAGTCCTCCTCACCAACATCTGGGGACTTGTGCCAAAATTGGGAGAGCTGTCCCACAGACTAGTCAATCAACAGCCTGACATAGTCAACCGTGAGGGATTATGGAGTGTCCTCCTCAAATTCGGCTGCCCTCAAAAGTTTGTCACCATCCTCCGCGTGAGCCTGACCAACGGTTCCACCACAGACCCAATTCACGTACAAACCGGGGTCAAGCAAGGCTGTGTCATCGCACCAACGCTCTTCTCGATCTTCCTTGCGGCAATGCTCCATCTCACCCTCAGTAAGCTCCCCACTGGAGTGGAGCTAATTTACAGAACAAACGGGAAACTGTTCAACCTCTGTCACCTCCAGTCCAGATCCAAGGTCGTCCCATCCTCTGTCGTCGAATTACAGTATGCAGACGACGCTTGCGTCTGCGCTCACTCAGAAGTCGAACTCCAAACCATCATCAACACCTTCAGCGAAGCGTACGAGAGCATGGGCCTTACACTAAACATCCATAAGACAAAGGTCCTCGACCAACCTGCCCCCGCCACACAGTACTGCCCCCCGATTATCAAAATCCACGACAAGGCCTTGGACAACGTGGACCACTTTCCATACCTTGGGAGCCTACTGTCAACAAGGGCAGACGTCGATGACGAAGTCCAACACCGCCTTCAGTGTGCCAGTGCAGCCTTCAGTTGCCTGAGGAAGAGAGTGTTTGAAGACCAGGACCTCAAACCCGGCACTAAGCTCATGGTCTACAGAGCAGCAGTGATACCCGCCCTGCTGTATGCCTCAGAGACATGGACCATGTACAGCAGGCACCTCAAAGCACCGGAGAGGTACCACCAACGCTGCCTCTGCAAGATCCTGCAAATCCATTGGCAGGATAAGCGCACCAACGTCAGTGTTCTCACTCAGGCCAACATCCCCAGCATCGAAGCTTTGACCACGCTCGATCAGCTCCGATGGACGGGTCACATTGTCCGCATGCCCGATACGAGACTCCCAAAACAAGTGCACTACTCGGAGCTCCGACACGGCAAGAGAGCCCCAGGTGGGCAGAGGAAATGCTTCAAGGACACCCTCAAAGCCTCCTTGAAAAAGTGTAACATCCCCACCGACACCTGGGAATCCCTGGCCCAAGACCGCACAAAGTGGAGGAGAAGCATCCGGGAAGGCGCTGAACACCTCGACTCTCTTCGCCGGGAGCAAGCGGAAACCAAGCGCAGGCAGCGGAGGGAGCGCACATCAGCCCAAGCACCCCACCCACCCGCCGTCTGCCCCATCTGTGACAGAGACTGTAGGTCTCGCATTGAACTCATCAGTCACCTGCGAACTCATTTTTAATGTGGAAGCAAGTCATCCTCGGTTCCGAGGGACTGCCTAAGAGAAGAACAGATAGTCATACTCACAGAATTATACCTTTCAGTCAATGTCCCAAATTCCTCCATCACCATCCCTGGGTATGTCCTGTCCCACCAGCAGGACAGACCCACCAGGGGTGGTGGCACAGTGGTATATAGTCGGGAAGGAGTGGCCCTGGGAGTCCTCAACATTGACTCCGGACCCCATGAAGTCTCATGGCTTCAGGTCAAGCATGGGCAAGGAAACCTCCTGCTGATTATCACCTACCGCCCTCCCTCAGCTGATGAATCAGTACTCCTCCATGTTTGAACACCACTTGGAAGAAGCACTGAGAGTAGCAAGGGCACAGAATGTACTCTGGGTGGGGGACTTCAATGTCCATCACCAAGAGTGGCTCGGTAGCACCACTACTGACCGAGCTGGCCGAGTACTGAAGGACATAACTGCCAGTCTGGGCCTGTAACAGGTGTTGAGAGAACCAACACGAGGGAATAACCTACTTGACCTCGTCCTCACCAATCTACCTGTCGCAGATGCATCTGTCCATGACAGTATTGGTAGCAGTGACCACCGCACAGTCATTGTGGAGACAAAGTCCCGTCTTCACAATGAGGACACTCTCCATCGTGTTGTGTGGCACTACCATCGTGTTAAATGGGATAGATTCAGAACAGATCTAGCAGCTCAAAACTGGGCCAACTGCAGTGCCAACCTGGGAAACTGCAACACAGGACTAAAAAGCGGAAGCAGCATGCTACAGACAGAGCTAAGCGATTCCACAATCAACGGATCAGATCAAAGCTCTGCAGTCCTGCCACATCCAGTCGTGAATGGTGGTGAATTTTTAAACGGGAGGAGAAGACTCCATGAATATCCCCATCCTCTTGATGGTGCAGCCCAGCACCTGAGTGCAAAAGACAAGGCTGAAGCGTTTGCAACCATCTTCAGCCAGAAGTGCCGAGTGGATGATCCCTATCGGCCTCCTCCTGAGGTCCCCACCATCACAGAAGTCGGTCTTCAGCCAATTCGATTCACTCCACGTGATATCAAGAAACGGCTGAGCGCACTGGATACAGCAAAGGCTGTGGGCCCCAACAACATCCCGGCTATCGTGCTGAAGACTTGTGCTCCAGAACTAGCCGCGCCTCTAGCCAAGCTGTTCCAGTACAGCTATAACACTGGCATCTATCCAACAATGTGGAAAACTGCCCAGGTATATCCTGTCCACAAAAAGCAGGACAAATCTTTGGAATTCTCTGCCCCAGCGGGCTGTGAATGCTGAGTCATTGAGTATATTCAAGGCTGAGATAGATACATTTTTGGACTCTAGAGGAATCAAGGGATATGGAGATCGGGCGGGAAAGTGGAGTTGAGGTCGATGATCAGACATGATCTTATTGAATGGTGGAGCAGGCTCGAGGGGCTGTATGGCCGACTCCTGCTCTTACTTATGTTCTTAAATCCAATCCGGCCAATTACCGCCCCAAGTCTACTCTCAATCATCAGCAAAGTGATGGAAGGTGTCATTGACAGTGCTATCAAGCAGCACTTACTCACCAATAACCTGCTCACTGATGCCCAGTTTAGGTTCCGCCAAAACCACTCGGATCCAGACCTCATTCCAGCCTTGGTCCAAACATGGACAAAGGAGCTGAATTCCAGAGGTGAGGTGAGAGTGACTGCCCTTGACATCAAGGCAGCATTTGACCGAGTGTGGCATCAAGGAGCCCTAGTAACACTGAAGTCAATGGGAATCGAGGGGAAAACTCTCCACTGGCTGGAGTCATACCGAGCACAAAGGAAGATGGTTGTGGTGGTTGGAGGTCAATCATCACAGCCCCAGGACATCGCTGCAGGAGTTCCTCAGGGCAGTGTCCTAGGCCCAACCAACTTCAGCTGCTTCATCAATGACCTTCCCTCCGTCATAAGGTCAGAAGTGGGGATGTTCATTGCCATTTGCAACTCCTCAGATAATGAAGCAGTCCATGCCCACATGCAGCAAGACCTGGACGACATTCAGGCTTGGGCTGATAAGTGGCAGGTAACATTCGCGCCACAAAAGTGCCAGGCAATGACTATCTCCAACAAGCGAGAGTCTAACCACCGCCCCTTGACATCCAACGGCATTACAATCGCCAAATCCCCCACCATCAATATCCTGGGGGTCACCATTGACCAGAAACTTAACTGGACCAGCCACATAAATACTGTGGCAACAAGAGCAGGTCAGCGGCTGGGTATTCTGTGGCGAGTGTCTCACCACCTGACTCCCAAAGCCTTTCCACCATCTACAAGGCACAAGTCAGGAGTGTGATGGAATACTCTCCACTTGCCTGGATGAGTGCAGCTCCAACAACACTCAAGAAGCTCGACATCATCCAGGACAAAGCAGCCCGCTTGATTGGCACCCCATCCAACACCTTAAACATTCACTCCCTCCACCACTGGCGTACCGTGGCTGCAGTGTGTACCATCTACAAGATGCACTGCAGCAACTCGCCAAGGCTTCTTCGGCAGCACCTCCCAAACCTGCGACCTCTTCCACCTAGAAGGACAAAAGCAGCAGGGGCATGGGAACAACACCACCTCCAAGTTCCCCTCCAAGTCACACACCATCCTGACTTGGAAATATATCAGCCGTTCCTTCATCGTCGCTGGGTCAAAATCCGGGAACTCCCTCCCTAATAGCACTGTGGGAGTACCTACACCACACGGACTGCAGCGGTTCAAGTAGGTGGCTCAGCACAACCTTCTCAAGGGCAATTAGGGATGGGCAATAAATGCTGGCCTTGCCATAAGAACATAAGAACATAAGAAATAGGAGCAGGAGTAGGCCAATCGGCCCCTCGAGCCTGCTCCGCCATTCAATAAGATCATGGCTGATCTGATCCTAACCGCCAATCTACTATCTATCACAGAACCATCTCCTGCATCTAACAGAATTGCACACACGAAATAGGAGCAGAATCAGGCTACACAGTCCCTGGGCCCGCTCCACTACCCACAGGGCCATGACCGATCCGAACCTAGACTCATGTCCAAATTCCTGCCCGCTCCCCGTAACCCTTAATGCCCTTTACTTCTAGGAAACTGTCTATTTCTGTTTTAAATTTAATTAATGTTGTAGCTTCTACAGCTTTTTGTGGCAGCATATTCCATGGACCTACCACCCTCTGAGTGAAGTAGTTCCTCCTCATCTCAGTTTTGAAAGAGCAGCCCCTTATTCTAAGACTATGTCCCCTAGTTCTCGTCTCACCCGTCATCGGGAACATCCTCCCCGCATCCACCCGATCCAACCCCTTCACAATCTTATATGTTTCAATAAGATCGCCTCTCATTCTTCTGAACTCCAATGAGTAGAGTCCCAATCTACCCAACCTCTCCTCATATGACCACCCCCTCATCCCCGGGATTAACCGAGTGAACCTTTTTTGCACTGCCTCGAGAGCAAGGATGTCTTTCCTTAAGTAAGGACACCAAAACTGTATGCAGTATTCCAGGTGCGGTCTCACCAATACCTTGTACAACTGAAGCAATACCTCCCTATTTTTATATTCTATCCCCCTAGCAATGAAAGCCAACATTCCATTTGCCTTCTTAATCACTTGCTGCACCTGCATACTAACCTTTTGAGTTTCGTGCACCAGGACCCCCAGATCCCTTTGCACTTCAGTACTCTCCAGTTTCTTGCCATTAAGATAATAAATTGCTCTAGGATTTTTCCTGCCAAAGTGCATCACCTCACACTTTCCAGTGTTGTATTCCATCTGCCAAATCTCTGCCCACTTACTTAGCCTGTCTATGTCCCCTTGCAGGTTTTTTATGTCCTCCTCACTCACTACTTTCCCTCCCATCTTTGTATCATCTGCAAATTTTGATATGTTACACTTGGTCCCTTCCTCCAAATCGTTAATATAGATTGTGAAGAGTTGGGGACCCAGCACTGACCCCTGTGGAACACCACTAGTTACTGATTGCCAGTCTGAGAATGAACCATTTATCCCAACTCTTTGCTTTCTGTTAGATAGCCAATCCTCTATCCATGCCAGAATATTACCCCCAATCCCGTGATTTTTTACCTTAAGCAATAATCTTTTGTGTGGCACCTTGTCAAATGCCTTTTGGAAGTCTAAATACACTACGTCCACTGGTTCCCCTTTAACCACTCTATATGTTACTTCCTCAAAGAACTCCAGCAAATTTGTCAAACATGACTTCCCCTTCGTAAAACCATGCTGACTTTGTCCTATTAAATTATGATTATCCAAATGTCCTGTTACTGTTTCCTTAATAATGGACTCCAAAATTTTACCTACCACAGATGTCAGGCTAACCGGTCTATAGTTACCAGCCTTCTGTCTACTGCCCTTTTTAAATAAGGGTGTTACATTAGCAGTTTTCCAGTCTGCCGGGACCTTAGCGGAATCCAGGGAGTTTTGAAAAATTATTACCAATGCATCTACAATCCCTACCGCCACTTCCTTCAAGACTCTAGGATGTAAGCCATCAGGTCCAGGTGATTTATCCGCCTTGAGTCCCATTATTTTACCGAGTACCACTTCCTTAGTGATTTTGATCGTGTTTAGCTCCTCTCCCCCTATAGCCCCCTGTTTGTCCAGTGTTGGGATATTCTTAGTGTCCTCTACTGTAAAGACTGATACAAAATATTCATTCAGTGTTTTTGCCATCTCCATATTTCCCACCATTAATTTCCCGGTCTCATCCTCTAAGGGACCAACATTTACTTTAGCCACCCTTTTTCTTTTTATATAACTATAAAAACTCTTACTATCTGTTTTTATATTTTTTGCTAATTTACTTTCATAATCTATCTTCCCTTTCTTAATCAATCTTTTTGTTATTTTTGCTGCCTTTTAAAGTTTTCCCAATCCTCTGTCCTCCCACTAGATTTCGCTACCTTATATGCCCTTGTTTTTAGTCGAATACTATCCTTAATTTCTTTACTTAGCCACGGATGACTGTCCTTTCTTTTACACCCTTTTCTTTTCAGTGGAATATATTTTTTTTGGAAGTTGTAAAATAACTCCTTGAATGTACACCACTGATCATGTGTCGTCTTACCCTTTAATCTATTTTCCCAATCCACTCTACTCAATTCCGCTCGCATACCTTCATAGTCTCCTTTATTCAAGCTTAGCACGCTTGTTTGAGATCCAACCTTCTCACCCTCTAATTGAATATGGAATTCAACCATGTTATGGTCACTCATTCCAAGGGGATCCTTTACTAGGACATTTTTAATTAATCCTGTCTCGTTACACAGGACCAGATCTAAGGTTGCTTGCCCCCTGGTCGGTTCAGTTACATACTGCTCAAGAAACCCATCCCTAATACACTCAATGAACTCATCCTCAAGGCAGCCCTGCCCCATTTGATTTGTCCAATTAATATGATAGTTAAAATCCCCCATAATTATAGATGTTCCCTTATTACATGCCTCAACTATTTCCTGATTGATACTCCGTCCAATAGAGTTGCAACTGTTCGGAGGCCTATAGACTACGCCCACTAATGTTTTTTTCCCCTTATTATTCCTTATCTCCACCCAAACTGTTTCATTATCATGATTTTTTGACCCAATATCATTACTCTGTATTACAGTGATTCCTTCCTTTATTAACATAGCCACCCCACCTCCCCTTCCTTCCTGCCTGTCCTTCCTGATCGTTAAATAACCTGGTATGTTTAATTCCCAGGCATTGTCACCCTGCAGCCATGTTTCTGTAATGGCCACAATATCATAACCATATGTAGTTATTTGTGCCATTAACTCGTCTATTTTGTTACGAATGCTACGTGCATTCAGATAGAGAACTTTCAAATATGCTTTGTGGCACTTAGTTCCTGCTTTTTCACTTTTTACCAGTTTACCTTTTACTCCACACACTCTGTCCCTTCCTGCCACGCTCTGATTTGTGATTCCCCTACTGCTACCTATGTCTATGACCCTCTCTATTGTCATTTTTATTTTTTGCTCTCTTGAAACCTCCCCCCCACTAATTAGTTTAAAGCCCTCTCCACAGCCCTAGTTATTCGATTCGCCATGAAGAAATAAAATTTTTTTTGGCACATTTCCTTCTCCTATCCATTCTTTAAATGAACATTGGCAGATCATGTGTGGAACCAGCGAGAGAAATATAAATAGTATTTTTCAAAAGCATCTCTATCAAAATATTACACTCAGACCCCGGCGTTATTTCTAGAATGATGCTGGTAGCTGCATGGCTAGATATATTTTCTGCTGGCTTGTCGCTCTTGCAGGGTGTTTTGGGGGTCAGGAACCCTGCACCATGTCTAAGTATTTCCACTTTAAACTGCTGAGAAATCTACAGCTACCTGTTTGGGTTTCAGTTTGCCCAATAGGGGCCCACCGCCCACTGTTACATGTCCAGAGAGCGCAGTCACAGGTTGGTAACAGTCAAGGTTTAGGGTGCCCAAATCTGTGCAGAGCCACTACTGGAGTTTAACTAGCTAAAACCAGAGCAGGTCACAGCCAGCAGAGCACATCTTAAGAGCGGAGCATTTAAAAACAGCGCGGGAACCAGGCAGCAGCGGCAATGCAGCAGAGCACATTGGGAGAGACTAAGATATGGCAGGGCAGGTTGTGTGTCTGGACTGCAGTATGTGGGAGTTTGTGGACGGCGAGACTGTCCCGAGCAAAGACGTCTGCAGGAGATGTCTCCGTCTCGAATCTCTCCGGCTCAGAGTCATTGAGCTGGAGGGCGAGTTGGAGACACTCCGACCCATAAGGGAGGGGGGTGGAGTATCTGGACAGTTTGCTCCATACTTCGGTCACACCTCGTAGAGAGGTGCAGGTTCAGAATGGGGCTGGTGAGAACAATGGTGTGCAGAGTAAGGGGAACCCAGGTAAGAAAGGGAATGAGGATCCACAGAAACTGATCCTATCCAACAGGTACAATGTACTTGCTATCTGTGAGGATAAGGATAAAGACTGTCGGAAGGACAGCCCGAATGTGGACCATGGCACCTTGGAGCAGGAGGCTGTCCTAAGCGGGGAAGAGGAGAAGGAGAGTGTGGTAACACAATACAGCTTCCTGTGACTCGAACTTTATTGCATCACTTCCTGTGATTAGTCCAGGATAAATACTGGACTGAGCAGTTGGATCCTGGAGAGGCATAGAGTAAGACCTCTTTTGTATGTAGCACCTTTTTAGTTGATTAAAGCTTACTTTAAGTTCACCACGCGTAAGGCTCATTCTTACGACAATTTAATCAACTTTGAAAAACTTCGCACTCAAACTTTTTGGACGAACTCGGAACTAAGGATCCAGGGAATCACCCATCATGGAAAACATCCTTAAACCATCGCGTCTTGACTTGGACCCAAACACCCCAGCAGCCGGTAAGGTGTGGAAACACTGGTATCGCACGTTTGACAATTTTCTCGAATATTGCAAGGCTGATGATGGCACAAAGTTGCGGATACTCATCAACTGTGTCACTCCGAATGTATTTCAGTATGTTGAGGAATGGGGCAGTTACGAGGAGGCAATTCGGACGCTTAAAAGACTATATACTAAGACACCGAATGAGGTCTATGCCAGACATCTACTAGCTACAGCCCAACAAGGGCCGGAGGAATCCATTGATAAATTCCTCCAAGAGCTTCGCAGACTTAGTATGGACTGTAACTTTCAGGCGGCCTCAGCTGAGCTGTACCGTGAAGAAATGATCCGTGATGCTTTCATCTGCGGGCTTGCCTCCCCATTTATACGCCAGCGTCTACTGGAAAGTAAGACACTTGAGCTTCAGAGAGCTTATAGAAACATAGAAACATAGAAAATAGGTACAGGAGTAGACCATTCGGTCCTTCGAGCCTGCACCGCCATTCAATGCGTTCATGGCTGAACATGCTACCTCAGTACCCCATTCCTGCTTTCTCGCCATACCCCTTGATCCCCCTAGTTGTGAGTGTTATATCTAACTCCCTTTTGAATATATTTAGCGAACTGGCCTCAACAACCTTCTGTGGAAGAGAATTCCATAGATTCACCACTCTCTGGGTGAAGAAGTTCCTCCTCAGCTCAGTCCTAAATGGCTTCCCCTTAATCCTTAGACTGTGACCCCTGGTTCTAGTTTTCCCTACCATTGGGAACATTCTGCCCGCATCTAATTTGTCTAAACCAGTCAGGATTTTAAATGTCTCTATAAGATCCCCCCTCATTCTTCTGAACTCCAGAGGATACAAGTTCAGTTGACCCAATCTTTCTTGATATGTCAGTCCGGCCATCCCAGGAATCAATCTAGTGAACCTTCGCTGCACTCCCTCAATAGCAAGAATGTCCTTCCTTAAGTTAGGAGACCAAAACTGCGCACAATACTCCAGGTGTGGCCTCACCAAGGCCCTGTACAACTGTAGCATCACCTCCCTACTCCTGTACTCAAATCCCCTTGCTATGAAGGCCATCATTCCGTTTGCTTTCTTGACTGCCTGCTGCACTTGCATTCCCACCTTCAGTGACTGATGTACCATGACGCCCAGGTCTCGTTGCACCTCCCCTTTCCCTAATCTGCCACCATTCAGGTAATAGTCCGCCTCTCTATTTTTACCACCAAAGTGGATAACCTCACATTTATCCACATTGTACTTCATCTGCCATACATTTGCCCATTCACCCAACCTGTCCAAGTCACTCTGTAGCCTCCTAGCATCCTCCTCATTGTTCACACTGCCTCCCAATTTAGTGTCATCCGCAAATTTGGAGATATTACATTTAATCCCTTCGTCCAAATCATTAATATATAATGTAAACAGCTGGGGTCCCAGCACCGAACCCTGCGGTACCCCGCTGGTCACTGCCTGCCATTCTGAAAAGTACCCATTTACTCCTACTCTTTGTTTCCTGTGTGCCAACCAGTTCTCAATCCACGTCAACACATTACCCCCAATCCCATGTGCTTTAACTTTGCTCACCAATCTCTTGTGTGGGACCTTGTCGAAGGCCTTCTGAAAGTCCAAATACACCACATCTACTGGTTCCCCCCTGTCCACCCTATTGGAAACATCCTCAAAAAATTCCAGAAGATTTGTCAAGCATGATTTCCCTTTCACAAATCCATGCTGACTTGGACCTATCATGTCGCCACTTTCCAAATGGTCTGTTATGACATCTTTAATAATTGCTTCCATCATTTTACCCACGACCGATGTCAGGCTGACCGGTCTATAATTCCCTGCTTTCTCCCTCCCTCCTTTTTTAAAAAGAGGGGTTACATTGGCCACCCTCCACTCCATCGGAACTGATCCAGAGTCTAAGGAATGTTGGAAAATGATCGTCAATGCATCCACTATTTCCAAGGCCACCTCCTTAAGTACTCTGGGATGCAGACCATCAGGCCCCGGGGATTTTTCAGCCTTCAGTCCCATCAATTTCCCCAATACCTTTTCCCGACTAATAATGATTTCCCTCAGCTCCTCCCTCTTACCAGATCCTCTGACCCCTTTTATTTCCGGCAGGTTGTGTGTGTCCTCCACAGTAAACACCGAACCAAAGTACTTGTTCAATTGATCTGCCATTTCCTTGTTCCCCATTACGACTTCCCCTGTTTCCGACTGCAGGGGACCTACGTTTGTTTTTACTAACCTCTTTCTTTTTACATATTTATAGAAGCTTTTGCAGTCCATTTTAATGTTCTCTGCAAGCTTCCTTTCATATTTTATTTTCCCTGCCCTAATCAAACCCTTCGTCCTCCTCTGCTGAGTTTTGAAGTTCTCCCAGTCCCCGGGTTTGCTGCTACTTCTGGCCAATTTGTATGCAATTTCCTTGGTTTTAATACTATCCCTGATTTCCCTTGTTAGCCATGGTTGAGCCACCTTCCCTTTTTTATTTTTATGCCAGACCGGGATGTACAATTGTTGTAGTTCATCCATGCGATCTCTAAATGTCTGCCATTGCCCTTCCACTGATAGCCCCTTAAATATCGCTTGCCAATTTAACCTCGCCAATTCACACCTCATACCCTCAAAGTTGCCCTTATTTAAGTTCTGGACCATGGTCTCTGACTTAACTGTTTCCTTCTCCATCCTAATGTAGAACTCCACCATACTATGGTCACTCTTCCCCAGGGGGCCTCGTACCACAAGATTGCTGATTAGTCCCTCCTCATTACACAACACCCAGTCCAGGATGGCCTCCCCTCGAGTTGGTTCCTCAACATATTGGTTTAGGAAACCATCCCTTAAACACTCCAGGAAATCCTCCTCCACCGTATTGCTTCCAGTTTGAGTAGCCCAATCTATATGCATATTAAAGTCACCCATGATAACTGCCGTGCCTTTTTTGCACGCACCTCTGATTTCCTGTTTCATACCCTCCCCCACCTCACTACTGCTGTTTGGAGGTCTGTACACAACTCCCACTAACGTTTTCTGCCCTTTGGTGTTCTGCAGCTCAACCCATATTGATTCCACATCCTCCAAGCTGATGTCCTTCCTAGCTATTGCATTAATCTCCTCTTTAACCAGCAATGCTACCCCACCCCCTTTTCCTTTTATTCTATCCTTTCTGAATGTTGAATACCCCTGGATGTTCAGTTCCCAGCCTTGATTGTTCTGGAGCCACGTCTCTGTAATCCCAATCACATCGTATCCGTTAACATCTATTTGCACAGTCAATTCATCCACCTTATTACGGATACTCCTTGCATTAAGATACAGAGCCTTTAGGCTTGTTTTATTAACATCCTTTGTCCTTTTAGACTTATGATTTAGTATGGCCCTTTGTGTTTCTTGCCTTTGTTTACTCGGCCTTCCCCTATTGTTTCTCACCCTTCTAACATTTGTTTCTGACTGCATATTACTTCCCCCTGTTTCGCTACATAGGTTCCCATTCCCCTGCCATATTAGTTTAAATCCTCCCGAACTGCTTTAGCAAATATTACCCCGAGGACATCGGTTGCAGTCCTGCCCAAGTGCAGACCGTCCCTTTTGTACAGGTCCCACTTCCCCCAGAACTGGTTCCAATGCCTCAGGAATTTGAATCCCTCCCTCCTGCACCACTGCTCAAGCCACGTATTCAATCTCACTATCCTGTTCTCTCTATTCTGATTAGCACGTGGCCCTGGTAGCAATCCAGAGATTACTACTTTAGAGGTCCTACTTTTTAATTTAGCTCCTAGCTCCCTAAATTCTGCTTGTAGGACCTCTTCCCGCTTTTTACCTATATCGTTGGTACCTACATGCACCACGACAGCTGGCTGTTCACCCTCCCTCTTCAGAATGTTCTGCAGCCGCTCCGAGACATCCTTGACCCTTGCACCAGGGAGGCAACATACCATCCTGGAATCTCGGTTGCGGCCACAGAAACTCCTGTCTATTCCCCTTACAATTGAGTCCCCTATCACTATAGCCCTACCACTCTTTTTCCCGCCCTGCTGTGCAGCAGAGCCAGCCATGGTGCCATGAACCTGGCTGCTAGTGCCTTCCCCTGGTAGGCCATCTCCCCCAACAGTATCCAAAGCGGCATACCTGTTTTGGAGGGAGATGACCACAGGGGACTCCTGCACTACCTTCCTGATATTGCCCTGCTTCTTGGTCACCCATTCACTGTCTGTCCTAGCCTTTACCTGCGGTGTGGACAACTCACTAAATGAGCGATTCACCGAGTTCTCGGCATCGTGCATGCTCCAGAGTGAGTCCACCCGCAGCTCCAGCACCGCCATGCGGGCTGTCAGGAGCTGCAGCTGGACACACTTCCCGCACACGTAGTTGTCAGGGACACTGGAAGTGTCCCTGGTTTCCCACATGGCACAGGAGGAGCATGAAACGGGTCCGAGACTTCCTGTCATGACTTAACCCTTATGTTACTTTATTACTAAAATTTAAACTTATTTATCTTAGGTCCAGGAGTTAAGTCCCTGAAAACAAAATATAAAATCGAACCTACCTTTTAAATTCCCTCTACCCCTAAAGGTTAGAGGAGGTGGGAGGGTGGGAGTCACTACTAGTGTAGTGTCTCGGGTTTAGCAACCGCTCCACCTATATACGGGTACCAATGAATTGGCCCCGCCCCCTGCCTTTGAAAAAGCCCGCGAAGCTCTTGCCCCGCTGGGGAAAAAGGCCACGTAGGTGAGTTTAATGACTCACCTCAGGCCTCTGCCGCTCCAACCAGGTCCGCCCCTCCTTCCCCGCTGCCGACCGCTCTGTGGGAGAGAGAAAGAAAGAAAGCCTCCTCCTCCCCCGCTGTCGACATGGCTTGCTCTCTAGATCTGGCAAAAAGAAATGCAGACCTTTATACAGTGCCCAGACCTCGGTCTGCTGCCTTAACTACAGTCAGGCAATTTAAGAGGCCACAGGTAAACTCTATTAGGGAGGACTTTATCCCTGACGATCAATCTGATGACTTCACTGATGAAGAGGATGATGACCCCACTGTGGCAGCCTCTTGGCAATCTAAGAAATGCTTCTTTTGTGGTGATGAGTTTCACCCTCGGAAATTCTGCCCTGCTCGCAATGCGTTTTGCAGTCATTGCAACAAAAAGGGTCATTTTGCAAAGGTTTGCCTATCAAGAGCCTCTACGAGGGCTTATCAAGCTAAGTCCTACCGAACTGCCCCGGTAAGGGCCTATCAAGATGTTCCGGCTAAAATCTATCGTGCTTCCTCTCGGGTTTTCTCTCGAAGAAACACACCTAGAGTTTCAGCCACTCTTTGTGCAACGACACCAATTACAGCTGCTTGTCCTCAGAACCTATTCCATGCAGCTACAAAAGCATCAATTAATGGACATACTTTAGATGCCTTAATTGACTCAGGTAGCACTGATAGTTTCATTAGGGAACAGATTGTTGCAGAGTTAAAGCTACATGTTTTCCCATCGGACCAGGTAATTGCGATGGCTCAGTCATCACTTAATACCAGAATTTCTGGCTTTTGTATGGTTGAAATAACACTTAATGGTCACAGGTATCCCTCCACCCGGCTTTCGGTGCTCAAGGACTTATGTAGTGATCTTATCTTAGGGCTGGATTTTCAAAAGCAGCATAAGAAGCTCACCATTGAGTTCGGCGGATCCAAACCTGAACTCACTATTTCTAATATACGACCTCGATTACCGTTCTGTGCATTGTCAGCAGCTTCACTGGATGAACTCTCACTGTTTACCAGTATCCCTCCTCGATGCAAACCGATTATAACAAAGTCACGACGTTTCAGTCAGGAAGACCAGTCTTTTATTGCGGCTGAGATTTCTCGGCTTTTAGCAGAGGATATCATCGAGCCTTGTTCATCGCCATGGCGCGCCCAGGTCGTTATTGTTAAGAACCCTCTACAACCTCACAAGAAACGGCTGTGCATTGACTATTCACAGACCATCAATCAATATACGGACTTGGACGCATACCCATTGCCGCGCATCGATGATATGGTTAATAAACTGGCTGAGTACACGGTGTTCTCAACATATGATCTGAAAAGTGCCTATCATCAGGTACCCTTGAAGGTCTCAGACAAGCAGTATACGGCCTTTGAAGCCAATGGACGGCTGTATCAATTTCGTCACCTCCCCTTTGGGGTCACTAATGGAGTGGCTGTCTTCCAGCGAGCAATGGATGACCTGGTCAAACAGGAAGACTTAAAGGATACGTTTCCTTATCTGGACAATATTACTGTCGCAGGTCGCAATCAGCGGGAACATGACGCCAATCTCCAACGATTTTGGGATGCACTCCAGCACCGTAATTTGACATTAAATGCGGCTAAATCCATTGAGTCACAACCAACCATCAACATCCTTGGCTATTGTGTGGGCAATGGCATCATTAAACCTGACCCTGAAAGGCTTCGCCCACTCCAAGAACTCCCGCCACCTAAGAATCCGGCCTCCTTGCGCCGGGCCCTCGGCCTGTTTGCATACTATGCTAAATGGATTCCTAACTTCTCGGACCGAATCCAACCTCTACTGAAGGCCAGCACATTCCCACTAGACACAGCGGCTGTTGCAGCCTTTAACCTCCTGAAAAAACAGTTGGAGAAAGCGGCTCTTCACTCCATCGATGAGAGTCTTCCTTTTGTTGTGGAGTGTGATGCCTCGGAGGTGGCGATCTCGGCCACTCTGAATCAGGAAGGTCGTCCGGTGGCATTTTTGTCCAGGACTTTTCAAGGGGCTGAGCTACATTATCCTCCAGTCGAGAAAGAAGCTACAGCCATCATAGAGGCAGTACGGAAGTGGACTCATCTCCTAGCTCGCCAGCACTTTACCTTAATCACGGACCAGCGATCGGTCGCCTTCATGCTCGATAATCGAAAACGGACCAAAATTAAAAATAATAAAATCCAGCTTTGGCGGCTGGAATTGGCCTCTTTTGGTTACACCATCCACTATCGACCTGGCAAGGAGAATGTGGCTCCGGATACGCTCTCACGAGCATTCTGCTCCGCCATGGCACCATCTACGCTCGTAGACATCCATGATGGGTTGTGTCATCCGGGCGTTACTCGCATGCTACACTTCGTGCGGTCCCGAAATCTCCCATTCTCTACCGGGGATGTAAAGAAGATGTGCTCGGACTGCAGAGTCTGTGCGGAATTGAAACCTCAGTTTTTCCGCCCCTCGGGTGGTATACTCATACATGCGACCCAGCCAATGCAACGGCTTAGCATCGATTTTAAGGGGCCGTTGCCCTCTTCAACTCGCAACACTTATCTATTGACCATGGTCGATGAATATTCCCGTTTTCCGTTTGCCTTTCCCTGCCCCAATATGCTGACGACCACGGTTATCAGCTGCCTTGAGCAGGTATTTGCTTTCTGTGGCATGGCATCCTATGTTCATTCGGATCGGGGCCCTTCTTTTATGTCAGGAGAACTCAAGGCCTATCTCTCGGAACGGGGTATTGCTGCCAGCAGAACGACGCCTTATCATCCGGTCGGGAATGGGCAAGTCGAGCGTTTTAACGCTATCATCTGGAATGCGGTACGTCTGGCTTTGAGATCTCGGGGCCTACCCAACCAGCAATGGGAAGTAGTACTTCCAGACGCATTACACTCCACACGGTCCCTCCTTTCGACCGCCACAAATACGACGCCTCATGAACGGTTCTTCTGATTTCAGCGTCACTCATCCTATGGGATATCTCTCCCGTCGTGGCTGACTGCACCGGGACCAGTGCTACTCCGAAGATATGTCCGGGCGTCTAAGAATGACCCCCTGGTAGATGAGGTTGAGCTCACTGACGTCAACCCTACCTACGCCTATATTCGGTATCCTGACGGTCGGGAATCTACCGTGTCATTGCAGGATCTGGCTCCCTGCCCGCCGAAACATAGAGGGACACCAGGGGATGATATTGTACCAGGCACATCTCTGGGCTCGCCAGGTGCCTCTCATCACGATCTGGATCTGACGCCGGCTGGTACCTCACTCCAGCGTGCCGACCTGGGGCAGACTGACTATGAGCCCGTCGGGGCTCGCAAGCGCAGCCACGATCCACCCCGTACCATACGCTCGGAAACGGATCTGCCACAGCCCTGCCCGACACCCGTTCGGGCACCAGTACACAGTCAGGATCGTCCTGACCCCTCACAGAGCGGGCTGGATCACTCGGACTCTGGTCCACGGCCCGCGGCGGGTAAACGGGCTAGGGGCCCTCTACCGCTACGAGAACCCAAACGGGTGCGGCTCTCCCTCGTCCGGCGGCTACGAAATGGAGGGAGCATCCCGGCCTCCTAATCTTTTGGGGGGGGAGAATGTGGTAACACAATACAGCTTCCTGTGACTCGAACTTTATTGCATCACTTCCTGTGATTAGTCCAGGATAAATACTGGACTGAGCAGTTGGATCCTGGAGAGGCATAGAGTAAGACCTCTTTTGTATGTAGCACCTTTTTAGTTGATTAAAGCTTACTTTAAGTTCACCACGCGTAAGGCTCATTCTTACGACAGAGAGGAAGTGTAATGTGGTAGTTGTAGGGGATTCTATAATTAGGGGGACAGATAGCATCCTTTGTAAGCAAGATCGAGAGTCCCACATGGTATGTTGCCTACCTGGTGCCAGGGTGAGGGACATCTCGATCGGCTTGAAAGGATATTGGAGAGGGAGGGGGAGGATCCATTCATTGTGGTCCATGTTGGAACCAACAACATAGGGAAGAGTCGGCAAGAGGTCCTTTGGGGAGTACCAGGAACTAGGAGCTAAATTAAAGAACAGGGTCTCGAGGGTTATTATCTCTGGATTATTACCTGAGCCACGTGCCAATTGGTGTCGGGATAAGCTGATTAGGAAGTGAACACATGGCTAAAGGAGTGGTGTGGGAAAGAGGGGTTCCATTTCATGGGGCACTGGCACCAGTATTGGGACAGGAAGGAACTGTACCATTGGGCACCAGGGTCCTAGCAGAAAGGATAAATAGGGCAGTCACAAGGACTTTAAACTAGTAAATGGGGGGGAGGGCTCAGGTGGAAATTGTAGTACAAATAGTAGTTCAAAAACAAACGAAAGGGAATAGATTAGAGTAACAGTCAGAAATTGTGCTTTGGACACTAAATGTAAAGGGAAAACTAAAAGATGTAAAGTGACTAAACCAGGAGAGAGAAATAGGAAACAAGTGAGTAAAACATCAGAGATGAAGGACAGGCTAGGGGGTGTGGCCCAAACTACGATGGTATGAGGAGGGAGTTGGCTATGATAGATTGGGGAGCTTCATTAAAAGGCATAATGGTGGATAGGCAGTGGCTAACATTTAAGGAACGAATGCATGAATTGCAACAGTTATACATTACTTTCTGGTGCAAAAACACAAAAGGAAAAGCGGCCCAACCATGGCTAACAAAAGAAATTAAGGATAGTATTAGATCCAAAGAGGAGTCATATAAAGTTGCCAGAAAAAGTAGCAAGCCTGAGGATTGGGAGCAGTTTAGAATTCAGCAAAAAAGGACCAAGAGATTGATGAAGAGGGGAAAAATAGAGTATGAGAGTAAACTTGCAAGGAACATAAAAGCGATTGTAAAAGCTTCTACAAGTATGTAAAAAGAAAAATATTAGTGAAGACAAATGTAGGTGCATACAGTCAGAAACAGGAGAATTTATAACAGGGAACAAGGAAATGGCAGCGCAATTAAACAAATACTTTGGTTCTGTCTTCACGGTAGAGGACACAAATAACTTCACAGAAATGCTAAGGAACCAAGGGGGAGAAATTCGGTATCGCCCCATTTGGGGCGCAATTATCGGCCGGGCGCGAAGATTAGCGCCTGGCGCTAATTATCGCCTCCGACTGCAAACTTGACTTTTATCGCCCCTGGAGGTGATTGGAGCGCTAAATCAGGCGCTTCACACCTGTCTTAAGGCGCAAAGGCCGAGGAGCGAGGCGCTACCTCAGAGCGCTGGCGAAGCTCATGTGATGTCAGTCAGCAATGGAACACACACACAATGGCGCCGGCCAGTTCTTAAAGGGGAGGGTTGATCTTGCTTTCCATCCACATCCTGCTCATTGCAGCCTTCAATCTCAGCCTGAAGAGACCTGTACATAAAATCTGCTGGAAAGAACAATAGAGAGCACCAGGGAAAGAGCTCAGAGTGCAGCCCCCACAGTCTCTTCTAAATTGATACAAGGAAGGGCAAATCAAAATGAACCTGCAAAGTGCTGCTCAGTACCCAAAAATCCTTCACACAGCGTTGAATCCCTCCAGAAGTCTCTCTCTCTCTCTCTCTCAGAATGTGTGGTTCAAAAATGTCACCAACAATAAAAGGCAGGAAGCAGTCGCCTTTAAATAGCACTCCCCCAGACCCTTCCTGACTGCAAAACGCTCCCCTCAACCTGTCATTGCTAGCGGCAGGCGGTAAGGCAGGGGGTGCCACTCAATATCCACTCCGGGGCACTACCGGGGCATTGCGCACTCGACTGATGTCACGATCTGCCGGCGCAGGAAATCGTGGCGATAGTGTTTAGCGCCGCCGCAAAATGTCTAGTTAATTTCGCGAGCGGCGCAAACATCGCCGCGCCCCGGCGCTAGTTGCTTTGCGCCCCATTAGCGCCCTCTTAAGGCACTAACAGGAGGTGCAACCAACTGAATTTTTCCCCCCAAGGGTCTAGTGATAAGGAGGAATTAAAGGAAATTAGTATTAGTAAAAAAATAGTGCTGGAGAAATTAATGGGACTGAAAGCTGATAAATCCCCAGGGCCTGATAATCTGCATTCCAGAGTACTAAAAGAGGTAGCCATGGAAATAGTGGATGCATTGGTTGTCTATAGATTATGGAACAGTTCCTGCAGATTGGAGGGTGGCAAATGTAACCCCACTATTTAAAAAAGGAGAGAGAGAGAAAACAGGGAACTACAGACCGGTTAGCCTAACATCAGTAGTAGGGAAAATGCTAGCGTCTATTATAAAGGATGTGATAACAGGACACTTAGAAAATATCAACGGAATTAGACAAAGTCAACATGGATTTATGAAAGGGAAATCGTGTTTGACAAACCTACTGGAGTTTTTTGAGGATGTAACTGGTAGAATAGATAAGGGAGAACCAGTGGATATGGTGTATTTGGATTTTCAGAAGGCCTTTGATAAAGTCCCACATAAGAGGTTAGTGTGCAAAATTAAAGCACATGGGATTGGGGGTAATATACTGGCATGGATTGAAAATTGGTTAACAGACAGGAAACAGAGAGTAGGAATAAATGGATCTTTTTCGGGGTGGCAGGCGGTGACTAGTGGGGTACCGCAGGGATCAGTGCTTGGGCCCCAGCTATTCACAATATATATCAATGATTTGGATGAGGGAACCAAATGTAATATTTCCAAGTTTGCTGACAACATGAAACTAGGTGGGATTGTGAGTTGTGAGGAGGATGCAAAGAGGCTTCAAGGCGATTTAGACAAGTTGAGTGAGTGGGCAAATACATGGCAGATGCAGTATAACGTGGATAAATATGAAGTTATCCACTTCGGTAGGAAAAACAGAAAGGCAGAGTATTATTTAAATGGTGATAGATTGTGAAATGTTGATGCACAAAAGGACCTGGGTGTCCTTGTACACCAGTCACTGAAAGCAAACATGCAGGTGCAGCAAGCAGTTAGGAAGGCAAATGGTATGTTGGCCTTCATTGCAAGAGGATTTGAGTACAGGAGCAAGGATGTCTTACTACAGTTATACAGGGCCTTGGTGAGACCACACCTGGAGTACTGTGTGCAGTTTTGGTCTCCTTACCTAAGAAAGGATATACTTGCCATAGAGGGAATGCAGTGAAGGTTCATCAGACTGATTCCTGGGATGGCAGGACTGTCTTATGAGGAGAGACTGGGTTGACTAGGCCTGTATTCACTCGAGTTTAGAAGAATGAGAGGGGGTCTCATTGAAACGTATAAAATTCTGACAGGGCTAGACAGACTGGATGCAGGGAGGAGGTTTCCCCTGGCTGGGGGGGTAGAGAACGAGGGGTCACAGTCTCAGGATACGGGGTAGGACATTTAGGACTGAGATGGAGAAGAAATTTCTTCACTCAGAGGGTGGTGAACCTGTGGAATTCTCTACCACAGAAGGCTGTGGAGGCCAAGTCACTGAATATATTTAAGAAGGAGATAGATAGATTTCTAGATACAAAAGGCATCAAGGGGTATGGGGAGAGAGCGGGAATATGGTATTGAGATAGAGGATCAGCCATGATTGACATAAGAAAATTACTAGGCACTTGGTCTAAGCGTTAAACAAAGCTTTAATCAACTGTTTTACAATATGGCGATCTAGTTGTCCTTCACTAGTTCCTGTTAAAGAATGTCCTGAGCAAGCTGGGCCCATGCCCGAGTATTTATACTCTCCCTGGACAGCGCCACCAGCAGGCCGCCCAGTATTATGTCAATAGTCATTTCCCATGAATGACAAGATTCATGTCAATGATCATATTGAATGGCGGAGCAGGCTCGAAGGGTCTACTCCTGCTCCTATTTTTCTATGTTTCTATGTTTCTAAATAAGCGTTCTTTATACAAACGCACGGCGTATAAGGAATAAATTAAATGAACTGCAGGCACAAATTCAAATTGGAGGGTTTGACATGGTAGCCATTACTGTGACATGGCTGCAAGACGGTCAGGACTGGGAACTAAATATACCAGGTTATAAGGTCTACAGGAAAGATACGCAGCATTCGTAACAAGATAGATGAGTTGACAGCACAAATAGAAATAAAAGGGTATGATCTGATAGCCATTACAGAGATGTGGTTGCAAGGTGACCAAGGCTGGGAACTGAATATTCAGGGGTATTTGCCATTTCGTAAGGATAGGCAGAAAGGAAAAGGAGGTGGTGTAGTTCTGTTAATAAGGGATGAGATCAGTGCAGTAATGAGAAATGATATTGGCCCAGAAGATCAAGACGTAGAATCAGTTTGGGTGGAGATAAGAAATAATAAGGGTAAAAAGTCACTGGTGGGAGTGGTCTACAGGCCCCCAAACAGTAGCCACACTGTAGGACAGAGTATAAATCAAGAAATAATAGAGGCTTGTAAGAAAGGTATGACTATAATCATGGGAGAATTTAATCTTCATATTGATTGGACAAAGCAAATTGGCAAAGGTAGACTTGAGGAGTGTATACGGGATGATTTCTTGGAACAATATGTTGTGGAACTAACCAGGGAGAAAACTATTTTAGATCTGGTAATGTGTAACGAGGCTAGATTAATTAATGATCTCGAAGTGAAGGATCCTCTTGGGAAGAGTGATCATAGCATGGTAGAATTTCAAATTCAGTTTGAGGGTGAGAAAGCTAGGTCTCAAACTAGTGTCCTGAATGTAAACAAAGGTAATTAAAAAGGTATGAAGGCAGACTTGGTTAAAGTGGACTGGGAAAATATATTACAAGGTAAGACTGTAGAAAAGCTGTGGCAAACATTTAAAGAGATATTTCATAACTCTCAGCAAAGATATATTCCAGCGAGAAAGAAAGACTCTAAGAGAAGGATGAACCATCCGTGGCTAACTAAGGAAGTAAAGGATGGTATCAAATTGAAAACAAAGGCATACAATGTTGCGAAGAATAGTGAAAGGCCAGAGGATTGGGAAATTTAAAAAAACCAGCAAAGGACAACTAAAAAAATGATAGAGAGGAGATAACTTATGAGAGTAAGCTAGCAAGAAATATAAAAACAGACAGTAAGAGCTTCTACAGGTATATAAAAAGGAAGAGAGTAGTTAAAGTAAATGTTGGTCCCCTAGAGGATGAGTCTGGGGAATTAATAATGGGAAACAGGGAAATTGCGAAGACTTTGAACAAATATTTTGTATCGGTCTTCACGGTAGAAGACACTAAAAGCATCCCAATAATGAACAATCAAGGGGCTATTGGGGTGGGGGGGGGGGGAACTTAAAACAATCACTATCACTAGAGAGAAAGTACTCGGCAAACTAATGGGACTAAAGGTGGAAAAGTCCCCTGGACCCGATGGCCTGCATCCTAGGGTCTTAAAAGTGGTGGCTGCAGAGATAGTGGATGCATTGGTTGTAATCTACCAAAATTCCCTGGATTGTGGAGAGGTCCCAGCGGACTGGAAAAGCGCAAATGTAACGCCCCTATTTAAGAAAGGAGGGAGACAGAAAGCAGGCAACTATCGACCTGTTCGCCTAACATCTGTCATTGGGAAAATGCTGGAGTCCATCATTAAGGAAGTGATAGCAGGACATTTAGAAAATCATAATGGCCCAAAAATTAGTGCCGCTACGTGAGAGTACGCACTGTGTACTCTCGCGTATTCTGTCTCCAATTGCCGGTTTTCTGCATGCACTGCGCATGCGCTGAAAACCGGCACTTGGTGAATTCAAAAGGGGGCGGTTCCTAGGTGAACCGCGTGCGCGCTACAGGCTGCGCGCACGCAGTGCACTTAGTGCTTTGAACGCGCAGGTAAGTATGGAACATTTTAGACATAAAGAAAGGAGGCGTAAGACCCTCTTTTAACAAGGTAAGTAGTTAATTAAGTATTATTTTGAATTTTTTTTAACAGGTATATCTTTTTTAGAGACTTTAAAGACAGGTAAGTTTATTTTTATAACTTTTTAAAAGATTTTAAATTTTTTCAAAAATTTAATTTTTTGTTTAAAATGGTTAATTTATTTAACTATACTTATTTTATTAATGTGATGGTTTTTAAAAAAAATTTAATTGAGGTTTAGCTGTTCTTTTGGGGGGGTATAGTATTCATAGCTTTCACAGCCGTGCTGTGAAAGCTATGAATGAAAGATGGTGTGCTGCCATTGGCTCTAACTGAGTCACGTGATCCCACAGCTCGCACGAATTAACTGCGCCTGTGGGATACGAAAGCCCTGCACAGCTGCTGTCCAGAACATCAAGTTCGTGCGAGCTGGGACTGAAAAAGCCAGCGCGCAGTGAGAGATCGCGTGGAAGCCTTACCCTCGCACGAAGGCTCACTCACTAATTTTTGGGCCATTATAGTCAAGCAGAGTCAGCATGGTTTTATGAAAGGGAAATCATGTTTGACAAATTTGCTGGAGTTCTTTGAGGATGTAACGAGCAGGGTGGATAAAGGGAAACCAGTAGATGTCGTGTATTTGGATTTCCAGAAGGCATTCGATAAGGTGCCACATAAAAGGCTACTACACAAGATAAGAGCTCACGGGGTTGGGGGTAATATATTGGCATGGATAGAGGATTGGCTAACTAACAGAAAACAGAGAGTCGGATAAATGGGTCATTTTCAGGTTGGCAAACTGTAACTAGTGGGGTGCTGCAGAGGTCAGTGCTGGGGCCTCAACTATTTACAATCTATATTAATGACTTGGATGAAGGGACTGAGTGTAATGTAGCCAAATTTGCTGATGATACAAAGATAGGTGGGAAAGCAAATTGTGTGGAGGATGCAAAGAATCTCCAAAGGGATATAGATAGGCTAAGTGAGTTTGTAAAAATCTGGCAGATGGAGTTTAATGTGGGAAAATGCGAGGTTATCCACTTTGGTAGGAAAAATAAAAAAGCAAATTATTATTTAAATGGGGAGAGATTACAAAATGCTGAGGTACAGAGGGATCTGGGGGTCCTTGTACATGAATCACAAAAAGTTAGCATGCAGGTACAGCAAGGAATTAGGAATGTTGGCCTTTATTGCAAAGGGAATGGAGTATAAAAGTATAGAAGTCCTGTTACAACTGTACAGGGCATTGGTGAGACCACACCTGGAGTACTGCGTACAGTTTTGGTCTCCTTATTTAAGGAAGGATATACTTGCATTGGAGGCAGTTCAGAGAAGGTTCACGAGGTTGATTCCGGAGATGAAGGGGTTGTCTTATGAAGAAAGGTTGAGCAGGTTGGGCTCATTGGAGTTTAGAAGAATGAGAGGGGATCTTATTGAAACATATAAGACTCTGAAGGGGCTTGACAGGGTAGATGCAGAGAGGATGTTTCCCCTCGTGGGGGAATCTAGAACTAGGGGGCATAATTTCAGAATAAGGGGGCACCCTTTTAAATCGGAAATGAGGAGGAATTTCTTCTCTCAGAGGGTCGTGAATCTTTGGAATTCTCTTCCCCAGAGAGCTGTGGAGGCTGGGTCATTGAATATATTTAAGGTGGAGATAGACAGATTTTTGAAAGGTAAGGGAGTCAAGGGTTATGGGGAGCGGGCAGGGAAGTGGAGTTGAGGCCAAGATCAGATCAGCCATGATCTTATTGAATGGTGGAGCAGGCTCGAGGGGCCAAATTACCTACTCCTGCTCCTATGTCTTATGTTCTTATGTATATATGTGTAGGGAAAATGGCAGAGGGGAGGAGTAGCCTTAGTGATTGAGGATAAAATCACTTCAATGATAAGAGAGGATATAACGAGAGAGAAGCAGGCAGTGGAGACTTTATGGGTAGAATTAAGAAATAGGAAAGGACTTAAGACTAGTGGGAGTTGTATATAGGCCCCCTGGTAGCAGCTGTGAAGTGCTAGATTGTATAAATGCAGGGATTACACAAGCTTGTAGTAAAGGCAGAGTGGTTTTAATGCGGGATTTTAACTTTCATATAGATTGGGATAAGCATACTAGCACTTGTCAGAAAGGTAGTGAATTTCTTGAGTGTGTCCAAATAGTTTTCTACAACAATATGTCCTAGAGGCAACAAGAGGCATGCCATATTAGATTTAGTAATGAGTAATGAGCCCAATTTAGTAAACAGCCTAACTGTGCGTGAACATTTATCCAATAGCGATCATAACATGATCGAGTTCAACGTAGTGTTTGAAAGGGAGAAACACAAAACAGCTACTAAGATTCTAGATTTGGGTAAGGCTGACTTCAACGGGATGAGACAGAGACTGTCCACAGTAAACGGGGCAAATCTTAATGGGTAAAATGACAGAAGATCAGTGGGAAATGTTCTAAAAATAATTTAATGTGATACAGAACCAGTTTATACCCCTGAGGGGCAAGAGCTCTACTTGCCAAAAAACAGTCATGGACAACTAAAGAGGTAAGGGACAGCATAAAACTAAAAGAAAAAGCATACAAAAATGCAAAAAATAGCACAGATCCTGGTGAATGGGAAAGATACAAAGACCAGCAAAGGGTCACAAAACAGACAGTAAGAGCAACAAAAAGGGATTGAGAAAAGAGACTTGCAAGGGATATCAAAATCAACACAAATTTTTTTTACAATTATATTGGGAAAAAGAGGGTAGTCAGGAGCAATGTTGGCCCCTTAACTGAAAGTGGTGATATTGTCAATGATAATAAGGAAATGGCAGACATTTTGAATAATTACTTTGCGTCAGTATTTACAGTAGAGGAAGAGGATTGCATGCCAGAAACCCCAAGGAAACTAAATCAGGGATAGGGACTCAATAAAATTAACATAAGTAAAATAACAGTAATGAAGAAAATAATGGCACTAAAGAGTGACAAATTCCCAGGACCAGATGGTTTCCATCCCAGGGTTTTAAAGGAAGTAGGTGAGCACATTGCAGATGCCCTAACTATAATCATACAAAAATTCAGGAACCATTCCTTTAGATTGGAAAATTGTGCATGTCACTCTGCTATTTAAAAATGGTGAGAGAGGGAAACCAGTTAGCCTAACATCTGATGTCGGGAAATTACTAGAGTCTATAATTAAGGATAGGGTGACTAAACACCTCAAAAATTTTCAGTTGATCAGAGAGAGCCAGCATGGATTTGTGAAAGGTAGGTCATGCCTGACAAACCTGATTGAATTTTTTGAGGAGGTGACTAAGTAAGGAGAATATGACAGTGCTGGAGAGAGAGGATGTCCCGGAGGGGTCAAGGACAGAATCTATTTGGTTAGAGTTAAGAAATAATAGAGGTGCCATTGCACTACTAGATGTATTCTATAGGCCACCAAGTAGTGGGAAAGATATAGAGGAGCAAATTTTCAAGGAAATTACAGAGAGGTGCAAGAACTTTATAGTAGTGATTATGGAGGACTTCAATTATCCTAATATAGACTGGGATAGTAATAGTGTAAAGGACAGAGAGGGGGAAGAATTTCTAAAGTGTGTTCAGGAGAACTTTCTTGATCAGTACGTTTCCTGCCCAACGAGGAAGGAGGCATTGCTGGATCTGATTCTGGGAAATGAGGTGGGTCAAGTGAAGCAAGTGTCAGTAGGGAAACATTTAGGGAACAGGGATCACAGTATCATAAGATTTAGATTAGCTATGGAAAAGGACAGGGAGCAATCTAGAGTAAAAATATTTAATTGGAGGAAGGCCAATTTCAGTGGGTTGAGAATGGATCTGGCCCGGGTAAATTGGAATCAAAGATTGGCAGGCAAAACTGTAATCGAACAATGGGCTGCCTTTAAAGAGGAGATGGCTCGGATCGAGGTACATTCCCACAAGGGGGAAAGGTAGGGCAACCAAAGTCAGAGCTCCCTGGATGATGAAAGAGATGGAGAGTAAGATGAAGCAGTAAAAGGGGGCGTATGACAGATGTCAGGTTGAGAATACAAGTGAGAACCAGACTGAATATAGAAAGTTCAGAGGTGAAGTGAAAAAGGAAATAAGAGGGGCAAGGAGATAGTATGAGAATAGATTGGCAGCCAACATAAAAGGGAATCCAAAAGTCTTCTATAGGCATATAAATAGTAAACGGGTAGTCAGAGGAGGGGTGGGGCCGATTAGGGACCAAAAAGGAGACCTACGCATGGAGGCAGAGGGCAGAGCTGAGGTGCTAAACGAGTACTTTGCATCTGTCTTCACCAAGGAAAAAGATGCTGCCGAAGTCATAGTGAAGGAGGAGGTAGTGGAGATACTGGATGGGATAAAACTTGATAAAGAGGAGGTACTAGAAAGGCTGGCTATTCTTAAAGTAGATAAGTCACCAGGACCGGATGGGATGCATCCTAGGATGCTGAGGGAAATATAGATGGAAATTGCGGAGGTACTGGCCATAATCTTCCAATCCTCCTTAGATATGGGGCTGGTGCCAGAGGACTGGAGAATTGTAAATGTTACACCCTTGTTCAAAAAAGGGTGCAAGGATAAACCAAGCAACTATAGGCCAGTCAGTTTAACCTCGGTGGTGGGGAAGCTTTTAGAAACAGTAATCAGGGACAAAATTAGCAGTCACTTGGACAAGTGTGGATTAATTAAGGAAAGCCAGCACGGATTTGTTAAAGGCAAATCGTGTTTAATTAACTTGATTGAGGTAACAGAGAGGGTTGATGTGGTGTACATGGACTTCCAAAAGGTGTTTGATAAAGTGCCACATAATAGGCTTGCCAGCAAAGTTGAAGCCCATGGAATAAAAGGGACAGTGGAAGCATGGATATGAAATTGGCTAAGTGACAGGGAACAGAGTAGTGGTGAATGGTTGTTTTTCGGACTGGAGGAAGGTATACAGTGGTGTCCCCCAGGGGTCGGTACTAGGACCACTGCTTTTCTTGATCTATATTAATGACTTGGATATGGGTGTACAGGGCACAATTTCAAAATTTGCAGATGATACAAAACTTGGAACTATAGTGAACAGTGGGGAGGATAGTGATAGACTTCAAGAGGACATAGACAGGCTGGTGGAATGGGCGGACACGTGGCAGATGAAATTTAATGCAGAAACGTGCGAAGTGATACATTTTGGTAGGAAGAACAAGGAGAGGCAATATAAACTAAAGGGTACAATTATAAAGGGGATGCATGAACTGAGAGACCTGGGGATATATGTGCACAAATCGTTGAAGGTGGCAGGGCAGGTTGAGAGCGCAATTAAAAAAGCATACGGGATTCTGGGCTTCATAAATAGAGGCATAGAATACAAAAGCAAGGAAGTTATGATTAATCTTTATAAAACACTGGTCCAGCCTCAACTGGAGTATTGTGTCCAATTCTGGGCACCGCACTTTAGGAAGGATGTGAAAGCCTTAGAGAGGGTGCAGAAAAGATTTACAGGAATGATTCCAGGGATGAGGGACTTCAGTTACGTGGATAGACTGGAGAAGCTGGGGTTGTTCTCCTTAGAGCAGAGAAGATTGAGAGGAGATTTGATAGAGGTGTTCAAAATCATGAGGAATCTGGACAGAGTAGATAGAGAGAAACTGTTCCCATTGGCGGAAGGGTCGAGAACTAGTGGACACAGATTTAAGGTGATTGGCAGAAAAACCAAAGGCGACATGAGGAAAAACTTTTTTTACTCAGCGAGTGGTTAGGATCTGGAATGCACTGCCTGAAAGGGTGGTGGAGGCAGACTCAATCACTGCTTTCAAAAGGGAATTGGATAAGTACCTGAAGGAAAATTTTTTGCAGGGCTATTGGGAAAGGGTGGGGGAGTGGGACGAGCTGAAGTGCTCTTGCAGAGAGCCGGCACGGGCTCGACGGGCCGAATGGTCTCCTTCTGTGCTGTAACCATTCTATGATTCTATAAAGTAGTGGACAGGGGAATGTCTATGGATGATATTTATATGGACTTCCAGAAGGCATTTGATAAAGTCCCACATATGAGACTGTTAACTAAGGTAGAAGCCCATGGCATTGAGGGCAAATTATTGACCTGGTTAGGAAATTGGCTGAGTGGCAGGAGACAGAGAGTAGGGATAATGGGTAGGTACTCAGATTGGCAGGATGTGACTAGTGGTGTTCCGCAGGGATCTGTGTTGGGGCCTCAACTATTCACATTAGTTATTAACGACTTAGATGATGGCATAGACAGTCATATATCCAAATTTGCCGATGACACAAGGATAGGCGGCATTGTAGGAAGTGTAGATGAAAGCATAAAATTACAAAGGGATATCGACAGATTAAGTGAATGGGCAAAACTGTGGCAAATGGATTTCAATGTAGGCAACTGTGAGGTCATCCACTTTGGACCTAAAAAGGATAGAACAGGGTACTTTCTAAATGGTGAGAAGCTAAAAAGAGTGGAGGTCCAAAGAGACTTGGAGGTCCAGGTACGTAGATCGTTAAAATGTCATGAACAGATACATTACAACAGTGACTACACTCTAAAAGTACTTCATTGGCTGTAAAGCACTTTGAGACTTCCAGTGGTCATGAAAGGCGCTGTATAAATCCAACGGGGAAAAATTGGGTTGATTTGCGCTTCTCGTTAGGGGGCGCTAATGGGGCGCAAATCACCATGCACCCGGGCGCGGCGCCGCTAACGCCTCCTGCAAAATTCAGCGGGAGGTTAGCGGCAGCGGTAGCCGGTAGCGCCCAGTGGCACTGCGCCGCCGCCAATGACGTCATCACCGTGCGCAGTGACCCGCTTGCGCCCCGGTCGCAAACTTGGGTTGCACCCCTGACCTATCGCCGGACGATATCTCCGACAGGGTCAGGGTGGCGTTTTTGCAGTGGCGGTGGTAATAAAAGGGCAGGTGTCATAGAGTCATAGAGTTATACAGCACAGAAAGAGGCCCTTCGGCCCATCGTGTCCGCGCCGGCCATCAAGCCCTGCCTTTTCTAATCCCATTTTCCAGCACTTGGTCCATAGCCTTGTATGCTATGGCGTTTCAAGCGCTCATCTAAATGCTTCTTGAATGTTGTGAGGGTTCCTGCATCTACCACCCTTTCAGGCAGTGAGTTCCAGATTCCAACCACCCTCTGGGTGAAAAAGTTTTTCCTCAAATCCCCTCTAAACATCCTGCCCCTTACCTTGAAACTATGCCCCCTGGTTATTGACCCCTCTACTAAGGGGAAAAGTTCCTTTCTATCTACCCTATCTATGCCCCTCGTAATTTTGTACACCTCAATCAGGTCCCCCCTCAGCCTTCTCTACTCTAAGGAAAACAACCCCAGCCTGTCCAGTCTCTCTTCATAGCTGAAGCGCTCCAGCCCAGGTAACATCCTGGTGAATCTCCTCTGCACCCTCTCCAATGCAATCACATCCCTCCTATAGTGTGGCGATCAGAACTGCACACAGTATTCCAGCTGTGGCCTAACTAGCGTTTTGTACAGCTCCATCATAACCTCCCTGCTCTTATATTCTATGCCTCGGCTAATGAAGGCAAGTATCCCATATGCCTTTTTAACCACCTTATCTACCTGTCCTGCTGCCTTTAGGGATCTATGTACATGCACACCAAGGTCTCTCTGATCCTCTGTCCTTCCTTGGGTCCTACCATTCATTGTGTATTCCCTTGCCTTGTTAGCCCTCCCAAAATGCATCACCTCACACTTTTCAGGGTTAAATTCCATATGCCACTGTTCTGCCCATCTAACCATCCCGTCTATATCGTCCTGTAGCCTGAGGCTTCCCTTCTCGCTATTTACCACTCCACCAATTTTCGTGTCATCTGCGAACTTACTGATCATACCTCCTACATTCATATCTAAATCATTAATGTACACTACAAACAGCAAAGGACTCAGCACCGATCCCTGCGGTACACCACTGGACACAGGCTTCCAGTCACAAAACAACCTTCGACAATCACCCTCTGCCTCCTGCCACTGAGCCAATGTGCCAAATTGCCCTGGATCCCACGGGCTCTTACCTTCTTGACAAGTCTCCCATGTGAAACTTTGTCAAAAGCCTTACTGAAGTCCATGTAGACTACATCAACTGCACTACCCTCATCCACACACCTAGTCACCCCCTCGAAAAATTCAATCAAATTGGTCAGACATGATCTCCCCCTGACAAATGTAGAATTCGCAATATATCGCGATTTTATTAATAAGGAGAAAAACACATAGTTTCGTTCAAACAGCTTTTATTTCAGCAGAATGCTGTCAGGTTTTCAAAGTGGACACAAGCAGCTTGTAAAATGGCCGCCGCGCCTCGTGGCAGAACATTCTAGACTTTTCAACAGGCAGACAAGATGGCGTTCCAATAAACATTTGTGCAAGATCGATTAAGACTCAGCACATTGAAGATAATACACGAGACATCATGGGTTCACAGTATACACATAAATACTGAAATCGGTCTCCCAGGTGCGAATAAGAGCTATTGTACCAAGTAATCAAGAACCCATCCAAAGACATTAATATGTAAAATCCCAACGACTCTACGATGAGAGAGCCGTTAGCGGGTAGTTACAGAAAACATTTGGAAGCCCCAAAACCCCTCCGGGGAGAACACCGACCGATTAAACAATGGGAGAAATATTAACAGGTACTCAGACAATTACGAGTAGCCCCGAAACCCATTAAAACGAAGATCACCCTATACAAGACTTTTGAGCGCCAAACCCTAACAAAAGAAAAAGACATTAAGGTTGGGCGGGAAACGAAAGATTTTGCACTATAATTGCAAGCTCCAAACCGTCCATCTTTTTTTTATTCGGTTGACTCTTATCCTGCTGGTGTTTATCCTCGTGGCTGCTCTTGACTCGCCGTCTTGTTCCTGTTTGCCTCGTGTCTCTTTTCAAAAGACTGTTGAACTTTACGATCCGCTCGAATCTACCTCGTGTCGCGTCGCGAAGACCTGTGTAGAACTGGGCTCTGAAGCCTTGAAGCGGGCGCACCATCCCGATAAGTCGGTAAACGGTGTTGGAACCGAAGGCCTGAGATGAGATGAGATGAGATGAGATGAGATGAGAAGAGAAGAAGACCATACTTATCGCCACGGTCAGTAAGCCCCGACCGCGCCTGTAGGTCGAATAGACATTTTCCTTGCCAGGAAGACTTCTTTGAGTTCTACAGAACTGACACAGGAAGACTATTCTTCGAATTTTATCGCATCAGTGCGAGGGCACAGGAAGACTCTTTTTTGAGTAGAGTCGGAACTCCGAGGACAACACAGATCTTCATGACAGCAGACGTTCCAGCCTGCTAGCCGGAGCAGAAACGAGTAAACAAGTGGGGCCAGGAGACCCCCTGATCGACACGTGGGCGCTGCGGTGAAAAACATCCGATCAGAGTTTTCGGAATTCTCCGAGTTATCACGAGTGGTGAGCATGAGTCTCGAATCCTACGAATCTAGCTTAGGACAGATATTGATAGGGGAGGGTTTTAAGTATTAAGGATAATTGTAATGCGTGCCCCCATTTACGATGTGTCGTTCGTTCCTCGTTTCCCTGAAATTAGTTACATAACTGCGTGTAAGATTGTACTGTCATTAATCTGTGCTTATGACATGTATTTCGTAATCTTAAATATTATGCAATAAAGATTTTCCATTTCGTACCATTCAACCGAGTCTACCTGAGTTTCATCTCCATTACTGCTCTCGCATCTAAGTCCAGTGTCGAGAACCGTAAGGGCGAGTGGGTCGAACCACTCACAGGTGTGTCTAGTGCTCCCAGACTGGCTGGAGACCAGAACAGGCAACAAGGCCTAAACCCGCACTAGCACCCGGGCTGCACAGAACCACACGAATCTCACAGGCTGAGAGACAAAAACCCTTACACAAAGCCATGCTGACTATCCCTGATTAATCCCTGCCTCTCCAAGTGGAGACTAATTCTGTCCCTCAGAATTTTTTCCAATAATTTCCCTACCACTAATGTTAGGCTCACTGGCCTGTAATTCCCTGGTTTATCCCTACTACCCTTCTTGAACAATGGTACTACGTTAGCTGTTCTCCAGTCCTCTGGCACCTCCCCTGTGGCCAGAGAGGTTCTGAAAATTTGTGTCAGAGCCCCTGCAATCTCCTCCCTTGCCTCACACAGCAGCCTGGGATACATCCCGTCAGGGCCTGGGGATTTATCCACTTTTAAGCCCGCTAAAACCGCTAGTACCTCCTCCCTCTCAATACTAATTTGTTCAAGTATATCACAATCCCCCTATCTGATTTCTATGCCTACATCGTCTTTCTCCATAGTGAACACAGATGCAAAATATTCATTTAAAACCTCACCTACATCTTCCGGCTCTACACACAGATTGCCACTTTGGTCCCTAATGGGCCCTACTCTTTCCCTGGCTATCCTCTTGCCCTTAATATACTTATAAAACACCTTGGGATTTTCCTTTATTTTGCCCGCCAGTGTTTTTTCATGCCCCCTCTTCGCTCTCCTAATTTCTTTTTTAAGTTAGCAATTTTGAAGAACCTGAGGGTCGATAAGTCCCCTGGGCCAGATGGGATATATCCTAGGATTCTTTGGGAGGCAAGGGAGGAGATTGCAGAGCCTCTGGCTTTGATCTTTGGGTCCTCACTGTCCACGGGAATGGTGCCAGAGGACTGGAGAGTGGCGAATGTTGTTCCGCTCTTCAAGAAAGGAAATAGGAATGACCCTGGTAATTATAGGCCGGTTAGTCTTACTTCGGTGGTTGGTAAGATAATGGAAAAGGTCCTGAGGGATAGGATTTATGACCATTTGGAAAGGGGCAACTTAATCAGGGATAGTCAACACGGATTCGTGAAGGGTAAGTCTTGCCTAACAAATTTGATTGAATTCTTTGAGGAGGTAACTAAGTGTGTAGATGAAGGTAGAGCAGTAGATGTCGTATACATGGATTTTAGTAAGGCATTTGATAAGGTTCCCCATGGTCGGCTCATGAAGAAAGTAAGGAGTTGCGGGATAGAGGGAAATTTGGCCGATTGGATAAGTAACTGGCTATCTCATAGAAAATTGAGAGGTCGCACAACACCAGGTTATAGTCCAACAGTTTTATTTGAAATCACAAGCTTTCGGAGCTATTCGATTGCTCCTTCCTCAGGTGAAGTAAATTAGATACAGAATCGCCAAAGCATATATAGATAGAAAACAAAGCATGTGTACTTTACAATTGCAGACCAATAAATTAAATCATCCTGACTATCTGCCGAGGTGTGATAAAGTTAATTAAGTCAGCCAGGAAGGTACCACATCAAAGACATAGCAAGATACGACTGAGACAATGAGGTGTAGTCGCAGGGGTTCTAACGTGTCAAAAGCTGCCGTCTGTATGTAAAACGAAAAGCTTTAACATTTTTTTACTTTTTTACTGGGAAAATTTTTACTTTTTTACTGGGAATCACATCTGTGAACAAGCTAACGACGACTCGAGTCCGGATCACGTCATGTATCGTGACATAAACCCAAGATCCCGATTGAGACCGTCTTCATGAGTGCGGAACTTGGCTATCAGTTTCTGCTCGATGATTTTGCGTTGTCGTGTGTTTCTAAGGTTGCCTTGGAGAACGCTTACCCGCAGATCCGAGGCTGAATGTCCTTGACTGCTGAAGTGTTCCCCGACTGGGAGGTAACAATCCTGCCTGGCGATTGTTGCGCGGTGCTCGTTCATACGTTGTCTCAGTGTCTGCATGGTCTCGCCGATGTACCATGCCGCGGTGCATTCTTTCCTGCAACGTATGAGGTAGACAACGTTGGCCGAGTCACATGAGTATGTACCATGTACCTGGTGGGTAGTGTCCTCACGTGTGATGGTGGTATCTGTGTTGATGATCTGGCATGTCTTGCAGAGTTTGCCATGGCAGGGTTGTGTGGTGTCGTGGTCGCTGTTATCCTGAAAGCTGGGTAATTTGCTGCGAACGATGGTACTTCTGAGGTTAGGCGGCTGTTTGAAGGCAAGTAGTGGAGGCGTGGGGATGGCCTTAGCGAGGTGTTTGTCGTCATCGATGACATGTTGAAGGCTGCGAAGAACATGGCGTAGTTTCTCCGCTCCGGGGAAGTACTGGACGACGTAGGGTACCCTGTTGGTTGTGTCCCGTGTTTGCCTTCTGAGGAGGTCTATGCGATTTTTCGCTGTGGCCCGTCGGAACTGTCGATCGATGAGTCGAGCGTCATATCCCGTTCTTACGAGGGCGTTTTTCAGCGTCCATAGGTGTCCATCGCGTTCCTCCTCGTCTGAGCAGATCCTGTGTATTCGCAGGGCTTGTCCATAGGGGATGGCTTCTTTAACATGGTTAGGGTGGAAGCTGGAGAAGTGGAGCATTGTGAGGTTGTCCGTGGGCTTGCGGTAGAGTGAAGTGCTGAGGTGTCCGTCTTTGATGGAGATTCGTGTGTCCAGGAATGAGACCGATTCTGAGGAGTAGTCCATGGTGAGTTTGATGGTGGGATGGAACTTGTTTATGTTATCGTGTAGTCTTTTCAGTGATCCTTCGCCATGGGTCCAAAGGAAGAAAATGTCGTCGATGTATCTGGTGTACAGCGTTGGCTGGAGGTCCTGTGCAGCGAAGAAGTCTTGCTCGAACTTGTGCATGCCCACGCCTCCACTACTTGCCTTCAAACAGCCGCCTAACCTCAGAAGTACCATCGTTCGCAGCAAATTACCCAGCTTTCAGGATAACAGCGAGCACGACACCACACAACCCTGCCATGGCAAACTCTGCAAGACATGCCAGATCATCAACACAGATACCACCATCACACGTGAGGACACTACCCACCAGGTACATGGTACATACTCATGTGACTCGGCCAACGTTGTCTATCTCATACGTTGCAGGAAAGAATGCACCGCGGCATGGTACATTGGCGAGACCATGCAGACACTGAGACAACGTATGAACGAGCACCGCGCAACAATCGCCAGGCAGGATTGTTACCTCCCAGTCGGGGAACACTTCAGCAGTCAAGGACATTCAGCCTCGGATCTGCGGGTAAGCGTTCTCCAAGGCAACCTTAGAAACACACGACAACGCAAAATCATCGAGCAGAAACTGATAGCCAAGTTCCGCACTCATGAAGACGGTCTCAATCGGGATCTTGGGTTTATGTCACGATACATGACGTGATCCAGACTCGAGTCGTCGTTAGCTTGTTAACAGATGTGATTCCCAGTAAAAAAGTAAAAATTTTCCCAGTAAAAAAGTAAAAAAATGTTAAAGCTTTTCGTTTTACATACAGACGGCAGCTTTTGACACGTTAGAACCCCTGCGACTACACCTCATTGTCTCAGTTGTATCTTGCTATGTCTTTGATGTGGTACCTTCCTGGCTGACTTAATTAACTTTATCACACCTCGGCAGATAGTCAGGATGATTTAATTTATTGGTCTGCAATTGTAAAGTACACATGCTTTGTTTTCTATCTATATATGCTTTGGCGATTCTGTATCTAATTTACTTCACCTGAGGAAGGAGCAATCGAATAGCTCCGAAAGCTTGTGATTTCAAATAAAACTGTTGGACTATAACCTGGTGTTGTGCGACCTCTCAATTTTGTCCACCCCAGTCCAACACCGGCATCTCCGCATCATATCTCATGGAAGGCAGAGGGTGGTGGTGGATGGAACATTTTCGGACTGGAGACCAGTTACCAGCGGTGTGCCACAGGGGTCGGTGCTGGGTCCTCTGCTGTTTGTGATTTTTATCAATGACTTGGAGGAGGGGACTGAAGGGTGGATCAGTAAATTTGCTGATGACACCAAGATTGGTGGAGCAGTGGATGAGGTGGAGGGCTGTTGTAGGCTGCAAAGAGACATTGATAGGATGCAGAGCTGGGCCGAAAAATGGCAGATGGAATTTAACCCTGATAAGTGCGAGGTGATTCATTTTGGTAGGGCAAATTTGAATAAGGATTACAGGGTCAACGGCAGGGTTCTGAGGAACGTGGAGGAGCAGAGGGATCTGGGGGTTCATATCCACAGATCTCTGAAGGTTGCCACTCAAGTGGATAGAGCAGTAAAGAAGGCCTATGGTGTGTTGGCGTTTATTAACAGAGGGTTTGAGTTTAAGAACCGTGAGGTTATGCTGCAACTGTACAGGACCTTGGTGAGACCACATTTGGAATATTGTGTGCAGTTCTGGTCACCTCACTATAGGAAGGACGTGGAAGCATTGGAAAGAGTGCAAAGGAGATTTACCAGGATGCTGCCTGGTTTGGGGGGGAGGTCTTATGAGGAAAGATTGAGGGAGTTGGGGCTTTTCTCTTTAGAGCGGAGGAGGATGAGAGGCGACTTAATAGAGGTTTATAAGATGATGAGGGGGATAGATAGAGTGGATGTTCAGAGACTATTTCCTCGAGTAGAGGCAGCTGTTACAAGGGGGCATAACTATAAGGTGCATGGGGGGAGATATAGAAGGGATGTCCGAGGTAGATTCTTTACTCAGAGAGTGGTTGGGGTGTGGAATGGACTGCCTGCGGTGATGGTGGAGTCGGACACTTTAGGAACTTTCAAGCGGTTATTGGATAAGCACATGGAGCACACCAGAGTGATAGGGAGTGTGATAGCTTGATCTTGGTCTCGGACAATGCTCGGCACAACATCGAGGGCCGAAGGGCCTGTACTGTGCTGTACTGTTCAAAAAGTACCCCCCTGCACTTTCTATACTCCTCTAGTGCTTCCACTGTTTTTAGTCCTTTGTATCTGCCAAAAGCCTCCCTTTTTTTCCTAATCCATTCTTGTATATCCCTTGACATCCAGGGTTCCCTGGACTTGTTGGTCCCACCCTTGACCTTTACGGGAACATGTTGGCATTGTACTCTCTCTATTTCCTTTCTGAAAGACTCCCACTGCTCTGATGCGGATTTTCCTACAAGTAGCTGATCCCAGTCCACCTTATCATATTAAAATCGGCCTTCCCCCAATTTAGAACCTTTATTTCCGGTCCATCTTTGTCCTTTTCCATGACCACCTTATGTCGGGCGGCCATATTTTTTTTGACTGACTGCCAGCACCTGACCCCTTCCCCTCTTTTTCTTCGGGGTGCCGGCCGTGATTGCTCAGCCCAGCACTCTGCTCCCCGGTGGTCTAGCAGGTCCCCGGTGCGCGCAGGGGAGGGAAGCCTGCAATGATGCGGCACTGCGTGCTGACGCGTGCTGTTGCACGTAGCGCCGCGATATTCAGTTGTAGCGCCCCAAGAAAGAGGTGGCGCGCTACTGGAAGCTCCACCTCCTCCTTGGGGCGCTACAACTGAATTTCAAGCAGAGGGGAGCTAACTTTTTCGGGGTGCTAAAATTAGCACCCCAGCGACGTTAGCGCCCCAAAAGGAGCGACACCGAATTCCCCCCCCCCCCGCCCAAGTCTTTCTTTCTTTTCAGATACAGAAAATCATCAAAAAGGCTAATGCAATACTGGCCTTTATGTCTAGAGGACTAGAATACAAGGGGGTAGCAGTTGTGCTGCAGCTGTACAAAACTCTGGTTGGAACACACCTACATAAGAACATAAGAATTAGGAGCAGGAGCAGGCCATTCAGCCCCTCGAGCCTGCTCCGCCATTCAATGAGATCATGGCTGATCCGATTTTGGCCTCATCTCCACTTTCCTGCCCGCTCCCCATAACCCTTGACTTCTCTGTTGCTCAAAAATCTGTCTATCTCAGCCTTGAATATATTCAATGACTCAACTTCCACAGCTCTCTGAGGTAAAGAATCCCAAAGAGTCACAACCCTCTGAGAGAAGAAATTCCTCCTCATCTCCATCTTAAATGGGCGACACCTTATTCTGAGACTATGCCCCCTCGTTCTAGATTCCCCCACGAGGGGAAACATCCTCTCAGCATCTACCCTGTCCAACCCCTCAGAAACTTATATGTTTCAATAAGATCACCTCTCATTCTTCTAAACTCCAATGAGTATAGGCCCAAGCTGCTCAACCTTTCCTCATCAGACAACCCTTCCATCCCAGGAATCAACCTAGTGAACCTTCTCTGAACTGCCTCCAATGCAAGTATATCCCTCCTTAAATAAGGGGACCAAAACTGTACGCAGTACTCCAGGTGTGGTCTGGAGTACTGTGAGCAGTTCTGGGCACCACCTTAGGAAGGATATATTGGTCTTGGAGGGAGTGTAGCGTAAGTTTACCAGAATTATACCTGGACTTCAAGGGTTAAGTTACGAGGAGAGATTACACAAATTAGGGTTGTATTCCCTAGAATTTAGGTTAAGGGGTGATCTGATCGAAGTTTTCAGGATATTAAGGGGAACAGATAGGGTAGATAGAGAGAAACTATTTCCACTGGTTGGGGATTCTAGGACTAGGGGGCAGAGTCTAAAAATTAGAGTCAGACCTTTCAGGAGTGAAATTAGGAAACACTTCTACACACAAAGGGTGGCAGAAGTTTGGAACTCTCTTCGCAAACAGCAATTGATGCTAGATCAACTGTTAATTTTAAATCGGAGATTGATAGCTTTCTGTTAACTAAAGGTATTAAGGGATATGGGCCAAAGGAGGGTATATGGAGTTAGGTCGCAGATCAGACCCACAGCAATGTGGTTGACTCTTAACTGCCCTCTGAAATGGCCTAGCAAGTCACTCAGTTGTAACTAACCGCTACAAAACAAAATTACAAGAATGAAACCGGACGGACCACCCGGCATTGACCTCGGCACCGGCTACGGACACAGCAACGGCACACCCAGCCCAGTCAACCCTGCAAAGTCCTCCTCACCAACATCTGGGGACTTGTGCCAAAATTGGGAGAGCTGTCCCACAGACTAGTCAAGCAACAGCCTGACATAGTCATACTCACAGAATCATACCTTTCAGCCAATGTCCCGAACTCCTCCATCACCATCCCTGGGTATGTCCTGTCCCACTGGCAGGACAGGCCCACCAGGGGTGGTGGCACAGTGGTATACAGTCGGGAAGGAGTGGCCCTGGGAATCCTCAACATTGACTCTGGACCCCATGAAGTCTCATGGCTTCAGGTCAAGCATGGGCAAGGAAACCTCCTGCTGATTATCACCTACCGCCCTCCCTCAGCTGATGAATCAGTACTCCTCCATGTTGAACATCACTTGGAAGAAGCACTGAGAGTAGCAAGGGCACAGAATGTACTCTGGGTGGGGGACTTCAATGTCCATCACCAAGAGTGGCTCGGTAGCACCACTACTGACCGAGCTGGCCGAGTCCTGAAGGACATAGCTGCCAGTCTGGGCCTGCGACAGGTGGTGAGTGAACCAACAAGAGGGAAAAACCTACTTGACCTCGTCCTCACCAATCTACCTGTCGCAGATGCATCTGTCCATGACAGCATTGGCAGCAGTGACCACCGCACAGTCATTGTGGAGACGAAGTCCCATCTTCACACTGAGAACACCCTCCATCGTGTTGTGTGGCACTACCACCGTGCTAAATGGGATAGATTCAGAACAGATCTAGCAGCTCAAAACTGGGCATCCATGAGGCACTGTGGGCCATCAGCAGCAGCAGAATTGTATTCCACCACAATCTGTAACCTCATGGCCCGGCATATCCCTCACTCTACCATTACCACCAAGCCAGGGGACTAACCCTGGTTCAACAACGAGTGCAGAAGAGCATGCCAGGAGCAGCACCAGGCGTACCTAAAAATGAGGTGCCAACCTGGGGAAGCTGCAACACAGGACTACATGCATACTAAAAAGCAGAAGCAGCATGCTATAGACATGGCTAAGCGATCCCACAATCAACAGATCAGATCAAAGCTCTGCAGTCCTGCCACATCCAGTCGTGAATGGTGGTGGACCATGAAACAACTAACGGGAGGAGGAGGCTCCATGAATATCCCCATCCTCAATGATGGTGGAGCCCAGCACGTGAGTGCAAAAGACAAGTCTGAAGCGTTTGCAACCAACTTCAGGCAGAAGTGCCGAGTGGATGATCCATATCGGCCTCCTCCCGAAGTCCCCACCATCACAGAAGCCAGTCTTCAGCCAATTCGATTCACTCCACGTGATATCAAGAAACGGCTGAGCACACTGGATACAGCAAAGACTGTGGGCCCCGACAACATCCCAGCTATCATGCTGAAGACTTTTGCTCCAGAACTAGCCGCGCCTCTAGCCAAGCTGTTCCAGTACAGCTACAACACTGGCATCTATCCGACAATGTGCAAAACTGCCCAGGTATGTCCTGTCCACAAAAAGCAGGACAAATCCAACCCTGCCAATTACCGCCCCATCAGTCTACTCTCAATCATCAGCAAAGTGATGGAAGGTGTCATCGACAGTGCTATCATGCGGCACTTACTCACCAATAACCTGCTCACTGATGCCCAGTTTGGGTTCCGCCAAGACCACTCGGCTCCCGACCTCATTACAGCCTTGGTCCAAACATGGACAAAGGAGCTGAATTCCAGAGGTGAGGTGAGAGTGACTGCCCTTGACATCAAGGCAGCATTTGACCGAGTCTAGCATCAAGGAGCCCTAGTAAAGCTGAAGTCAATCGGAATCAGGGGGAAATCGCTCCATTGGCTGGAGTCATACCTAGCACAAAGGAAGATGGTTGTGGTGGTTGAAGGTCAATCATCACAGCCCCAGGACATCGCTGCAGGAGTTCCTCAGGGCAGTGTCCTTGGCTCAACCTTCTTCAGCTGCTTCATCAATGACCTTCCCTCCAACATAAGGTCAGAAATGGGGATGTTCGCTGATGACTGCACAGTGTTCAGCGCCATTCACAACTCTACAGATAATGAAGCAGTCCATGCCCGCATGCAACAAGACCTGGACGACGTTCAGGCTTGGGCTGATAAGTGACAGGTAACATTCGCGCCACAGAAGTGCCAGGCAATGACTATCTCCAACAAGCGAGAGTCTAACCACCTCCTCTTGACATTCAATGGCATTACCATCGCTGAATCCCCCACTATCAACATCCTGGGGGTCACCATTGACCAGAAACTTAACTGGACCAGCCACATAAATACTGTAGCAACAAGAGCAGGTCAGAGGCTGGGTATTCTGCAGCGAGTGTCTCACCTCCTGACTCCCCAAAGCCTTTCCACCATCTACAAGGCACAAGTAAGGAGTGTGATGGAATACTCTCCACTTGCCTGGATGAGTGCAGCTCCAACAACACTCAAGAAGTTCGACACCATCCAGGACAAAGCAGCTCGCTTGATTGGCACCCCATCCACCACCTTAAACATTCACTCCCTCCACCACCAGCGTACCGTGGCTGCAGTGTGTACCATTTACAAGATGCACTGCAGCAACTCACCAAGGCTTCTTCGGCAGCACCTCCCAAACCCGCGACCTCTTCCACCTAGAAGGACAAGGGCAGCAGGTGTATGGAAACACCACCACCTCCAAGTTCCCCTCCAAGTCACACACCATCCTGACTTAGAAGTATATTGCCGATCCTTCATCGTCGCGGAGTCAAAATCCTGGAACTCCCTCCCTAACAGCACTGTGGGAGAACCTTCACCACATGGACCGCAGCGGTTCAAGAAGGTGGCTCACCACCATCTTCTCAAGGGCAATTAGGGATGGGTAATAAATGCTGGCCTTGCCAGCGACGCCCTGATCCCATAAATGTATAAAAAAAAAGTCATGATCTCATTGAATGTGGAACAGGTTCGAGGGGCTGAATGGCCTCCTCCTGTTCCTATGTAGGTTTCCCACTGCCGGTCCAGCTGGGGCCAGCCTAACTCTGAGGGCACTGGCTTGCAGACTTATCTGGGGCCAAGTGACAGGTCTATTCCTCCAGACTAATGATCCAGACTGTCTGGTCATCAGTAGTGCTGCAGTCCATCACGCTGCCCAACTGCAGGATTAGATTCGATTGAGTGTCAGCCGCGGCTCAGTGGGCAGCACTCTTGTCTCTGAGTCAGAAGGTTTGTGGGTTCAAGTCCCACTCCAGAGGCACAAAAATCCAGGCTGACACTCCATACAGTGCTGAGGGAGTTCTGCAATATCGGAGGTGCCGTCTTTCGGATGAGATGTTAAACCGAGGCCCGTCTGCTCTCAGGTGGATGTAAAAGACCCCATGGCACTATTACGAAGAAGAGCAGGGGAGTTCTTCCCGGTGTCCTGGCCAATATTTAACCCTCGATCAACATCACTAAAAAAAAACAGATTATCTGGTCATTATCACATTGCTGTTTATGGGAGCTTGCTGTGCACTAATTGGCTGCCGCATTGCCTACATTACGACAGTGACTACACTTCAAAAGTACTTCATTGGCTGTAAAGCACTTTGGGACGTCCTGAGGTTGTGAAAGGCGCTAGTTTTTCTTTCTTTTTAGATTAAAGAGTCTCTCACACACCAGCCACCTGGCTCGAAGCTTCCATTTTGGAACCAACTCGGCCCCAAAGAGATCCCACAAACCTCTCCCCAAGCGGGTTTGAGCCCTCATCGCCAGGCAGACAGCAGGTTCCAGGGCTCTTCATGATCAGCACAACTCACTATAAAGTGTGCAAGTGATCTGCCCACAGCAGGGACACACAACACACCCCACTGAAGAGGGGTTCCACTAGTTGGAGGTGCAGAGCTTCAGAAGCAGCTGGTTTCATGCAAGGTTCGGAGCCCTGGATATATCAGTATACGTCCTGGCATCTAGCCTCCAGGAAACACACTCCATCGGCTGGGTAACCTCAGTCTTCTCATCCACTGTACAATGGATTGCAGCATGGTGGAGAGTACTGCACAGGGCAGCTTGCGTCGTCCCAGTCACGCTGAAGTTCCTAACATCCAAATCCAAAGCCACGCACCAGGCTTACTCATTGCCAACTGCTTAATCCAGGTCTTCATGTCAGGGGCTTTGGCAAATGAAGCGGACTCCCCCTCCAGGGCACTCGGTGGCAGGGCCCTCTGTGAAACCACGCACCTTATTGTAACAGATCTACCTCGGAGCTTGGTCTGGGATGTCACATCTGGGCCGGAGAAAGGCCTACTGTTCGGATTAAGGATTCTGAGCCAAGTGGAGAACTTCTTGTCATGTGCTTTCTGTGCCACAAGTTTAATTTGTATTGGCATCACCCTGTCGTTGAAGAAAAACCAAAGTGTCCTTCACCTCTTCTCAGTCCCTAAGGATTGTGTCCAGGCTCAAGTTGACATCCACTTGAACTCTCGTACTGACATAACTCAACAATTGGAAGAAGTGCCCCAGTATCTTCTAATTAATACCTTTGAGATCCCCTCTTGCGATGTGTAAAGGCTTCACTACCCATGGCTGATGCGAGTAACCGTGGTCTCCAGGCAGCAGGTTGGCTCTGTGCCCAGATAAAGGCAGCACTGAGTCATAAGAACATAATAAATAGGAGCAGGAGTAGGCCATACGGTCCCTCGAGCCTGCTCCGCCATTCAATAAGATCATGGCTGATCAGAGACTCTTAAACATGACGATGAGTTTCCACACATAACACCCGAGTAACAGAAAAACAAATTCTCATGATGGATGAAATAAGGCCCTGTGTTTGAAGGGTGTGTCATGAGATAAATGTACAGGACCAGGGATGAGTTCTTGTTACTTCCTGTCTGTAAGGCTGGCTTCTGGTGTGTGATCGGAACTGGATTATGTGCGGATTTCAGCGGTATCCCAGTACAGTGCAACACCTTGCAATGTTGAGATGTGGCTGGTTGGTTGGGTGATGGGCAGGATGTGGTTTTTCTGCTGTAACAGCCAGGTCTCCATCTCCAACACCGACTCTGTCAGTTGGACCCTATCAGAGGGTTTCCTATTCTGACCTCTCGTCATGTTCCACCGCTGGCTGCTCTGTGATGGGACACTTGCACAACTGTGTAATACACGAGATAGAAAGAAAGAAAGAAGACGACAGACTTGCATTTATATAGCACCTTTCACGACCACCGGACGTCTCAAAGCACTTTACAGTCAATGAAGTACTTTTGAAGCACAGTCACTGTTGTAATGTGGGAAACACGGCAGCCAATTTGCGCACAGCAAGCTCCCACAAACAGCAGTGTGATAATGACCAGATAACCTGTTTTTGTTATGTTGGTTGAGGGATAAATATTGGCCAGGACACCGGGGAGAGCTCCCCGGCTCTAATTCAAAATAGTGCCATGGGATCTTTGACGTCCACCTGAGAGAGCAGGCGGGGCCTCAGTTTAACGTCTCATCCGAAAGACGGCACCTCCGACAGTGCAGCACTCCCTCAGCACTGCACTGGAGTGTCGGCCTAGCTTTATGCGCTCAAGTCTCTGGAGTGGGACTTGAACCCATAACCTTCTGACTCAGAGGCGAGTGTGCTACCCACTGAGCCACAGCTGACACTCCATAAGGTGCGGTTTGAGTAGATAACGATCCAACCAGAAACAGGCGGTGGGTAGCAGTGCCTGACAGAGCCGTGTCATGTGACAGTTTGAGGTCTTGACAAATTCACTATGCCCTGGAAATTATGGGTCCAGGTTTAAGTGAGGCTATCTGTGTGGGCGTGGAGTGGTACTTGGGGGGTTGTGATGAGGGTTTATACATGGAGTGTGGGGGTCTGTAAGCAACAGGGAAGGATTTGTTTTTAAGAAGTTTATTCCTTTAAGAAATATAATTCTCCTGTTTTAAATTCTGAATTTTCTGAACAGGATTAATTCGAACACTGAGTTCATCAAAAAGCTGAAAAAAGGGGTGCAGAGAGGAGCACGAGGATCAGCACGAATTGAGTGTGGAGTAAGTTCAAGTCCAGAGAGGAAGGAATAAAACGAATCGAAGCCCATCCCTCCTGTACTTTAACTCTCCCGTTAAAGCCCCTCCCTCTGGTACACTAACTCCCCATCGAAGCCCCTCCCTCTGGTACACAAACCCATCGAAGCCCCTCCCTCTGGTACACTAACTCTCCATCGAAGCCCCTCCCTCTGGTACACAAACCCATCGAAGCCCCTCCCTCTGGTACACTAACTCCCCAACAAAGCCCCTCCCTCTGGTACACTAACTCTCCCATCGAAGCCCCTCCCTCTGGTACACTGACTCTCCATCGAAGCCCCTCCCTCTGGTACACTGACTCTCCATCGAAGCCCCTCCCTCTGGTACACTAACTCTCCATCGAAGCCCCTCCCTCTGGTACACAAACCCATCGAAGCCCCTCCCTCTGATACACTAACTCCCATTGAAGCCCCTCCCTCTGGTACACTAACCCATTGAAGCCACTCTCTCTGGTACACTAACTCTCTATCGAAGCCCCTCCCTCTGGTACACTAACTCCCATTGAAGCCCCTCCCTCTGGTACACTAACTCTCCATCAAAGCCCCTCCCTCTGGTACACTAACTCCCATTGAAGCCCCTCCCTCTGGTACACGAACCCATCGAAGCCCTTCCCTCTGGTACACTAACTCTCCCATCGAAGCCCCTCCCTCTGGTACACTAACTCCCATCGAAGCCCCTCCCTCTGGTACGCTAACCCATCCAAGCCCCTCCCTCTGGTACACTAACCCTCCCATCGAAGCCCCTCCCTCTGGTACACTAACTCCCATCGAAGCCCCTCCCTCTGGTACACTAACTCCCATCGAAGCCCCTCCCTCTGGTACACTAACCCTCCCATCGAAGCCCCTCCCTCTGGTACACTAACTCCCATCGAAGCCCCTCCCTCTGGTACACTAACTCCCATCGAAGCCCCTCCCTCTGGTACACTAACTCCCATCCAAGCCCCTCCCTCTGGTACACTAACCCATCGAAGCCCCTCCCTCTGGTACACTAACCCATCGAAGCCCCTCCCTCTGGTACACTAACTCCCATCGAAGCCCCTCCCTCTGGTACACTAACCCTCCCATCGAAGCCCCTCCCTCTGGTACACTAACTCCCATCGAAGCCCCTCCCTCTGGTACACTAACTCTCCCATCGAAGCCCCTCCCTCTGGTACACTAACTCCCATCGAAGCCCCTACCTCTGGTACACTAACTCTCCATCGAAGCCCCTCCCTCTGGTATACTAACTCTCCCATCGAAGCCCCTCCCTCTGGTACACTAACTCTCCATCGAAGCCCCTCCCTCTGGTACACTGACTCTCCCATCGAAGCCCCTCCCTCTGGTACACTAACTCTCCCATCGAAGCCCCTCCCTCTGGTACACTAACCCATCGAAGCCCCTCCCTCTGGTACACTAACTCCCATCGAAGCCCCTCCCTCTGGTACACTAACTCCCATCGAAGCCCCTCCCTCTGGTACACTAACTCTCCATCAAAGCCCCTCCCTCTGGTACACTAACTCTCCCATCGAAGCCCCTCCCTCTGGTACACTAACTCCCATCGAAGCCCCTCCCTCTGGTACACTAACTCTCCCATCGAAGCCCCTCCCTCTGGTACACTAACTCCCATCGAAGCCCCTCCCTCTGGTACACTAACTCCCATCGAAGCCCCTCCCTCTGGTACACTAACTCTCCATCGAAGCCCCTCCCTCTGGTACACTAACTCTCCATCGAAGCCCCTCCCTCTGGTACACTCACTCCCCATCGAAGCCCCTCCCTCTGGTACACTAACTCCCATTGAAGCCCCTCCCTCTGGTACACTAACTCCCATTGAAGCCCCTCCCTCTGGTACACTAACTCTCCATCGAAGCCCCTCCCTCTGGTACACTAACTCCCATTGAAGCCCCTCCCTCTGGTACACGAACTCTCCATCGAAGCCCCTCCCTCTGGTACACTAACTCCCCATCGAAGCCCCTCCCTCTGGTACACTAACTCCCATTGAAGCCCCTCCCTCTGGTACACTAACTCCCCATCGAAGCCCATCCCTCTGGTACACTAACTCTCCATCGAAGCCCCTCCCTCTGGTACACTAACTCCCATTGAAGCCCCTCCCTCTGGTACACTAACTCCCCATCGAAGCCCATCCCTCTGGTACACTAACTCCCATTGAAGCCCCTCCCTCTGGTACACGAACTCTCCATCGAAGCCCCTCCCTCTGGTACACTAACTCTCCATCGAAGCCCCTCCCTCTGGTACACTAACTCCCATTGAAGCCCCTCCCTCTGGTACACTAACTCTCCATCGAAGCCCCTCCCTCTGGTACACTAACTCCCATTGAAGCCCCTCCCTCTGGTACACTAACTCTCCATCGAAGCCCATCCCTCTGGTACACTAACTCCCCAACAAAGCCCCTCCCTCTGGTACACTAACTCCCCAACAAAGCCCCTCCCTCTGGTACACTAACTCTCCCATCGAAGCCCCTCCCTCTGGTACACTAACCCATCGAAGCCCCTCCCTCTGGTATACGAACTCTCCCATCGAAGCCCCTCCCTCTGGTACACTAACTCCCCATCGAAGCCCCTCCCTCTGGTACACTAACCCTCCATCGAAGCCCCTCCCTCTGGTAGACAAACCCATCGAAGCCCCTCCCTCTGGTACACTAACTCCCCATCGAAGCCCCTCCCTCTGGTACGCTAACCCATCCAAGCCCCTCCCTCTGGTACACTAACCCTCCCATCGAAGCCCCTCCCTCTGGTACACTAACTCCCATCGAAGCCCCTCCCTCTGGTACACTAACTCCCATCGAAGCCCCTCCCTCTGGTACACTAACTCCCATCGAAGCCCCTCCCTCTGGTACAATAACTCTCCCATCGAAGCCCCTCCCTCTGGTACACGAACTCCCATCGAAGCCCCTACCTCTGGTACACTAACTCTCCATCGAAGCCCCTCCCTCTGGTATACTAACTCTCCTATCGAAGCCCCTCCCTCTGGTACACTAACTCTATCGAAGCCCCTCCCTCTGGTACACTAACTATCGAAGCCCCTCCCTCTGGTACACTAACTCCCATCGAAGCCCCTCCCTCTGGTACACTAACTCTCCATCAAAGCCCCTCGCTCTGGTACACTAACTCTCCCATCGAAGCCCCTCCCTCTGGTACACTAACTCCCATCGAAGCCCCTCCCTCTGGTACACTAACTCTATCGAAGCCCCTCCCTCTGGTACACTAACTCTCCCATCGAAGCCCCTCCCTCTGGTACACTAACTCTCCATCGAAGCCCCTCCCTCTGGTACACTAACTCCCATTGAAGCCCCTCCCTCTGGTACACGAACTCTCCATCGAAGCCCCTCCCTCTGGTAGACTAACTCCCCATCGAAGCCCCTCCCTCTGGTACACTAACTCTCCATCGAAGCCCCTCCCTCTGGTACACTAACTCCCATTGAAGCCCCTCCCTCTGGTACACTAACTCTCCATCGAAGCCCCTCCCTCTGGTACACTAACTCCCATTGAAGCCGCTCCCTCTGGTACACAAACTCTCCATCGAAGCCCCTCCCTCTGGTACACAAACTCCCCATCGAAGCCCCTCCCTCTGGTACACTAACTCCCATTGAAGCCCCTCCCTCTGGTACACTAACTCTCCATCGAAGCCCCTCCCTCTGGTACACTAACTCCCATTGAATCCCCTCCCTCTGGTACACTAACTCTCCATCGAAGCCCCTCCCTCTGGTACACTAACTCCCATTGAAGCCCCTCCCTCTGGTACACTAACTCTCCATCGAAGCCCCTCCCTCTGGTACACTAACTCCCATTGAAGCCCCTCCCTCTGGTACACTAACTCTCCATCGAAGCCCATCCCTCTGGTACACTAACTCCCCAACAAAGCCCCTCCCTCTGGTACACTAACTCCCCAACAAAGCCCCTCCCTCTGGTACACTAACTCTCCCATCGAAGCCCCTCCCTCTGGTACACTAACCCATCGAAGCCCCTCCCTCTGGTACACTAACTCTCCCATCGAAGCCCCTCCCTCTGGTACACTAACTCCCCATCGAAGCCCCTCCCTCTGGTACACTAACCCTCCATCGAAGCCCCTCCCTCTGGTAGACAAACCCATCGAAGCCCCTCCCTCTGGTACACTAACTCCCCATCGAAGCCCCTCCCTCTGGTACGCTAACCCATCCAAGCCCCTCCCTCTGGTACACTAACCCTCCCATCGAAGCCCCTCCCTCTGGTACACTAACTCCCATCGAAACCCCTCCCTCTGGTACACTAACTCCCATCGAAGCCCCTCCCTCTGGTACACTAACTCCCATCGAAGCCCCTCCCTCTGGTACACTAACTCCCATCCAAGCCCCTCCCTCTGGTACACTAACTCATCGAAGCCCCTCCCTCTGGTACACTAACCCATCGAAGCCCCTCCCTCTGGTACACTAACTCCCATCGAAGCCCCTCCCTCTGGTACACTAACTCTCCATCGAAGCCCCTCCCTCTGGTACACTAACACCCATCGAAGCCCCTCCCTCTGGTACACTAACTCCCATCGAAGCCCCTCCCTCTGGTACACTAACTCTCCCATCGAAGCCCCTCCCTCTGGTACACTAACTCTCCCATCGAAGCCCCTCCCTCTGGTACACTAACTCCCATTGAAGCCCCTCCCTCTGGTACACTAACCCTCCATCGAAGCCCCTCCCTCTGGTAGACAAACCCATCGAAGCCCCTCCCTCTGGTACACTAACTCCCCATCGAAGCCCCTCCCTCTGGTACGCTCACCCATCCAAGCCCCTCCCTCTGGTACACTAACCCTCCATCGAAGCCCCTCCCTCTGGTACACTAACTCCCATCGAAACCCCTCCCTCTGGTACACTAACTCCCATCGAAGCCCCTCCCTCTGGTACACTAACTCCCATCGAAGCCCCTCCCTCTGGTACACTAACTCCCATCGAAGCCCCTCCCTCTGGTACACTAACTCCCATCCAAGCCCCTCCCTCTGGTACACTAACACATCGAAGCCCCTCCCTCTGGTACACTAACTCCCATCGAAGCCCCTCCCTCTGGTACACTAACTCTCCCATCGAAGCCCCTCCCTCTGGTACACTAACTCTCCATCGAAGCCCCTCCCTCTGGTACACTAACTCCCATCGAAGCCCCTCCCTCTGGTACACTAACTCTCCCATCGAAGCCCCTCCCTCTGGTACACTAACTCTCCCATCGAAGCCCCTCCCTCTGGTACACTAACTCCCATTGAAGCCCCTCCCTCTGGTACACTAACTCCCATTGAAGCCCCTCCCTCTGGTACACTAACTCTCCATCGAAGCCCCTCCCTCTGGTACACTAACTCTCCATCGAAGCCCCTCCCTCTGGTACACTAACTCTCCCATCGAAGCCCCTCCCTCTGGTACACTAACTCCCCATCGAAGCCCCTCCCTCTGGTACACTAACCCTCCATCAAAGCCCCTCCCTCTGGTACACAAACCCATCGAAGCCCCTCCCTCTGGTACACTAACTCCCCATCGAAGCCCCTCCCTCTGGTACACTAACTCCCCATCGAAGCCCCTCCCTCTGGTACACTAACTCCCCATCGAAGCCCCTCCCTCTGGTACACTAACTCTCCCATCGAAGCCCCTCCCTCTGGTACACTAACTCTCCCATCCAAGCCCCTCCCTCTGGTACACTAACTCCCCATCGAAGCCCCTCCCTCTGGTACACTAACTCTCCATCGAAGCCCCTCCCTCTGGTACACTAACTCCCCATCGAAGCCCCTCCCTCTGGTACACTAACTCTCCCATCGAAGCCCCTCCCTCTGGTACACTAACTCTCCCATCGAAGCCCCTCCCTCTGGTACATTGACTCTCCCATCGAAGCCCTTCCCCCTGGTACACTAACTCTCCCATCGAAGCCCCTCCCTCTGGTACACTAACACATCCAAGCCCCTCCCTCTGGTACACTAACTCTCCCATCGAAGCCCCTCCCTCTGGTACACTAACCCATTGAAGCCCCTCCCTCTGGTACACAATCCCATCGAAGCCCCTCCCTCTGGTACACTAACCCTCCATCGAAGCCCCTCCCTCTGGTACACTAACTCCCCATCGAAGCCCCTCCCTCTGGTACACTAACCCTCCATCGAAGCCCCTCCCTCTGGTACACTAACTCCCATTGAAGCCCCTCCCTCTGGTACACTAACTCTCCATCGAAGCCCCTCCCTCTGGTACACTAACTCCCATTGAAGCCCCTCCCTCTGGTACACTAACTCCCCATCGAAGCCCCTCCCTCTGGTACACTAACCCATTGAAGCCCCTCCCTCTGGTACACAATCCCATCGAAGCCCCTCCCTCTGGTACACTAACCCTCCATCGAAGCCCCTCCCTCTGGTACACTAACTCCCCATCGAAGCCCCTCCCTCTGGTACACTAACCCTCCATCGAAGCCCCTCCCTCTGGTACACTAACTCCCATTGAAGCCCCTCCCTCTGGTACACTAACTCTCCATCGAAGCCCCTCCCTCTGGTACACTAACTCCCATTGAAGCCCCTCCCTCTGGTACACTAACTCCCCATCGAAGCCCCTCCCTCTGGTACACTAACTCCCCATCGAAGCCCCTCCCTCTGGTACACTAACTCCCCATCGAAGCCCCTCCCTCTGGTACACTAACTCTCCCATCGAAGCCCCTCCCTCTGGTACACTAACTCTCCCATCCAAGCCCCTCCCTCTGGTACACTAACTCCCCATCGAAGCCCCTCCCTCTGGTACACTAACTCTCCATCGAAGCCCCTCCCTCTGGTACACTAACTCCCCATCGAAGCCCCTCCCTCTGGTACACTAACTCTCCCATCGAAGCCCCTCCCTCTGGTACACTAACTCTCCCATCGAAGCCCCTCCCTCTGGTACATTGACTCTCCCATCGAAGCCCTTCCCCCTGGTACACTAACTCTCCCATCGAAGCCCCTCCCTCTGGTACACTAACACATCCAAGCCCCTCCCTCTGGTACACTAACTCTCCCATCGAAGCCCCTCCCTCTGGTACACTAACCCATTGAAGCCCCTCCCTCTGGTACACAAACCCATCGAAGCCCCTCCCTCTGGTACACTAACCCTCCATCGAAGCCCCTCCCTCTGGTACACTAACTCCCCATCGAAGCCCCTCCCTCTGGTACACTAACCCTCCATCGAAGCCCCTCCCTCTGGTACACTAACTCCCATTGAAGCCCCTCCCTCTGGTACACTAACTCTCCATCGAAGCCCCTCCCTCTGGTACACTAACTCCCATTGAAGCCCCTCCCTCTGGTACACTAACTCTCCATCGAAGCCCCTCCCTCTGGTACACTAACTCCCATTGAAGCCCCTCCCTCTGGTACACTAACTCTCCATCGAAGCCCCTCCCTCTGGTACACTAACTCCCATTGAAGCCCCTCCCTCTGGTACACTAACTCTCCATCGAAGCCCATCCCTCTGGTACACTAACTCCCCAACAAAGCCCCTCCCTCTGGTACACTAACTCCCCAACAAAGCCCCTCCCTCTGGTACACTAACTCTCCCATCGAAGCCTCTCCCTCTGGTACACTAACCCATCGAAGCCCCTCCCTCTGGTATACTAACTCTCCCATCGAAGCCCCTCCCTCTGGTACACTAACTCCCCATCGAAGCCCCTCCCTCTGGTACACTAACCCTCCATCGAAGCCCCTCCCTCTGGTAGACAAACCCATCGAAGCCCCTCCCTCTGGTACACTAACTCCCCATCGAAGCCCCTCCCTCTGGTACGCTAACCCATCCAAGCCCCTCCCTCTGGTACACTAACCCTCCCATCGAAGCCCCTCCCTCTGGTACACTAACTCCCATCGAAACCCCTCCCTCTGGTACACTAACTCCCATTGAAGCCCCTCCCTCTGGTACACTAACTCCCATCGAAGCCCCTCCCTCTGGTACACTAACTCCCATCGAAGCCCCTCCCTCTGGTACACTAACTCCCATCCAAGCCCCTCCCTCTGGTACACTAACCCATCGAAGCCCCTCCCTCTGGTACACGAACCCATCGAAGCCCCTCCCTCTGGTACACTAACTCCCATCGAAGCCCCTCCCTCTGGTACACTGACTCTCCCATCGAAGCCCCTCCCTCTGGTACACTAACTCCATCGAAGCCCCTCCCTCCGGTACACTCACTCCATCGAAGCCCCTCCCTCTGGTACACTAACTATCGAAGCCCCTCCCTCTGGTACACTAACTCTATCGAAGCCCCTCCCTCTGGTACACTAACTCCCATTGAAGCCCCTCCCTCTGGTACACTAACTCCCATTGAAGCCCCTCCCTCTGGTACACTAACTCTCCATCGAAGCCCCTCCCTCTGGTACACTAACTCTCCATCGAAGCCCCTCCCTCTGGTACACTAACTCTCCCATCGAAGCCCTTCCCTCTGGTACACTAACTCCCCATCGAAGCCCCTCCCTCTGGTACACTAACCCTCCATCAAAGCCCCTCCCTCTGGTACACAAACCCATCGAAGCCCCTCCCTCTGGTACACTAACTCCCCATCGAAGCCCCTCCCTCTGGTACACTAACTCTCCATCGAAGCCCCTCCCTCTGGTACACTAACTCCCCATCGAAGCCCCTCCCTCTGGTACACTGACTCTCCCATCCAAGCCCCTCCCTCTGGTACACTAACTCCCCATCGAAGCCCCTCCCTCTGGTACACTAACTCTCCATCGAAGCCCCTCCCTCTGGTACACTAACTCCCCATCGAAGCCCCTCCCTCTGGTACACTAACTCTCCCATCGAAGCCCCTCCCTCTGGTACACTAACTCTCCCATCGAAGCCCCTCCCTCTGGTACACTGACTCTCCCATCGAAGCCCTTCCCTCTGGTACACTAACTCTCCCATCGAAGCCCCTCCCTCTGGTACACTGACTCTCCCATCGAAGCCCCTCCCTCTGGTACACTAACTCTCCCATCGAAGCCCCTCCCTCTGGTACACTAACACATCCAAGCCCCTCCCTCTGGTACACTAACTCTCCCATCGAAGCCCCTCCCTCTGGTACACTAACCCATTGAAGCCCCTCCCTCTGGTACACAAACCCATCGAAGCCCCTCCCTCTGGTACACTAACCCTCCATCGAAGCCCCTCCCTCTGGTACACTAACTCCCCATCGAAGCCCCTCCCTCTGGTACACTAACCCTCCATCGAAGCCCCTCCCTCTGGTACACTAACTCCCCATCGAAGCCCCTCCCTCTGGTACACTAACCCATCGAAGCCCCTCCCCCTGGTACACTAACTCTCCCATCGAAGCCCCTCCCTCTGGTACACTAACCCATCGAAGCCCCTCCCTCTGGTACACTAACCCTCCCATCGAAGCCCCTCCCTCTGGTACACTAACCCATCGAAGCCCCTCCCTCTGGTACACTAACCCTCCCATCGAAGCCCCTCCCTCTGGTACACTAACCCATCGAAGCCCCTCCCTCTGGTACACTAACTCTCCCATCGAAGCCCCTCCCCCTGGTACACTAACCCATTGAAGCCCCTCCCTCTGGTACACTAACCCATCGAAGCCCCTCCCTCTGGTACACTAACCCATCGATGCCCCTCCCCCTGATACACTAACCCTCCATCAAAGCCCCTCCCTCTGGTACACGAACTCTCCCATCGAAGCCCCTCCCTTTGGTACACGAACTCTCCCATCGAAGCCCCTCCCTCTGGTACACTAACCCTCCATTGAAGCCCCTCCCTCTGGTACACTAACTCTCCCATCGAACCCCCTCCCTCTGGTACACTAACCCATTGAAGCCCCTCCCTCTGGTACACTAACCCATCGAAGCCCCTCCCTCTGGTACACTAACCCATCGAAGCCCCTCCCTCTGGTACACTAACCCTCCCATCGAAGCCCTTCCCTCTGGTACACGAACTCTCCCATCGAAGCCCCTCCCTTTGGTACATGAACTCTCCCATCGAAGCCCCTCCCTTTGGTACACTAACTCTCCCATTGAAGCCCCTCCCTCTGGTACACTAACTCTCTCATCGAACCCCCTCCCTCTGGTACACTAACCCATCGAAGCCCCTCCCTCTGGTACACTAACCCATCGAACCCCCTCCCTCTGGTACACTAACCCATTGAAGCCCCTCCCTCTGGTACACTAACCCATCGAAGCCCCTCCCTCTGATACACTAACCCTCCATCGAAGCCCCTCCCTCTGGTACACTAACCCATTGAAGCCCCTCCCTCTGATACACTAACCCATTGAAGCCCCTCCCTCTGGTACACTAACCCATCGAAGCCCCTCCCTCTGATACACTAACCCTCCATCGAAGCCCATTCCTCTACATTAGCTGGTACATGACACAAAGATTGGTGGCATAGTGAGTAGTGTAGAGGGTAGCATAAATTACAAAGAGACCTTGATAGATTAAGTGAGTGGGCAAAACTGTGGCAGATGGATTTCAACGCAGGTAAGTGTGAGGTCATCCATTTTGGACCAATAAAGGATAGAGCCATGTATTATATAAATGGTGAAGAGCTGGGAACAGTGGAGGTTCAAAGAGATTTAGGGATACACTCACACAGATCACTAAAAATGGAATGTTAGCCTTTATATCTAGAAGGCTAGAATATAAAAGGGAGGAAATTTTGCTACAGCTATACAAAGCCCTGGTTAGACCACATCTGGAGTACTGTGAGCAGCTCTGGGCACCGCACCTTAGAAAGGATATATTGTCCTTGGAAGGAGTGCAGCGCAGATTCACCAGAATGTCACCAGGGCTCCAAGGGTTAGATTATGAGGAGATTTACATAAACTAGGCTTATATTCCCTGGAATATAGAAGGTTACGGGTGATTTGATTGAGGTTTTTAGGATTTTGAAAGGAATTGAAAGGGTAGAGAGAAACTTTTTCCATCGGTGAGGGAGTCTAGGACAAGGGAACATAACCTTAAAATCAGAGCCAGGCTATTCAGGAGAGAAATTAGGAAACACTTCTTCACACAAAAGGTGGTAGAAATGTGGAACTCTCTCCGACAAAAAGCAGTAAATAAGAACATAAGAAATAGGAGCAGGAATAGGCCACTTGGCCCCTCGAGCCTGCTCCGCCATTCAATAAGATCATGGCTGATCTTGGGCTCAAAGCCACTTCCCCGCCCACTTCCCAGAACCCTTCACTCCCTTATCTTGCAAAAAATTGTCTATCTCCACCTTAAATGTATTTAATGACCCCGCCTCCACAGCTCTCTGGGGCAGAGAATTCCACAGATTTACGACCCTCAGAGAAGAAATTCCTCCTCATCTCAGTTCTAAAAGGGCAACCCTTTATTCTAAAACTGTGCCCCCGAGTTCTAGATTTCCCCACGAGGGGAAACACCCTCTCTGCATCTACCTTGTTGAGCCCCCCTCAGTATCTTATATGTTTCAATAAGATCACCTCTCATTCTTCTAAATTCCAATGAGTATAGGCCCAGCCTGCTCAACCTTTCCTCATAAGTCAACCCCCTCATCTCTGGAATTAACCTAGTGAACCTTCTCTGAACTGTCTCCAATGCAAGTATATCCTTCCTTAAATAAGGAGACCAAAACTGTACGCAGTACTCAAGGTGTGGTCTCACCAATACCCTGTACAGTTGTAGCAGGACTTCCCTGCTTTTACACTCCAACCCCTTTGAAATAAAGGCCAACATTCCATTTGCCTTTTCGATTACTTGCTGTACCTGCATGCTAACTTTTTGTGTTTCATGCACAAGGACCCCCAGGTCCCTCTGAACTGTAGCATTTTGTAATCTCTCTCCATTTAAATAATAATTTGCTTTTTTATTTTTCCTGCCAAAAACCTCACACTTTCCCACATTATACTCCATCTGCCAAATACTTGCCCACTCACTTAGCCTGTCTATATCCCTTTGCAGGTTCTTTGAGTCCTCTGCACAACTTGCTTTCCCACCCATCTTTGTATCATCCGCAAACTTGGCTACATTACACTCGGTCCCTTCATCCAAGTCATTAATGTAGATTGTAAATAGTTGAGGCTCGAGCACTGATCCCTGTGGCACCCCACTAGTTACCGTTTGCCAACCAGAAAATGACCCATTTATCCCGACTCTCTGTTTTCTGTTAGTTAGCCAATTCTCTATCCATGCTAATATATTACCCCCAACTCCGTGAGCTCTTATCTTATGCAGTAACCTTTTATGTGGCACCTTATCGAATGCCTTCTGGAAATCCAAATACACCACATCCACTGGTTCACCTTTGTCCACCCTGCTCGTTACCTCCTCAAAGAACTCCAGCAAGTTTGTTAAACATGATTTCCCTTTCATAAAACCATGCTGACTCTGCTTGACTGCATTATGATTTTCCAAATGCCCTGCTACTGCTTCCTTAATGAAGGACTTCAGCATTTTCCCAACGACAGATGTTAGGCTAACTGGTCTATAGTTTCCTGCTTTCTGTCTCCCTCCTTTCTTAAATAGGGGTGTTACATTTGCAGTTTTCCAATCCGCTGGGATCTCTCCAGACACCGACATCAAGTATCTACAGAGATGCAAGAAAGCAGACAAGATCCCGAAAGGACTACAGATCACGAACCCACTCAAGTCGACATACAACACAGACTACGCTGAGAGACTCTGCCGTCGTACCTCTCGCACACTCCTCAACCATCTCGTACACCAGCTCTACAGCAAACGCCACAACCTCGAAACCAAGATAGAGTCCATGCTCTCAGCCTGTGCTCAGGACACAGCAGACCAGTTACGAGACACCACCAAACAGACGAGGCAACGGAACTACGCTGCCTACATGCGCATCAAGAACAGGAAGCTTGAGAAACTCGGCATCACCACCAGCAGCAACCAAGCCTCCCCCGGTACCACGGCTGCAACCACAGGGAAGTCCATCGTCAACTTGTCCGACCATACGCTTCAACGAGACGAAATCGAAGTTCTCGCCCTAGGGCTCAAGTTCTGCCCAACCACCAAAATGGACCCCATCGGCCTTGCGGCAGACACGGAGGAATTCATCAGGAGAATGAGGCTCCGGGAATACTTCCACAAATCCCAAGATGTCAGCAACAAACCCAATGAGACAATCAATGATCCAGAACAGCAGACAGAGGGACTCGCAGTGCAGCAACCGAAGAAAAAAGAGTCAAACTGGACCCCTCCGGAGGGTCGCTGCCCCAAGCTTGACATGTATGCTCAAGCTGTCAGGAGATGCATCAACGCCAGATTCATCAGCCGCACTCACAAGACAGTCCAGAATGTCACCCGAGCACAACGCAACGCCATCCACGCTCTCAAGACCAACCGCAACATTGTCATCAAACCAGCGGACAAAGGAGGAGCCATCGTCATACAGAACAGAACGGACTATTGTAAAGAAGCATACCGACAACTGGACAACCAGGAACACTACAGACAGCTACCCGCAGATCCGACCAAAGAACACACCCGCCAACTCAATAGACTGATCAAGACCTTCGATCCAGACCTTCAAAACATCCTACGCGCTCTCATCCCACGTAATCCCCGCGTGGGAGACTTCTACTGCCTCCCAAAGATACACAAAGCCAACACACCCGGACGTCCTATCGTATCAGGCAATGGAACCCTGTGTGAGAACCTCTCTGGATACGTCGAGGGCATTCTGAAACCCATCGTACAGGGAACCCCCAGCTTCTGTCGCGACACTACAGACTTCTTACAGAAACTCAGCACCCACAGACCAGTTGAACCAGGAACACTCCTTGCCACGATGGACGTATCGGCACTCTACACCAGTATCCCCCACGATGACGGCATCGCTGCAACAGCCTCAGTACTCAACATCAACAACAGCCAATCTCCAGACGCCATCCTACAACTCATCCGCTTCATCCTTGACCACAATGTCTTCACCTTCGACAACCATTTTTTTACCCAAACACACGGAACAGCCATGGGGACCAAATTCGCACCCCAATACGCCAACATCTTCATGCACAAGTTCGAGCAAGACTTCTTCGCTGCACAGGACCTCCAGCCAACGCTGTATACCAGATACATCGACGACATTTTCTTCCTTTGGACCCATGGCGAAGGATCACTGAAAAGACTACACGATAACATAAACATGTTCCATCCCACCATCAAACTCACCATGGACTACTCCTCAGAATCAGTCTCATTCCTGGACACACGAATCTCCATCAAAGACGGACACCTCAGCACTTCACTCTACCGCAAGCCCACGGACAACCTCACGATGCTCCACTTCTCCAGCTTCCACCCTAACCATGTTAAAGAAGCCATCCCCTATGGACAAGCCCTGCGAATACACAGGATCTGCTCAGACGAGGAGGAACGCGATGGACACCTACGGACGCTGAAAAACGCCCTCGTAAGAACGGGATATGACGCTCGACTCATCGATCGACAGTTCCGACGGGCCACAGCGAAAAATCGCATAGACCTCCTCAGAAGGCAAACACGGGACACAACCAACAGGGTACCCTACGTCGTCCAGTACTTCCCCGGAGCGGAGAAACTACGCCATGTTCTTCGCAGCCTTCAACATGTCATCGATGACGACAAACACCTCGCTAAGGCCATCCCCACGCCTCCACTACTTGCCTTCAAACAGCCGCCTAACCTCAGAAGTACCATCGTTCGCAGCAAATTACCCAGCTTTCAGGATAACAGCGACCACGACACCACACAACCCTGCCATGGCAAACTCTGCAAGACATGCCAGATCATCAACACAGATACCACCATCACACGTGAGGACACTACCCACCAAGTACATGGTACATACTCATGTGACTCGGCCAACGTTGTCTACCTCATACGTTGCAGGAAAGAATGCACCGCGGCATGGTACATCGGCGAGACCATGCAGACACTGAGACAACGTATGAACGAGCACCGCGCAACAATCGCCAGGCAGGATTGTTACCTCCCAGTCGGGGAACACTTCAGCAGTCAAGGACATTCAGCCTCGGATCTGCGGGTAAGCGTTCTCCAAGGCAACCTTAGAAACACACGACAACGCAAAATCATCGAGCAGAAACTGATAGCCAAGTTCCGCACTCATGAAGACGGTCTCAATCGGGATCTTGGGTTTATGTCACGATACATGACGTGATCCGGACTCGAGTCGTCGTTAGCTTGTTCACAGATGTGATTCCCAGTAAAAAAAAGTAAAAATTTTCCCAGTAAAAAAGTAAAAAAATGTTAAAGCTTTTCGTTTTACATACAGACGGCAGCTTTTGACACGTTAGAACCCCTGCGACTACACCTCATTGTCTCAGTTGTATCTTGCTATGTCTTTGATGTGGTACCTTCCTGGCTGACTTAATTAACTTTATCACACCTCGGCAGATAGTCAGGATGATTTAATTTATTGGTCTGCAATTGTAAAGTACACATTCTTTGTTTTCCATCTATATATGCTTTGGAGATTCTGTATCTAATTTACTTCACCTGAGGAAGGAGCAAATCGATAGCTCCGAAAGCTTGTGATTTCAAATAAAACTGTTGGACTATAACCTGGTGTTGTGCGACCTCTCAATCTCTCCAGAGTCCAGGGAATTTTGGTATATTGCAACCAATGCATCCACTATCTCTGCAGCCGCTTCTTTTAAGACCCTGGGATGCAGGCCATCTGGTCCAGGGCACTTGTCATCTTTTAGTCCCATTATTTTACCAAGTACTATTTCCTTAGTGATAGTGATTGTCTTTAGTTCCCCCCTCCCTATGGCCCCTTGATTATCCATTATTGGGATGTTGTTAGTGTCTTCTACCATGAAGACAGATACAAAATATTTGTTCAGAGTCTCTGCCATTTCCCCGTTCCCCATTATTAATTCCCCAGTTTCATCCTCTAAGGGACCAACGTTTACTTTAGCTACCCTCTTCCTTTTTATAGAAGCTCTTACTATCTGTTTTAATGTTTCTTGCCCATTTACTCTCATAATTGATCTTCTCTCTCTTTATTATTTTTTTAGTCATCCTTTGCTGGTTTTTAAAAATTTCCCAATCCTCTGGTCTCCCACCAATCTTGGCAACATTGTATGCCTTCGTTTTCAATTTGATGCCATCCTTTACTTCCTTAGTTAGCCACGGATGGTGCTCCCTTCTCTTAAAATCCTTCTTTCTCACTGGAATATATTTTTGTTGAGAGTTATGAAATAGCTCCTTAAATGTCCGCCACTGCATTTCAACTGTCTTACCCTTTCATTTATTTTTCCAGTCCACTTTAGCCAGTTCTGCCCTCATGCCATTGTAATTGCCTTTGTTTAAGATCAGGACACTGGTTTGAGATACAACTTTCTCACCCTCCAACTGAATTTGAAATTCAACCATGTTATGAATACTCTTTCCTCGAGGATCCTTTACTCTGAGATCATTTCTTAATTCTGTCTCATTACACAGTACCAGATCCAAGATAGCCTGCTCCCTGGTTGGTTCCATTACATACTGTTCTAGGAAACCATCCCGGATACACTATGAAATCCTCCTCAAGGCTACCATGGCCAATTTGATTTGTCGAATCAATATGGAGATTAAAATCACCCATGATTATTACCGTACCTTTTTTACAGGCCTCCATTATTTGTTGATTTATACTCTGTCCAACAGTATTGCTACTGTTCGGGGGCCTGTAGACTACACCCACCAGAGACTTTTTCCCTTTATTATTTTTTATCTCCACCCAAACTGATTCTACATCTTGATCTTCGGAGCCAATATCACTTCTCACCACTGCACTGATCCCATCCTTTACCAACAAAGCCACCCCACCTCCCTTTCCTTTCTATCTATCCTTCCGAATTGTCGAATACCCTGGAATATTCAGTTCCCAGCCCTGATCACCTTGCAACCACGTCTCTGTAATGGCGATCAGATCATACCCATTTGTATCTATTTGTGCCGTCAACTCATCTATCTTGTTACGAATGCTGCGTGCATTCAGATATAGAGCTTTTAACTTTGTCTTTTTACCATTTCCCCTTGTTTTGGCCCCATTTTCTCTTGCACTCTTATTTTTAAACATTCTGTCCCTTCCTGTCACACTCTGGTTATTATTTCCCCCATCTCTATCCTGCTCTATTGCTTTCTCATTTCTCATTGACTTTTTAAATTCCCGCTCACCTGGATCCTCCCCCCAACTATTTAGTTTAAATAGCAGTAGATGCTAGCTCAATTAATAATTTTAAATCTGAGACTTTTGCTAGCCAAGGGTATAAAGGGATATGGAGCCAAGGCGGGTGGATGGAGTTAGGATACAGATCAGCCATGATCTCATTGAATGGCGAAACAGGCTCGAGGGGCTGACTGGCCTACTCCTGTTCCTTCTTCTTCTTCTTCTTATATAGTCTTTCGGAACTGAGGATGACTTGCTTCCACATTAAAAATGAGTTCTCAGGTGACTGATGAGTCCAATGCGGGACCTACAGTCTCTGTCACAGGTGGGGCAGACGGTGGTTGAAGCGGTGGGTGGGTGGGGTGCTTGGGTTGAATTGCGCTCCTTGCGCTTGGCTTCCGCTTGTTCCCGGCGAAGAGGCTCGAGGTGTTCGGCGCCTTCCCGGATGCATCTCCTCCACTTTGTGCGGTCTTGGGCCAGGGATGTTGCACTTTTTCAAGGAGCATTTGAGGGTGTCCTTGAAGCATTTCCTCTGCCCACCTGGGGCTCTCTTGTTGTGTCGGAGCTCCGAGTAGAGCGCTTGTTTTGGGAGTCTCGTATCGGGCATGCGGACGATGTGACCCGTCCATCGGAGCTGATCGAGCGTGGTCAAAGCTTCGATGCTGGGGACATTGGCCTGAGTGAGAGCACTGACGTTGGTGCACCTAGCCTGCCAATGAATTTGCAGGATCTTGCGGAGGCAGCGTTGGTGGTACCTCTCCAGTGCTTTGAGGTGCCTGCTGTACATGGTCCATGTCTCTGAGGCATACAGGAGGGCGGGTATCACTACTGCTCTGTAGACCATGAGCTTGGTGCCGGGTTTGAGGTCCTGGTCTTCAAACACTCTCTTCCTCAGGCGACCGAAGGCTGCACTGGCACACTGAAGGCGGTGTTGGACTTCATCATCGATGTCTGCCCTTGTTGACAGTCAGCTCCTGAGGTATGGAAAGTGGTCCACGTTGTCCAAGGCCTTGTCATGGATTTTGATAATCGGGGGGGTGGGGTGGCAGTACTGTGTGGCGGGGGAAGGTTGGTAGAAGACCTTTGTCTTACGGATGTTTAGTGTAAGGCCCATGCTTTCGTACGCTTCGATGAAGGTGTTGACGATGGTTTGGAGTTCGACCTCCGAGTGTGCGCAGACGCAAGCGACGTCTGCATACTGTAATTCGATGACAGAGGAAGGGACGACCTTGGATCTGGACTGGAGGCGACGGAGGTTGAACAGTTTCCCGTTTGTTCTGTAAATTAGCTCCACTCCAGCGGGCAGCTTACTGAGGGTGAGATGGAGCATTGCAGCAAGGAAGATCGAGAAGAGCGTTGGTGCGATGACACAGCCTTGCTTGACCCCAGTCCGTACGTGAATTGGGTCTGTGGTGGAACCGTTGGTCAGGATCACGTCTTGCATGTTGTCGTGAAGCAGGCGGAGGATGGTGACAAACTTTTGAGGGCTGCCAAAACAGGCTCGAGGGGCTGACTGACCTACTCCTGTTCCTATGTCCTATGTAACTCTCCCATCAAAGCCCATCCCTCTAGTACATTAACTCTCCCATTGAAGCCCATCCCTCTAGTACATTAACTCTCCCATTGAAGCCCATCCCTCTAGTACATTAACTCTCCCATTGAAGCCCATCCCTCTAGTACATTAACTCTCCCATTGAAGCCCATCCCTCTAGTACATTAACTCTCCAATGGCTTTGATGGCTATAGTTTTATGTTCACTAGGAATGATAATCAATCATTCAGTTTGGTTTAAAATGTAACCTGTTTCAAAATGTTCCTCTCTTAAACTGAGCATGGCTGTGTGTGTTTCGATGGGTTTGGAGTCTGGGGCTGATACTATGAACACACCGTATTGGCTGGGGATCCCTGCACTGTCTGTGTATATCGGGAAATTGTGGGCACACTGTCCATGATTTCCTCTCCATTCATTAATGTGTCATTAATTGTGTATCAATTTTGCTGATTATAGATGCCACTCACAATATTCCCCTGATGTTTACCATCAGTAAATGGAGATTATAAAATAATGATAGTCCTGCAGTAATCAGACTGGTTTCCCACTGTTTCCACACACACTGTTGTGCCTCTATCGTACATGTGGTGCAATATTAGCACTTTACGCACAGCTATCGACCTAATTGCAGTACCTACATCTACTCACGAGCTTCCAACCGGAAGAGGCAGAACACTGTGTGCGTTCATTCTTACACAACTGAGAGAAATCCTTCCTCTTTAACCTCCAGCTCTCCCTGGTCTATGACATAAACTGGTGTTGCATCATCACATCCAATGCCTCTCTGGCCTGGTTGTCTCAATGCTGCACGAAATCCAGACCACTCACAACATAGAAAAGACTGGGAATGTGCAGCATCAGAGAGAGGGAAGGTAGGCTCAGGTTTTCAGTGTAGTCAGTGGGTTCTGATGGATTCCACCTGGAATGCTAAGCTGCCCCATTCTGTGTCAGATGCTGATGACCCTGTTGTGTATCTCCGCCATTCTCTGCTTCTGTTTCAGGTTTCCAATGTTGATACGGGAGGACATATTTGCCCTGGTCACTGTGAGTAGTGATATCGTAAAAGAATTGATGAAGATTTCCTCTGCGTAGTCTACAGAGTGAAATCTTCAGCACGTTCTACTCCAAGCCATTTGTCAGGGTCAATGCGTGTCAACATCATCACAACAGAGGGGCATCCAGCAAATGGGTGATATGGAGGGACACTGCTGACCCAACAGAACCACTGCCACATCACTGATCTCATCATCAACCAGTGGGTCTGCCAGTAGTGGCCAGGAACTGCCCCTCAACTCCCTCAGCCAGCAGGAGGTGGCATTGCCAGTGATCACTGCCGATAAGCCACATTCTACCAGACACAGAAAGACAACACAATGAAAGTGTGGCTCAGTCACTGGGCTGTCACTGTACTGCCTACAGGGGCCTGCAACCATCAAACCTCCTCATTGTGGCTCAGGCAAGTTATATCCTGTAGTGTCCCCCACCCTTCCACCTCCTCCAACCTAAAGGGGGTGAGTGTATATCAGGAGGCCCGGTGAGTATCTAAACTCACTTTCGCGGGCTTTTGTTTACAGAGGCTGGTGTCGGGAGCGGAGAGAGCCGAGGCCCGGTGAGTATCTAAACACACTTTCGCGGGCTTTTGTTTGCAGAGGCTGCTGTCGGGAGCAGAGAGAGCCGAGGCCCGGTGTGTATCTAAACTCACTTTCGCGGGCTTTTGTTTGCAGAGGTTTACCAATCTCATACCGGCGGCGGCGTTCCAGAGCCACGTCACGATTCAAAACGTGACGTGGGCAGGAGGGAGAGGCTGATTGGGTGAGTACGGCAGGTTAGTATTTATACTACTTTATAGTTTGATAGTTAAGGTTCATAGTTTATAAAGTTTCAAAGATCTTAATTTTGTGATTATAATTTCTAGTGCTAGTAACCAAGGGCCCTTGAGTAATTCATTTAATTGAGTGAAATTGGTGGTATTGATTTGAGTTAATTAAAGTTCAATTAATTAAAGGGTAAGTCATGGCAGGACAGCCCAGCCCCGTGTTGTGCTCCTCCTGCTCTATGTGGGAAATCAGGGACCCTTCCGGTGTCCCTGACGACCATGTGTGCGGGAAGTGTATCCAGCTGCAGCTACTGACAGCCCGCATTGCGGCGCTGGAGCTGCGGCTGGATGCATATTGGAGCATTCGCGATGCTGAGAACCTCGTGGATAGCACGTTTAGTGAGTTGGTCACACCGCAGGTGAAGGGTGTACAGGCAGGAAGGGAATGGGTGACCACCAGGCAGAGTAGGAGGTGCAGGCAGGTAGTGCAGGGGTCCCCTGTGGCCATCCCCCTCTCAAACAGATATACCACTTTGGATGCTGTTGGGGGGCATGACTTAGCAGGGGAAGGCAGCAGCAGCCAACTTCCTGGCACCATGGGCGGCTCTGCTGCACAGGCTGGGAGGAAAAAGAGTGGAAGAGCTATAGTGATAGGGGACTCAATTGTAAGGGGAATAGATAGGCGTTTCTGCGGCCGCAACCGAGACTCCAGGATGGTGTGTTGCCTCCCTGGTGCAAGGGTCAAGGACGTCTCGGAATGGCTACAGAACATTTTGGAGGGGGAGGGTGAACAGCCAGCTGTCGTGGTGCACATAGGCACCAACGATATAGGTAAAAAAGGGGATGAGGTCCTAAAAGCAGAATATAGGGAGTTAGGAGGTAAATTAAAAAATAGGACCTCAAAGGTAGTAATCTCAGGATTGCTACCAGTGCCACGTGCTAGTCAGAGTAGAAATAGGAGGATATTTCAAATGAATACGTGGCTAGAGGAATGGTGCAAGGGGGAGGGATTCAAATTCCTGGGACATTGGAACCGGTTCTGGGGGAGGTGGGACCAGTACAAACCGGACGGTCTGCACCTGGGCAGGGCCGGGACCGCTGTCCTAGGGGGAGTGTTTGCTGGTGCTGTTGGGGAGGATTTAAACTAATGTGGCAGGGGGTTGGGAACCTGAGCAGGGAGACAGAGGAAAGCATGTCAGGAAGGGACAGAAGGTATGGAGTAAAAGGTAAAGTGTTAAATAAGGAAAAAGCAGGAAGTAAGTGTCGCAAAACACATTTGAAAGTTCTTTATCTGAATGCACGTAGCATTCGTAACAAAATGGACGAGTTAACGGCACAAATAACTACGTATGGGTATGATCTTGTGGCCATTACAGAAACATGGCTGCAGGATGACAACGTCTGGGAATTAAATATGCCAGGGTATTTAACAATCAGGAAGGACAGGCAGGAAGGAAGGGGAGGTGGGGTGGCTATGTTAATAAAGGAAGGAATCACTGTAATACAGAGAAATGATATTGGGTCAAAAGATCAGGATAATGAAACAGTTTGGGTAGAGATAAGGAATAATAAGGGGAAAAAAACACTGGTAGGCGTAGTATATAGGCCTCCTAATAGTTGCAACTCTGTTGGAAGAAGTATTAATCAGGAAATAGTTGGGGCATGTAATAAGGGAACAGCTATAATTATGGGGGATTTTAACTATCATATTAACTGGACAAATCAAACTAGGCAGGGCAGCCTTGAGGAAGAGTTTATTGAGTGTCTTAGGGATGGATTTCTTGAGCAATATGTAACTGATCCTACAAGGGGGCAAGCAACCTTGGACCTGGTCCTGTGTAATGAGTCAGGATTAATTAATAATGTCCTAGTTAAGGATCCCCTTGGAATGAGTGACCATAACATGGTTGAATTCCATATCCAATTAGAGGGTGAGAAGGTTGGTTCTCAAACAAGCGTACTGAGCTTGAATAAAGGAGACTATGATGGTATGAGAGCAGAATTGATTAAAGTGGACTGGGAAAATAGATTAAAGGGTAAGACGGTACATGAGCAGTGGTGTTCATTCAGGGAGTTATTTTACAACTTTCAAAATAAATATATTCCACTGAGGAAAAAAGGGTGTAAAAGAAATGACAGCCATCCATGGCTAAGTAAAGAAATTAAAGAAAGTATCCAACTAAAAACAAGGACATATAAGGTAGCCAAAGTTAGTGGGAGGATAGAAGATTGGGAAGTCTTCAAAAGACAACAAAAAGTAACTAAAGGATTGATTAAGAAAGGGAAGATAGATTATGAAAATAAATTAGCAAAAAATATAAAAACAGATAGCAAGAGTTTCTATAGTTATATAAAAAGAAAAAGGGTGGTTAAGGCAAACGTAGGTCCCTTAGAGGATGAGACCGGAAATTAATGGTGGGAAACATGGAGATGGCAAAAATGCTGAACAAATATTTTGTTTCAGTCTTTACGATAGAGGACACTAAGAATATCCCAACACTGGACAAACAGGGGGCTCTAGTGGGGGAGGAGCTAAATACGATTAAAATCACTAAGGAATTGGTACTCAGTAAAATAATGGGACTCAAGGCGGATAAATCCCCTGGACCTGATGGCTTACATCCTAGGGTCTTGAGGGAAGTGGCAGTAGGAATTGTGGATGCTTTGGTAATAATTTTCCAAAACTCCCTGAACTCAGCAAAGGTCCCGGCAGATTGGAAAACTGCTAATGTAACACCCTTATTTAAAAAGGGTTGTAGGCAGAAGGCTGGAAATTATAGACCAGTTAGCCTAACATCTGTGGTGGGTAAAATTTGGGAGTCTATTATTAAGGAGACAGTAACGGAACATTTAGATAAACATAATTTAATAGGACAAAGTCAGCATGGCTTTATGAAGGGGAAGTCATGTCTGACAAATTTGCTCGAGTTCTTTGAGGACATAACGTACAGGGTGGATAAAGGGGAACCAGTGGATGTAGTGTATTTAGACTTCCAGAAGGCATTTGACAAGGTGCCACATAAAAGATTATTACTCAAGATAAAAAATCACTGGATTGGGGGTAATATTCTGGCATGGGTGGAGGATTGGTTATCTAACAGGAAGCAGAGAGTTGGGATAAATGGTTAATTCTCGGACTGGCAACCAGTAGCCAGTGGTGTTCCGCAGGGGTCGGTGCTGGGTCCCCAACTCTTTACAATCTATATTAATGATTTGGAGGAGGGGACCGAGTGTAACATATCAAAGTTTGCAGATGATACAAAGATGGGAGGGAAAGTAGAGAGTGAGGAGGACATAAAAAACCTACAAGGGGATATAGACAGGCTGGGTGAGTGGGCAGAGATTTGGCAGATGCAATACAATATTGGAAAATGTGAGGTTATGCACTTTGGCAGGAAAAATCAGAGAGCAAGTTATTATCTTAATGGCGAGAAACTGGAAAGTACTGCAGTACAAAGGGATCTGGGGGTCTTGGTGCAAGAAAATCAAAAAGTTAGTATGCAGGTGCAGCAGGTGATCAAGAAAGCCAATGGAATGTTGGCTTTTATTGCTAGGGGGATAGAATATAAAAACAGGGAGGTATTGCTGCAGTTGTATAGGGTATTGGTGAGACCGCACCTGGAGTACTGCATACAGTTTTGGTGTCCATACTTAAGAAAAGACATACTTGCTCTCGAGGCAGTACAAAGAAGGTTCACTCGGTTAATTCCGGGGATGAGGGGGTGGACATACGAGGAGAGGTTGAGTAGATTGGGACTCTACTCATTGGAGTTCAGAAGAATGAGAGGCGATCTTATTGAAACATATAAGATTGTGAAGGGGCTTGATCGGGTGGACGCGGTGAGGATGTTCCCAATGATGGGTGAAACTAGAACTAGGGGACATAAACTTAGAATAAGGGGCTGCTCTTTCAAAACTGAGATGAGGAGAAACTTTTTCACTCAGAGGGTAGTGGGTCTGTGGAATTTACTACCCCAGGAAGCTGTGGAAGCTACTTCATTAAATAAATTTAAAACAGAAATAGACCGTTTCCTAGAAGTAAAGGGAATTAGGGGTTACGGGGAGCGGGCTGGAAATTGGACATGAGTGAGTTCGGATCGGTCAAGGCCCTGTGGGTGGCGGAGCGGGCCCAGGGGCCGAGTGGCCTGGTCCTGCTCCTACTTCTTGTGTTCTTTAGAGTTGAGGTTGGATCAGATCAGCCATGATCTCATTGAATGGCGGAGCAGGCTCGAGGGGCCGATTGGTCTACTCCTGCTCATATTTCTTATGTTCACTTATGTTCTAGCAAGTAATCTGGGGGTGGGATAGCTGAGGCGGTCTCGAGTGCCGCTGTGGCTGATGACACTCTCGGGATGTGGGCATCGTTGGCAAGGCTGGCATTTATTGCCCATTCCTAGTTGTCCTGAGGTGATGGTGGGCCGCCTTCTTGAACCACTGGTAGCTGGTTTGATATAAACTGAGGGGCTTGCTGGGACACTTCAGAGGGCAGCTAAGAGTCAACCACGTTGGTGTGGGACTGGAGTCACGTTTAGGCCAGGACATGTCTGCAGCTGAGAAAAAGTTGAACTGAGGGCAATGGGGGTCATCGCATAACAGCCAACATAAAAGGGAATCCAAAAGTCTATAGGCATATAAATAGTAAACGGGTAGTAAGAGGAGGGGTGGTGCCGATTAGGAACCAGAAAGGAGACCTACGCATGGAGGCAGAGGGCATGGCTGAGGTACTAAACGAGTACTTTGCACCTGTCTTCAACAAGGATGAAGATGTTGCCAAAGTCATAGTGAAAGAGGAGGTAGTTGAGATACTGGATGGGATAAAAATTGATAAAGCTGAGGTACTAGAAAGGCTGGCCTTTACTTAAAGTTGATAAGTCACCAGGACCGGATGGAAGCTTCCTAGGATGCTGAGGGAGGTTAAGGAGGAAATCGCTGAGGTACTGGCCAAAATCTTCCAATCCTCCTTCGATACGGGGCTGGTGCCAGAGGACTGGAGAATTGCAAATGTTACACCCTTGTTCAAAAAAGGTCATAAGGATAAACCCAGCAACTACAGGATAGTCTGTTTAACCTCGGTAGTGGGGAAGATTTTAGAAACGATACTCCGGGACAAAATTAACAATCACTTGGACAAGTGTGGATTAATTAAGGAAAGCCAGCACGGATTTGTTAAAGGCAAATCGTGTTTAACTAACTTGATCGAGTTTTTTGATGAGGTAACAGAGAGGGTTGATGAGGGCAATGCGGTTGACGTGGTGTACATGGACTTCCAAAAGGCGTTTGATAAAGTGCCACATAATAGGCTTGCCAGCAAAGTTGAAGCCCGTGGAATAAAAGGGACAGTGGCAGCATGTATACGAAATTGGCTGATGTACAGGAAACAGAGAGTAGTGGTGAATGGTTGTTTTTCGGACTGGAGGAAGGTGTTCCCCAGGGGTCGGTACTAGGACCACTGCTTTTCTTGATATATATTAATGACTTGGACGTGGGTGTACAAGGCACAATTTAAAAATTTGCAGATGACACAAAACTTGGAAGTATAAGTGAACAGTGAGGAGGATAGTGATAAGACTTCAAGAGGACATAGACAGGCTGGTGGAATGGGCAGACACGTGGCAGATGCAATTTAACGCAGAAAAGTGCAAAGTGATACATTTTGGTAGGAAGAACGAGGCGAGGCAATATAAACTAAAGGGTACAATCCTAAAGGGGGTGCATGAATAGAGACACCTGGGGGTATATGTGCACAAATCATTGAAGGCGGCAGGGCAGGTTGAGAACGCAGTTAAAAAAGCATACGGGATCCTGGGCTTCATAAATAGAAATCAGAAGTCGCACAACACCAGGTTATAGTCCAACAGATTTATTTAATTTTACAAGCTTTCGGAGCTGTTCGCTCCTTCTTCAGGTAGGGTAGCTGTGAGAGAATCTCCCAGAATTCACAATATAAACACAGAAAAAATCTATTCAAATCTTTCCCATTCATAAATAGAGGCATAGAGTACAAAAGCAAGGAAGTTATGATGAACCTTTATAAAGCACTGGTTCGGCCTCAACTGGAGTATTGTGTCCAATTCTGGGCACCGCACTTTAGGAAGGATGTGAAGGCCTTAGAGAGGGTGCAGAAAAGATTTACAAGAATGGTTCCAGGGATGAGGGACTTCAGTTACGTGGATAGACTGGAGAGGCTGGGGTTGTTCTCCATGGAGCAGAGAAGGTGAGAGGAGATTTGATAGAGGTGTTCAAAATCATGAGGGGTCTAGACAGAGTAGATAGAGAGAAACTGTTCCCATTGGCAGAAGGGTTGAGAACCAGAGGACACAAATTTAAGGTGATTGGCAGAAGAACCAAAGGGGACATGAGGCTCGAGTGGAGCATAAACGCCGACATGGCCTGGTTGTGCTAAATGGCCTGATTCTGTGTCGTATTGGGAACGGTAGCATAGTGGTAATGTCACTGGGCTAGTAATCCAGGGGCCTGGACTAATGATCCAGAGAAGTGAGTTCAAATCCCACCACGACAGCTGGGGAATTTAAATTCAATAAATCTGGAATAAAAGCTAGCATTAGTAATGGTAACCATGAAACTATCGGATTGTCATCTGGTTCACTAATGTCCTTTAGGGAAGCAAATCTGGCCTATATGTGACTCCGGACCCACAGCAATGTGGTTGACTCTTAATTGCCCTCTGAAATGGCCTAGCAAGCCACTCAGTTGTAACAAACCGCTACAAAACAAAATAATAAGAATGAAACCGGACCACCTGGCATTGACCTAGGCACTGGCTACGGACACGACAACGGCACACCCAGCCCAGTCGACCCTGCAAAGTCCTCCTCACCAACAACTGGGGACTTGTCAAAATTGAGGGAGCTGTCCCACAGACTAGTCAAGCAACAGCCAGACATAGTCATACACACAGAATCATACCTTTCAGCCAATGTCCCAAACTCCTCCATCTCCATTCCTGGGTATGTCCTGTCCCACCGGCAGGACAGACCCACCACAGGTGGCGGCACAGTGGTATACAGTCAGGAAGGAGTGGCCCTGGGAGTCCTCAACATTGTCTCTGGACCCCATGAAGTCTCATGGCTTCAGGTCAAGCATGGACAAGGAAACCTCCTACCGATTACCACCTACCACCCTCCCTCAGCTGATGAATCAGTACTCCCCCATGTTGAACACCACTTGGAAGAAGCACTGAGAGCAGCAAGGGCACAGAATGTACTCTGGGTGGGGGACTTCAATGTCCATCACCAAGAGTGGCTCGGTAGCACCACTACTGGCCGAGTCCTGAAGGACATAACTGCCAGTCTGGGCCTGTGACAGGTGGTGAGACAACCAACACGAGGGAAAAACCTACTTGAACTTGTCCACATCAATCTACCTGTTGCAGTCCATGACACTATTGGTAGCAGCGACCACCGCACGGTCATTGTGGAGACAAAGTCCCGCCTTCACACTGAGGACACCCTCCATCGTGTTGTGTACCACCGTGCTAAATGGGATAGATTCAGAACAGATCTAGCAGCTCAAAACTGGGCATCCATGAGGCGCTGTGGGCCATCAGCAGCAACAGAATTGTATTCCACCACAATCTGTAACCTCATGGCCCAGCATATCCCTCACTCTACCATTGCCATCAAGCCAGGGGACCAACCCTGGTTCAATAAGGAGTGCAGAAGAGCATGCCAGGAGCAGCACCAGGTGTACCTAAAAATGAGGTGCTAACCTGGGGAAGCTGCAACACAGGACTACATGCATGCTAAAAAGCAACATGCTATAGACATGGCTAAGCGATCCCACAATCAACAGATCAGATCTCTGCAGTCCTGCCACATCCAGTCGTGAATGGTGGTGGACCATTAAACAACTAACGGGAGGAGGAGGCTCCATGAATATCCCCATCCTCAATGATGGTGGAGCCCAGCACGTGAGTGCAAAAGACAAGGCTGAAGCGTTTGCGACCATCTTCAGCCAGAAGTGCCGAGTGGATGATCCATATCGGCCTCCTCCTGAGGTCTCCACCATCACAGAAGCCAGTCTTCAGCCAATTCGATTCACTCCCTGTGCTATCAAGAAATGGCTGAGCGCACTGGATACAGCAAAGGCTACGGGCCCTGACAACATCCCGGCTGGCATGCTGAAGACTTGTGCTCCAGAACTAGCCGCGCCTCTAGCCAAGCTGTTCCAGTACAGCTACAACACTGGCATCTATCCGACATTGTGGAAAGCTGCCCAGGTGTGTCCTGTCCACAAAAAGCAGGACAAATCCAACCCGGCCAATTACCACTCCATCAGTCTACTCTCAATCATCAGTAAAGTGATGGAAGGCGTCATCGACAGTGCTATCAAGCAGCACTTACTCACCAATAACCTGCTCACTGATGCCCAGTTTGGGTTCTGCCAAGACCACTCGGCTCCCGACCTCATTACAGCCTTGGTCCAAACATGGACAAAAGAGCGAAATTCCAGAGGTGAGGTGAGAGTGACTGCCCTTGACACCAAGGCAGCATTTGACCGAGTGTGGCATCAAGGAGCCCTAATAAAACTGAAGTCAATGGTAATCGGGGGGAAAATGTTCCACTGGCTGGAGTCATGCCGAGCACAAAGGAAGATGGTTGTGGTGGTTGAAGGTCAATCATCACAGCCCCAGGACATCACTGCAGGAGTTCTTCAGGGCAGTGTCCTAGGCCCAACCATCTTCAGCTGCTTCATCAATGACCTTCCCTCCAACAGAAGGTCAGAAATGGGGATGTTTGCTGATGACTGCACAGTGTTCAGTGCCATTCACAACTCCACAGATAATGAAGCAGTCCATGCCCGCATGCAACAAGAACTGGACGGAGCTCAGGCTTGGGCTGATAAGTGGCAGGTAACATTCGCACCACAGAAGTGCCAGGCAATGACTATCTCCAACAAGCGAGAGTCTAACCACCTCCCCTTGACATTCAACGGCATTACCATCGCCGAATCCCCCACCATCAACATCCTGGGGGTCACCATTGATCAGAAATTAACTGGACCAGCCACATAAATACTGTGGCAACAAGAGCAGGTCAGAGGCTGGGTATTCTGCGGCGAGTGTCTCACCTCCTGACTCCCCAAAGCCTTTCCATCATCTACAAGGCACAAGTAAGGAGTGTGATGGAATACTCTCCACTTGCCTGGATGAGTGCAGCTCCAACAACACTCAAGAAGCTCGACACCATCCAGGACAAAGCAGTCCGCTTGATTGGCATCCCATCCACCACCTTCAACATTCACTCCCTCCACCACCGGCGTACCGTGGCTGCAGTGTGTACCATCTACAAGATGCACTGCAGCAACTCGCCAAGGCTTCTTCAGCAGCACCTCCGAAACCTGCAACCTCTTTTGACCTAGAAGGACAAGGGCAGCAGCCGCATGGGAACACCACCACCTCCAAGTTCCCCTCCAAGTCACACACCATCCTGACTTGGAAATATATCGCCGATCCTTCATCGTCGCTGTGTCAAAATTCTGGAACTCCCTCCCTAACAGCACTATGGGAGTACCTTCACCACACGGACTACAGCGGTTCAAGAAGGCGGCTCACCACCACCTTCTCAAGGGCAATTAGGGATGGGCAATAAATGCTGGCCTTGCCAGTGACGCCCACATCCCATAAACGAATAAAAAAAAATATCCTATGTAATCCTATGTAGAAACATAGAAACATAGAAGATAGGAGCAGGAGTAGGCCATTCGGCCCCTTGAGCCTGCTCTGCCATTCGATGAGATCATGGCTGATCATCCAAACACAGTACCCTGTCCCTGCCTTCTCCCCATATCCCTTGATCCCTTTAGCCTTAAGAAATATATCTAACTCCTTCTTGAATATATTTACTGACTTGGCCTCAACTGCCTTCTGTGGTAGAGAATTCCACAGGTTCACCACTCTCTGGGTGAAGAAATTCCTCCTCATCTCTGTCCTAAATGGCTTACCTCTTATCTTTAGACTGTGACCTCTTGTTCTGGACTCACCCGCCATCGGGAACATCCTTCCTGCATCCAGTCTGTCTAGCCATGTTAGAATTTTATAAGTTTCAATGAGATCTCCTCTCATTCTTCTAAACACCAGCGAGTATAAGCCTAATCGACCCAATCTCTCCTCGTATGTCATTCCTGCCATCCCAGGTATCAGTCTGGTGAATCTTCGCTGCACACCCTCCATGGCAAGAACATCCTTCCTCAGATAAGGCGACCAAAACTGCACACAATACTCAAGGTGTGGTCTCACCAAGGCCCTGTTCAGCTGCAGCAAGACATCCTTGTTCCTGTACTCAAACCCTCTCGCTACGAAGGCCAACATACCTTCTTAACCGCCTTCTTAACCGCCTGCTGTACCTGCATGCTTACCTTCAGCGACTGGTGCACAAGGACACCCAGGTCTCGTTGCACTTCCCCTTCTCCCAATCTATTACCGTTCAGATAATAATCTGCCTTTCTGTTTTTGCCACCAAAGTGGATAACCTCGCATTTATCCACGTTATACTGCATCTGCCATGATTCTGCCCAATCACCCAACCTGTCCAAATCATACTGGAGTTTCTCGGCATCCTCCTCACAGCACACACGCCCACCCAGCTTTGCGTCATCTGCAAACTTGGAGATATTACATCTAGTTCCCTCGTCTAGATCATTAATATATATAGTGAATAGCTGGGGTCCTAGGACCGATCCCTGCGGAACCCTACTAGTCACTGCCTGCCACTTGAAAAAAGACCCGTTTATTCCAACTCTTTGCTTCCTGTCTGCCAAACAGTTCTCTATCCAAGTCAGTACCTTGCCCCCAATCCCATGTGCCTTAACTTTACACGCTAATCTCTTATGTGGGACCTTATCGAAAGCCTTCTGAAAGTCCAAATACACCACATCCACTGGTTCTCCCTTATCTATTCTATCAGTTACATCCTCAAAAAATTCCAGTAAATTAGTCAAGCACGATTTACCTATTGTAAATCCATGTTGACTTTGTCCAATCCTGTCACTGTTTTCCAAGTGCTCTGCTATTACATCTTTTATAATGGACTCTAGCATTTACCCCACACCGATGTCAGGCTTACCGGTCTATAATTCCCCGTTTTTTCTTTACCACCTTTTTTGAACAGTGGGGTAACATTTGCTACCCTCCAATCCATGGGAACTGTTCCAGAGTCTATAGAATTTTGGAAGATGACCAGCAATGCATCTACTATTTCTAGGGCCACTTCCTTAAGTACCCTAGGATGTAGATTATCAGGCCCTGGGGATTTATCGGCCTTTAATGCCATCAATTTCCCTAACACCATTGCCCTACAAATACTGATTTCATTCAGTTCCTCCCTCTCATTAAACCCAATGTTCCCCAACATCTCTGGGAGTTTATTTGTGTCCTCCTTTGTGAAGACAGAGCCAAAGTATGTATTTAATTGTTCAGCCATTTCTTTGTTCCCCATTATAAATTCCCCTGATTCTGACTGCAAGGGACCTACGCTTGACTTCACCAATCTTTTTCTCATCACATATTTATAAAAGCTTTTACAGTCAGTTTTTATGTTCCCTGCAAGCTTACGCTCGTACTCTATTTTCCCCCTCTTAATTAATCCCTTTGTCCTCCTTTGCTGAATCCTAAACTGCTCTCAATCCTCAGGTTTACTGCTTTTTCCGGCCAATTCATATGTCCTCTCCTTGGATCTTATGCTATCCCTGATTTCCCTTGCCATGGTTGATGCACCTTTTTTGTTTTATTTTTATGCCAGACAGGGATGAACAAATTCTGTAGTTCATCCATGCGATCTTTGAATGTTTGCCATTGCCTATCCACCGTCAACCCTTTGAGTAACATTCCCCAATCTATCCTACCCAACTCGCGCCTCATACCATCGTAGTTTCCTTTATTTACATTCAAGATCCTAGTCTCTGACTCAACTATTTCATTCTCCATCTTAATGAAGAATTCTATCATATTATGATCGCTCCGCCCCAAGATTGCTAATTAATCCTTTCTCGTTACATAATACCCAGTCTAAGATGGCCTGGTCTCTAGTTGGTTCCTCAACATTTTGGTCCAGGAAACCATCCCGTATACACTCCAGGAATTCCTCCTCCACAGTATTGTTATTAATTTGGTTAGCCCAATCTATATGTAGATTAAAGTCACCCATGATAACTGCTGTGCCCTTATTGCACGCGTCTCTAATTTCATAGAATCATAGAAGATAGGAGCAGGAGTAGGCCATTCGGCCCCTCGAGCCTGCTCCGCCATTCAATGCTATCATGGCTGATCATCCAAATTCAGTACCCTGTCCCTGCTTTCTCCCCATATCCCTTGATCCCTTTAGCCTTAAGAAATATATCCAACTCCTTCTTGAATCTATTTAATGAATTGGCCTCTACTGCCTTCTGTGGCAGAGAATTCCACAGGTTCACCACTCTCTGGGTGAAGAAATTCCTCCTCATTTCTGTCCTAAATGGCTTACCCCTTATCCTTAGACTGTGACCCCTGGTTCTGGACTCCCCGACCATTGGGAACATCCGTCCTGCATCTAGTTTGTCCTGTCCTGTCAGAATTTTATATATTTCAATGAGAACCCCTCTCATTCTTCTAAACTCCAGCGAGTATAAGCCCAATCGACCCAATCTCTCTTCATACGTCATTCCAGCCATCCCAGGTATCAGCCTTGTGAATCTTCGCTGAACTCCTTCCATGGCAAGAACATCCTTCCTCAGATAAGGCGATCAAAACTGCACACAGTACTCAAGGTGTGGTCTCACCAAGGCCCTGTACAACTGCAGTAAGACATCCTTGTTCCTTTACTCAAACCCTCTCGCTATGAAGGCCAACATACCATTTGCCTTCTTAACCGCCTGCTGCACCTGCATGCTTACCTTCAGCGACTGGTGCACAAGGACACCCAGGTCTCGTTGCACTTCCCCTTCTCCCAATCTATTGCCATTCAGATAATAATCTGCCTTTCTGTTATTGACACCAAAGTGGATAACCTCGCATTTATCCACATTATACTGCATCTGCCACGCTTCTGCCCAATCATCCAACCTGTCCAAATCATCCTGGAGTTTCTCGGCATCCTCCTCGCAGCACACACGCCCACCCAGTTTTGTGTCGTCTGCAAACTTGGAGATATTACATCTAGTTCCCTTGTCTAGATCATTAATATATATTGTGAATAGCTGGGGTCCAAGGACCGATCCCTGCGGTACCCCACTAGTCACTGCCTGCCACTCGGAAAAAGACCCGTTTATTCCAACTCTTTGCTTTCTGTCTGCCAAACAGTTCTCTATCCAAGTAAATACCTTGCCCCCAATCCCAAGTGCCTTAACTTTACATGCTAATCTCTTATGCGGGACCTTATCAAAAGCCTTTTGGAAGTCCAAATACACCACATCCACTGGTTCTCCCTTATCTATTTTACCAGTTACATCCTCAAAAAATTCCAGTAGATTAGTCAAGCATGATTTACCTTTTGTAAATCCATGTTGACTTTGTCCGATCCTGTCACTGTTTTCCAAGTGCTCAGCTATTACATCTTTTATAATGGACTCTAGCATTTTCCCCACTACCGATGTCAGGCTTACCGGTCTGTAATTCCCCGCTTTCTCTCTACCACCCTTTTTGAATAGTGGGGTAACATTAGCTACCCTCCAATCCATGGGTACTGTTCCAGATTCCATAGAATGTTGGAAGATGATCAGCAATGCCTCTACTATTTCTAGGGCCACTTCCTTAAGTACCCTAGGATGTAGATTATCAGGCCCTGGGGATTTATCAGCCTTCAATCCCTTCAATTTCCCTAACACCATTTCCCTACAAATACTGATTTCGTTCAGTTCCTCCCTTTCATCAGACCCTATGTACCCCAACATCTCTGGGAGGTTATTTGTGTCCTCCTTTGTGAAGACAGAACCAAAATATGTATTTAATTGGTCTGCCATTTCTTTATTCCCCATTATAAGTTCCCCTGATTCTGACTGCAAGGGACCTATGCTTGATTTCACTAATCTTTTTCTCTTTACATATCTATAAAAGCTTTTACAGTCAATTTTTATGTTCCCTGCAAGCTTACTCTCGTACTTTCCTGTTTAATGCCATCCCCAACCTCTGCATTACTGTTTGGGGGTCTGTATACCACTCCCACTAACATTTTCTGCCCCTTGGTATTTCTCAGTTCTACCCATACGGATTCCACATCATCAGAGCTAATATCCTTCCTTACAATTGTGTTAATCCCCTCTTTAACCAGCAATGCTACCCCACCTCCTTTTCCTTTTTGCCTGTCTTTCCTGAATATCGAATACCCCTGGATGTTGAATTCCCAGCCTTGGTCACCCTGGAGCCATGTCTCCGTAATCCCAATCATATCATATTGGTTTACCTCTATTAGCGCAGCTAATTCATCCACCTTATTACGAATGCTCCTCGCATTAAGACATAAAGCTTGTTGTAAGAGAGCGGGAAAGTGGTGCTATGGTATGTTTTACACAGCGAGTGGTTATGATCTGGAATGCACTGCCTGAGAGGGTGGTGGAGGCAGATTCAATCGTGGCTTTCAAAAGGGAATTGGATAAGTACCTGAAGGAAAAAAATTTGCAGGGCTACAGGGAAAGGGTGGGGGAGTGGGACTAGCTGAGGTGCTCTTGCAGAGAGCTGCCATGGGCTCGACTGGCCGAATGGTCGCCCATTTAAGACGGAGATGAGGAGGAATTTCTTCTCGCAGAGGGTCGTGAATCTTTGGAATTCTCTACCCCAGAG